>CM051345.1:15695433-16895433 GCA_028015215.1 Gynostemma pentaphyllum
GTTTCGGTGACATTAATAATTATTAACGGGCCAATTAATAATTATTAATCACCTTTAGATTTATTTACGAGCTTCGGGTTTCATTTTTTTAAAGCAAAAGTAAAAGAGGGACGTAGGCGTCATTTCCTAAATTCTTAAATATCTAAAAGTTACTATTCATCATCTTTTAAATATACAAAAATAGGCAAAAATTGATCATTTTCCCTCATTCCTCTTGAATGCCGTGGGTACCAAAACCCTTCCTCCAAATTTTGGTTTTTGTTTAATACTCGACGGATCGTATCGATTCTACCTCCGTTGGAAAGCCCTTGGCCCGTAGATCATTTCCAACCTACCGATCGAGATTTTCGCTCGTTTTCTCGAGGCTTAAAGGTATGTCAAAGTTTCAAATTTTTGAAGTGAATAGTGTTTTAATGGAGGTTTTGAGTTGTAATCTTCGAATTCGTTCACCGAAGCTTGAAGGTTTCATTCGGGGAAGTCTTTATAGTCAATTTTAGAAACTTTCCCTAAACCCTAAAACTGAGTTTGAGCCAGAAACCCATCCCTTGTGATTTTCCCTCACTTGGCTTTGTTTAGAATGTTAGATTTATTGTGTTTTTGCTTTTTACTTAATTTTTCGGAAATCGATTGTTGATCAAAACCCTAAATTTCGGATACCCATTGTAGTTGCGAACCTCCAAAGTATCCGAAACCAACCCGAAACACCTCTAAAGTGCGTAAAAACCGGAAAACCAAACCCGAACCCTATTTTTCCTTGTATGGCCGAGAGCACCATAGGAAGGAAATCCGGGTTTTTCGTCGTTTTATGCGTTTAGATGTAGTTTGAATGTTTTCCGGTTAATTAATGTTATTTAGGTGTAATTCGTTTGTAGGATTGTGATTTGATCGTGGTTAGCAACCTCGGATATTTATCGAAGCTTGTCTACAAGCTAAGGTGAGTTTAAAGTGGAAGTTAGTTGTCTTATGAATTACATTTCGTTATGATATTGTTTATCGATGTTAAGAGGGAACTAGCTTCTTAGAATTACTGTTTGGTTAGAGACTTTAATTCGGAAGTGAGTGGAGAGGATTTAGAATTATGGTGAGTTCGATGAAAAGGAAACATCGGAGTGATTTGGAAGTATTGCAAAGCGATTTGGAAAGGTTAGATGAAAGTGGAAATGAGAGTTACTTTGATTGGTTGGAAGTTAAAGTAGCTAAATGTTACACTTGAGTGATGACTCGTGTAATCTAGTTAGTTAGGTTTCTTAATAACTTAGTAGGATTCTTTGAGATTAACTAACTTATTAGGAAGCTTAACCGTTTGTAATATGGCTCATGATAGTATGTTGACTTCGGTCCATACGTATCATGTTGCGAGAGTTTGTGATATGGCTCATGATAGTATGTTGACTTCGGTCCATACGTATCATGTTGCAAGAGTTTGTGATATGGCTCATGATAGTATGTTGACTTCGGTCCATACGTATCATGTTGCGAGGGTGTAAATAGTACATAGTAGTATGTTGATTCGGATCCATACGGTACTATGGTACTATGGTTTGTGATACGGCACATGATAGTATGTTGATTCAGATCCATACGTATCATGGTGCGATGATTTGTTATATGGTGAAAGTCCTGATATCCGATGATTGAGATATGGTACATGGTAGTACGTGGATTCGGATCCGTACGTACCATGGTACTATGATTTGTGATACGGCACATGATAGTATGTTGATTCGGATCCATACGTATCATGGTGCGATGGTTGTGATATGGTACATGATAGGTTGTTGACTTCGGTCCATATGGTATCATGGTACGGTAACTTGAGACATGGTATGACCGTACGTAGTATGTTGATTTCGATCCATACATTAGCACGATACGATGAAACTTGTTTGGTAATAAAGGTAGTTAATGTTATTATTTTTACCTATTCTTTAGAAATGTGTAGTGAGACTTAGTTGTGAATGTTAATTTTACTTTAAGTCTTTATTTCTATCTCATGGTATTGAATGACGATTACGGGTAGTATATGACTATCGAATGATTGTATGGAAATTGGAAGTGTGGATGTGGGTAGTATTGAGCATTATAGGCCTTTGGACACGATTTCGGTTATGAGATTTTGTTCATAGGATTACTTGCTTTCGTTTTACTCTCACTAGCATGTTATGCTAATGGTGCTACACTTACAAATTTTTAGGTAAACCTCGAGCTAAGAAGCGTGGTAGAGGAGGTGGAGCCGCGTGACTAGTCGAGATGGTGTATGGACAATATTAAGAACTCATTTTGGTTTAGCATTCATTGAAATGCTTGTAAATTATTCCATCTTTACATACTTATGTCTTTTTGAGCCCGAAAGGGTATTTGTGTAAAATATGTCTATGTTTTATGATTTAAATATCTTTTGGAAAGCGCATTTCCCGATTTATCGCTTTTTCTGGAATTTGGGTTGTAAAACAGGTTTTGATTATTCGATTTTTAAACGAACCCACACCGTTTTTCTTTAAAAGTCGAGTCTTCCGCTGTGCATTTGAATTTAAAGAATTTAACGGGTTCGGGTCATGACATTCTCTTTGATCACTCAACATCTAATTCATACAAGAAAATATGTCGTGCGACCATCATATTTTCAATGCGAGAGCTTGTTATTTTATAATGGTTAAGTATGTAAAGTAACTCAATATGTGCTTAAGTAGAGTGTATCATTTAGTAATATTTGTAACTCCAAATCTCTCTTAAAATATTACCTTTGTATTCATAATTATATTACAAAAATACAATTGGTTGACCAGTGATGTGACACTTAAAATGATCTTGTCTTTTCCTAAAAAACTTTTCATCCTAGAATGACTGCTCTCTAGATAAGTCCCATCAGATCAAATCTTACATGATCATTGGTAACTTTCTAAGATAGCTAAATCGGAGTGAAACTGCAAGATTTTAGTCAAAGATCTTAAGGGTACTTGAAGACTTATTAGTCTCATGGGTCTCATATTATCAAGAAATAGAGATCAAACTTCTATTACCCATTTAGGTCGGTTATACCACATGTGATATGAAACACATGGAGGAATTTGTGGTACTCATTCGAATGGACACATGATGACATGGCAAGTCCTTAGATATGGATATTATTGGCTAACTATGGAGACTAATTGCGTTAAATATGCAAGACTATGTTATAAATGTCAAATTTATGCTGATGAAACTCATGCTCCTTCATCACAATTGCAAGTTCTAACAGCACCTTGGCCTTTTTTCATGTGGGGAAGGATGTGATCGGACCTATTGAGCCAAAATCTTCAAATGGACACCGCTTTATTCTGGTCGGTATTGATTATTTCATCAAATGGGTAGAAGCAGTTTCTTATCGAGAGGTGACAAAAGGAGTCATGGTCAAATGTATCAAGAGAGAGTCGTTATGGTCTTCCAGGAACACTAACTACAGATAATGCAAGAAATTTGAACAACAAAATGATGAATGAACTATGTGAACAATTCAAAATCAAGCATGCTAATTCTACTCCTTATCGCCCAAAGATGAATGGTGCAGTTGAAGCAGCTAACAAGAATATCAAGAGAATAGTTGAGAAAATGTCCACCACATATAAAGATTGGCATGAAATGCTCCCTTTTACTTTACATGGATATATACCACACATCAGTTCGTACCTCAACTGGGGCAACACCCTATTCTTTAGTTTACGGGATGAAAGCAGTTCTCCCAATTGAATTTGAAATTCCTTCGTTAAGAGTCCTCATGGAAGCAAACCTTGAAGAAGCTGAATGGGTCAAAAATCGTTATGAACAGCTTATTTTACAGAGGGGAAGAGATTGACAGCTTTGTGTAGAGGTCAACTTTACTAAAGAAGAATGATGAGAGCATATGACAAGAAAGTTCGACCACGAGCATTTAAAGAAGGGGATTTAGTGCTAAGAAGGATCCTTCCCTATCAAAAGGATCATCGAGGCAAATGGACCCCAAACTATGAAGGGCCATATGTTGTGAAAAATGCTTTCTAGCAAATATGGATGACAAAGAATTGGCAAATCCTATCAATTCTGACCACGTTCGGAAGTATTATGCATAAATTCAGACTCAAAGCATTCAACAAGTTGCAGAAAATTCATGAATATTAAGAGATTTGGGTTTTGATTTCATTTTAATTGTTTAAGATATCATTTTATTCAATTCTTTCTCCTCTTCTCATTTTGTAACCTTTGTGCCTTATTAATAAAATACTTCTCAATTTGAGATCTTTCAATCTCAGATTCTTTTTACAATTGATTCATTCTCATCTTTTGCCTACTTAAATATTGACATGTTTACTTTTATTGCAATGACAATTTATAAAAATTAAATGAGATTTTGTGATTTTCTATGACAATGATGGTATGCTTGGTCAATTTTCAAATATGAAAGTGAAGTAATGTGAGAGTTGACACTAGCACCAGGGTTTATAAGTAGATGACATATTTTCAAGAAGTCCATATTGTTGGGAAAAACACCTTCCCACATTCACCATTAGGAATAAAAAGAGATAATAGGGAAATTATAGAAATAAACACAATCAAAGAGACACAGGAATTTATACTGGTTCACCCAAATTGGCTACGTCCAGTTGCTACCGCTGCTTATTTCACTATGATGAATCAGAGTTATAATAGAGAAATATTCATTCAATACACTGAACCGTGTATTAACCGCTCAGAAGCCCTCAAGAAAAAAAACACTTTCTTTACAATATTTCTCTCAAACTCACAAGCCTCTCTCGACGCACTTAGTTTTCTCTCTATCGGATCAATAGTATAAAAAAGGTTACAAACCTTTTTATATTTCCCTTTGCTTCACGCTGCTCCGTAGATTAAATCCACCGCCTCACCAATTCGTGTAGATAATCCACCACGTCACAAGATAAGTCTCAGCCAAATGAAATCAATTAGGCTTTGACCCTTTTTTTTTTGTCTTTTTTCATGTGGGTGGGCTTTAAACAATGAACGGGCCAATGGCCTTCATAGACATCTTTAATAATTTTGATTTGTCTTCACAAATACAAAACACATATCTCATTAAGGCGCCAGACATAAAAAATGCAACACTCTCTAAAAGTATTATGGAAATCCACAACTAAGCTAAGAATCTTATTTTCAAAGAATGAGCATGTGAGCTATTTGTTTTAAAAATTATTCTTTTTTAAATAAAAAATGTGTTTTCTCAATATTGGGATAAAAACCTTACATGACAATTCAGTAAATATTTTTGCACATTCATGATTGAGCTTTACAAGCAAAATAAAAAAAATTTGACATTCAAATAAGTTTTGTAGTCATTGCATAAGAGATTGCATTCATATAAATAAATATTTGCTATATTCCATTTTTTTTTTGCATTGTTGAAAGTAAAAAATCATGCATTTATTTCTCATCGACTTCAATTTTCTTTTGAAGTTTAATAAAAAACCATCATGCATGGGTGTGAAAGTCCTAACATGAATTGTGTGATTGTTGCATCACATTTCATACTTCATGACTGGGGCAACCACAGTCATCTTGTGTTAATGGTTTGTCTTTGCACTGTCATATTTTCTTTTGAAAATTTTTGCATCAAGTTTCATAATTTGCATTTTTAGGGATAAAAAAGATTTATCATTTCACTATCATGCATCATCTAAAGTTGAAAATTTGAGAAATCTTATTTCTCACAAAATTACTAATTTGTATTACCCTAGTCTACTCCCAGTCGAGACCTGTGAGCCAGGTCCATTTTCTTTTACTTTTTTGGTTAAATCAAATCCTAACTCCGGTCCACCCGTTAGAGGTTGAAACCTGTGAGCTAGGTCCATTTTCTTTTACTCTTTTGATTAAATCGAACCCTAACGTCGGTCCACCCGTTAGAGGTCGAAGCCTGTGAGTCAAGTCTATTTTTTTTTTTACTTTTTTGGTTAAATTGAACCATTTCGCCTGTCGATCTGTTAGAGATCGAAGCCTGTGAGCCAGGTCTGTTACTTTTCACCTTTTTGGTTAACGTGAATCCTAACGCTGGTCCACCTGTTAGAGGTTGAAGCCTGTGAGCCAGGTTCGTAGCATTTGCTTATTTATGTTAAACTGAATTGCTTTTATTTGGTCTTGATCGAATACCAGTCAAGCTAGATTCCTCACATTCCACTTTTCCTATCAAATTAAATCCATCTATCAAGTTCGGATCAAAGCCTATGTTAAACTAGGCTTTGATTAATTTTTAAAAATAATTTTTTTGCCAACAAAATACTTTATCTATTCACTTGTCCAACTTTTAAATATTTCAAAGAAGGACAAAGAGGGGCAAGCTGTAGACACCGTATTTTGTCTGACCTATTTTATTTTAAAAAATAAATCCAATGAAAAATACAAAAAAAATTGATAAATTTAAAAAATACAAAAAAAATGAGTTTATTTGAAATAGTCATAAAAATGATTTTGAAAAAAGAAAGAAAGACAAGAACGTGTTTTTAAAAAAATAAGTTTAAAGTCAAGTTTAATTTGTTTTTTTTTGCAAATTGCAATTTAAAATTGAGTTCATTTTAAAAATGTATTAAATAATGATTTGATATCAATTTGAATCTTTTTTTTTAAATTTAAAAGAAAATGAAATATTTGGAATTCAATTTGAAAAATTTAAAAAATGTGTTGAATAAAGATTTTGATTTGAAAGTTGTCACAGAGTTATTTTTAAATTCAAACTCTAAATCTATTTTTTTTAAATTAAATTTAATTATCGTTTGATTTGAATCAAAATCTAGTTTCATTAACTTAGTTTGTTGAAATTTTGTTTCAAATTGTAACGTCCTGTTATTTTGTGATAAAAAAAAAACTTTTATTTATTTTATTTTAATTTAAGTAATTAAAGTTTATTTATTTATCGGTAAATTAGAATTTAGTAGTTTATTTCGGTTTAAGTCCTTTTAATTACCTTTTTAGTTTATTTTCGTTTTAATGGTATTAATAATTATTAACAGGCCAATTAGTAATTATTAATCACCATTGGGATAGTTTAAGATCATCGGGTTTCGTTTTATAAGTCAAAACTCATAAAAGGACGTAACCGTCATATCCAAAATTCCTAAATATCTAAACACTATTCACTTCATCTCTTTAAAATACCTTTGACCCAAAAATTGACCAAAAACACTTCCAATTTATCTCTCAAGGCCGTGGGTCTCAAAGCCAACGGGGATTTTTCGGGTTTCGTTCGTTTCTTGCCGGATCGCTTCGATTCTCATTCCATTGGAAAGGTATCGGTCCTACGATCCTTTTCCACCTAACCACCGTACTTGCCACTCGTGTTATACGGAGATCTCGATAAGTAAAGTTTCAAACCCTAAGCTCCAAATAGTGTTTTAATGGAGTTTTCTTTGTTTCCTTTTGATTTCTTGCCGTGAAACTCGGTGTTTGTAAATACGGGAGTAGTTTTAGAAGTTCTTGGAAACTTTCCCATAACCCTAAAACCAAGTTTCAGTCGAAACCCTTCCCGTTTGAAATTTACCTTTTTGGGTTTGATTATGGGTTAGAATTTAATGAAATAATGTTTATTTAAATTCATTTCGGGAAAGGGCATATTGTTCAACAACCCTATTTATCGATACCCATTGAAATCGGGAATATCAAATTTGCTTAAAACCAACTCGAAACACTTTTAGATTGCCTAAAAGCCAGAAAACCAAACTCGAGGCCTAATTTCTTTGTGAAGGCCGAGAGCCTCTTTATGGGGGTTTGATGGATTTTCGTCGTTTTGTATGTTAGGTTGTTGTGTGATCGATAGTTAGTAATTTTTATTGATTGTGTAAGATAATTCAATTGTAGGTGTTTTCGAACCACTCGCTTGATCGCTCTTCCGGACTTAGGAGCGAAGTCATCTCTTTTAAGGTGAGAATAGTTAGAATTTAAAGTAACTATAGAAAACAAATAAGTATAATGGTTTGTAGATTTGAAACTAAGACTAGAATCCGAATATAAGATTAGAGGGATGTGAGTTAGTGCCCTTAGGATTTGAAGTTAATCCTTTAGGCGAGAAACTTAGGATTTCTCGATGAAGCCTTGAATCTTAGAAGATTCTAAGTTAGATTCGTTTCGAAGCTTAGGTTGGATCATTGGAAGTTAAAAGATCCAACTTGTTTTTAGAACGGTTAATAGAACCTCGGATTATATTGGAAGTTTAGAATCCTGGAAGGTATAGGTTAATTGTTTCAGTTATGGTTTTACTTTTATTATTGGTAGCGGAGTTCGATTGACATATCGTTCGTCTGGAGTTTCCTATCTATTTTACTTTATGTCTTTTATTTTATGCCTCTCTACTTTATGCTTGCATCGACTACTTTAATTCCGCACTTTACTTATTTACTTTTACAAGGATATGCAGGCATCATATTTCACCATAACATGTTCGCATCATTCATTGAAAAAGAAAGGAAGAGAAGAATATTGGAGCCTACGGGTAGTGTCCACATCACCTTCAGAAAAAGAAAAGAAAGTAAAACTAAGAAAGAAGGTTGAATGGGTATCCTACGGGATGTAATCATTACTTCTCATGCATAAGGTTGAATGGGTATCCTATGGGATGTACCTATTATCTTCATTCATGCATAAGGGCAAATGCGAAGTCCTACGGGATGCTCTCATGCATTCATGTTTATGATCAATGAAATAGAGAATCAAGATGTTTTATATTTATGTAAAGTTTATTTATTTTTCTTATTTATGTCGTAACAAGTTAATGGATGAGGTTTTGACTACGAGTGTTAGTAATATCATCCTTTGGAAAATTTAGAATGAATTTACCTAAAGTTTGGAGAGCTTTAGGATTGATTGTGTCAGGTAAATTGGACACAAATCGGAATACGAGTTTGATGTCTATCTTTACTTTTTATGCTTATTATTCTCACTGGGCTTAAGTTGTTAGCTCATGATATTACAAAAATTTCAGGTAATGCCCTGGCCAGAGGTCGAGGGAGAGGAGATGGTGTTGCGTGATCGAGGGATGTTGACCTCGAGATGGACTCGGTTATTGTAAAGTTTATGTATTTACTTTTGTGAACTTTAAAGACTTTGATGATTTTGTATTGTATTTAGCTCATAAGAGCTTATGGATGATGTTTTTATGATATTACATCTTTGAACTCCTGAATTGGGACTTAATGTTCCATGTGATTTTATTAGATTTGAAAATTAGGATGTAAACAGGTTTTGGCTAGCCAACTTTCAAACATAACCACGCCAATTTTTCTTAAAATAAAAGGCTTCCGCTGTTTTCTCTGATTTGAATTAATTTAATTTAATTTAATTTATTTAAAAGTGACGGGTCGTCACACAAATTGTAACGACCCGACTTTTCAGAGTTTAATTTCAAATACAATAAAATAACGGAAGACTCAAAAAGAAATCTTTATTGAAAATAAAAGATTAACATCATCTCAAATATTCATTTAAAACAAAATAGTAGTTCCAGAATTACAAAGTTTAAATAAAACTGTATGAAATCAAAGAATATCCAATCTCAAAGGTTAAAAAAAATAACCCAAAGTATAAATTCACTAAGACTCGACATAATATTCATAAATAATTATGAATGACAAAAGATGGCCACCAATCAACATGAACCCTTCATCTTCGCCACTTCATCAACCGCCACCTCTCGGTCTATTATTACTTGAAAAAAATATAGCACTGTGACGCTAAAGCTAGTGAGAAAACGATTCAAACAATAGGCAAAGTTTTAAATAATCTCTAAATGAATCATATCGAGTCATAAGCACTCAAACACTCCCCAATAACATCTATGTAACGACCCGACTCCAATAAAGACTGGCCGCGAGTACTCTCAGCGGAAGCGTGGAAAATAAGAAATTTAAATTTCATTTAAACGTCTTGTAACGGAAAATAACAATTTCTACGAAAAAATTGCGTGGGTCCATTTAAAAATCGAATAACCCAAAACCTGCTTACATCAAAATCCCAAGCAGAAAAGCAACAAATGAACGTTTTTAAAGAAAATAAAAAAAAAGAACTTTATACATGGTTTACAAAACGACTTTGACTAAAGATTTCATCTAAAGAATACATAAGACACTTCTTATGTAGCCCACACGACTCGAGCTCGAGATGCAGTCCACTAGTCCTCTTCCAAACTCGACATCCAAGCTTCAACGCATACCATCTTCCTAGTCACGACCTCGACCGCAACAACCTGAAAAATGATATAAAGCACCTCTGAGTTTGATAACTCAGTGGAAATAAAAGAAATAAAAGTAAATTTACGCTCGAACTCCATATTCTGAATTGTGTCCATGCACTCGGGTCTCTCACCCTCGATTAGCCTTTGCCTTCTCTAGAGGTTCTATCTCATAATGTTCATCATGTTCCCAACCAAAAGCTCTAACATTCCTGGTTAAAAACCCATGATTAAACATTTAAATTATCTTCTAAACCATTATGAACTAACTCCAAATCCGTTCGTCACTCTTATTCCCATCTTGTGCCTAGCTACACTTAATATTCACTACACTTTGCATTAGCACTTTCTTGATTCTCACTCAAACCAAGCTACACCATTTTACCCTTCTTACACTCACATTTTCCTGAACCCGTATCACCTAACTTTCCAATCCTCAAGCCCAATCTAGCTTAAAGTACACGTTAACATGTTCCCTATACTTAACCTTTACACACATCCCAGAATATATATCAGAAGTTAAACGAAAAATAAGAAATGCTATGATGCAATTGAAACGACAAGGAGACCAAAACATGTATGTTTAAAGATTAGTTTCTACAAACAAAATTAATATGGTTAACACAATCACAAATGCTAATGAATGCAATAACCAGGCTATGTAACATAAATATGTACACTTGACCAATCCGTGGCATTTCAAACTCATAACCATGTCGAGTAAATATTATTTGTCTCATAATCACATCCCGCAAATTCCTTTCCATCAATAACCTTTCATATACAATCTCGGCGTCTCACTACGCACTATATACAATCTCATCACAAATTAATGTTCGAGCCGTAGCTTCTGATTTTCTTCCAGGTTATCGTAATAACCACTCTAGCATCCAGGCCATCCCTCACACAGAGCCTCAGAGCTACACAATACCCATGGCCACAAACCGAAAGCATGATATGCATGAGTGACATGTTATGAGATGCAATGAGATTGACGTGTTTGCTTTTAGTAATATCGTATATCAGAATCTCAATCACAAAACGTGTTAGGCTCAAAATCATATAACCCTTAGTGATCTTTTCAAGCAATTCCCTTTCTAAGCTTTTCCATAACAGCCATCGAGCATAGCCCGTATACATATCAAGTATGCATCAATATGGCCCAATTCAGCACATGACTTGATCTTTAACGCGACCATGTGATAATACAATTAGAAGATGTAAGAGAAGAACACAAATCACATATTAATCCAAGACAATGGTCATTCGACAACTTGTCAAGTCTAGCTCGTCTCCTTCGGAATATTCATTCCTCCATTGTATTCCGACACCAAAGTTTCACTACCAGCCATGTCAAATTTAAAACCACCCCACACCATTCGCAAACAACCACAACCTGTAAATCTATGGTAATATCATCCTCCAAATTCGAATATAAAGAAAAGGTATAGGTTTTAACAAAACAATCCTCAACTCGCATCTAACGCACCCGAGTCACAACTCGTCTACCTCTCGACTACAAGATTCATCCTCAACTATCACATACTTTCCTTTCTTACCTTCAAGGCCTAAACACATTAAACAATCAGCCCCAATACCTCAAACCCATACCATAATACCCATAACTCAAATGGTATCAAGTGTCTCGTGCCCTTACAAAACCCGCTCTATTCTCACCTTCGCTAGTAAGCTTTTGAGGCCCGGCTTGAAATTACTTTTCCCTACAATCACTATCCATAAATAACCTTCAAATATTCTTATTATATCATACAAAATTCAGTAAGAACAGTTAATTAACTCTGGACCCCGGTTTGAACCAAAAAGTCTCAAAACTAGCCAAATGAAAAAGTGGTGATTTTGGCCTCTTGGTGCTTTTTGAGAGATCAATGGTTGGAGTTTCTATCTTTCTTTTCTTTTGTAAATTATTTATTTAAGCACCCAAATATACCAGCATTGAAAGATGTTAAGAGAAAGCCAAGAAAAACTCCAAAATTAAGAAAACTAGTGGACTTCAAAGGAACAACATTGGAGGTTTAAGCTTGAGTTTCATACAGGGCTTCCTATGTTTGGTTTTGATCTTACTTCTCGGATTACTAGTCTTTACCATAAGCTGAAGAGTTTAAGGATTGCCTTTCCGAATTACAACTTATAAGTCTAATGATCTTGTCTCATAACCATGCTATTCTAGCAAGATGACATCTAATCTTGTCTCCACTTACCCCACTCTTGTTTTACTCACTTAGCCCGCTATTGTTTTACCCTCCATACCCAAATTTAAACACTACCACATTTATCAATTCATCAAATAAAATCTAACATAAATATACTTTTATCCCTTTTATTCCCACCTTGCTACAATGGAATTAGCTTGCATAACTTGAAGTTGTTTGATCCCTTACCTACACAAAACAACATTTATATACAACACCTTATTTTCCATTCATTACACACTTATGACATATGAAGCAACAATGATAGTAAGGTTATCCAAAACAGCCCCGTTATAAACAACCACTCTTTAATACCGATACTACTTCATTTTAAAACATATTAACACCATCTCGGGACCCCAAAACAGCCCCACAACCCGGAAATACAAAAACAGCCCGCAAACAATAATTACAAAAACAGTGGGGGGTGTCTTTTGCTATGTTTTATAAGGGAAAGTGCCTAATGATTTCCATGTTCAATTTAGAGTAAATTCATACATTGCATAAGATTATACTCAAGTTTGTATTAAGGAAAAACTATTTAGATTTTTGTTTGTTTGTTTGTTTTTTTTAAATCAAATGCTTAAGAAGAAAATCCATGGAAACTTTATCACTTTTTAAGAAAACTTGTAGTTCTTCAGTTACAATTCAATTCAATTTCATTTAAAAGGGAAAACCCCATCTCAAGCTATAGTCTTTTACTATAAAGAATAGTATGCTCTTTCAATGAATTTTACAACCATAAGCTTAAATAAAAACTAATTTCCCAAAACCCCCAAATACCAAGAAAGTTAGGGTTCGAAAACTTACCAAAATCATTTGAAAATTTATAGAATTCCTCTTGATTCTTCT
This sequence comes from Gynostemma pentaphyllum, assembly GCA_028015215.1. Lineage (NCBI taxonomy): Eukaryota > Viridiplantae > Streptophyta > Magnoliopsida > Cucurbitales > Cucurbitaceae > Gynostemma > Gynostemma pentaphyllum. The sequence goes on from CM051345.1 coordinate 15,708,694, forward strand.
TGCTTTAGCTTAATCTACACATAACTTTAAATTCGGGGTTGAAATTGAGTAGACCTTTGCTTGCAAATGAAAAACCCAAACCAATCCACCCCCATTACAGCAGGCTTGGCCGAACATCAGGGAAGAAAAAAGGAAGGGCTAGCAGATTTTGTTCTTCCATTTGAGAGAAATAAAACAATATTTGATATTTGGGGTTGAATTTCATATGTTTTGGCTTTAAAATTGAAAAAGAAAACAAGGCTTCACCCCCCATGACTGTTCAGCGTACGTAGGAGGAAGAAGAGGAAGTCTAAAATTTGTTGTGTTTTTTTAATTCCAATGAAATAAGGAAAGGTATATATATATATATATATATATATATATATATATATATTTAAATGTAAAAAGAAAAATTGCTAGATAGTCAAATGCACAAAACCCTCCTCCAAGGATTGTTGTAGCCGAGAGCATGAATGGAATAAAAGAAACAGAATTTTTTTTATCTAATTTTACTTTAAGAGAAATGATAACATGTGCCTTAGTTTCTTATTCAATTAAAGAGGAATGATAAAATATGCCCTAAATGTTTTTTTTTTAATTTTAAATAAACCCTCATTTAGAACATCACCTCTTTATTTTTAAGTTCATCCATTTAATTTAGTATCAAAACAGCCCCCCCTCTTCTCACTAATCATAGTTAGTTTTTAACCATACCTCAAGTTTACACTTTAACCATGGTGATTTTAAACCCAACCATGGTGAACCGTTTTAACCTTTAATAACTACTAAAACACTTTGTTTATCAATTTAAAACATAAACATCAATTATAAAACCCATTTAACCAATTTAACAATTTAAGTAAATAAAATAAAATAAAATAAAAAAACTAAATTATTATTATAAAATTCGGGCCGTCACAATCTAAGACAGAAATCACTTAAATTTCAAGTCTCAACTCGCTTATATGAATAGACAATTCTCACTAATTCCATATTCAAGACCTTTAACCATAAATTCTACTTGGATCATCAATCCTTCCATTCTCATAACCATAGTAAATATCAACACTTCTCGTAATCTCATTCTCATACATGAATAGGCAACTCTAACTAGCTCCATATTCAAGGCAATACATAATAATTCCATACATGAATAGGCAACACTACCGAGTTCCATAATCAAGGCATAACTCATTATATTAACTCTAACTCAATCTCATGAGCTCAATTAATCCAATACGTAATACCCATAACTTCTTGTACACCATCTCCTATCGATTCCAGAACATTAGTTATTATTAAATTAACAAACAACTAGAATTAGCATGCAACACTAGAAAGACGGTATCTCGGAACTACTATCACTTTCTAGTAACTGGTTATAGCCTCGGCTATAACAGAACATCTAATAAATAATTTATACGAGCAACAATTACTAGCACCTGGTTATGGGCTCACCCATAACTGAAATATGATTAGTTGTTGAGATTGGAGCCTCAACACTAATTTAACAAAACCTCTAATGATACATTTTTACGAGCAATGTTCATTAGCACCTGGTTATGGACTCTTCCATAACTGAAATAAAACTTAGTATTAAGCTCGTAGCCTTAATACTAGTTATCACAACCTGTCAGGCCATCAATCTCAAACTTTCTTGTGATGACCCGTCACTTTTAAATAATTTAAATTAGAAAACACAGCGGAAGTCTTTATATTTTAAGAAAAATGGCGTGGTTATGTTTGAAAATTGGTTAGCCAAAACCTGTTTACATCTTAATTTCAAAATCTAAAATACACAAGGAACATTAAGTTCCTATCCAGGAGTTCAAAATGATTTAAAATCATAAAAGTAAAGACAAAAGCTCTTAAGAGCTATATACAATTGTACAAATCCCAAAATGGGTAAAATTCACAAACTCAGTCCATGGACTTTTACATAACACCTAGTCCATCTCGAGATCATCATCCCTCGATCATGCAGCACCATCTCCTTTCCCACGACCTCTAGTCAGGGCATTACCTGAAATTTTTGTAATATCATAAGCTAACAACTTAAGCCCAGTGAGAATAATAAGAATAAAAAGTAAAGTTAGACCTCAAACCCGTATTCCGATTCGTGTCCAATTAATCTGACACAATCAATCCTAAAGTTCTCCAAACTCTAGGTAAATTTCATTCTATACTCTCCAAAGGATGATATTACTAACACTCGTAGTCAAATTCTCATCCATTAACTTGTTACAACATAAGTAAGAAAAATAAATAAACTTGCTTAGATATAACATCTCGATTCTCTATCCATGATATATATTTCCATCGATCATATGCATGAAGGTAATGAGAACATCTCGTAGGATTCACATTCGCCCTTTATGCATGATTGAAGGACTTCCCGTAGGATCCACATTCGCCCTTATGAATGAAGAAGGTAACGTGGACTTCCCATAGGATCCAACGTTCTCCCTAATTTTCTTTCTCACTTTCTCTTCTTTTTCTATAAAGGTAATGTGGTCTATCCCGTAGGATCCATCATTCTCCCTTTCATTTCTTTCTCACTTTCTCTTCTTTTTCTATGAAGGTAATGTGGTCTATCCCGTAGGATCCATCATTCTCCCTTTCATTTCTTTAGCACTTTCTCTTCTTTTTCTATGAAGGTAATGTGGTCTATCCCGTAGGATCCATCATTCTCCCTTTCATTTCAATGATGCGAGATGTTATGGTGCAATATGTTATGGTGCGAGATGTTATGATATGCTCGCAAAAGTAAATAAACGTAAAGTGCGAATGTTAAAGTAATCAAAACAAGCTTAAAGTAAAAGACATAAAGTAAATAGATAGGAAATTCCAGAAGAACGATATGTAAATCGAACTCCTCCACAATAATAAAAAGTAAATCCTATCTTAAACGATTAATCTATTCCTTCAAGGATTCTAAACTTCCAATAAAATCCGAGGTTCTATTAACCGTTCTATCTAAAAGTTTTGGATCTTTTAACTTCCAATGATCCATCCTAAGCTTCGAAACGAATCTAACTTAGAACTTTCTAAGGTTCAATGTTTTCCTCGAGAACTTCTAAGTTCTCACTCAAAGAACTAGCTCCTAATCCTAAGGGCACTAGCTCACTTTCCTCTATTATTAGATTCGAGTCTTAGTCTTAGTTTCCAATTCTACAAATCATTATGCTTATTCGCTTTCTAAAATTACTTTAAATCCTAACTATTTTCACCTTTGTAAAAGAAGATTTCGCTCCTAAAACCGTTAGAGCGATCAAGCGAACGATCCAAAAATACCTACAATTAGAATTACATATAGCAATCAATAATTAACCAAATAACGATCAAACAACATCTAAGCGTACAAAACGACGAAAAACTCTACAAACCCCAATACAAGCTCTCGGCCCCCCCATGAAAAGTGGGTCTCGGGTTTGGTTTTCCGACTTTTAGGCAATTTAGATGTGTTTCAAGTTGGTTTCAAATCATTTTGATGTTCCCGATTTCAATGGGTATTGATAATTAGGGTTTTTGGACAATATGTAATTTCCCGAATTGAATTACAATAAACATTATTTCAATCATAAATAACCCATATTCAAACCCCGAAAGGTAAATTTCAAATGGAAAGGGTTTCGACTGAAACTCGGTTTTAGGGTTTAAGGAAAGTTAAGTAATAGTTACCCAATAAGTTTTCCATCAACATTCGATAACAAAATTGGAAGGGGATGAGAGTTTTGGCCAAGAACTCAAAAGCTTGAATCAATTTCCATGGAAATACTATGAAAATTTTGAGATCTAGGGCTTACCTTAGAGAGGTGGAAACGTTCCAAGAGTGGAATGGGTAGAAAGGTCTCGGCGAGAGCTTTCCAACGCATCCGAAATCACGCAAAACGGCTAAGAAACGAAGCCGGGGCGACACTTTCTTCCTCTTCTCTTTTCCTCCTCTTCTTGCTCGGGTTTGGGGAGAGTAAATGAGAAGTTTTTGGTCAAATTTTGGTCAATGGTGTTTTAAAGAAGAAAATGGAATAGTGTTTAGATATTTTTAAGGAAATTGGAAATGACGGTTGCATCCTTTTATGACTTTTGACTTATAAATCGAAACCCGAAGTTCTTAAACTATCCCAATGGTGATTAATAATTATTAATTGGCCAGTTAATAATTATTAATACCACCATAACTTATTTAAACAAATAAATCAATTAAAAGGAATTAAATAGAAATAAACTACTAAATTCTAATTTACCGATTAATAAATAAACTTTAATTACTTAAATTAAAAATAAAATAAATAATTTTTTTTATCACAAATTAACGGGACGTTACAGTCAACCCTCCTAAAAAGGGCTTTTCGTCCTCGAAAAGTAAACTTACTAAGTGAAAAGGTGAGGATACTTTGCCCGCATATCATCCTCACGCTCCCACGTAGCTTCTTCAGACACTTGGTTCCTCTAAAGGACCTTAACCAAGCGAATAGTCTTGTTTCTCAATACCTTTTGTTCGAATGCTTGAATCTCAACTGGTGTCTCCTCATAAGACATACTAGCATACAAAACTATCGGCTCATGATTGATCACATGAGAAGGATCCGCCATGTACTTCCGAAGCATAGATACATGGAATACATTATGATAACTGCTGATAAAAAAGGTGGTAAAGCCAACCTGTAAGCTACTGCTCCTACCCGATCAAGTACCTCAAAAGGGCCAATGAATCTAGGGCTTAGCTTACCCATCTTCCCGATTCTCATAACACCTTTCATAGGTGCTACCTTCAAAAACACGTGGTCCCCCACTGAAAACTCAAGTGGACTACGTCGTTTGTCTTCATAACTCTTCTGTCTACTCTGGGCAACCCTCATCCTCTCTCTAATCAAGTCAATCGACTGACTAGTCAACTGTAACAACTCGGGTCTCAAAAGACTTCTCTCCCCAACCTCATCCTAGTGAGCTGGAGATCGACACTTTCTACCATAAAGTGCCTCAAATGGTGCCATCTCAATAGTTGCCTGGTAGCTGTTATTATAAGCAAACTCTACCAAGTACAATTGGGAATCCCAACTACCTCCAAAATCAAGAACACAAGCCCTCAACATATCCTCCAGAATATGGTTAACTCTCTCGGTCTTACCATCTGTCTGGGGGTGAAAGGCTGTGCTAAAATCCAAGCCAGTACCCATGGCTGAATGTAAACTCTGCTAAAACTTCGAGACAAAACGAGTGTCCCGATCTGAAACGATCCTCACAGGCACACCATGTAATCTGACAATCTCCCGTAAATACAACTGTGCCCATGTCTCAACTGGGTAGGTGATCCTCCCAGGTATAAAGTGTGTGGTCTTCGTCAAACGGTCTACAATCACCCAAATAGTATCGTAACCCTTTGACGTTCTCAGCAAACCACTGATAAAGTCCATGGAAATCTCCTCCCATTTCCATTCTGGCACACTCAGAGGGTTAAGAAAACCCGATGGACTCTTCCTCAATGCCTTGACTTGCTGACAAGTCAAGCATCTACTAACATAATCTGCGATCTCAAGCTTCATCCCAGGCCACCAATAGTGCTCTCTCACGTCCATGTACATCTTCGTACTACCTGGATGAATAGAGAAGATAGAACTATGAGCCTCCTCCAACAGTTCCCTTCTAAAAGTCGATCCTAAAGGCACACATAGCCTCTTACGATACATCAGAGCACTGTCTGTAGAGAAGGTAAAATGGCTAGGAATATCTGACTCAGCCTCTCTAAAACCGGCCTGCAAATGAGTCTTTCCCCTCTGTGCATCAATCATCCTCTGTCTCAAAGTAGGTCTCACTGTTAAACTAGCCAGACTCACAGTGACCTCGGCAGTCAGAAATTCTATCTCAGCTCGTTCCATATCCCACCTCAATCTCAAAGGTATGGCTGACAAAGCTGATGAATGAGAAGACTTTCTACTGAGTGCGTCAGCCACTACATTGGCTTTCCCAGGATGATACTGAATGTCACAGTCATAATCCTTAACGAGCTCTAACCATCTCCACTGTCTCATATTCAATTCCTTCTGAGTGAAGAAATATTTGAGACTCTTATGGTTAGTAAATATCAGGATCTTCTCACCGTACAAATAATGTCTCCATATCTTCAATGCATGAACAACAGCTGCCAACTCTAAATCATGAGTTGGATACTACTTCTCATGCTCTTTCAACTGACGGGAAGCATAAGCTATAACTTTCCCGTGTTGCATCAATACACATCCCAAACCTCTGTGGGAAGCATCTGTGTACACAGTCAAACCACCGGTTCTATCAGGCGACACTTGAACAGGTGCTGTCACAAGCCTCCTCTTGAGCTCCTCAAAGCTCCTCTCACAATCCTCAGACCATACAAAATCAACCCCCTTCCGGGTCAAACGTGTCAAGGCTGAAGCACTTTTGGAGAAATCTTGCACAAACCGTCTATAATAGCCTGCAAGTCCCAGAAAACTGCGAATATCAGCCACACTCGTAGGTCTAGGCCAGTTAGTAACTGCCTCAATCTTAGAGGGATCAACAGATACTCCTCTACTCGATACTACATGGCCTAAAAATGCCACTTCCCTCAGCCAAAACTCGCACTTTGAGAACTTGGCATACATTCTCTGATCTCGTAGTACCGTCAATACTTCCCGTATGTGCATAGCATGCAACTCCTCTGTCTTGGAATAAACCAAGATATCATCAATGAATACTATCACAAAAGAATCAATGAACCTTCTGAACACCGTGTGCATAAGGTCCATAAAAGCTGCAGGCACGTTGGTCAAACCAAAGGACATAACTACGAACTCATAATCTCCATAACGTATCCTGAATGCAGTCTTGGGAATATCCTCATCCTGAATCCTCAACTGATGATAGCCAGATCTCAAATCTATCTTCGAAAAGATAGTAGCTCCCCTCAACTAATCAAACAAGTCTCCTATCTTAGGTAAATGATACTTTTTTTTCGTCGTAACACGGTTCAACTCTCTATAATCGATGCATAAACGCATAGAACCATCCTTCTTCTTCACAAACAACACCGGAGCTCCCCACGGTGAAACACTCGGGCGTATAAACCCCAAGTCTAAAAGTCCCTGTAACTGGCTCTGGAGTTCTTTCAACTCAGCCGGTGCCATACGATAAGGTGCTTGGGACAATGGAGCTGTCCCAGGAGCAACCTCAATATGAAAATCTATCTCTCTTACCGGTGGCAAACCGGGTAACTCAGCAAGGAAAACATTAACGAAATCCCTCACTACTGGCACATAACTCAAGCTAGTCTCCGGTACAAAAGTATCGACAACACTAGCTATATAACCCAAGGCTCCATCACTTAGAAGCATTCTAGCTTTTAACATAGATATCTAGGTGGGTGTTACTCGGCTACTGGACCTACAAAAACATAAGCTAGTGCCACATGGACTCATAAAATCAATAACTTTCTCCGTACAATCAATGGTGGAAAGATTAGCTGATAGCCAATCCATACCCAAAATCAAATCAAAATTAGACATATGCATAACAATCAAAGTAAGAAGGGAACATCTACTCATAATACATATGTCATAAGTGCCATACGCACTATCATCATAATAAACTTTCCCACTGGGGTAAAAGCACATATCTCGAAACTCAATAGTCTCGACTCAAGAGCTGCCAACTAAACATAACAAGATAAGATAAAAGGGTGGCTAGCTCCAGAATTAAACAGAATAAAAGCCAAACGGCCTGAAAATAATAAAGTATAACCACTACCATACTGGTAGCTTTTCCTGATAATCCTAACTTTGCTACTATGTTGTGATGGTTAAGTCTTATACACCCTACAAAAGTGACGTGATTCCAAGTTTGATCACAACATAGCATCTTGATGGAAGTGTGCATTTCCTAAATGGAAACGATCACAACTATTGTAGTAAGGATGATCCTATCCTTGTACTTTTGGCTGTCCATGTTGAGCTCCACCTCGATCTTGTTGTTGTTGTTGCTGCTGCTGTTGTTGCTTCTGCGGTGTCCCTTGACTGGCACGTCATCTTCTGTCTTCTGCTCCTGAGAGGAAATTGGTCTATAGTAGCTAGTTTTCTTTTCCTTTCATAATATGCGAAATCCAAGATAAGGATAACTCTTAAGCTTCCTTATTCAATCTTGAATGAACTCTACTTCAGAGATCATTTCCTTTCTTACAAAGCAAAACTGGTGTCTGTCAAACACCTTAGTCCAATAACATTCTATCCTTCCAACATAGGATTCACTTTAGAGTCTATCTTGAAAAGACTCAGTAGGTCCAAACTACGACCTACAAGTTTCTCAAAGTTCACCGTCCAATTAGATGGTCAAATAACATGTGCATTGAAATTCACCAACCATCACATTGCCTTAAAAGTCACCGCTATCACGGTCCAACAACATTTCTTCTAGATTTCAATCAAATACCAACACTCAACTTAGTGTGAGTCAATCTTGACAATTTACTGAATATGGATCTTCATTACTCGACCTCGAGTATTTCCAATTCAGATTGATACACCATAGTGTAATAGCGACCAAACTAGGCCATTCACCAATTAACATTGTCGTTAATGGTCCTCATTGAGACTCATTACGTAGAGTTCTTACTTCCCCTTTTTGAGTGGCATCTCACTTTCCATTTAGCACAACCGTACCACAAGGATTTACCACTTACCATAATTCAGCTTTCTCAACTCAAACTAGGAACTTGTCCATTGAGTTAAATCTAGGTTACTGGACTCGAGCCAGACCGATTTCTTTTCAACAATTTCTCACCTCAAACAGGTGTTTCATCTCTTAATACTGGGATCCAAACAAACATGTCCCCTTTTTACACATAATGTCCTCACACATCTACTAAGACCACTACTTAGCAATTGTGTGACAATTACACTTTAATCAGCTTTAAGGATCAAACGATTGATTTCTCAGAGTATCTAATCTCCTTTACCTTGACATAGAAAGAAATGAAAGGGAGAATGATGGATCCTACGGGATAGACCACATTACCATCATAGAAAAAGAAGAGAAAGTGAGAAAGAAAAGGAGGGAGAACGTTGGATCCTACGGGAAGTCCACGTTACCTTCTTCATTCATAAGGGCGAATGTGGATCCTACGGGAAGTCCTTCATTCATGCATAAAGGGTGAATGCGAATCCTACGAGATGTTCTCATTACCTTCATGCATATGATCGATGGAAATATATATCATGGATAGAGAATCGAGATGTTATATCTAAGCAAGTTTATTTATTTTTCTTACTTATGTTGTAACAAGTTAATGGATGAGAATTTGACTACGAGTGTTAGTAATATCATCCTTTGGAGAGTATAGAATGAAATTTACCTAGAGTTTGGAGAACTTTAGGATTGATTGCGTCAGATTAATTGGACACGAATCGGAATACGGGTTTGACGTCTAACTTTACTTTTTATTCTTATTATTCTCACTGGGCTTAAGTTGTTAGCTCATGATATTACAAAAATTTCAGGTAATGCCCTGACTAGAGGTCGTGGGAAAGGAGATGGAGCTGCATGATCGAGGGATGATGATCTTGAGATGGACTAGGTGTTATGAAAAAGTCCATGGACTGAGTTTGTGAATTTTACCCATTTTGGGATTTGTACAATTGTATATAGCTCTTAAGAGCTTTTGTCTTTACTTTTATGATTTTAAATCATTTTGAACTCCTGGATAGGAACTTAATGTTCCTTGTGTATTTTAGATTTTGAAATTAAGATGTAAACAGGTTTTGGCTAGCCAATTTTCAAACATAACCACGCCATTTTTCTTAAAATATAAAGACTTCCGCTGTGTTTTCTAATTTAAATTATTTAAAAGTGACGGGACGTCACATTTCTCAAAATCATACATATGATAATGTTAATAATAAATCAGTGTTAAACCTCAAAATACAGTAGCCCAATCAGTTTAACAATTAATTAACAAATCTATTGAAAACGGTAAAAATTGCCGAAAACGATAAAACTGTCAAAAAGCCGAAATTCTACTTTAATACTTCCCAAATAAATTCTCATGGCTAAGGATCATCTTAAACTCCCAAATAAAGATTAATAATATTCAGAATTGATTCAAACTACGAAACCATAATTTTCGTTGAAAAACGCCTAAACTAGTTCTAGCCGAAAATAATTTTTCCCAAGTAATTTTTAGACATTCCCAATATCAATTCTCTTCCTAAATTTCCAGAATAATATATTTAAATATTTAGAAACAAATAAGATACGGTTTGAGCTTTAGATTTCTCTAAAACTCCATCGTTGATCAAACCGTTAACTCACCTTGATTTCGCTAAAATCCAAATTAACCAAGCTAATTTCCACCACAAACCAGACCTGAAACGATGGTCTAAAGCAATTAAAATCTATGTTAAAAAAAATACCAAAAGATGCTAAAAGGATGGGGTTTAATGGCTCAAAGATTGGGAAAATGAAAGTCATCGTTTGCAAAGGGACAGTAGCAACGGCGCTGCTGCCCTTGCCACGGCTGAACCGGGGCCTTCAGGTCTCGAAAGTGATGGAGACCTGAAGGCCTCGGTTAGAAACTGATGGAGACCTGAAGGCCCCGGTTAGATTAGGAATTGAAAAGTGATGGAATTTGATTTCATGAATAAGGTTCTTGAATTTCATAAATTTAAACACTAACATAATTTTCCAGAATTTAAAAAAATAATAAATCGATCCAAAAAGCTTACCCAAAGTTAGAAACTCAAGGAATCGACCTTCAATCTTCACCTTATTCAAACTACACTTCAAATCGACCACCTATTAAGCGAAAACTATGAACAAAACATCAAAATCAAACCCTAGGGGCGGCGGCTTGGGGAATTCAAGAGAAGAAGAAGATTTACCTTTTGATTAAATGAAGATCCTCCAACCACTCTAAAATCACGATCGTACGTCGAATCGTCACCCAAAACGACGAAGAATCGAACACAAAAATTTCGGGTTTCTCAAAGGAGGATGGCGGCAGCGTGAGAGGGAGAGAAGAGAGTCTAAAATTTGAAAATATTAATGGGAAGTCATCTTAGGTTAAAAATCCCAAGTTGCAATATTTACGAAACTGCCACTCACCGTAAAACGTCTATATCTTGATCACCAGGTCGCAGAACGACAAAACTTCAGTTGCGTTGGAATCTTGACATCAAGACAATCAATTTTATGTCAAAATATTACTCAAATAGCAAGGTTCAAATTTCGAGATTTTTAAGAAAAAAAAACCATAATACCCTTTTTGAAAGAACACGATATTTCTGCTCTAATTAATCGATCAAGCCTGATTAATATTATTTAAAAAAATAATATTTATTTTAACTACCTCGTAACGGGGCATTACACAAATTCTGTTACGAATTTTAATTATTTTAATTTGATTAAACTGAGATTTTAATTCTAATTCAAATTCTAAATTTTAATTTAATTTTATTAAATTTAAATCTTATGTGATTTTTAAATCGGTTTTAGATTTATTATTTCCCCATATAAAGGATGAATGAGTTTTCAATAGGCCACACAGAAAAAAGAAAAAGAAAAAGAAAAAAACTCTCTCATCTTTCACCCGCTTATGTAAAATTCCCCATCAAAACCTATCAATTTTTTGTTGTCGTTGTTGTCTCGTCGGTGTTTTCTTTCACGTCGTCACTTGCAACTTTGGGATTCACCTTTCTTATAGAAAATCGACCGCCAGTTTACCAAAATTGTGAATTTCGAACTAAATTGCAAAGATATTGAGTATTTGTGTATTTTTATATTATATATCATATTAAATGAGTAGATAATAGTTTTTGTTTGAATAAATTGTGGTTGTGCTTACTGATTCATGCTTCTGGTCATTGATTCAAAATTTTTGGTTTACTTATCATTGTATCTTCATATTTTCATAAATTTTAGATAATGATGTTATAATGCATTTAAAGAAATGATCTTATGTAATTAAATTTTAATTAATCATTTGTTTTCTTAAAATTTACCAATTTGAATTAATTTTTAATATCATAATGATCATGCCTGTCTAGAAATATGTCATTTAGAAATAATTAATCCGTTTTAGAGATGTTTTAAGGATAGATTTGTGAAGATAAAAAAAAAAGAGGATTTAAAATTCAAAATAACAAGGAAATAAAGATATTTAGAAAAAGATAAATAAGACATAAGATTTGAAAATAAAGAAAAACATAATCAAAGAAAAGTTAAAAAAAGATTTTGTTTTAGAGTCAGATTAAAAAATTAAGTTAAGAAAATATAAAAAATGTTTTGAAGTAATCTGTTTTTAAAAAAAGAAAGTTAAAAAAAACAAAAAAAAAAACATCAATTTCTTTTAAAACATTAAAATTAGTACCTTTTTTTTTTAAATAAAATAAACTAAACCCAATTTTTTTTAATAACAAAATTTCAAAATTAAATAAAAAATATTTTTAAAAATATAATTACAATCCTATGATTCTCAAATTCTTAAGGTGGATTTTTCTAAAGTTCCAACATTGTTCAATACATGGTCATAACCCCATTAATCTTAATTATCATCCTTACTTCATTCTTGAAGATAAAAGAAATTTAAATGGGACATTGTTTTTCCCAAAATAAAAGTAACAGTTTTCTTAAATAAAATAAAGGACCATTTTTTAATTTTAGGATAATATCAAATAAAATGTGGTAACCGTTTTTTAACCGGTGCTGTAGGGTGCTAACATCTTCCCTACACACAATCACCTCCCGAACACAATCTTGTTTTCGCAGACCACTTTTTTTTTTTACAGGTGACCAATCGTAACCATTATGGTTGGTGGCGACTCTAAACTCGTAAAATACGCAATATACATGTCATTTAATCTGCAAATGAAAAATGAAAGAGTGTTAATTACATAATACTTTATATGCAAACAAAAAAAAAATTATATTATATTACGTATATTATAGAATGAACATAAAAGAAATGGAGTGTACATCAACCACTCACCATTTCGTATATTGCGTATATTACAGAATATACATTTAGTAAAACAATAGAGTAAACTTGTAGCGTCCCGTTATTTTTTAAGTGAAATTTTTATTTATTTAATATTTCATTTATTTAGTTATTTATTTTAATTAAAGTATTTAGTTTAATTTTAGAATTAGTAATTTAGAATTTAGTAGCTAATTTCGTCCGAAAACATTTTTAATCATTTTATTAGCTTAAATTAGTTTTGATCGTATTAATAATTATTAACGGGCCAATTAATAATTATTAATCACCATTGGGCCATTTTAAGACTTTCAGGTTTAGTTTTATAAGCTAAATCAGTTAAAGGATGTAACCATAATTTTCCAATTTCTTAAAAATATCTTTTTACTATTCATCTTCTCTTAAATATAGAAAATTAGACAAAAATTTCACTTTTCCTTTTCTTCTCCTTTGCCATGGCCGTGGGTTCATTTTGGTGGGGTTCCTCTTGGGTTTTCTTCAAATGTCATCCGTTTTCAATGATTTCTGTTGCGTTGAATTGCTCAAGACGAGGGCTACCTATCCCACCTAGCCTTGTAGCGTTTCTCGTTCTTTAAGGGAAGTCCTAAAAAGTGAGTTTTCAAAACTTTTCCTATGAATCTCTTTATTTTTGTTTATAAATGAGTTTTGGAGTGGAAATCATGTGTTTCCATCACGAAATTTGACGATTTTGAACTCGAAATTTCAAAAAACACTATCACCCGAAAACACTATTCATCCAAAATCACTGTTCATCCGAAAATCAATATTCTTATTTAGTTATGGTTTATAATTTGTATTTCGACCGGTGTTATTGTAAGTTTTGATAATCGTACGAGAGGTAATTCGTTCGGCACTTTGGAAGCTCAATTTCAAATCTAAGTTTAAAATTGAAGTTAGTAATTTTATGAATTAAGTTTCATTACGACTTTGTTGATCGAGGTTAAGTGACAAAACAATCTCCTAGGAGTAAATACTTATTGGTTGGTGACTTTAGACTTGGAAGTGAGCGGGGTGATTTTGGAGTTTTTAGTGAATTTGGGTAGAAAAACAAGTTTGAGTATATTTGGAAGTCTTGTAAGACGAAATTGGGGAGTTTAGATGAAATTGGAGAGTTTAGAAGAAATTGGAGAGTTTAGATGAAAGTGGAAATTTAAGATACTTTGAGTAGTTTTAGATCAAAGTAGCTTAGAGGTTATTCTCGAAAGTATTAAAGGTTATAGAGATTTTGAGATAAAGTGGGGAATTGAAATTACTTTAGGTAGTTTTTGACTAAAGTAAAATAGAGGAAATGCTTGAAAGTTAACTCGTGGATCATGGTAACGGCTTGGAAATTAGACTTGTGAATTAAGGTGATTTATTGTCATTCGTGAGATGGTGATGTTAAACCTCGATTTTGCTTACTTGGGGAGTTAAGAGACTTCGTGGAATTTGGCATCGGTGATGTTAATGGTTAGTGTTTATATAATCTTATTACCTTGTGTAAGGAATAAGGATTGTGATTTGATGTGGTAATAATGTGGAATATGGAAGTCCTAATGATAATAAGGATTGATGTTAATTGTGGTAGAACTGTGGAGTATGGAATTCTAATGGTAGTACAATTGATGTACTTGAGACTTTTGGTAAGAGGCAACACTTTGAAAAGTACAAAAGATAAACATATATTTGACTATAATTGTAGTATGATTGTATTGTTTGTTAGTTGTTTGTGTTGAGATGCTCATTTAATGAACTGATTTATAGTTACCATGTGATATGATCTTGGGGTATAACAGGGTCATAAATGAAACAGGCTATGAGCGATGTTATATGAGGAGATCGTGCTCTTGGGGTATAACAGGGTCATAAATGAAACAGGCTATGAGCGATGTTATACGAGGAGATCGTGATCTTGGGGTATAACAGGGTCATAGATGAAATAGGCAATGAGCGATGTTATACGAGGAGATCGAGATACTATATGATGTGATCTTGGGATATAACAGGGTCATAGATGAAACAGGCTATGAGAGTTGTATATGAGGAGATCGAGGTACTATGTGATACGATCTTGGGATATAACAGGGTCATAGATGAAACAGGCTATGAGCGATGTTATATGAGGAGATCGTGATCTTGTGATATAACAGGGTCATGGATGAAATAGGCTATGAGCGGGTGTTATATGGCAAGATTGGCAGATAGGTCGAGTTCATATAATGAGCATCCCAACTTGTTTGTTAGTTGTTACGTAGATACATGCTTATCCTTTGTACAAGTGTTTGGTTTTCGATGGTAATACCTTAAGTGGTAATATGTGGCAACTTATGGTACTTCAAGATTTGGTAGTATGTGATCTATGATTTGGTAAGACCGTACGTGTTAGTATTTTGATGTTGATCCATACGGTAACATGATACGATGATATGTGATTTGGTAAGACTGTACGTGTTAGTATGTTGATGTTGATACATACGGTAACACGTTATGATGATATGTGATATGGTAAGACCGTACATAGTTGTATGTTGATACTGATCCATACGATAACACGTTACGATGACATATGATTTGGTAACACGGTACATGGTAGTATGTTGATGTTGATCCATACGGTATCACGTTACTAGGAAATATGATTTGGTAACGTCGTACGTATTAGTATGTTAAGGTGCTAACATACGGTAACACGTGACGAGGTATTAGATGTGGTATGAGATATGGTACTATGACTTGGTAACACCGTACGTGTTAGTATGTTTAGATGGTAGCATATGGTAACCTGATACGAGATACCTTGATGTGGTGTAAATTGGTAATAATTGTGGTTCGATATGGTTCGAATATTGGGAAGTTGATTGGTGTATGATTATGATGAATTGGAAGTGTAGAATGGGTAGTAAAGAGAAATTTAGTACTTTGGACACAATTTTCGGTATGGAATTGGGTCCATAGGATTACTGGCTTTCATTTTATTCTCACTAGCATTTTTATGCTAATGTTGCTACACTTATTTTTTTTTCTAGGTACTTCTCGACATAACAGACTTGGCAGAGGAGGTGGTACCATTTGATATCTTGAAGCGATGAATGGACAAGAACATGAACACTTTTTGTAAAGCATCCTTGAAATGCTTTATTTATACTTCCTACTTTTCTTACTTTGTGTTTTGAGCTCGGAAGAGCATTCGTTTAAAGTTGTAAATGTCTTATGTTTTAAAGTTCTTTTAGAAGTTTAAATCATAATCTGGAATGCACATTCTACCATTTATCGCTTTCTCTGATTGTGAACTTTGTAAAAACTGGTTTTGGTTTATCCGAGTTTTAAACGAACCCATTTCTTTAAAACCAAGTCTTCCACTGTGCATTTGAATTTAAAGGATTTAAAGGATTTGGGTCGTTACAAAACTGAAGAAAAACACTTAATTATGTATATCACGTATATTACAAAATATATATTTATGTATATCACATAAATTACAATATATCTATTAGTTAATATGCAAACAGACTACAGCAATTGTATATTACGTATATTATAGACTGTACATTCACTACAAGAAAAACTGGAATTAACGACCAAATATTAGCGACGCAAATAATGGGACGTTGGTTAGCGACGAAATGCGTTGCTAATAGTGAGTTTGACTTTTAGTGACACAAATAATCGCTATCTAGCGTCATCAAACTCTATATTGCTAATATTGATAATAAGTTTGGCCTTAGCGACACATTTCGTCGCTGTTTAGTATCATAATATAGTCCAACGTTATTGATTTGTCTTAAGAAATGGTGCGAAGCTTCCCACCCAATTAGTGACTCTTTTTGATCCTATATTAACGACAAAATGTGTCGCTTTGATACTATTTCAGATAGGAATAGTTCTCTCTTTATTCAGAGATGTAGTCCGTTACTGTTGAAACTTTTTTATTTTTCTTTACAGACTCATTTCATCGCTAAACTTGGCGGGAAAAGTTCCCTCGAAATTAGAAATAAATTGGTCGCTGAAAGAGGCAGAAAAAAAATTATAAATAGGTGTGCAGAATCACTTCAAACAAGTATATTTCATTAAACCGTATTCCCGAGAGAGAAAATTTGTGATGTACGTTCGTTTGGTTGAAGGTTTTCTCAACGACCAATTTGTAGCCAAGGTCGAAGAGTTTGTTGAATTCTATCAATCCACCATGTTTTTTGATAACTACGGACAGAAGATACGATGTCCATGCAAAAAGTGTAGAAATAAGAAGATATTATTGATAGATGATGGGAAGTTACACCTGTACAATCGTGGTTTCGTAGATAGTTATTATCAGTGGGTGTATTAGGGAGAATATGAAGAAATGTTCAATGCAACGAGGGACGAGTTAGTTCAAAATGATGGAAGCAGCTCGCAGTCAATTCAAATGTGAATGAAAATTCAGATAATGTACAACATCAGTACGATCAATTAGAATAGATGGTTATTGATGGTTGCGGCTATCAAGGAGATGATCCTTAAACTTTATTAAATGAAGATTTAAACCCAGATGCGCAAAAGAATGTTTCAAATGATATAATTAGTGAGTAGGCCATTGCATGTAGGTTGTGATGTCAGACCACTCGCAGCTGCAACCAAACTATTGAATATCAAGGCACAATTTCACATCCGAGAAAGAGGATTCAAATTTATTTCATAATGGTTTCATCGGTGCACTCCTGCAAGCAACACGTTGCCATAGAGTTTGTACGACACGAAGAAATTAGTGGAAGGTCTCGGTTTACCAGTGGAAAAGATCGATTGTTGCCCCAACGAATGTATTATATATTGGGGTGTAGATGCAAGTCTTCATATGTGTAAAATGTGCAATCATTTGAGATACAAACAAGGGTCAAAAGTCTTATTCCACATACTCGCATGTTTTATTTACCGATCACACAACATCTGCAACGGTTGTATGAGTCAGAAGTCACAGCTTCTCACATGAGGTAGCATCACGAGCACTCTAAGGATGATGGAGTAATAAGACATCCTTCTGATGCTAAGGCGTGGAAACATTTAAATCGTTGACATCTAGAATTTGTGAGAGAAATTAGAAACATTAGATTGAGTTTATGTATTGATGGGTTTAACCCTTTATGGGCTTTAGGAGCTCAATATTCATTGTGGCCAGTTATGCATGAAAGATCCTATGATTTTCTTCATGGTAATTGTACCAGGCCCGAAAAGTCCGAAATTGAAGCTTGATATGTACCTCCAACCATTAATTACTGAGCTTCATGGTTTATGATGTTTCACAAAAATAGAATTTTGTGATGCGAGCAACAGTTATTTTAACAATAACTAACTTCTCGGCATATGCAATGTTATCCAGTATGTTTGTAAATTAATTCGTATGAAATTAATATTTTTAAAATTTTATAAGTTATAGGTTTTCATGGTTTAGATTAAAGTTTATGGTTTTACGCCCAACGTAATGAATTTACTACCCTAACTAAATTCGTTATGGTGGAGTACTTTGGGAAAGTTTGCATGCCCTCATTGCATGGACGATACCGGTGCCTTCTCGTTAGTGCATGGTCAAAAAACGTGTTGGTTCAACTGCCATAGAAGGTTCTTACCGCTAAATCATTCAGCAAACGAATAAAAAATGACTGGTGTAAAGGGCGGAGTGTGAGAAACGAAGGCCCTCGTGAATTTATCAATGAATACCAAATACTACAACAATTAGATGTGCTTAACATGTGAAGTATTATAGAGATTGATGGTGAGGCTTGGAATAAGAAGACAGAGAAAAATACAGGTTGGAAGAAAAGAAGTATTTTCTGGGAGATACCGTATTTGAGAGATTTAATGATAAGAAATAACTTAGATGTCATGCATATTGAGAAGAACGTTTTCGACAATGTCTTCAACACGGTTTTAAATATACCGAAAAAAAGAAATACAATTTGAAATCAAGTTACGACATTCAAGAAATATGTCATTGACTTGAATTAGAGCCGGACGAAACTAGAAAAAAATACGGGAATGCAAAGTACATGCTAACTGCGGACCAGAAGAAAATATTGTTCGAGTGGATGCGATCAATTAAATTTCGTGCACAATCATACTGTGTTTGGGATGAAAAGTCATGATTGTCACGTATTCATGTAACGACTTATGCCACCTGCATTCAGACCATTTCTTGAGCAAAAACATTGGGAACCGTTCCCACAATTGAGTGTTTATTTCAGAGAGTTAACATGTGCAGAGCTGTCCCCAGCCACTGTCGAGTCATTAGTAGTGAGATTGCTGTCATAATTTGCAAGTTAGAGAGAATATTTCCAACATCCTTTTTCGACTCGATGGAGCATCTATCATATGAGGCATGTCTAGGAGGCCCAGTTCGATACCAATGGATGTATCCGTTTGAAAGGTAAATAATTTTGTTGTTTCTGTTATTGTGTCCTAAATTATTGGTTGTAACAGATTCATTTTTATGTCAGATATTTGCGTAGGCTAAAAAGGATTGTAGGAAACAAGGCTAGGGTGGAAGGATCTATATGCAATGTATACCAAATACATGAGACGACCAATTTAGGTTCATATTGCTTTGATCAACGAATTGTAAAATAATACAGAACAATGAAGCGTAATTTTGTTCAAGATTCACTTCCTCCTTGAGTCGATCCAAATTATTTGTCTATTTTTAAAGTTTTAGGAAGATCTATTGGAAAGTCCGTGCAGAGAGCGTTAAATGAGGAAGAGTATCACATAGCATAGACGTACGTGTTATGTAATTGTTCCGAGGTGGAACCATATATCGAGTAAAGATAAACTAAATTAACACGTCCAACTGTTATATTAATTTTTTTTCATAATATATTATTTTCAATTATAGGTTATTTGTTGAGTTATTTGTACGACCGGCTAATCCTGGACTCAACGCAGCTGGGGAGGAGATCATAATTGACAGTGTAACGTCCCGTTATTTTTTAATTGATTTTTTTAAATTTAATATTTCATTTATTTATTTAAAGTATTTAGTTTAATTTTAGAAATTAGTAATTTAGAATTTAGTAGCTAATTTTGTTCGGAAAACCTTTTTAATCGTTTTATTAGCTTAAATTAGTTTTGGTCGTATTAATAATTATTAATGGGCTAATTAATAATTATTAATTACCATTTGCTAGTTTAAGAACTTCGGGTTTCGTTTTATAAACTAAATCACTTAAAAAGTACGTATTCGTAATATTTGATTTCTTAAAAATATCTTTTACTATTCATTCTCTTCTTAAATATACCAAAAAGTAAAAAACAAGACAACTTTTTCTTCCCTCCTTCATCAAAACAGGGCTTCCATTTTTTGAGAAGGAAAAAGCTTGGGTTTTTTTTGTCAATTCTCCACCGATTTCGATAATTTTAGTTGCGTTGGATTGCTCGGGACGTGGGCTTTCTTTTCATCCTAGCCTTGTGGCGTTTCTCGTTCTTACGGGAAGCCCTAAAAAGTGAGTTTTTAAAACTTTTCCTATGGATTTCTTTAATTTTGTTTCTAAATGAGTTTTGAAATTGAAATCATGTATTTCCATCAAGAAATTTGATGATTTTGATCTCGGAATTTCGAAAAACACTATTAACCCGAAAACATCATTCACTCAAAAATCACTATTCATCCGAAAATCATTTTTTTTCTTATTTTAGTTATGGTTTTTAAATTGTATTCGATCGGTGAATTGTAGGTGTCGATTGCTCGTTTGACGGTTTGTTGGAACTTTATTTTCACATGAACTTTTGAGGTGATGATAAATAGAAAAGTAAACTTAGGAACCGAATTTGTCAAACGATTTGTATGATCGGGAGATGAGATTAAAATTGGAAATAAGGGATTAAAAGCATGTTTACTAACTTTTTAGGACTTGGAAGCTAGTTGTAAGAGTGATTGGGTGCAATTAAGGGACTCTTGAGTGGAAATGACTAACTTTGGTGAATTATAGGTTGTGTTCGATTTGGATCTAATCTTGATGATTTTGGGTATTTAGAGTTTCCAGTGTAAGGGAATGTGATTACAAAAATTGAAGATGGAATGACATTTGATTATGAATGATGGAATAAGACTTTATTTTCCCATGAATAGTATATTGTTAATCTGAAGGCCTTATGGCTTGACCTTATTTGGGATAAGTTATGGATTTTCAGGTTGTGGAGTGATTAAAAGTGGAGGTTATTGAGACTTCGTTTATTTCTCGTTATTAAACTCCGTTTATTTCTCGTCATGATATTTATGTTTCTGGCAAACGTGTTAATGGGAGGGATAATGAGATAATGTATATGCTGGTGTGATATCTGAATTATCTGGTATTATCCATGTTTTATGTTTACTTATGGCGGACGTATTAATGAGAGGGATAATGTAACGTCCCGTTACTTTTGGAGGTAATTTTTTTTTTTAATTTTCATTTTAAATAAAGTATTTAAGTTTAGCTTAAACTTAGTAATTTCGATTTTGGTAGTTATTTTCGTTCGAAAACCTTTTTAACCCTTTTACTACTTTAAATGAATTTCAGTGACATTAATAATTATTAACGGGCCAACTAATAATTATGTGACGACCCGTCACTTTTAAATAAATTAAATCAGAGAAAACAGCGGAAGTCTTTTATTTTAAGAAAATTGGCGTGATTATGTTTGAAAATAGGCTAGCCAAAACCTGTTTACATCTTAAATTCAAACATCTAAAAACACAAGGAACATTAAGTTCCTATCAGGAGTTCAAAATGATTTATAAACATAAAAGTAAAGACAAAAGCTCTTAAGAGCTATACACAAATGTACAAATCTCAAAATTATATAAAATTCACAAAACCAAGTACATGGATTTTTACATAACACTTAGTCCATCTCAAAGTCTTCATCCCTCGATCATGCAGCACCATCTCCTCTCCCTCGACCTCTAGCCAGGGCATTACCTGAAATTTTGTAATATCATGAGCTAACAACTTAAGCCCAGTGAGAAAAATAAGAATAAAAAGTAAGGATAGACCTCAAACTCGTATTCTGATTTGTGTCCAATTTACCTGACACAATCAATCCTAAAGTTCTCCAAAATTTAGATAATTTCATTCTAAACTCTCCAAAGGATGATATTACTAACACTTATAGTCAAATCTCCTCCATTAACTAGTTATGACATAAAGTAATAAAAGTAAATGACTTTGCATAAAATATAACATCTCAATTCTCTATATCATCAATCATATGCAATGTAGGGCTTGCATATACCCTTATGCATGAATGAAGTAATGCGTCAATCCCATAGGATACCATTCACTTCTTTTTCATCAAGAGTGATGAGCAGATCCCGTAGGGTCCCATTCGTCTCTTTTCATTTAGAGTAATGAGCAGATCCCTTAGGGTCCCATTCATCTCTTTTCATTTAGAGTAATGAGCAGATCCCGTAGGGTCCCATTCGTCTCTTTTCATTTAGAGTAATGAGCAGATCCCTTAGGGTCCCATTCGTCTCTTTTCACTTTCTTTTCTTTTTCACTTTCTTTTCTCTTTCACTTTCTTTTCTCTTTCACTTTCTTTTCTCTTTCACTTACTTTCTCTTTTTCGTTTCTTTTTCATGAATGATGCGATAATGGTATGGTGCAAATGATATGCATATGCTTGCATATCTTGTAAAAGTAAATAAATAAAGTGCTGAATTAAAATAGTCGATGCAAGCATAAAGTAAAGGCATAAAATAAGGATATAAAGTAAATGACATAAAGTAAAATAAATGAGCCATTCGGACGAACGATATGTAAATCGAACTCCGCTACCAATAATGAAAATAAAATCATAACTTAAACGATTAACCTATACCTTCCAGGATTCTAAACTTCCAATAATCCGAGGTTCTATTAATCGTTTTAAATACAAGTTTGGATCTTTTAACTTCCAATGATCCAACCTTAATTTCGAATCGAATCTAACTTTGAATCTTCTAAGATTCAATACTTTCTTTGAGAACTTCTAAGTTCTCACTTAAAGGATTAACTTCTAATCCTAAGGGCACTAACTCACATCCCTCTAATCTTAGATTCGGATTCTAATCTTAGTTTCAAACTCTACAAACCTTCACACTCATTTGCTTTCTATAAATACTTTAAATTCTAACTATTCTCACCTTAGCCAAATAATATTTGCCCCAAGTCTCCAATTCCCACGAAACAACAACCGAGCAATCGCACCTACAATTCACCAATTGCACAACATATTACAATTCATAACTAATATGCGAACAAGTGTGCAATTTCGGGTGAATAGTGATTTCGGATGAATAGTGTCTCGGGTGAATAGTGTTTTTCGAAAATCCGGGCTCAAAATCGTCAATTTCCATGATAGAAATTCATGATTTCAACTTCAAAACTCATTTACAATAAAAAACGAACAAATCCATACAAAAAGTTTTGAAATCTTACTTTTTGGAACTTCCTTTAGAGAATGGGAAACTTCGAAAAGCTAGGTTGGATAGGTAGCCCTCGTCCCTACCAATCCAACGCAACTGAAAACACGACGATCCGCCAATAAACGAAGAAAGGAGAAGAAAAAGTTTCTTCTCATCAATGGAGATGGAAGCTACGGCCAACGAGAGAAAAATGAGAAGAAAATAGTCAACTTTGGTCAATTGGTGGATATTTAAAGATGAATGAATAGTGTTTTGATATTTTTAAGAAATTGGAAATGACGGTTGCGTCCTTTTATGACTTTTGACTTACGAATCGAAACCCGATACTCTTAAATAAATCTAAAGGTGATTAATAATTATTAATTGGCCTATTAATAATTATTAATGTCACCGAAACAAATTTAGAGCATTAAAAAGATTAAAACGAATTTCGATCAAAATTAACTACTAAAATCGAAATTACAAAATAATAATTAAACTAAATACTTAAATTGAATAAATAAATAAATAAATAACATTAAATAAATAAATAATAAAATAAAATAAATAAATAAAATAAATTTTTTTTTTTACTTCAAAATAACGGGACATTACAAATTATTAATCACCTTTAGATTAATTTAAGATCTTCAGGTTTCGTTTTATAGACTAAAATATTTAAAAGCGACGTAATCGTCATTTTTCAATTTCTTAAAATATCTCAAATCACTATTCATCTCCATCTTTAAAAAGTCAACATTGGTCAATATTTTTTCATTTCTCTCTTCTCCTTTCTCTTGCTAGGGCCGAAACCTCCTGCCCCCCCTCTCTCTCATCTTGGCTTTTCTTTGTTACTCGGTTGATCGCCGTAATTTCAGTTGCGTTGAAAAGCCCTCGACCCGAGGATTGTTTCCAACCTAACAATCGAGGTTTTCGTCTGTTTTCTAAAAGCCTCAAGGTATGACAAAGTTTCAAAATTTTGTTATGAATAGTGTTTTAATGGAGGTTGAGATTGAAATCTTCAAATTCACACACCGTAGCTTGAAGATTTCAATCGAGGGAGTCGTTTTAGCAAATTTTAGAAACTTCCCTAAACCCTAAAACTGAGTTTGAGTCGAAAACCCATTCCATATGAATTTTTCTCACTTGGCCTTGGTTAGGGTGTTTAGTTTGTTATTATTTTACATTTTACTTAATTTTTCGGAAATCAATTATTGTGTAAAACCCTAAAATACGGTTACCCATTGATATGGCGAACTTCCAAAGTATCCGTAAACAACCTGAAACGGCTCTAAATTGCCTAAAAGCCGGAAAACCGAACCCAAACCTCATTTAACCTTGTATGGCCGAGAGCTTCATAGGGAAGATTTCCAAGTTTTTCATCGTTTTATGCATTTTGATGTCGCTTGCTCGATTTTCGGATAATTAATGATTGTTAGGTGTAAGTGATTTGTAGGATTGTGATTGCTTGTGTGGTTTTTGACCTCGGCACTTTTGGAGCTTGACTTCAAAACCTAATGTGATTTTAAAATGGAATTTAGTAATTTTATGGATTAAGTTTCGTTACGATATTGTTTATTGAGGTTAAGAGGGAAGCTAACTTCTGGAATTAATACTTGGTTGGTGACTTTAAACTCGAAAGTGAATGGAGTGACTTTGGAGTTCTTATGAATTTGGGTGTAAAATGTAAGATTTGAGTGGTTTGGAAGTCTTGTAAGATAAATTGAAGAGTTTAGATGCAATTGGAGATTTTAGAAGAAATTGGAAGTTTAAGGTACTTTGAGGGGTTTGGGAGACAAAGTGGCTTAGAAGTTACACTTGAGTGTTCACTCGTGTAATTCAAGTAGTTTATGTTCTTTAGTACTTTAGTACAATTTCTTTTTAAGTAATCTAACTTACTAGGAAACTCGATGACTTGTGTTATTGTAAGACCGTACGGGGTAGTCTGTATATGTTGATCCATACGGTGACTCGTTACGATGACTTGTGATATGGTAAGACCGTACGGTGTAGTATGTTGATGTTGATCCATATGGTGACCCGTTACGATGACTTGTGATATGGTAAGACCGTACGAGATAGTATGTTGATGTTTATCCATACGGTGACCCGTTACGATGACTTGTGATATGGTAAGACCATACGGGGTAGTATGTTGATGTTTATCCATACGGTGGACCCGTTACGATGACTTATGATATGGTAAGACCGTACGGGGTAGTATGTTGATGTTTATCCATACGGTGACCCGTTACGATGATTTGTGATGTGGTAAGACCGTACGTGTTAGTATGTTGATGCTGATCCATACGGTAACACGTTACGATGAAACTTGTTTGGTAACAAATAAAGTTAATGTTATACTTACATATATTCATTAGAATTGTGTAGTAAGACTTGGTATTAGTTATTACTTTTACTTCAAATCTTTATTTCATTTTCATACGGGATTCAAAGTCTATTATGGGAAGTATATTACGATTGTATGATTGTGTGGAAATTGGAAGTGTGGATTGGGTAGTAAAGTGCAATTTAGGCCTTTGGACACAATTTCCTGTATGAAATTTGGTTCATAGGATTACTTGCTTTCATTTTACTCTCACTAGCATTTTTATGCTAATGTTACTACACTTACAATTTTTCTGGTAAATCTTGTCATAAGGGACGTGGTAGAGGAGGTGGCGCTGCTTGACCTGTCGAGAGGATGGAAGGACAAGAACTGGAACATATTTTGTAAAACATCTTTGAAATGTTTTGTTTATATTTGCTACTTTTCTTACTTATGTTTTGAGCTTGGAAGAGCATTTGTGTAAATGTGTAAATGTCTTATGGTTTTAAGTCCTTTTAGAAGTGTAAATATCAATCTAGAATGCGCATTCCATGTTTATTGTTTTCTATGAAAATGGGTATATGTAAACAGGTTTTGGATAATCTGATTTTTAAACGAACCCATGCTATTTTTCTTTAAAATTTGAGTCTTCCGCTGTGTATTTGCAATTAAAGAATTTAAAGGAAGTCGGGTCGTTACAGATAATGAGATAATGTATATGCTGTGTGATCTTTGCATTATTTGGTATTATCCATGTTTTATGTTTACTTATGGCGGACGTATTAATGGGAGGGATAATGAGATAATGTATATGTTGTGTGATCTTTACATTATCTGGTATTATCCATGTTTTATGTTTACTTATGGCGGACGTATTAATGGGAGGGATAATGAGATAATGTATATGTTGTGTGATCTTTACATTATCTGGTATTATCCATGTTTTATGTTTACTTATGGCGGACGTATTAATGGGAGGGATAATGAGATAATGTATATGTTGTGTGATCTTTGCATTATCTGGTATTATCCATGTTTTATGTTTACTTATGACGGACGTATTAATGAGAGGGATAATGAGATAATGTATATGCTGTGTAATCTTTGCATTATCTAGTATTATCCATGTTTTATGTTTATTTATGGAGGACGTATTAATGGGAGGGATAATGAGATAATGTATATGTTGTGTGTTCTTGCATTATCTGATATTATCCATGTTTTATTGTATTTAAAGTAAATGAGCTATGCATGGACTGTTGGTACCTACATAGACTTAGTTTGTTTCTGGCGGATGTATTAATGGGTGGGATAATGAGATAATGTATATGTTGTGTGTTCATTGCATTATCTGGTATTATCCATGTTTTTAGTTATTGTAATTGAGATATGAAAGATTGTTGGCACCTGTCATTTTCTTAAATTACTTCTCGAGTATGAATTATGTAAGTTTTGATGAGATGCCTTGCTAGGTAATTAACTCATTTGATGGAACGATATGAGTAATTGGTTGTGGAAGGAATGTTGAAAATGGGTTGTTGTTGGGATATGTAATGTCTTGAGAATGGGTAGTAAAGAGATTGTTACGCTCTTTGGACACAAATACGGATACAGAATTAGGATCTAATGTTACTTTCTTTTCAATTTATCTTCACTGGGTTTTCGATCATGATATTACAACTTTTCAGGTACTCGAGAGAAAGGTGGTGGTAGAGGAGGTGGTGCTGCTTGACTACTCGAGGCGATGAAAGGACAAGAACAGGAACACTTTTTGTATAGCATTCTTGAAATGCTTTGTTTATACTTTCTACTTTTCTTATTTTGTGTTTTTGAGATTGGAAGAGCGTTTGTTTAAAATTGTAATAGTCTTGTGGTTTTAAAGTTCTTTCAGAAGTTCATTTATAATCTGGAATGCACATTCCACTTTTTATTGCTTTATCTGGTTGTGAACTTTGTAAACAGGTTTTGGTTAGTCCGAATTTTAAACGTACGAATGTCATTTTTTTAAAAAAAACAAAGTCTTTCGCTGTGCATTTGAATTTAAAGTATTTAACGAATTTGGGTCGTTACAGACAGTGACTTCCATTCATAGTTTTATGCTTACGTGAGTATGATTACCTGTTACATTTGTTCAAATTAACTGAAATGATGTAATTTCTCAATCCAAGTTCAAACATCCCTTTTAATTTGATTGTCATGCAGGTTGATTCGCCCACGACCCTAGTTACAAACAATCACATAGTCCTATTGGCTAAAGGACATGCTAGAATTGCCAAAACAGGCTTTGGTTATCTAGAGAAGGGCAATAAATTTCAAACAACAACTCATGCACAGAGTAGAGCAACAGATAGCAACGACGTATGGATAAAGGGTCAAGTTTTCTAAAACAGTGAAGAGAATTTCTTTGGAGTTATTGATGAAATTTTTTAGCTTGAATATGCAAGAGGGAGTATAAAGCTTATCGTATTATTTAACTACACGTGGTTTGAGATAGTGCGGGGAGGTGGGATGCGAAAATTACCACATTTACAGATTTTAGAGGTAAATAAGAGAAAACACATGCGCACAAATGATCAATTTGTATTGGACGAATAAGCGATTCAAACGTATTTTCTCTCTTATCCGTCATCTAGAAAATTTAATGATTGGTTAGTGGTTTGCAAAGTGAGGCGGTGTCACATTGACGAAAGTCTTCCAGATAAAGATAGCGAGGATTTTGTTGCTTTCCAAGAAGAAGATGTGCAGAGTCGTGAAATAGATGAAGGAATAAACTCTGAAACCGCTCGACCGTTAAATGACATATCAAAAACGTTGTTTGATCCCAACGGTCTCTATATTGATCTTCCTTTTATCGACGATTCATCCCCTAACTATTCAGAAGAAGAAGAAGACACTGAGGACAACAGTTCTAAATCCAACACCGATGATTTTGAAGATGATGAATAAAGTAACAATTTAATGGTAAAACTCGTAAGGGAACAAAAAAAACAAGGATATTAGCAATGCACTGTGTCTCTATTAGAGACAAAATAAGTCTCTACGAACCAGTTAGTGACGCTTTGTAACGCTAAGAGGGACAAAGAGCTTCCAGAAACTTCTCATTTTAGCAGCACAGTTCGCCTCTAATAGGGACAGATAGATTCCAGAACATTCACTCTAGATCGACACAGTTCGTCGCTAACTAGGAAAGATAGCTTCCAGAACCTTCACAACTGAGTGACACAGTTCGTTGGTACGAGGATAATCATTGCCTCAACGGATTCTTTCCGTCATAGCGATGCAATGTGTCGCTCAGATGAAATTAGTGGCCCCAACAAATATTTTCCCATATAGCGACGCATTACGTCGCTAAAGGAAAATGAAAAAACGCCTATTTTGAATGTTCATTCATCTTAGTGACGAATTGTATTACTAACAGTGAAATTATTGACGGTTATTTAAAAATTTCAACCCCCTTCAGTGACACAATTCGTCGCTAAGATGAAATTAATGACACGTGGTTTGAAAATCTGTGCACCACTTGGCGCCTTTTCAGTTCCTTTAGCGACGAAATACGTCGCTAAAAAATATAGATAAAGGAGTCAGCATACCCCTTCCCTCTCACTTCTCACATATCTCTCCCTATCTTCTCTCATTCTCTTTTCCTTCTCTACCTCTTTTCTCTCTTCTTTTCTTCTCTTTTCTATTTTTTTTTCCAATTCCCGTCAAAGCTTCGGTGATCCGTATTTTTTTTTATTTTTAATTTTCATATAATTACATAAATTCAAATAATTAGCATGTTAAATATGTATTTGAAATTAATTAATTTTTAATTAGTTAATTAAAATTAAATTGCATGTTAATTGTTATGTATTTAGATTAATTATTATCTTAATTATTATGTTAATTGTTATGTATTTAGATTTATTATTATGTTAAGTATTATCTATTTAGATTATTTAGAATGAAATTGAAGATTTCAACTCAAATTTACAAAAAGCTAAAAGAGGAAATAAAAACCCAATAGGAAAAACGAGTAATCTTACCCTTAGGCCTCTTGGAAGTTGGAGGAATGCTTCCAAAGTTAGTTCAAAAGATAGATCGGGGGGCGATCTATCCAACGCACCCAAAAACACCCGAATCGGAGAAGGGATGGGAAAATCCTGGGCCTTGGGAGGTTTATAGCAAGAGAGGGTTTGGGAGGGAGTGTTTTCTAATTTTTTCCACTTTTGCTCCAAATGAAAGATGAGAAAGAAGACACCTAAACTTTAAGATGTACTTTTCAATTTGCAAAAATACCCTTTTCCTTTTCCTTTTCTTTAAAAAAAAAATACCCAATCCTCTTAAAACACAACACACCTCTTAAATTTAATCAACACAATTAATCTAGGCTAGAAGGTAATTAATTATTATTAATTGGTCTTCTTCTAATAATTAATGCACCTAGCTCAAATAATTACTTGAAATATAAAATTACCAAATAAAGAATAAAACTTCTAAATTCTAAATTACCGGAATTAAACTAATTAAACTTGAATTAAATAAATAAAGGAATAATAATAGATAAAAAAAATTAATTCTACCTCAAAATAACGGGACGTTACATATGTGGTTGTTATGGGCTGATTTGTAATGTTTATATTAGCCTAAACATTTATGGATTAACTTGTTGTAGGACGAAAGCGTGTGGATACAAACGGGGCCAACTTTGAAGGTGAGAACAAAAGAATTGGAAGGGTGATTGGTGTGGCGTTCCCATTTCTCTTCTAACTATGTCGAGAATAGAGTTTGTGGTTGTGATTAATAATGAATTGTGGTATGGGTGGTAAAGTATGGAAGAAAGTGAAGTAACGAGAAGAGATATCGATTCCGGCATTGGGTTAAAGAGCCAAAATGCTAGATAACCTAAAATAGAATTATTGTTTTGGCTAGTTGATCATATAAGCATGTCTATTTGCTTTATTCCTATGTTCATAGTCCATGAACGAGTCATATACTGAATTTGGGGCTATGACTACGCATACTTAATACATTTTGATTATGCTCGATAAATAGTTGTGATCACGAACCATGTGAATATGTGAAACTTGAATATTATTTGAGCAAAGATTGAGTCTGTAACGTCCCGTTACTTTTAGAGGTAAATTTTTTTTTTATTTTATTAATTTATTATTTTTATTTATTTAAAGCTTTTAAAATTAGTTAAAATTAGTTATTTCAGTTTTATTAGTTATTTCCGTCCGAAAATCCTTTTTATCGTTTTAATTCGTTTCGGTGACTCTAATAATTATTAACGGGCCAATTAATAATTATTAGACACCTTTAGATTTATTTAAGACCGTCGGTTTTCGTTTTATAAGCAAAAAGTCTACAAAAGGGCATTTTCGTAATTTCCAATTTTCCAAAATATCTAAAATCACTATTCACTCATCTTTAAAAATCACAAAAATTGCAAAAGTCTTCATCTTTCTCTTCCTTTCCTTCTCCTTGCCGTGGATGCTTTCCACCATGGATGAATATTTTCTTTTCTTTGTTTCTCTTTCGTTTCTCGGCGGATCGTCGTGTTTTCGGTTGCGTTGGATTGGTAGGGACGAGGGCTACCTATCCAACCTAGCTTTTCGAAGTTTCCCGTTCTCTAAGGGAAATCCCAAAAAGTAAGTTTTCAAAACTTTTTAGGTGGTTTTGTTCGTTTTGATTATAAATGAGATTTGAAGTTGAAATCATGAATTTCTATCATGAAAAATGACGATTTTGAGCCCGGATTTTCGAAAAACACTATTCACCCGAAAACACTATTCACCCGAGACACTATTCATCCGAAATCACTATTCACCCGAAATTGCACACTTGTTCGCATATTAGTTATGAGTTGTAATATGTTGTGCAATTGGTGAATTATAGGTGCGATTGCTCGGTTGTTGTTTCGTGGAAAGTGGACTTTTGGAGTTTTTTGGCTAAGGTGAGTTTAATGTGAAAGTTAGTGGCTTTATGAATTTAGTTTCATTATGTAATTGTTTATCAATGTTAAGAGGGGGTTAACTTCTTAGAATTAAGTTTTGGGTGGAAACTTTAATTCGGAAGTGTGTGTGGAGAAAGTTGGACTTATGGTTAGTTCGATGATTAGAGATCATCGGGGAGGTTTGGAAGTATGGTAACGTGATTTGGAGATGTTAGATGAAAGTGGATTTGGAAGTTACTTGGTTGATTTAGAAGTTACTTTGATGGATTTGAAGTCATTTGGATGACTTTGGAAGTAAAGTAATTAGAAGATGCACTTGAGTGATAACTCGTGTATTCTAGTTAGTTAGGTTTCTATTTAACTTAGTAGACTTCTTCGGAGTTTAGCTAACTTATTGGAGACCTAGGGCACAATGATTCACACATGATAGTATGTTGATTCGATCCATACGTATCATGGTGTGATGAATTTGTGGGAACTTTGAGCACTTAGTAACTAGCACATGATAGTATGTTGATTTCGATCCATACGTAGTCATGGTGTGATGTTGGTACTTTGGTTTGTAACTAGCACATGATAGTATGTCGATTTCGATCCATACATATCATGTTGCGAAATGGTGAAAGTCCTGATACCTATGGTGAAATTCCTGATACCTATGGTGAAATTCCTGATAGCTATGGTGAAATTCCTGATACCTATGGTGAAATTCCTGATACCTATGGTGAAATTCCTGATATCTATATGGTGAAATTCCTGATATCTATATGGTGAAATTCCTGATACCTATGGTGAAACTCCTGATATCTGATGATTGTGATATGGTAATACCGTACGGGCTTAGTATGCGATATTTATCCATATGGTATACCCTGCGATGGTTGTGATATGGTAATACCGTGCGGGCTTAGTATGCGATATTTATCCATATGGTATACCCGATGCGATGGTTGTGATATGGTACATGGTAGTACGTGGATTCGGATCCGTCGTACCATGGTATTATGATCTATGATACGGCACATGATAGTATGTTGATTCGGATCCATACGTATCATGGTGCGATGGTTGTGACATGGTATGACCGTCGTGGTATGTTGATTTCGATCCATACAATAGCACGATACGATGAAACTTGTTTGGTAATAAAGATAGTTAATGTTATTTTTTTTACCTAATCTTTAGAAACGTGTAGTGAGACTTAGTTGTGAATGTTAATTTTACTTTAAGTCTTTATTTCCATCTTATGGTTTTGAATGACGAATACGGGTAGTATGATACTATCTTATGTTTACATGGAAATTGGAATGTGGTTATAGGTAATAATGAACATTTAGGCCTTTGGACACGATTTCAGGTATGAGATTTAGTTCATAGGATTACTTGCTTTCATTTTACTCTCACTAGCATTGTTTGCTAATGGTGCTACACCACAATATTTTCAGGTAAACCCCGTCCTAAGAAGCGAGGTAGACGAAATGGTGTCGCTTGACTGCTCGAGGTGGTGTAAGGGACAATATTAAACACTTTTGACAAGCATTAGTAAAATGCTTGTAATCATATACTTTTTACATGCTTTGTGTCATTTTGAGCCCGTGAAGGGTGTATGTGTAAAGTATTTTGATGTTTTTATGATTAAACTTTACTTTGGAATGTGCATTCCCGATTTATAGCTTTTTCTGGACTTTGGGTTGTAAAACAGATTTTGGATATTCGACTTTTAAACGAACCCATGCCGTTTTTCTTTAAAAATTAAGTCTTCCGCTGTGCATTTGAATTTAAAGAATTTAACGGAAAATCGGGTCGTTACAGAGTCATAGCCGGTTTTGGAAAAGTAGATCTATTTACACTTGTTGATTCGAAATTCCATTATATATTCTTGTTGTGAAGAAGCATGTTCAATCCATTTCATGTCATACATTGTCACTCATGCATATCATGTGATCGTTATGTGGCCATGGGGTCGTAACCCGTGTAACAGTGTATGGATGTTGGACTTTACACGTGGTTACCGTGGCGGAGAAGTGATGGAGCTCCAGTGTACTATGTAAAGAATGGCCCGGGTGTTGGTGAATTGTGATAGTTTGAAATTGAGATGAGCTACGGCTCGCGAAGCTTTATAAGAAATTCTGGAATAGGTGACTTTTTTTGGCGTCACCTATTCGAATAGGTGACGGTTTTTTGACCGTCACCTATGGCAGTGTCACCTATTTAAATAGGTGACGGGCATAAAAAACCGTCATTTATTCAAATAGGTGAAGTCTTTTACCCGTCACCTATTCGAATAGGTGACGTTTTTTACCCGTCACCTTTTCAAATAGGTGACGGTTTTTACCCGTCACCTTTTTGAATAGGTGAAGATCGAATAGGTGACAGTCATAAAATATCGTCACCTTTCGTCTAAATTTTGAGAAAAAAAATATTTTTTAATTAATTGATGTTCAAATAATTCCATTTATTACACCTATCAAATTTAACTAAATATTACAATAAAAGTTAAAATATCACCAAACGCCTATATAAATTGCAATATTTTTAAACAAAAAAATAAATTACATTATAATTGGACAATAAAACAAGAATTACTTAAAAAAAACTTCAACCACCCCTCCTGTCAAAATTCCAATAGTCAACTCATTGACTCCGCTTTCATCTCCCATCTTCTTTGCTCCAACTTCTTATTCAGTTGTTAAAACTATGAACAACAAAAAAATATGTTAAATAATTGCAAAAAGTATGAACCAATGCGATGAAAATAAAAAAGTAAAACATAAAGAACAAAAGCATTAAAAATGAGAAGGATTAATGAAATCTATGCACACGAAAATTGTGGTCCAGAAGAGCATATTTCAATTGTATTAATCTATCCAATATGGGGCTATGGATACGAAAAAACTAATCTACAATAGAAATCAAATAATAAACTTGCATAATTAAATGAGGCAAGAGACCTTAACACCTAAAACTGTGAATTGCTAAGAAGAGTAACCATGCATCTAACGGATTGGAATAATTTATCAATCCCTTGCCATAACTCGTATATAGATAATCAACATGTTGTAAAATGATAATAGACGTGCTTAAGAAAATACTACCTCCTTACTACCATGTCTCACGATTCAACACTTTCATACTTGAATACTCTCAATAAAAATGGTCATTATTTTAACTCTATCAAGTTAACACAGATTAATTTTGCACATTAAAAAAAACAGATTCTAAGAACATCCCTAGTATAACATGAATGCTCTGCATTTTAAATAAGTGGGCAAAAAGTAACAACAAAAACAAAATCTTACAGAACGAGGATAAGTGAACAAAATTGCATTCTTCTCTTTTGTGAATCCAATCAGCTCCAATAAAACATTGAAAACTACATAAAAAGAGAAATTGAAATTGAAATAAAAATGGAGTATTGTATAAAGCACATGGCAGTACATATCAACATGCCACAAATAAACTTAGACTGATAACTATCTAAAGTTAGTAAAGGAACACTATATAGTATATTAGGAAATGAAACAAATAAACTCTTTAATAAAGACTTCCAACCATCTAAACAAATCAACCACATTTCTTACTCTTGTAAAAACAGAAACATGAAAAAAAAATAGCATCAACGAGAAATGAGCATAACATCTAACCAATCAACCACATTTCTTACCCTTGCAAACTTCAGTAGTTGAGACCACGTATCCCTTGAAACAACTTTATTATGCCGAGCCTGCATCAATTAAAACTACTTTGAAGTTTAGACCGAGTTATGAAAATCAAAGTAAATGAGATTAAAAAATTCTAACTTCCAAAATAATGATCAAGATAAGTGAAAATAAAACTATCTTACTTTCACGAGCTATGAGAAATAAAGCTCCAAGCAACAAGCATATTTCATGACCCAATCCCCCAAACATCACAGAAAATGGAAATGGAAATGTAATAACGGTGTTAACTGCAGGATTTGCTTCTTGATATCTACCTATACAACAATTACATATTAGAACGTAACAGTTAAACCATAACAAGTATGTATGATACACAAAAACTAGTTCATTAAATTTTTTTTATTGTGACTGCATAAAATGAAATGAAAAGTATTAATAACTCACAGTTAGAAGAATATTTATCTTCAACTTCCCACTAAGCTAACAACATCTAAGAACCCAATAACAAATAACTAGACAACTGCCAATAGAATCCAGCAGATATGAGAAATAAAAAAGAAAAAAAGACAATAGTTTGAGTACTAGTAGGAACAACAATTAATAATAAAAAATTCTTAGATACTAGTAGGAACCACAACAATACTAGTATCAATCGAATCATCGATGAAAGGATACTTTGTTTGCATTCATTATCCATACTAGGTGACCACTTTTAGTCTCTATTGGGTTTTGAATATAGCAGTACATTATCAATTATTTTGGACAAGTATTATGCAGCCTAGTCCACACAGATTTATGTTCATCATTCATTTATCCATACTCGTTTACTCCATAGTGTATTGCATGTCGACAATGCCTTAAAAGAATATTTGTTATTATGTCACATTAGAGGTTTCCTCTATAGGACAAACTCAAATCTCAGCCACTGAAAGAGAAAAAAAATGCATATCTAGCACACACAAAAAAGGTGATGATGATGTGATAGAAAACTGATATCTACATAACAGAGCATATTTCATAGTGAGAATTTGACTATTTCGAGGTACAAAGTGGTATGTAAAAATCCTATCGATAGTTTAATGACACGACAAAGCATTTACAATGATTGATGCTATTAGGCAATCCCTTGCTCTTTTACATAATATCAAAGAACACATGCCAATATTAACCGGAGATAGCAAAGTAATTTTAGAAATTAATGCTAAATAATAAATAAAATTAAGATAATCTCAAGAGTCCAAAACTCACCTCATAAAACTGAAACTTCTTTATAATGGAGATAATTACTAAAAGAGAAACCAAACAAGGTTTAATATATTCAAGTAAATTTATAATACAAATTTCCCCAAATACAAAAATGATATATTGATATGAATAATAAATGTTTACCATATATACTTCAAAAGAAAAAAAATCTCTTTCCAGCGATCTTGAGGTTGTTTTTTCTATGTAGAAATTCAGAAAAATGACCTCATAGCATCTATAACTTTCTCAGGCCTATAATGATGATATAATACTTTATGGAAATGAAAACTATATAGCAATACAGCACTCAACACATGACTAGTCCAAACAGCCTATAGAATACAAGATCAAAAACTTTCAGTTAAACCATACCTTTCTAACTAATAGCAGAAGAGATTACCCCCTGTAGAATACAAGATCAAAAATTAGAAACAATATGGTTATCAAACAGCCTATAGAATACAAGATCAAAACTTAACAAATACTTACTGATATAAGCATCAAAACTAGGTTTACGGGCTTCAATACTGGCTTTGATGCTTTCAAGACTATGCCCTCTCTCGGCCATGTCCCTCTGCAATGGGTTTAGCAATTCAGGACATTAGAGGCTTACTAACTCCTAAAATCCCAAGTCTTTACCAAAAAGAACCACCCTTTGGATATAATATTCTTTTCGCAACAACATAATGGTTAAATTTAGAACACATAATTTACAAATAGAAATAAAAATGTCTGTCTGAGAGTGTTTATGCATGTACACATTTGAAAGTACAAAGGTTAGCATAGAAAATAAAGACCCCTAATCATGAATCTGGATTAACGACACGATTTTCCTATTTGTTACATAAAGAATTACAAAACCATGTCAGCTATTATTTTCCTATTGTGTTAGAATGTGAAAAGTAGGTGAACTTTCTTTCAATTCTTGTGTCATGCTTTTTTTCCACTTCTTCCATGATCCAAACGCATCTGTATACGACTCTGTGGTTGATTTTCCTGGTTTTCTTGGCCTCAGGGATTTTGCTTTTGTTGCAATCTCTTGTTAATAGTACACGATCAATTAGTTTGACAATATTAAATACTATATCATGTTTAATATTATTCAATAAGAATTGTACCTCTCTCAATTAACTGTTCATTTTTTTTTATTTCCTTGCTTCAGCATTTTTATCATTCTCTTTACTTCCTTGCATGTCTTTTGATACTTTCATCTTTTTTGCATTTCTTCTTATCAATGGTTCGATCTCCTACCAAAAGAATTTCTATTTAATTTTGTTAAACATTGAATATTTGTAATATAAATTTTAAGGTTTAAATATCTACAACAGAAAACTTACAGGACTCATGAAAACATCATTTTCATACGATCTCAAATTTCCCTGCTTTGCTCTATACCAATTTAGAATCCTTGGATTGGTTGCCTTTAATCTCGTGGCATATATGTTTTCCCTTGATAAATATTTCCCATAGTATTAGAGCATGTGGAAACCCATCCAGTGCATTTTCTTCTTCCTCTTCCATAGAAGATTCCTATTATTAATTTAAATAATTTTTTTTGGATTTTAATTCAAAAATATAATAAAGATCGTACCTTTTCGTCTTGTTCTTCAGTTCCATCGCTTTTTCTTTCACTTTCTTCACCTTTTTCTTCAAGTTCTTTCTGTTGCATCATTTTTTTTCTTGCTTCCAAGATTTGTTTTTTTGGTAACCATTTAAGAAGAGGTATTGAATGAAGAACTT
Organism: Gynostemma pentaphyllum; assembly: GCA_028015215.1. NCBI lineage: Eukaryota > Viridiplantae > Streptophyta > Magnoliopsida > Cucurbitales > Cucurbitaceae > Gynostemma > Gynostemma pentaphyllum. The sequence continues at coordinate 15,746,950 of CM051345.1, forward strand.
GAAAGAGTTTTGGAAGACGGACGAAGAATATCCTCCCAAATATTTTTTGAATTACGAAATAGGAAATCTTCCCACGATTTTCTTCTCCATATTTTCCGCCCCTAATTTTGATATTTCCAATTAATGCGCTTCAATCATCCTTAATTCACAATACCAATGTTAGCTGCGTCATTTATTCACATGTGAAAGGGCAATTAGATCAGCTTTTTTTCGAACAAGTGGTGATAACTCTATAAAATAGAGTTATTTGGTCTTATTTTAATGCATATTATATGAATAATTGATTGAACTTTGCTCACATTGTGCATACCTTGAACTCATTGACATCATTCTTTAATTAAGCTTACTTTGAGGAAACTCGAGTTTTTAGCACTTTAAATAATATGTTTGAAGTGTTTTTGGCTTTTGGTATTTTAATCTTGTCTTTTTGAATGAAAGAAATCCCTAAAAAGTTGCAAATTTGATGTAGGAACTAGGGGTGAAAGAAAACCCCCCCGCCCCGCTTCCCCGCCTCGACCCCGCTAAACCCGCTTTGTAAATGGGGCAGGGGCTGGGCGGGGCAGGGGGAAAAAAATTCCCCTGTTTACCATACGGGGCGGGGGCGGGGCCATGGGCATTGGCCCCGCGGGGCCCCGCCCCGCCCCGTTTATAATTGTTTTTTTTTTAATATATTAGGAATGGATGGTATGCACAGCCCACCCACCGAAGCCCAGCCCACTTTACTTTTAGGTTTTAGTTTTTTTTTTTCTTTTTTCTCCTCTCTTTTTTTCTCTTTTTCCTTCAGACTCTGTCTCTGTCTCTCTCTATCTCTCTCTGTCGTGTCTCTCTCTCTGTCTACCCAAACCCTTCGTGTCTGTCTTTTTCTCCAAAACGTAACCAGCTGTGCCGCCACCGCCACTGCCACGACATCACCTCGCCTTCGCCACCGTGGTAAGTCTCTGTCACTCTCACTCCGTCTCTCTCTCTCTCTCATTCTCTTCTTAAGCCTCTAGTGTTACTCGAAACGCTTGGCAATTGCTTGCTATTTTCCTCGCTACCATTGTTGGAATTATTACTCAACATTTGCCTCTTGGTGCTGTTGCTTTTCTTGGTTGTGGTGCTTCTGTTCTTACTAAACCCCTAACTTTCTCGACTGCTTTCTCTGCTTTCGGTGATCCTATCCCTTGGCCTATTGCTCTTGCCTTCTTCTTTGCTCGAGGTTTAATTAAAACTGGACTTGGTAATCGAATTGCTTATCGGTTTGTTTCTTTAATTTGGTAGTTCGTCTTTAGGGTTAGGGTATAGTTTGGTATTTAGTGAAGCCTTGTTGGCTCCGGCGATTCCCTCGGTTTCGCCTAGAGTGGAGGGATATTCCTTCCATTGGTGAAATTTCCCCCAACCCGCCCCTGTCCGGCCCATAAATGGGGCGGGACAAAGGGGGAAAATCCTAATAGGGGGGGCGGGGGCGGGGGGGTGATTTCCCCCTTAAACGGGGTGGGGGAAATGGGGCGGGGATAGGGGCGGGGGAAAATCCTAATAGGGGCAGGGGCGGGGGGTGATTTCCCCCTTAAATAGGGCGGGGGATAAACAGGGGACCCCGCCCCCGCCCCACCCCGCCTCGTTTACACCCCTAGTAGGAACAAAGGGAAAAAATGCAGATTTTACAACGGTCTTGTGGCGATCTTGTGGCAAGATCTTCTTGGTGTCTTTGCGACACCGGAGCGATCTTGGGCGGTAGTACCAGATCACGATTTTCAGCCCAAAAAGTCATCTTTTTGGGCCCGTTTAAGCCCAAAAACGTGAGGAAAAATTAGGGCAAGCTTTGGGATCCATCTTGGAACAATTTTTGGGAAAATTTGATAAAGCCCAAACCTAATCTTGGAGGAAAACCATCTATAAAGGAGAAAAGAAAAGAAAGAAACCCTACTTCTTCATTTGAGGCAAAAAAGCTCAAAGTGGGAGGAAGATGTAGTAGCCATGGGAGAGGAGAAAAGCTTTGATTCTTGGAAACTTAGATTTGATTCTTTTCTCTTTTCTCTTTATGCTTTCTTTTATACTCTCTTGTTCTTCTTCTTCTTAGTTTCCAAACTCCATTGTTGAACCTTCAAATATGCTTATAGTAGATTTATTATTTATGTTTTTCTTTTTTATTTTAGATTTTATTATGAACTAAATTTCTTAGTTGGAATTGATAGATGAACCCTAAGGGGGATTAATTTTCATGGCTTGAATGAATTCAGTTTTTATGCTCAATCAATAGTTTCGATATTTTTGTCTCTTTGCTTATGCTTGATCAACCTAAATGAATTGTTTTGTTTAGTTTTAATTCTGAAAATGCTAAAATTGAATGGAAAAATATTGATTGATGGGGGTTAACGATTCTTGAAGTTGTTTTTAGTAATACATAGATATATGTATTTACACCCTAAAGCCCAAATCGGAACACTAAAACATATTTTTTAATCTAATTTTACCTAGACATAGGATTTAAATTGGGTTAGAATTTAGAATCATGTTAGGCTTGACGAAGTCACTTGAACAATTGGGTTTACTTGCATAAAAAGTGTATTTATTATTTGCAGATTGTTGCAGCACAGACACAACACTGCTGCAACATTGTGAATTTTAAGGCTCTTTAGGGGGATTTATTGATTTTCCAACCATTTGTCTCTACATAGTTTAATCACTTTAATGTTCTTGCATATTTTAGGAGTAATTTAAGCCACTTTAGACCATCGTACTTATTTTCCTTAATTAATTTAGAATTTATTTATTTAGTTTTGCATAATTTCACAATTTTAATTATTTAGTTTCATAAATCAAATCACCCCAATTTATCATTGTTTTTATTTCCCTTAAATTATTTGTTAAACACCTACTTAATCTACTAATCCTCGTGATAACGATATCTTACTTATCATTTATTACTTGTTAGACTACGTGCACTTGCGTATCACGATTTCACACAAATCTTCCCACGATTTTCTTCTCCATATTTTCCGCCCCTAATTTTGATATTTCCAATTAATGCGCTTCAATCATCCTTAATTCACGATTACCAATGTCAGCTGCATCATTTATTCACATGAAAAGGCAATTAGATTAGCTTTTTTGTGTTCATCCGTTTTTTTGTAATTAGTAGTTGTGTAATTTTTTGTGTTCATCCGTTTTTTTGTAATTAGTAGTCTATATATGAATATTCATATTCTTACCTCAATTTATCTCATCATTTTTTTTGGTAAAATACCATTTTGGTCCCTACACTTTTTGTAAAAATCACCGTGGACTAGGCCTAATACCAAAAGCCCAAAACTAGGTAGGCCAGGCTCAGATAGAAGGAAGGTATCACCAGCCCGTACCAACGAGCCCATTCGTATCCTAAACGTCCCAGAACCCATGGGCTCAGACTAACAACAAAACCCGGAATACTGCCAACGGTCTTGGATTATTAGAGGCGGTTTGCCTTGGACATCAAGCGAACGAGTATTACGTTTACTAAGAAGCATGGAGATATATTCTCCATGGGTTAATGGATAAAGATATTATATTATCTCTCTAATATCAAGGAAATCTACCATATATATCATAAGAAAACAGCTATATAAAGGTGGTATAAACCCTAGTACGGTAACAAATTCTGGATCACAAAACCTAATTCAATCCATATTTTCTGCCTCCAAACTCTAACTTGATCGTTGAAGATCATTTGGCAGGAACCACACTGGTGTTTTCTTTTTCTTTTTTCTCAGATGAACGAGTTTAAAGAGACCCGACGCACAAGATTTGCATGTGATTGACCGTGGCAAAAATCATCCATTACAGTTTGGCGCCCACCGTGGGGCAACGAGAAATACATTCACGTAAGCTTCACCATAGATAGTAAACTAAAGCATGAAGAACACAAGGAGCAAGCAAACTCTCATTGACACTTCCCTTCCCAGTGATGTGGTCAATAAGGAGAACAGAGCGAATGACCAAGAAGATGCGCTACTCCGGAGCTCCTCACTGCAACCGCAGATTCTCTAGTCAAGGAGATGTACAAGAAGATGGATCTGTTCATGAGAACCATGCAAGAGAAATTTAATGAAGTGATGAACCGGCCAGGTTGGATGAATCCTCCACCCCCCGCATGCAAACCATGCTAGCCACGTAAATTGAATAGATCGCAAAGGCGGAGATCAAAAGAACGAGAGATTCCAGAATTCTCTAAGGTAGGCCGGTCCATGGTTGCTAGCATTGATTTGGAACAAGTTAACTTGTCTGGACGAGTGCCAACCAAACCAAGGTGAAATATGCTGAATCCGCCAAATAAAACGGAAAAAAAGAAAAAGAGCACAACCAGAAGATTTCGGATACCAGTCAAACCAAGGATCTTCAGATCAATCAGTCTGTAAAGACAACGTAAGCATCAAAGAAGCTACCGTCGCACCAATGTCGAGTCTGAAGGCTATAAGAAGTTTGAAGAAAAAATTCTCAAGAGATTGGGGTACAAAACGGAGAGATTCACTCCAAACTCACGTAACCCAGGAGAATCACCTCTAGATCTATATGTTCTTGCGGTCGAGCTACCAGGAAACTTCCGAATACCAACCTTCGAACTCTATGATGGAAAAGGCAAACCTGACCGAGCACATAGAGTACTTCATCGACCTGATGGAATCAAACCACATTCCTTTAGACGACCTCAAGAGGGTAACTTGTAAGTTATTTTCTTTAAGCTTCAAAGAATCATCCCTTAAGTGGTTCAATAGTCTCGAGAAAGGATCAATTCACAGTTTCCAGCAACTCTCATTGGCCTTTCAAGGCGAGTACAACGTAAGAAAGAAATACGCAAAGACAAACCAGGACCTTTACAATGTCCTGATGAGAAAAGATGAGACGTTGAAGAGACGTTGAAGGATTTCATCTGCAGATTCAGGAAAGTGAAACTAGAGATTTCCAATTGTCGCGATGAAGATGCAACATCAGCCTTCGCAAGAGCAATTCACCAAGATCACCAACTCTGGAGATCCTTTAACAAATCTGCACCCCGTACCATGATGGAAGCACTGGAAAGATCTTCGAAACAGATCACGATCGAAGAATCAGCTAGAATTGCACGTGAACTCCATGCTAGTGACAAAGAACGAAATACCTCTGGCGAAAAAATGTACGAGTCAAAAACCGACAAGTACGAGAATCCTTGGGAAAGCGGGAGAGACAAGTCTGATAGAAGAGATTGATCGAGGAAAAAAGAAGACAATGGACCAGTTGCGTTCATCAGGCAGACACTAGAAGGTAAAAGGAATATGTACTAAACCGTCCGGCCAAAATTAAGACTGAGAAATCTTACGAGTTCCATTGTAATAATTCTCACTCAACCAAAGAATGTCGAGAACGAAACAAAGAAGCAATGAAAATTTGCAAGGAGAGAGCAGCAGGAAGGGAAAAGTGGGAAAAGGCCAAATGGGGAGACCAATAAGGCCAAAATTCAGAGAAAAACCCCCACGACTCCCAAAGAAACATTTTCGGAAGATCTGGACAAGAAAGAAGACATGCTTTCTTTAAGTATGATTCATTGCGAGGGACCGGAAATTATTGAGGCTATGTCAGAACTCAGCCTCCACCAGAAGATTGCATCTGACGAAGAAGACCCAGACAACAACGCTAATAAGTCCAAGAAGCAGGGGACGAATTTGATTAAACAATGGCATCTGGTGAAATTAAATCTAATCCACTGTACCGACTCAAGTGTGAATGAGGTGAAGAAGAAAAGTAGAGATGCTAGAATTCTAGTCTTTAGAATGGAATATAGAAGGACCAACTCAATCACGATGTGTTGGTCGTGTCCGTGTCTATGGAAAAATACCATATCCATCGGGTGATGATTGACTAAGGTACAAGAACTAATGTGATTTTCTGGAAGCCTTTGGACGAAATGAAGATAGACGAGGGAAAAATTCAAGCAAGCAAACAGCAGCTAGTTGGATTTAACAATGCAGTCTCACTCTCTTCTGGTACAGTGGAGCTACCAATCGCCATAGGTGGAATAACCAAGGTAACCCCCTTTCATATTTTAGACACTAATTCAAGTTATCACATGATTTTAGGCAGGCCTTGGTTACACTTGATGAAAGCGGTCTCGCCAAACGAACACCAGAAACTGAAGTTTCCGCTCAATGGAGAAATCATCGTGATCAGAGGAAACTAAAGCACGACAAAGAGTTGTATGGTAGATGCCATGAAGCTCAAATCTGTAGAGAAATAACAACCACGAGAGGAGCCAGAGGTCACGGAATCAAAACCAAAATACCTTCGACCTCAGGCTCCCGAAGAAGACTAGGAAGCGTTAGTCATTCATCCTGAGGATAAAGAACGGACAACACAAATTGGAACGAAAGTGGATGAGGCAGTAAAAAAGAAACTCTTAACGCTTCTACGTTCCAGATGGAGAACCTTTCCTTGGAACCATACAGATATGCCTGGAATAAATCCAACAATCATCAGTTATAAACTGGAAGTGCATCATAAACACACGCCAGTCCGACAAAAAAGAATAAAGTTTTCTCCAAAAAGAAACTAAATCATTGATGACAAAGTTTAAAGATTGTTGGAAGCAGAGTTCATCCGTGAAGTGAAAAATCCAGAATGGCTAGCCAACATCGTGGCAGTGAGGAAAAAGAATGGGAAATGGAGAGTATGTATAGATTTCACGGATTTAAATAAAGCATGCCCAAAAGATTCTTTCCCACTACTGAAAATCGACCAACTCGTGGACGCAGCCTCAGGGTACTAGCTACTGAGTTTCACGGATGCCTTTTTAGGATACAACCAAATCATGATGAATCCATTCGATCAAGAGAAAACTTCTTTTATAATGAACAAAGAAACGTATTGCTACAAAGTGATGCCTTTCAGACTAAGAAACGCAGGTGCAACATATCAAAGACTGATGAACTGCATGTTCAAGAAAGAATTAGGCAAGACCATGGAGGTTTATATCGATGATATGCTCATGAAATCTGAAAGGGCCGAAGATCATCCTCAGCACTTTAAAAATGCTTTCGACATCCTCGATGAATACAGAATGAAGCTTAATCCGAGCAAATATACTTTTATAATACCTTCCAAAAAATTCTTGGGCTACCTAATAACAAAGAAAGGATAAAAGCAAACCCAGATCAGATCAACACAATCCTCCAAATGGAGTCGCCTAAAAATATCAAAGGAGTCCAAAAGCTTACCAGATGTTTGGCTGCCTGGGAAGGTTTATCTCCCTGTCCTCGGACAAGTGCTTCCCCTTCTTCAAAATTCTTAAAGGTAGTAAGTAGTTCAGATGGGACGAAAAATGGCAAAAGTCCTTTGAAGAATTAAAGGCATACTTGTCCAAACCCCCACTCTTGTCAAAACCAAAAGACGAAGAAGACCTCATAATCTACCTAGCAGTATCGAAAATTGCAGTACTCGTTGGTCAGAGAAGAAGAGAAGGTACAAAAGCCAGTGTATTATGTTAGCAAAGCATTGCTCGATGCAGAGACAAGATACACCGAAGTTGAGAAACTGACTCTGGCAATAATAACTGACGCGTTAAGGAAACTCAAGCATTATTTCCAAAGCCATTGAATTATCGTACGAACAACCATCCCCCTGAAATCAATTCTGCATAAGCCTGACGCATCCGGGAGATTGATGAAGTGGGCAATAGAATTGGGAGGGTACATCATCACGCATGAACCCAAAATGGCCATCAACGGACAAACTCTAGCTGGCTTTATCAAGGAAATGACCAACCAGGAGCAAATCAAGAACTCCGAAGGCGATGGAAAGTAAAGGAACATCACAAGGTACTGGGAAATCTACATAGACGGGTCCTCCAATGATAAAGGAAGAGCAGTCGGGGTCGTTATTAAAACACCTGAGGACTTCCTACTAGAGCAATCAATCAGGTTTGCTTTCCAAGCCTCTAGTAATGAAGGTGAATTTGAGGCCCTCTTAGTAGGATTAGCTAGGATAAGAGAACTCGGAGCAAAGAAAGCAAAAATATTCTTGGATTCTATGCTAGTAACAAAGTAGTTCAGCGGAGAATTCGAAGCAAGAGATCCAAAAATGTTGAAGTACTTGGACAAAGTCAAGGACCTCACCAAGAGCTTTGAATCAATCGAAATAGAACAAATTCTGAGAACCAAAAACGAGCACGCCAACGCTTTAGCCACTCTTGGTTAATCAGTCGAGCTACCAGTGGACTATCTCGAACATCCCAGGTATTGACGAAACAAGAAGGATCACCTTGGTATCAAGACATTAAAGAATATATGACCAATGGAAATTTACCAGGAGACCGCGCCCAGGGACGAAAAATCCAATCTCAGTTTGCCCGATATTTGATCATAAATAAGGTACTATACATAAGGTCCTTTGAAGGTTCATACCTCAGATGAATCGACGATGATGAGGCCACCTACATAATGCGAGAATTACACTTGGCATGTTGTGGAAATCACTCAGAGGACGTTCTTTATTCCACCGAGCGTGAACCTAAGGCTACTACTGGACAGGATGTACGAGAAATCCAAAGAGTTTGTCTGAACATGTGACAAATGCCAACGTTTTGCGTCCGAACATCATGTTCCACATACGCCATTCACTATGATTGTAGTTCCTTGGTCTTTCATGCAATGGGGACTTGACATAATGGGGAAATTGCCCATAACAACCAGTCAAAGATGCTTCTTATTGCACCAAGTGGATTGAGGCTGAACCGTTCGCCAAGATTACTAAACATCAGGTTGAACAATTCCTTTGAAAAATCATAATCACCAAATTCGGAATTCCACGTGTTCTAGTGGAGGATAACGGGATATGCAATTCACTGGGAACTCAATCAGGACCATGTGCTCAAATATTGAATATTCAGCTCAGATTCTCAACTCCTAGACATCCCCAAGCTAATGGTCAAGTCGAAGCATCAAACAAAACTATTCTGAATAACTTGAAGAAAAAGCTTGAAAAATCCAAAGGAAGGTGGACCGAAGAGCTTCCATGAGTATTATAAGCGTATAGAACCACTCCTTGTACTTCAACAGGAAAAACACCTTTCGCCCTTACTTACGGGGCTGAGTCAGTAATACCAACAGAAGCAGGTATCCCTACAATACGAGGCGAACTCCCGAATGATGGCCAGCAAAATGACCAGCTAATGATAGAAGCGCTAGATAGCCTAGACGAAAGAAGAGAAAGAGCGTTCATAAAACTCACGAACTATCAGCAAATCTTAGCTTGGAATTACAACAAAAAGGTTAGGCCTCGTCCTCTCAAAGTAGGAGTTTTCGTTCTGAGGAAAGTTTTTCAAAATACCCAAACACTTGGAGATGGAAAGCTCGGACCAAATTGGGAAGGGTCTTACACTATAGTCGAGGAAGTTAAGTCAAGCACGTATCCCCCGGAGGATGAGGCCGGACAACGAATTCCAACCAAGTGAGGCGTTATTTTAATTAAGGACGTGGGGAGTTGCAAAGCATGCATTTCGGAATAAATGCAACCCCAACCGTCAATCCTATAAACAAAGGAAGCCTCAAAGTAACTTCACAAACACTTTTACAATGGAATCCATGTCTTAATCCACTGCCCCACGTTCACTTTCACTGTAAGACGAAACCAACATCTTAAGGATTCAAGTTGAACACCTGACCAAAGAAAGAAACTCCTTCAAAGAGGAGAACACGGAGGTGAAAAGAAAGCTCGATATTAGCAATTTTCTCCTTGACAAGAAGTCAAAGAAGAACAAAAAGTTGAAGAGAAAAATTACTGAAGAAGGCCGCCGATACGACGACCTTCAACTAGAAGAAAGGGATGAAAGAATAGCCCTCTTTGAACAAACCATGTACGAACAGGACAAGGAGATATCCCTTACGAAACTCAAAATCAGTGAGCAAAAGGACGACATCAAGAGGCTAAAGAAAGAAAACGAAAAGTCGATCCGAGCGCCATGGCTATGACCCTACTACTTTTCCTTTTTTCCTTTTCGAAATTTTCAATTTTATTTATTTTTCTACTGTTTTGTCAAATACGTCTTTACAGTTACACAACTTAATAAAATTTGTTTTGCTCATATCCAAGAATGTTATTCTTCCAATTTTTAGAAAATAAGTCTAGACAGGCATACGTTTCAAAAATGTAAGTTAGAAACTCATATTTACAAGAATGTTATTAAATTAACAGTTCCAGTAAATAGGGGAAATAAGTAACCTAAAAGCAAAACTTTTCGGCTACAGATATGATCAATGTGCCCTGGAAAGAAATATACAAAAAACAAATTCCAAGGCGATAGGGCTATCTGATAAGAAAGTAAATTTGGGAAGAACCAACCCCATGATTACTGACGTCAACATCAGAAAATTCTCAAAGATTTGCATTAAAATCTCTGACTGTGTATAGAAGCAGGAAAGCATTTAATGCACCCAAAAAGGTGAATGCTGGAGATCCGATTACGAGACCCAAAACGGAATGAGCAATTCACACGATTCCTACTTAAACCGGGTCATATAGAAGCAGTTAAATTCGAATAGGCACCAAGAAAATTGTGCCCATCAAAAGTCTAATCGCTTCATATCTCCATTAAGGCACGTTGGAAAACAAAGAAAAACTCATGATGACCTCAGAGAACGAAACGTCAAAGGGAAGCCAAACGTCCTCAGACTCTCAAAGAAGCCAACTTCTAGCCTATAAAGTAAAAAAATGTACGAAGGAAGGGAAATAAAAAAGAAAATATCTTGCAGAGAACTCTCCATATCCTTTCCTTCTCCAAGAACTCACCAAACTGCTCCTCTCCAAAAAAGCACCCAAAACCTCAATTAAGAAAGAATGACGTCTTCAAATTCCTAATGCAGTGACGGAAATAACTACGCCGCGTACAATCGATCGATGGTAAACAAAGAAAAGCAAAAAGGGAGAAGACAAATGGTAGAACTGAGGAGAAAAGAAGAAGAACTCCACCAAGAAAGTGAGGCACGTTTTAAGGACCCGAGAGTTTGTTGTAGGGTAATTAGAATTTTCCCTTATATTAGTTTATTTTGTTTGGTATTTTTATTAAGTAGAAAAAAAAATTATTATTTGCTATGTGTATTTGGTTAATTAGTAATTAACCATAAATAGTTTCTTTAAATTTTTTTTATTATTAACCATAGTTAATTTAGGGAAGAGGGGGTTTAAGGGGCAAGGACTAATTAGCAAAGGAAAGGAGAGAAGGGGCTTAAAATAGATTTTAGGAGGTGGAAGGAGTTGGAGCTAAAATGAAGAGGTGTGGGGATTTAAGTTGCAATTAGATAATAGTTAATTTCTGAAAATTAATTTATAAATAGGAAATTGAAAAGAAAACGGAAAGAAAAAAAAAACAAAAACAACAAATTTCTTCTTCTTCTCCTCCCCCACCCCCCATTTCTCCTCTCATTGATTTCTTTGATTCATCCTTCAATCTCTCTTAGAACTTGGGTAATTTAAGTGGATTTTGGTTGTTTTGTGCTAGAATTATCATCCAAAAAAGACTCAAACAAGAATCATTAGGTTTCAAGCAAGATCAAGGTAAGATTTCAAAAAGAATCATTGGGTTGTTCTTTGCTTGTTTTAAATCTCTATAGGAGTTTGTTTTCCTTCACTTTGAAATATGGAAATTGCTATTCAAAATATGTTTACCAACCCTAGGAATTATTTTTTTTAGATTTCTTAGGTAGTTGGGAGCCATGGGTATGTTCAAAGCTTTCAAACTCCATTACTGGAGGATTTCCAAGCTACTAATTTTCTTAAATTTGGGTTTTCTTGTTTAATTTTTAAAAAATTTCAATTTTGGAAGTTTTAGATGTTTATATGTTTATATTATATATGAAAATTACATGGGAGGATCAAGCTAATGAATTTTTTGATAAACACCCATTTGGCAGAAAATTACATCTCATTTGGACTAGTTTTGACATTTTTTTTACTAACCGGGTTTGGATTGTGTTTTGTTTATTTTGGGCTGAGATAAATGTATTACTTTAGACTTAAATATGTTTGGAATTTTTAATGTAGGATAAATCAAGAACAAGCTATTGAGAGCCTTTTTTTGAACGTGAGAACACAAGAATTGGACCGGTGTTGGTGGTTTGGTGTGATTTTTGGTAATGTGGGTATGGATGCTTGTACATGGTGTGGGATGGTTTTGAATTGGTTATGGCTGGTAGTAGGGTCATTTGACGATTGAATACAAAGGAAAAATGAACATTGCAAAGGAGACAGAAACAAAGAGCTAGAATTGACCAATTGTCGAAATTACAGAAATATGATAATATCTTGCATCCTTTTGTGAATTGAGCTTTTCTTACCTTATTATAATTGCATATTCACATGTGTCGAGTTAAAGATCGAGTCATATACTGATTTGGGCTATATTTACGCATACTTGTCATGTTTTTGGGTTATGCTCGATGGTTAGTTATGGAAAAACTTTGAGAGGAAAATGTTGAAATGTGCATTAAGGGTTATGTGATCTTGAGCCTAATACGTATAGTGATTAAGTCATATACTGTTTTGGAGGAATAATCCTTTTCATGCCATTGAATTGAGATTTTGTTATATGATGTTTACCAATAACAAGCATGCCAATCTCATTTCATCTCATAACACATCATTCATGCATATCATGCTATCAGTTTGTGGCTGTGACGACCCGTCACTTTTAAATAAATTAAAATCAGAGAAAACAGCGGAAGTCTTTTAATTTACGAAAAATTGGCGTGGTTTTGTTTGAAAATTGGCATGCCGAAAACCTGTTTACATCCTAATTTTCAAATCTAACAAAATCTCATGGACTTTAAGTCCAAATCAGGAGTTCAAATATATAATATCATAAAACATCAACATTAGGCTCTTAGGAGCCAAATACAAAATACAATTCCTTAAAATTCATCAAAATAAGACATAAACTTTACAATCCATTAGTCCATCTCGAGGTCGGCATCCCTCGATCAAGCAAGACCACCTCCTCTTCCTCGACCTCTAGCCAAGGCATTACCTGAAATTGGTTGTAATATCATGAGCTAACAAACTAAGCCCAGTGAGAATAATAAGCATAAAAAGTAAAGATAGACCTCAAACTCGCATTTCGATTTGTGTCCAATTAACTGACACAATACACTCCTAAAGTTATCCAAACTCTAGGTAATTCTATTCCATTTTCTCCAAAGTATGCCATTACTACACTTGTAGTCAAATCTCATACATTAACTTGTTATGACATAAGGAAATAAAAGTAAAGACTTTGCATAAAATATAACATCTCAAATCTTTATATCATCAATCATATGCAATGTAGGGCTCGCATATACCCTTATGCATGAATGAAGTAATGTGTCAATCCCATAGGATACCATTCACTTCCTTTTCATCAAGAGTGATGAGCAGATCCCGTAGGGTCCCATCCGTCTCTTTTCATATAGAGTGATGAGCAGATCCCTTAGGGTCCCATCCATCTCTTTTCATATAGAGTGATGAGCAGATCTCGTAGGGTCCCATCCGTCTCTTTTCATATAGAGTGATGAGCAGATCCTTTAGGGTTCCATCCGTCTCTTTTCATATTCTTTTCTTTTTCTCTTTCTTTTTCACTTTCTTTTCTTTTTCTCTTTCTTTTCTCTTTCACTTTCTTTTCTCTTTTTCGTTTCTTTTTCAAGAATGATGCGATAATGGTATGGTGCAAATGATATGCGTATGCCTGCATATCTTGTAAAAGTAAATAAATAGAATGCGGAATTAAAGTAATCGAATACAAGCATAAAGTAAAGGTGTAAAGTAAAAGACAAAGTAAATGACATAAGATAAAAGTAGATAAGCATCTCGGATGAACGATATATCGATCGAACTCCGGTATCAATAAGAGTAGAATTATAAAATAAACGATTAACCTAAACCTTCAAGGATTCTAAACTTCCAATGATCCAATCTAAGCTTTGAATCGAATCTAACTTAGAATCTTCTAAGATTCAAGTCTTTCTCGAGAACTCTTAAGTTCTCACTTAAAGGATTAACTCTTAATCCTAAGGGCACTAACTCACAACCCTCTAATCTTAGATTCGGATTCTAATCTTAGTTTCAAACTCTTCAAACCAAAACACTCATTTGCTTTCTATAGTTACTTTACATACTAATCATTCTCACCTTAATAAAAGTGAAGACTTTGCTCCTAAACACCGAAAGAGCAATCAACCACGCTGTTCGAAAACACCTACAAACGAATTATATCATACAATCAATAACTTTACAAACTATGGATCAAACAACTACTAAACATATAAAGCAACGAAAACCCAACTAAACCCACAAAGAGGCCCACGGCCCTATCATCAAAAATGGGTCTCGGGTTTGGTTTTCCGGCTTTTTGGCAATTTAAATACATTTTGAGTTGGTTTTAAGAAAATTCGATAATCCCAATCTCAATGGGTATCGATAAATAGGGTTTTCGAACATTAATCCCTTTCCCGAATTGAGTTTAAATAAACATTCATTCATTAATTTCTAACCCATTTTCAATCCCAAAAGGGTAAATTTCAAACGGAAAGGGTTTAGTTGAAACTCGGTTTTAGGGTTATGGAATAGTTTCCAAAAACACTTAAAACTACTCCCGAATTGACAAACACCGAGTTTCACGGCAAGAAATCGAAAGAAAACAAGTAAAACTCCATTAAAACACTATTTGGAGTTTAGGTTTTCAAGAAAAACTTACTGAGAACTTCGTATAATACGAGCGACAAGTATGAAGGCTAGGTGGAAAATGATCGTAGGATCGTTACCTTTCCACTGGAACGAGAATCGATTCGATCCGGCAAGAAACGAACGAAATCGAAAATTTCCTCTTTTGGTCTTTGAAGCTCACGGGTGGAGGAGGAGAAATGAGAAGTATTTTGGTCAACTTTGAGTCAAAGGGTTCATTTAAAGAAGATGAAGCAAATAGTGATTTTAGATATTTTGCAAATTGGGTAATTACAACTTTGCCCTTTTATGACTTTTGGCTTAAAACGAATCCCGAACATCTCAAACTATCCCAATGGTGATTAATAATTATTAATTGGCCCGTTAATAATTATTAATACCATTAAAACGTATTTAAATAAATAAAGCCATTAAAAGGAATTAAAATGAAATAAATTACTAAATTCTAATTTAATAATAATTAAATGAATTTTAATTACTCAATTAAAAATAAAATAAATAAAAGTTTTTTTTTTATCACAAAATAACGGGACGTTACAGTGGCCATGGAGTCGTAACCCGTGTAACGGTGTGTTGGTTGTTGGACGTTACACATGGTTACCATGGCGGATGTGGTGTAGCTCTGAGGCGCTGTGTGGTGGATGACCTGGATGCTAGAGTGGTTATTACAATAACCTGGAAGATTATGTGGAGCTACAGCTCGAGTGGTGAATGTGAAAGTATGTGTAAAGTGCGTAGTGAGACGAGGAACTGATGATTGAAAGAGTGTGTTGTTTGAAAGATTTTGTGGAAAAAGGAACATGAAATAGTTATGCTTACTTGACACGGTTTGTTCAACATACATGCTTAAGTTTTCATTGCACATCTTATACATTCATTGATAATTGATTTCTTGAGCATAGCATCCCGAGCATCACATCTCATCGTTTCAATTCTTTTTTTTTCACTGAGTGTCATGCTCAAAGGTGCTCTATATCACCTTTCAGGTAGTCGAAGAGGACGTGGGCGAGGAGTGGCATATGGTGCTCGTTGATGCCCAAGACGAAGACTTTTGGATAGGCCTCCGATCACGCGAGCCATGCTTTCTGGGGGTGTTGTTGTTTCTTTTGGGTTGTGGCGTCCTTGTTTAGGGTCATGTCTTAAACTTTTATGTACATATTATGTTTGTATGACTGTTTAATCTGGTGCACCATACTTTGTTTTAATTTTGAACTTATATGATATTTTGATACGGCCAACTTGGTTTGATAAAAAGGTTTTATCATATTACGTGTGTTTATTGAATTTATGTCTACATCATGCCGGAATTTCAAATTTTTTGTTAAATCATTTGATTTAAGATTTAAATTCTTCGCTTTCGTTTTGCATACTCGCGTCCTAGGCTTGATTCTCGAGTCGGATCGTCACACGCACGAACAACTGTAGTGTTTCTATCAACATATACGAAACATATTTCAGGAAACAAAGGAAAGACTAAAGAAGGCCGCGTCTAGCGCCACTAACCTCTTTTATGGGGCAAGAATGATGGGGGATCTAATCGCCCTAGAAATCCAAGAACCCACACAATCTCCCCGCCGCACAGACAATCTCCTAGGCGACCTTCGAAATCGATTCTCCGAGATGACTGTTGGATGAAACGATGGTTAAACTAAATGGTGTGTGGTGGATAACATGAAAGTGCACATGGTCAACAAGTAATAGTAGTGGTAAGTGAGTGTCGTGTCCCACAAGGATGGTTGTTTCAAACCGAATTTAGAGATTAAGAAGATTACTACCACAGCGATATAAATGAGTGATAAAACTAGGGAAAATTGTGCACAAATTAAATGGACCAACACGAAGTGTGGATCAAAGGATGAAGATGTGATGATATGTTAGGGATCTGGACAGATTGTATCAACAAGTTATCAACTTGCTATTCGACTTCACATATGGATGGAATTATGAGACAGTCAACACATAGGAAAACAAGAGCAAGGATGAGTTTTCTCAAACTAACCTAATGTGTAGCTTTACCCTAGATCTTATCTCTAAAACCTCAAGTAAAGTTGCTTATTTTGAATCCCCTTGTATTGTTCACTATTCCTCTAAATCTTTCCCTTATTTCTAAGTTGTGATTAAGATGAACAAGTAATATCTTATGTGAAATTGGCATACAAATTATCTTCCAATAATTGCATACACTCTTCTGACTATATTTTCATACAGCATTAAAGAAGATTAACAATGATAAGAATATTACATCACAATCTCCATGAATAGATGAGTCTCAAAATAACGGTTCTTGTCCATTCATCTCCACTAACATTTCATCACAAAAGAGTTTAGCCTCTCATGACTAGCAACAACATGCAAATAAACGTAAACTTAAGACTGGAATCCATGCTAAATATAAACTAAAATTACTAAATGCTGAACTACTAGTTAACTACGCTGCAACACACTCTTGCTTGTTATGCTCTTCCTTCCTTTCTGCTTTTGCTTCTACTGACTACCGTCCTTTCTTCTTCGTCGTTCTTTTCTTCTTATATCTCGCTTCTTTCTCTTTGTTTTCCCATCTTTTTCATTTTGCCCACCAAAAAAGTACTTGGCACAGTATTGGGGAGCTCGCGTGGCTCGGGCACTGTAGCACGAACTGACTGCCACATGTCCCATCGAACAGCTCATCAGCGAAGATAATATCTCTGTGTTTTTTGAGTGTTTTGCTTCAGCAGCATTACCACATGTTCTTCTTCACTCTTTGCCCTGCATCAGTAAAGAATTGCCAAGAGCAACCACTAGAACTATGCTCGCAAGGGCTATATTAGAATGCTAAGAAAGTAATCAAATAATGAGAGAAAATTGATCAAAAAGCCAAAGTCAACAAGAGGGCTCGTATCGAAATTGAATTTTACAAAAGTGACTCAAATAAGTACATAAGCTCAACATTTTACTCGATTGCTTGCTCTTTTTACCTAGATTTATCCAAGTTTAACTATGTGAATACCCCTTTTTAAGGACGAATCAATGACCGTGGAGATAGACCATTTGATCAACATCCTAGAACCCTCGGAAGAGGAGGATGAAGTAGACAAAGAGGGCAGGGATGATGAAGTAGACGAAAAGGGCAGGGATGATGAAGAGGACGAGGATGACGAAAGTGATGGAACCGATAGTGGGAGTGACAACAGTTAGGATCACCCCATGATGTGAACAATCCTCCCACTCTCTAGAGGAATACTAAACCCTCCATAGTTTCTCTCTTGCATCCTGAAGAACGATCAAGTCCGAGGTGACTCCCAGGCTTTTATCTTCTGTTTTCTCTTTTTCCCTCTTAATGGATGCTGATGTACCTCCAATATAAAAAGTGAATAGATATACTTTTCCTTTTTGCTTCAATTCTGATTAAAGGATTCATTGCAATTAGATGATTCAACCCCTTCGATATAAGGGAAGAAAGCCCTAGCTCAGACTAGGCGAAATATTCGAAGAATAATTTAAACTTTGTGAAAATAAAGAAGAAAGCCCTAGCTCAGACTAGGCTAAATCTTCTAAAATAAACTCTAACCCTTATAAAAACAAGGAAGAAAGCTCTTGCTCGGACTAGGCGAAATATTCGAAGAATAATTAAACCTTTGTGAAAATAAAGAAGAAAGCCCTAGTTTGGACTAGGCCAAATCTTCGAAAATAAACTCTAATCCTTATAAAAACAAGGAAGAGAGCCTTAACTCGGAGTAGGCAAAATATTCGAAGAATAATTTAACCTTTGTGAAAATAAAGAAGAAAACCCTAGCTCGGACTAGGCGAAATATTCGAAGTCAGTTAACCTTTGCAAGAAAAGAATAGTAAGCTGTGATTAAGCAAAACCATAAAACTCTATCAAGTAGAGCGTAAAGTCATACACGGAGCGCCGCCCATGCAAACGTAAATTAAAGAGTATTCAACAACATAGAGTATTCAACAATATAAAGTATTCCAAACAACAATACACTTAAAGGTCGATAGTTGAAAGTAGAAGGCAATGATCGAAGAGGTCACAAGAAAGCTTAAGAAAGGTTGACAACCTCTGTAACGACCCGATTTTCTGTTAAATTCTTTAAATTCAAATGCACAGCGGAAGACTTAATTTTTAAAGAAAAACGGCATGGGTTCGTTTAAAAGTCGAATAATCAAAACCTGTTTTACAACCTAAAGTCCAGAGAAAGCTATAAATCGGGAATGCACATTCCAAAGTAAAGTTTAATCATAAAAACATCAAAATACTTTACACATACACCCTTCACGGGCTCAAAATGACACAAGTATGTAAAAAGTATATGATTTACAAGCATTACTACTAATGCTTCAAAAGTGTTCAACGAAATCCCTCACAACGGGTACAGAAACTAGGGTGGTCACACTAACAGATGTGTCAACTACACTAGCTAAGTAACCCCAAGCACCATCATACAAAAGTGCTCTAGCCAGGATCACCGAGATAACCACAGGTGTCACCCTGCCTCGGATCCCGTGAAAGCGTAAACTAGTCCCACATGGACCAATAAAGTCTACCACTTTCTCACTACAACCGAAAATGGCGTGGTTGGCTGATAGCCAATCCATCTCCAAAATGATATCAAAGTCAGTTAACAAAGATGGTAGGTTGCAAGGCTCGTACCTGTCCTCGTAATTCTGCCCTCAAACCTACGATAAATCTCCTCTTTTTACTCTCAAGATCAATAACCTGTCTGGGTGGCAAACTTTGACAACCTGGTCAAACTCTCTCTCATAATCCACAACGGACCAAGTTACCAGTCCGAGAGTAAGAAACTGAATCTCTAGTTGGTCACGTGTTTCCTCAGGATAGTACTTCTCAAAGAACTTCTCCCTGAACATCTCCCAACTAACAAGCAAAACAGAACTAAGAGTATTGGTTATACCATTACACCAGTAAAGTGCATCATCAACTAATGAGTAGGTTCCACAGTGAACCTTCAGCTGATCTGGGCACTTAATAAACCCAAGTATTCTCTCAATCCTGGTAATCCACCTCCCCGCATCAGCCGGATCGGTAGATGTACCATCAAACTCAGGAGTATTATACCTGACATACTCCTTTAGAGTTTTCGCAGCATCAGTCACACTAGTCTGATCTACCACAGGAGCAGGTGATCTAACAGGTGGTATAACCGGATCAACATGTCCTCCACCTCATAACAGATCCCTAAAGTACTCCTCAGAAATGGTAACACTGCGACCGTGACTAGGTGGCTGATCTACTGGAGGCTCATCCTCTAGGTACTCAGGTGGAGGAGGAGGCGGTGTAACTGCCCTAGTCCTACCTCTACCTCGTACCCCAGTCGGTACCCTACTACGACCACGCCTATGTGTCACTGTCCTCGGAGGCATACTGAAATCACATCAGAAAATCCTCACATGAGATACCAGTAAAGGGAAAACTAAAGTACAAACAACTAATCAAAAGAGAGAGTTTTGAGGATACCTGGCGCCGTTGACTTCGAGTGATGTTTGGACAATATTAAAATATGAAAAACATGCGATGCATGTGGTCTTCAGAACCAAAGAGGCTCTGATACCATCTGTAACGACCCGATTTTCCGTTAAATTCTTTAAATTCAAATGCTTAGCGGAAGACTTAATTTTTAAAGAAAAACGGCATGGGTTCATTTAAAAGTCGAATAATCAAAACCTGTTTTACAACCCAAAGTCCAGAGAAAGCTATAAATCGGGAATGCACATTCCAAAGTAAAGTTTAATCATAAAAACATCAAAATACTTTACACATACACCCTTCACGGGCTCAAAATGACACAAGTATGTAAAAAGTATATGATTTACAAGCATTACTACTAATGCTTCAAAAGTGTTTAATATTGTCCTTACACCACCTCGGCCAGTCAAGCGACACCATTTCCTCTACCTTGCTTCTTAGGATGGGGTTCACCTGAAAATATTGTGGTGTAGTACCATTAGCAAACAATGCTAGTGAGAGTAAAATGAAAGCAAGTAATCCTATGAACTAAATCTCATACCAGAAATCGTGTCCAAAGGCCTAAATGTTCATTATTACCCATAACCACATTCCAATTTCCATGTATACATAAGATAGTATCATACTACCCGTATTCGTCATTCAATACCATGAGATGGAAAATAAAGACTTAAAGTAAAATTAACATTCACAACTAAGTCTCACTACGCGTTTTCTAAAGAATAGGTAAAAATAACATTGACTATCTTTATTACCAAACAAGTTTCATCGTATCGTGCTATTGTATGGATCGAAATCAACATACCACGTCGGGTCATACCATGTCACAACCATCGCACCATGATATGTATGGACCCGAATCAACATACTATCATGTGCCGTATCATAGATCATAATACCATGGTACGTGCGGATCCGAATCCACGTACTACCATGTACCATATCACAACCATCGTCATCGGGTATACCATATGGATAAATATCGCATACTAAGCCCGTGCGGTATTACCATATCACAACCTTCGCATCGGGTATACCATATGGATAAATATCGCATACTAAGCCCGTGCGGTATTACCATATCACAACCATCGCATCGGGTATACCATATGGATAAATATCGCATACTAAGCCCGTACGGTATTACCATATCACAACCATCGTACCGGGTATACCATATGGATAAATATCGCATACTAAGCCCGTATGGTATTACCATATCACAACCTTCGTACCGGGTATACCATATGGATAAATATCGTATACTAAGCCCGTACGGTATTACCATATCACAACCATCGTACCGGGTATACCATATGGATAAATATCGCATACTAAGCCCGTACGGTATTACCATATCACAACCATCGTACCGGGTATACCATATGGATAAATATCGCATACTAAGCCCGTACGGTATTACCATATCACAACCATCGCATATCAGGAGTTTCACCATACCGGATATCAGGAGTTTCACCATAGGTATCAAGAATTTCACCATAGGTATCAGGAATTTCACCATAGGTATCAGGAATTTCACCATAGGTATCAGGAATTTCACCATATCGCAACATGATATGTATGGATCGAAATCGACATACTATCATGTGCTAGTTACAAACCAAAGTACCAACATCACACCATGACTACGTATGGATCGAAATCAACATACTATCATGTGCCGTTACTAAGTGCTCAAAGTTCCCACAAATTCATCACACCATGATACGTATGGATCAAATCAACATACTATCATGTGTGAATCATTGTGCCCTAGGTCTCCAATAAGTTAGCTAAACTCCGAAGAAGTCTACTAAGTTAAAAAGAAACCTAACTAGCTAGAATACACGAGTTACTACTTAAGTGCATCTTCTAATTACTTTACTTCCAAAGTCACCCAAGTGACTTCAAAACCAATCAAAGTAACTTCCATTTCCACTTTCATCTAACATCTCCAAATCACATTACCATACTTCCAAACCTCCCCGATGATCTCTAATCATCAAACTAACCAAAAGTCCAACTTTCTCCACACACACTTCCGAATTAAAGTCTCCAACCAAACTATAATTCTAAGAAGCTAATTCCCTCTTAACATCGATAAACAATATCATATCGAAACGTAATTCATAAAATTACTAACTTCCCTTTTAAACTCACCTTAGCCAAATAACTCCAAATCTCCACTTTCCACGAAACAACAACTGAGCAATCGCACCTACAATTCACCAATTGCACAACATATTACAACTCATAACTAATATGCGAACAAGTGTGCAATTTCGGGTGAATAGTGATTTCGGATGAATAGTGTTTTCGGGTGAATAGTGTTTTTCGAAAATCCGGGCTCAAAATCGTCATTTTTCATGATAGAAATTCATGATTTCAACTTCAAATCTCATTTATAATCAAAAACGAACAAAACCACCTAAAAAGTTTTGAAAACTTACTTTTTGGGACTTCCCTTAGGGAACGAGAAACTTTGAAAAGCTAGGTTGGATAGGTAGCCCTCGTCCCTACCAATCCAACGCAACCGAAAACACGACGATCCGCCGAGAAACGAAGAAAGGACAAGAAAAAGTTTCTTCTCATCAATGGATGAGAAGCTCACGGTTTGGGGATGAAGAAAGGATGATGAGTTTGGTCAATATTTGGTCAAAGAGGATAGTTAAAGAAGATGAAACAAATATCTAGATATTTAGGTAGTTTGGAAATTACGGTTTTGCCCTTTTTGACCTTTTGCTTATAAAACGAAAACCGACGATCTTAAATAAATCTAAAGGTGTCTAATAATTATTAATTGGCCCGTTAATAATTATTAGAGTCACCGAAACGAATTAAAACGATAAAAAGGATTTTCGGACGGAAATAACTAATAAAACTGAAATTACTAATTTTAACTAATTTTAAAAGCTTTAAATAAATAAAAATAATAAATTAATAAAATAAAAAAAAATTTACCTCTAAAAGTAACGGGACGTTACAACCTCCCTGGAGTCCTTTACCGAACCAGAAGTGATCACCAGATCGCCATCCTCCTCGTACAAGGACTCATCAATGGTGTCCTCGTCTTCCATGACTCGATCTCTCTCATTTAGAAACAAACGAAGAGGCTCAAACATTTATGCGGCAGCTTCTTTCCTGATAGGGCTAAGTCGAGATCTTTCTTCGTCAGTAAGTTCAGCTTTAATTTATCACGACTAACCCTTACCGTAAAAGCACCAACAGGCTCCGCCATGTGAGTAAGTCTCCCATTGGCATCCGAAAGAGAATTATGAGACTGTTCCAACTCAGTACGAAGCCCTGTAATCGTTTCATCCTTGCAACCCAGCTCATCTGTCGATCCCTTCAACAAGCCTTCAAGCTCCATGATCCTACCCTCCGCAGCCTTCAACTGTTTTGTCATCTACACAGTCATTGTCTCTAACTTCTCAGATAAAGGGTTAAAAGATCATTTGGCAGCCTCACCATCGGGTAAAGCCAGCTTCATCAGAAAAACCATCTGAGCCTGTGCTTGAAAGCCCTGGAACGACGAAAAGGAAATGGTTCCAAAAAAAATATTGATAGTAATAAAATCAAAATCGAATCATAAAGTGAGAATGGTTAATGAAACATTACCACCATAGTCCGCGCAGCCAGATTATCCACTGTGACGACCCAACATATTTAAAAAGTCGGTCGTAGTTACGCAATCGAAAGCAAGGAATTTTGAACCCAAAACAATTACTTTCATTAAAAACAAACGGAAATTTCGGCATAAGTATTCGTAAAGTCCATGCCTCACATACAACATAAAGTAAACCTGTTTTATTTCCATAATCATCGGCACATCGACCGGTTCAGGGTTACACAAAAACCATAATCAAAATAAAGTTCGGTGCACCGGTTTAAAAGTCTTATACAAACATAATATACATAGATGTTTGACTCAAAATCAAAAGAAAACATAAGCCAAAACAAGACTCCTATACTCCCAAAATATACGGCTCGCGTGACCGGAGAACAAATCCAAAAGCTCCATCTCAGCATAATCAACGAGCACCACCTGCCGCTCCACGCCCTCGTCCCCGAGCGTTACCTGAAAGGTGATGTAGAGCACCTTTGAGCATGACACTCAGTGAAAACAAAAGAATATGAACAGTGATGCGGAATGACCATGACATAATGTGAAAGTAGATAACAGCATGCTAAAAATACGAATGAAGTACAAATGCTTTGAGATTGGATGATGGTAACTAATCATAACTCTTTAATACCACAAACATTACCAATACAAACCCGGCGTCTCACTACGCCCATATTACAAAATCAATCAACCTTCAAGTCGTAGCTCATCTCAATTTCAAACTATCATAATTCACTAGCACCCGGGCCATTCTTTTCATAGCACACCGGAGCTTTATCACTTTTCCGCCACGGTAATCACGTGTAACGTCTAACACTCATACACTGTTACACGGGTTACAATCCCATGGCCACATAACGATCACATGATATATATGAGTGGCATGTATGACATGAAATGGATTAAACATACTCCTCATAACAAGATTATATAACAGGATATCGAATCAACAAATGTAATTAGATCAACTTTTCCAAAATAGGCATATGACTCCATCTTTACTCATATAGTGTTCAAGTTTCACATATTCACATGGTTCGTGATCACAACTAGTTTTCGAGCATAATCAAAAGTATCAAATATGCATAATCATAGTCCCAAATCCAGTATATGACTCTTTCATGGACTATGAACATAATAACAAAGCAATTAGGCATCCTTCAATGATCAACTAGTCAAAACAATAATCTTTTTTAAGCTATTCTAGCATTAAGGTTCTTTAACCAAATGCCCGAAATCATTCTTTCTTTCCATAACTTCACTTGCTTCCAAATTTTACCACCCACATCACAATTCATATTTACTTATATCCACAAACCCCATTCCCGAATTAGTTCCAAGATGAACGGGGACGCCACACCAATCACCCTTCCGATTCTTTTTGTTCTCACCTTCAACGTTAGCTCAGTTTGTAATCGCTCGCCTTTAGCCTAAAACAAGTTAATCCATATATTTTTAGGCTAATATAAACATTAAAAATCATCCATAACAACCACAAATAACCCCGAACCCGGTTAGTGACACAAGTACCAAAACTAGTTGATTCAGGATGCCATTTTCGGTCAATCAAGGAGTACTTATGAAATTTTTATTGGATTGATTCTCTAAGGTGGTTTCCTTCTTTAAATATATCTCTTTAAACACCAAATGCTCCAGAATTGATAATTTTTCACTAAAAGTCAAGGAATACTCAAAAACAAGAAAACTAGTCCAACAAAAGTGCATTTTTTTTTTTATCAAAAGAGAAATTTACCAAAAATTCACTAAATTGATCTTCCAAAGAGTTTTCCATGTATAAAATATACATATAAACATTCAAACTTTCCAGAATTGACAACTTTTAAGATTCAACAAAGAAACACCCAAAACTAGCTAAATTTAAAACTAGCATTTTGGCCAATTTTGAGATTCTATCAAATTCAATTCCTTTCATTTCCAAGTTGTTTTTCATACATCTTATAATCATATGAACACTCTTAAATACCAGAATTGAGAAAATTAAAGTGATAGTCAAGAATTCCTAAAAATCAAATAACACTAAAAGCTTCAAAAACCTCCATTAATGGAGTTTTGTAAAAGCTTGAACCCACTCATGTCTTTTACCTTTTAAAGAAACGTAAGACATGAAACTTAAAGTTCATAACATCAATTACATCACCAATTCCGGAATTTAACAAATCAAAAAGAACCTTCAATAAACATCCTTGAAGAAACTTCAATCAAATTCAAAGAAAACTAACCAAAAATAAAAATCAAGGTTAGTCAATACCTTGAGTTTTTGCTTAAATCTTCTTCCAAGACTTGTTTGGATCTTTCTAAGATGGTGATTCTTACATGAATCACACAAAAACCCTTCAAATTGATCCAAGATCCAAGAGCAAAGTGAGTGAAATTGGTTGAAGAAAATTGAGAGGAGAGGGGGGGGGTCTACGGGTAGAATGAGAAGAAAAAAAGGTGGAATTTTGTATTTTTTTTTTTTTTTTTTTGTCTTTTCTTTTCTTATTTTCCTTTTATACTATTTGTTTCTTTAATTTAAAAAATAAAATCTTAAATAAATTTATTACCAAGTCCCTCCACCTCTTCCATTTAACACCAAAATCCTTCCACCTCCTAAATTTATTTCATACCCCTCCTCTTCTTTCCTTTGCTAACTAGACCTCACTCAAAAATTAACTATGGTTAATTTTACCCTTCAAATAAACTCCCACCCATAGTTAAACTAACCATGGTTAAATACTAATTAACCAAAACACTTATAATAAACAAATAAAACGAGTCAAAATATGGAAAATTCTCAATTATCCTAAAAAAGTTCTCGGGTCCTTACATCCACTGACTTCTCTGGATGAGATGGACCAAACATTGAGGGAAGAGACAGGGGACTGAAATCCTTCTTCAATCCAACAGAAGCCATGAATTTCTGTATGAAATGATCATCCAAAGCACTGCCAGAGCGATGAGAAGAAGGAAATACATGATCCACCCTCATAAATTTTATTTCAGATCGGGGATAATGAGTAAAAGGAGGAAAGTCTTCATAGAAAGAAGGATCTTGTGAAGATGTGGCAGGGTGAGCAGAGAAAGTCCCAAACGAAGGAAATAGAGAAAAATACACCGACCCAGGGCTCTTCATCTTACGCATCCTTCTCGTCTCTCGAATAGAAGGTTGAGCGTGATCAACCACATTCTTCCTCTTCAGACGCGATGAAGAACGGACATCGAGCTCTTTGCTAATAGCCAAAGTGAATACCGCCAATTTATTCTTCTCAGACATATTTGGTCGCAGATAATTCAGCTTCAAGCTCCCCCTCCTCCTCTTAGCTGAAAGAAGATCAATAACTGGGGGAAACAGAAAAACACAAAATTGAATTCGTGTAAGAGCTACGCACCTTTAACCCCAGGAAAAGGATCTGAGCGAAAAGGTACCTAAAGTCCTATCAAGATAAGATCCTCCTCGCAGACGAAAGCTTCCTAGACAAATTGTCCAATCTCCTCTAACTCTTCACAAGCATTAATGTCTGAATCCTTGACGTCTAATTTGCTCAAAATTCGCACTACATAATTGAGAAATAGAGTTAGAACAAATGCATCAAACAAACAAAGACAAGGTGGAACATAATTGTTCTCACCCGACTCTTTCCAAACCAGAGGGAGAGGAACCTCATCCGAAGCTAACTTTTCCCTAATGAAGAACCACCTGTTTTTCCACCTTTTATCATTGGAAGGAAGACCAATGACTATATTCCTCTAAACAGAACCATGGAAATGAAAGCGAGAAGTATCTTGCTGGTTAGATCTAGAAGACCAGAAGTACGAGAGCATTCCCAAAGTTAAATCTTTACTAGTTCTAGCAGTAACGGCCAAGAGACTAATCAAACCCCACCATGTATTCAGCATGACATATCCAAGGAAAACGTCCAAATCTCTCAGAAGAGAAGCCATCCTTATCCCAATTGGGAACCTAACTCTATAGTAAAAAAAGATTTCGTAGAAGGAGGTTCAACCGTCACCAATATTATGATGAGCACGCTCTTCCGAGTTAGGAACCCTTATTTCCACATCTGAAGGGATGAGATAAGCGAGACGATAGAAATATAAATCAGACTATTTCAGCTTGAACGCTTTCAAGGAGGGATGATCTATAATCCTCGTTCTACCGCTAGAAGTTACAGCCTCACATTCTAGATTACCAGGAGGGTCGCGAACATCCGCTCAATCACTCAAAGTATCTTCAGAGACCTCACCAGATTGACCAAACTCGCTTGCAGAGGATGAATGGCTCGAATAGAGATCATCTGGATTCTCCTCCGATATATCTAGAATAGGGATCATAAATTCATCTTCTTTCATCGCCTCAACAAGAAAAGATTCCCTAGCATCATTTTCGGCATCATATTCATCAGCAATAACGGATAATTCACTAGAGCAAGTGTACATTCTTACTCCATTTCACCATTCTTCGGGTAAAATCCCAGAAGAATGATCCATGGATAACGAATTCCTAGTCATAGGTCAGTGACTCTAAAATTAGGGAAAAGCTACCAATGCATGTCAACAATTCAAAAGGAAATGACTAACCTGAATTGAATCGCAATTGGAGAAAGCACCACTTCCTCGAATGAATGACTTTTTGAATCTGCTAGCGAGAAGGGGATCTAGAATGCACGAAAAGCGTAAAGAAGAAGATGAAAAGAAGAAGAAGGTTTTTTCTCTTTTTCAAATTTAAAACATTTACCTTTAAAAGGAATACGTGTCGTCAGGCTTGAGTTTGGGTCACCCTGAGTTAAATAAACCTTTATTTGATTTCACGTTCAGCCAACTCGGACATAAAAACAAGTGAAAATTGTAGAGGCTAAAATCATCGTGGACCAGGCCCAATAACAAAAGCCTAAAACTTGGTAGGCCTGGACCAGATTAGAAGGAAGGTATCACCAGCCCGTACCAATGAGCCCATTCGTATCCTGAACGTCCTAGAACCCATGGGCATAGACTAACCACAAAGCTAGAATACTGCCAACGGGCTCGGACTATCAGAGGCAGTTTGCCTTGGACATCAAGCGAACGAGTATTACCTTACCAAGAAGCATAGAGATATATTCTCCATAGATTAATAGATAAAGATATTATATTATCTCCCTAACATCAAGGAAATCTACCATATCTATCATGAGAAATCAGCTATATAAAAGTGGTATAAACCTTAATACGGTAACGAATTCTCGATCACAAAACCTAATTCAATCCATATTTTCTACCTCCAAACTCTAACTTGATCGTCAGAGATCGTTTGGCAGGCACCACACCGGTGTTTTCTTGTTCTTTTATCTCAGGGAACGAGTTCAAGGAGACTTAACTCACACGATTTGCACGTGATTGACCGTAGCGGAAATCATCCACTACAACTTTCACTCAAGTTTCATTTTCATTCCTGGACTTTCACAATGGCGTTTTTAGTCCCTCGACTTTCAAAAACCTACCTTTTTAGTCCTTCTGTTAATTTTTCCGTTAGTTGACCGTCAGTCAGTCGCTGATATGACATTATTGATGATGTGGCAACTTTTAGGTTAGGTGGCACTTAAAATTTGCCACGTCAGCTGCTATGTTATCAATACAGCCACATCAGCGACAGACAGAAAGACTAAAAAGGTAGATTTTTGAAAGTTGATGGACAAAAAAGGTCACTTTTGAAAGTTTAGGGAGGAAAGTGAAACTCCTGGGAAATTTTAGGGACTAAAATGGTAATATTTGAAAAACTTGGATTTTTTTGTAAGTTTTTGAAAGTTGGGGGGGGGGGGGGAAGGGGGCAAAAACACCACTTTTGAATACTCAGGGACAAAAGTAAAACTCGAGTGATAGTTTAGGTAGCAATATTATATTGAAAAATTATGCGTGGTAGCCAATTTTTGAGTCTTGTTTTCATATATGCCACACATTTATGTTTATATCAGATTTACCCATTTCTAGATATTCTATAAATTTACATTTACAACAATAATATATCAGTAATGTAAATTTACAACAATAGTTTATCAGTAATGTAAATTTACAACAATAATATTAAATTTACATCAACAATGTGTAAATTCTAGTATTAAATTTATATGAGTAATGTAAATTTATAACAATAATATATCCATTATAATCAAATTTTCATAAAAAATTGTGTGTTAAATATGAAAGAAAGATATTGAGGTAATAACTCATGTCTCCATATGCGCACATCCTCATGTGTTGGGTAATTTTGATATTTTTCAATCTTTGTGGTTTTATTTAAAACTGAGTCTTAATATTAACTATATGATATAGCCCCTCACTGACGTGGTAAATTTTAAGTCCATGTCTGTTGCCGCGTCAGCTGCCACATCATCAATAATGTCACATCAGTGATTGACAGAAGGACTAAAAATGTAGGTTTTTTTTAAAAAAAGTCAATGGACTAAAACGCTACTTTTGAAAGTTCAGAGACGAAAATGAAACTCGTGTAAAAGTTTAGGGACCAAAATTGTAACTTACCTATTTTAGGTGACAAAGTTAACTCTACATTATCTTACGTGCCAAAGTTACTATATTCCTTAAAATTGACTATTTCATATAATTTACAAGTATAAACTAATGACATGTTTACTGTTTAGGCATTGAAAGCAATTTTTTGAACTTTTAGTTTCTTTAGATAGATTTTTGGGTAATATTCAGAGTCATTACATTAATCTATTAGATGAAAATAACTAAATATTTTTTAAAAATAGATCACTAATAAAATTATCTAAAAGAAAATAACCTAAAAAAATAGTTAAAGAATATATATTAACAAAGGATTAAATATTTAAAAAATATTGTCAAGCATGTTTAGAAAAAAAAGGTTATTTTATACGTCAAATTAAAAGTATCATATATATACCAAACTACTAATAAATAGCTATGCACTCATATCAATGACATTTAAGTAATATGAAATAACCTAATTCTAATTTCCATTTAGTAAATGAGATAACTATTTATAATTCAAAATTTGCAACGACTACTAAAACAAAGTGATTATATTTACGTAGGAGTGACATAATAGGTTTAAAACTTGTATTGATCCCAACACAAAAAATCAATGACCAGACAAAAGTTAGACCTGATATTATGTAAGACATGGCTGGACCCAACTCGATGGAAATAGTAAATTACCAATTAGTATTAAAAAAAATAAAAACTTTTCTACTTCACGGATAAAAATTACCACCCATTTCCAATTCCTAAGAAAAAAGAAAGAAAAGATAAACAATCATGGTATGCACAATTTTTTTTAATAAATATCCTCGATAATGACAGATAACAATTTTAATTTGGGGTAAAATATAATAGGGCTATTATCACATATAGCCAATATTGAGACTCAATTTTCAAAAAAAACCACTAAGATTGAAAAATATCAAAATTATCCAACACATGAGGATGTGCAGACATGAGTTATTACCATAATATCTTTCTTTCATAATTAACACACATGTTTTATGAAAATTTGATTATAATGGATATACTATTGTTGTAAATTTACATTACTGATATAAATTTAATTCTATAATTTACACATTGTTGATGTAAATTTAATATTATTATTGTAAATTTACATTACTGATAAATTATTGTTGTAAATTTGCATTACTGATATATTATTATTGTAAATGTAAATTTATAGAATATTTAGAAATGGGTAAATCTGATATAAACATAAAAGTGTGGCATATATGAAAACAATACTCAAAAGTTGACTACCACGCATAATTTTCCAAACCTATAAATCATATTCAAATGTTCAAAATTTTTAATGACTTTGGAACACATGATATGAGTATAATACAGATGTGTCTAGATTTCATAAAAACTAATCGACTGAAGGGTGTGATTTGCAAAAAAAAAACTAAAGCACGGTGGTATTTTATGACCAAAAAAAGTACAAGGGTATGATTTAATAATAACCTAAAGTGTAAGGGTGTATTTTAAATTTATCCCTTGTTTTAAAACTTTTTTAAAAATTATTTTGTCAAAAAGTTTTCTGTCTAAAAAATTTGTTCTTAAATTTTAAAAATAGAAATTGTTTTTAAACATGATTCTCAAGGAGCCATGTTTCATTTATGTATTTAGCTATTTATGTTGTTGTTTTATTTAATAATACATCAAATTGGGGGAGGAGAGACTCGATCCTGGGACCTCATGGGGAGGGAGCATGTGTCCAATCACTTGAGCTACGCTCGTGTTGACAAGCTATTATGTTCAATTTGATCCTTATATTTTTAAAATTTTAATTTTAATCCACGTATTTTACTTAAAATCTTGTCAATATTCCCTATCTTAAGAAAATTAATATGAACTCATTAATTTCTTTTAAATATATTTATATTTATCATTCATTAATTTGACAGACTTATTGATTTTTAGGTAAAGTACTCATTTGGTCCCTGGGTTTTGGATGTCGTGTCTACTTGGTCCCCACATTTTCAATTTGTGTCTAAGTGATCCATCAGTCTTGGATATTGTGTCCATTTGGTCTCTGCGTTTTCAATTTGTGTATATTTGATCCTTGAGTGTTTTAAATATCATGTCTATTTGGTCCCTGAGTTTTCAATTTGTGTCTAAATGGTCCCTGGATTATTAGAAATAAGTTTAATTCTTCCTTAATTTGTTAACTCATTAACATAATATCGACTTAACGGTGACATAAAATGTTTAATTGACCAAAATACTGACATGAGATTAATTATTATGTCAAATTTTAGACCTAGATTGATGAAAGATTTGAAATAATATTTAATTATATCTTCATATTTTGACCAATTAAACATGTTATGTCAGCGTTAAGTCAATCTGGTAAGAAGTTAACGAATACGTTAAAATAAGGACCAATTAAACTTTTTTCTAACTGTTCTTAAAAATCAAGAGATCAAATAGACACAAATGTCTAAAACTCAGGGACCACTTAGATACAAATTGAAAACGTAGGGACCAAATAGACACAACATCTAAAATTTAGGGACCGCTTAGACACAAATTGAAAACCCATGGACCAAATAGACACGACCTCCAAAATTCAGGGACTAAAGAGGTACTTTATCCTTGATTTTTTCGTTGATAGCAATTTCTCATCAAAACTAACATTATTTCTCATCAAGTCCAAATACTAAAACTATATTGCGCAATTTATAAAAGTGACACATTTTATCCCAAAAAAAATATATATATATATATATATATATATATATATATATATATATATATCTAAAATAGTAGATTTTAGATATCTATTTTTTTTAATTATTTACTTAAATAACAAATTTTCTAATTTATTAAAATAATTCAATAATTTAGTAAACAAGAAGAAATATGCTATTTTGATGATATGGTATAATTTTAGTTCCTAAAAACTCATTTATATGACAATTATACAATTCAAAATAAAAATTAAAATAGTAAATATTGAAATTTAAAAGTACACTAATTTATTGAAATAGTTCAATAATTTAGTGAACTAAATAAATTTTTAAAAGTTGTGTTATATGAGTAATTCCCCCTATTTTTAATATTAAAATTCAAATCTAGTAAAAGAAAATTGATTAACTTACAAGGATGTGATTCTGGGAGGCTCAGAATGAGCAGAGATACACTTGATTCCTTGCCAAAGAAATTTTATAGGGACACAGGGATCTCCTTGCCAATTTCTCGTAATTCCATATCTCATCTTAATATTTGAAATGGCTTCAACTAATACATTAAGAGATTTCATTTTGTTTAGATAATTTCTATATCTTTTTAAACTAAATAAATAATTATTCATAGGGCAAGCTCCATACTTCATTAAGGATCAATATTACAAAAAACCAAAAAAAAAATGTTTGTTATGTAAAAAAAATTAAAATAATTGTAAGTACCATTTGGTCCCTGAATTTTGTAGGCCATGTCTATTTGGTCCCCGCATTTTTACATTGTGTCTAAGTGGTCCTGAGTTTTGAATATTGTGTCTATTTGGTCTCTATATTTTTAAGAATTATTAAAAATAAGTTTAATTTGATCCTGAATTTAACATATTCGTTAACTTCTTAATAGAATGTTGATTTAACGCTGACATAACATGTCTAATTGACCAAAATACGAACTGAAATTAAATATTATTTCAAAATTTTCATCAACCTAAACCTAAGATTTGAAATAATAATCTCGTGTCAATATTTTGGCCCTTAAACATTTTATGTCAGTGTTAAATCATATTCTGTTAAGGAACTAACAAATTAAGAAACAATTAACTTATTTCTAATAATCCAGGGACCAATTTAGACACAAATTGAAAACTCATAACATGGACCAAACAGACACAATATCCAAAACTCAAAGACTGCTTAGACACAAATTGAAAACATAGGGACCAAATAGACACAACATCCAAAACTCAGGGATCACTTAGACACAAATTGAAAACGCGGGGACCAAATAGACTGTAACGTCCCGTTAATTTTGAAGTGAATTTTTTTTATTATTTTATTTAATGTTATTTATTTATTTATTTATTTCAATTTAAGTATTTAGTTTAATTATAATTTTTGTAATTTAGAATTTAGTAGTTAATTTCGCCCGAAATTCTTTTTAATCGTTTTAATGCTCTAAATTCATTTCGGTGACATTAATAATTATTAATAGGCCAATTAATAATTATTAATCACCTTTAGATTTATTTAAGAGCTTCGGGTTTCGATTCATAAGTCAAAAGTCATAAAAGGACGTAACCGTCATTTTCCAATTTCTCAAAATATCTAAAATTACTATACACTTCTTCTTTAAATATCAAAGTTGACTTAATTTAACCAAGACTTCTATTTCTTCTTCCTCCTTAACCGTGGCCATCATTGTCCCATGGATGAGAAGGAAAAGCTCTTGGCTTTTCTTCGTTTCTTGGTGGATCGGCTTGATTTCGGTAGCGTTGGATTGGTAGGGACGAGGGCTACCTATCCAACCTACCTTTTCGATGTTTCCCGTTCTCTAAGGGAAGTCCCAAAAAGTAAGTTTTCAAAACTTTTTACATGGTTTTGTTCGTTTTTGATTATAAATGAGTTTTGAAGTTGAAATTATGAATTTCTATCATGGAATTTGACGATTTTGAGCTCGGATTTTTGAAAAACACTATTCACTCGAAAACACTATTCATCCGAAATCAGTATTCACCAGAAAATGCACACTTGTTTTCATCTTAGTTATGAGTTGTAATATGTTGTGCAATTGGTGAATTGTAGGTGCGATTGTTCGGTTGTTGATTCGTGGGAAATTGGAGATTTGGAGAAAATCTTATTTGGCTAAGGTGAGAATAGTTAGGATTTAAAGTAACTATAGAAAGCGAATAAGTATAATGATTTGTAGAATTGAAACTAATACTAAGATTCGAATCTAAGATAGAGGGAAGTGAGTTAGTGCCCTTAGGACTAGGAGTTAATCCTTTAAGTGAGAACTTAGGAGTTCTCAAGGAAACACATTGAATCTTAGAAAATTCTAAGTTAGATTCGTTTCGAAGCTTAGGAGGGATCATTGGAAGTTAAAAGATCCAAACTTTTATATAGAACGATTAATAGAACCTCGGATTATATTGGAAGTTTAGAATCCTTGAAGGAATAGATTAATCGTTTAAGATAGGATTTACTTTTATTAATGTAGCGAAGTTCAATTTACATATCGTTCTTTCGGAATTTCCTATCTATTTTACTTTATGTCTTTTACTTTATGCTCATTTTCCTTATGCTTGTTTTGGCTACTTTAATATTCGCACTTTACATTTATTAACTTTTGCGAGCATACCATAACATCTCGCACCATAACATATTGCACCATAACATCTCGCATCATTGAAAGGAAGGGGAGAATGTTGGACCCTACGGGGAATATCCGCATCACCTTCATAGAAAAAGAAAAGAAAGTGAAAAAGAAAAGAAAGTGACAAAGAAAAGAAAGGTTAATGGTGGATACTACGAGAAATGTCCACGTTACCTTCATGCATAAGGTTGAATGGTGGATGCTACGGGAAATGTCCACGTTACCTTCATACATAAGGTTGAATGGTGGATGCTACGGGAAATGTCCACGTTACCTTCATTTCATGCATAAAGGGCGAATGTGAATCCTACGGGATGTTCTCATTACCTTCATGCATATGATCGATGGAATAGGGAATCGAGATGTTATATTTATACAAAGCTTATTTATTTTCTTATTTATGTCGTAACAAGTTAATGGATGAGGATTTGACTACGAGTGTTAGTAATATCATCCTTTGGATAGTTTAGAATGAATTACCTAAAGTTTGGAGAACTTTAGGATTGTTTGTATAAGATTAATTGGACTCAAATTGGAATGCGAGTTTGAGGTCTATTTTTACTTTTTATTCTTATTATTCTCACTGGGCTTAAGTTGTTAGCTCATGATATTACAAAAATTTCAGGTAATGCCCTGACTAGAGGTTGTGGGAAAGGAGATGGTGTTGCATGATCGAGGGATGATGATCTCGAGATGGAATAGGTATTATGTAAAAGTCCATGGACTATGTTTTGTGCATTTTTCACATATTGTGGAGTTGTATATTTGTAAATGGCTCTTAAGAGCTTTTGTCTTTACTTTTATGATTATAATTCATTTTGAACTCCTGGATAGGAACTTAATGTTCCTTGTGTATTTTAGATTTTGAAATTAAGATGTAAACAGGTTTTGGCTAGCCAATTTTCAAACATAATCACGCCATTTTTCTTAAAATATAAAGACTTCCACTGTATTTTCTAATTTAAATTATTTAAAAGTGACGGGCCGTCACATAGACACAACTTTCAAAACTCGGGGACCAAACTGTTACTTTACCCTAATAATAATAATAATTTAAAACACACATCAATGGGTGATTAATCATGATTTTTATTAATTAATGTCTCAATCAATCATCCTCAATAATATATTAACTCAAGCCAAACAAAGCATAACTTAAATGGTCAGGCCCCTGCTCCCTTCCCTCAACGTCGAAGGATCGAGTCTCTCCTCCCCCAATTTAATGTAATATATATATATGTATATATAAACTCAAAAAGTAAAAAAAGTTATCATTATTTAGAGTGATTAATATAAGTATAAAAATAGGGTGAATGCAAATCAAGCAAAATTTTCAATGATAATTATTAGTTTTTTTTTTTAAATAATTAATTATGAATCTAGCAAGCATTTAAGAATATTTACAAATATAGTAAATTTTGAGGGTGTCAATAAGTGATTGTTGGCTTTGATTTACATATATTTTAAAAATAAGATAATTACTAATCTACTTTTTTTTCTTTTCTTTTTGATAAGATTTCTAATTCACTTTGATATATGATAATCACTAATTTATGTCAGAAT
This sequence comes from Gynostemma pentaphyllum, assembly GCA_028015215.1. Taxonomy (NCBI): domain Eukaryota; kingdom Viridiplantae; phylum Streptophyta; class Magnoliopsida; order Cucurbitales; family Cucurbitaceae; genus Gynostemma; species Gynostemma pentaphyllum. Next base: position 15,784,140 of record CM051345.1, read on the forward strand.
TATTGATTTACATATTTGAGGAATTAGCGCGTGTGAAAATGCGATTAACAATAATCAATGCTAATCACATATAAACACAATAAAAAATTTATATTTACAAATAGTTTTTAAACAAAGGTGTAATAAAAATAGGGAAATTTCATTGGGTGGCAGATTTTGATGCAATGTTTGTAAAAATATCAACTCTAAAAAGTATTTGCAAATATAGCAATTTTTCTATGTTAATCAATTATTAACAGTAATTAATGTGTGTACCATTGATAAACTTAGTGTAAAAATACATAATTCAATATTTATCACTGATACATCAGATCAAAATTTGTTATATTTACGAATATTAATAAAAAAATTGCTAGTTTTGCAAATGCCCCATAAAAATAAGACTTATGTGGTTTTGATCAAATGCATGAACCCTTATAGTTAAAAAATGAAAAATGACACCTACACGTAGTTTGAAAATATGCCAATGAGACTTCGCCCCTTCAACATCGTTAACTTTCTTTTTACAAATATTTTCTGAGTATAACTTTTTCTTTTTAAAATACTATATTTATGAATACTACATAAAATTTTGCTACTAATTGAAATTTCTCTTGAAAAAAATATATTATCTTTGCAATTTTTTTAGCATTATCTTATAAAAAATTGTAGCTATTAAAACAAGTGTATAAAACTTATTTTAGTCCACCACAATGTAGATTTCTACTCATAAACTATTGAATATGTATATATATGTGTGTATGTGTGTGTATATGTATGTATATACACAATACACACACATAACTGTCACAAAATTCATTCTCATCTTCTCTATTTTATTTTATTTTTAACAAATACAAAGAGAGCACTTAGATAGTATAGCGTGACATACAAGTAGAATGATGGAGATAATTATGATAATTTGATCATTAAAAGGATTATGTTCCTAATCCCTGTAGATCCCTAATTTTATCTGGTATTATTTAAAAATTGAATTTCTTTTTAATTAAAAAAAATTGAAATAAAATTGACCATTTTATTGTTTTCTTTTAATTAATTTAAATGAGCACATCATTTTTTTTAATTAGCCTAATTCAAAATAAATTTGTTACAAGAGGTTGGATATTCTAGATTCCTTCCTATCTTCCTAATTGCTAAAAAAGAAAAGTAGTGGATAAGTTAGAATTAATTTATTTTGGAATGAGTGGATAGATAGAAGGGGAATGATAAAAGAAATAGAGAAAAAGAGGTGGAAATTCAAGAAAAATGTTTTTGTTTAAAGTGGAAAATGGTGGATAGATATGAAGGATTTTGTTAATTTTTGAACTCTTTAGGCAAAAGATCTATTAAAAGAAAAATGAGTAATATTTCAAATATTGTTTTGAGCAAAAAGAGGGGGATGTTATTTCAAAATTGTTGACCAAAAGAGGTAGGGAAAAAGAGGAGGAATGAAGTTTTGGAAGAGATTAAAAAAAAAAAAAAAGAAGCTAAAGTTGGAAAAATGATAATTTTTGAAGAAAATGTAATAATAAATCAAAAACAAAAAAACCTTAACATACTCTACTCTCTATATAATTATCACATCTCAGGGAGGGAAGAAGCCCCCAATTTTCATACCCAAAAAAAATCATAATCTTCCACCTCCAATTCCTCAATCTTTCTCCCACCATTCATTCATCTCTCTTTGGTCTCCCTCTCTTCATCATTTGAAAAATAAAAAATAAAAAAAACCTACCAACCTAACCGTTAATCATTTACCAATCCATAACTTAACCACTATTCAAAAAAAAACTTCAAATTTGCAAGGGTGTCCATCTATTCTACTATTTTTAAAAGTAACATTTATACCCCACTACTAATCCCCATAATTCTATCCTCTCACCTTCACACAAAAAGGAGACTCAAGAGGTAATAGAGATGTTCATGGTAATTTTACTTTTCGCTGAGTATGCTTATTTTATTTTGTCTAGTTACATATTTGGTATTGAATTATTTCCATCTTCAAACACTACAAGAAAAATGCAAATTATCCTCTGAGTGTGCCAGAATAGAAATGGGAGGAAATTTCCATGGATTTTATCAGCGGATTGCCGAGGACATCAAAGGGTTACGATACTATTTGGGTGATTGTTGACTGTTTGACGAAGACCGCACACTTTATACCTGGGAGGATCACCTACCCAGTTGAGACATGGGCACAGTTGTATTTACGGGAGATTGTCAGATTACATGGTGTGCCTGTGAGGATCGTATCAGATCGGAACACTCGTTTTGTCTCGAAGTTTTGGCAGAGTTTACATTCAGTCATGGGTACTGGCTTGGATTTTAGCACAGCCTTTCACCCCCAGACAGATGGTCAGACCGAGAGAGTTAACCAGATTCTGGAGGATATGTTGAGGGCTTGTGTTCTTGATTTTGGAGGTAGTTGAGACTCTCAATTGTACTTGGTAGAGTTTGCTTATAATAACAACTACCAGGCTACTATTGAAATGGCACCATTTGAGGCACTTTATGGTAGAAAGTGCCGATCTCCAGCTCACTGGGATGAGGTTCTGGAGAGAAGGCTTTTAGGACCCGAGTTGTTACAGTTAACTAGTCAGTCGATCGACTTGATTAGAGAGAGGATGAGGGTTGCCCAAAGTCGACAGAAGAGTTATGCTGACAAACGACGTAGTCCACTCAAGTTTTCAGTGGGGGACCACGTGTTTTTGAAGGTAACACCTATGAAAGGTGTTATGAGATTTGGGAAGAAAGGTAGGCTGAGCCGTAGGTTCATTGGCCCTTTCGAGGTACTTGATCGGGTAGGAGCAGTAGCTTACAGGTTGGCTTTACCACCTTCTTTATTGGCAGTTCATAATGTATTCCATGTATCTATGCTTCGGAAGTACATGGCGGATCCTTCTCATGTGATCGATTATGAACTGGTAGTTTTGAATGCTATTATGTCTTATGAGAAGACACCAGTTAAGATAAGAGCATTCGAACAAAAGTGATGAGAAATAAAAAGGAATTCACTAGATTAAGGTTCTTTGGAAGAACCAAGTGTCCAAGGAAGCAACGTGGGAACGTGAAGATGAGTTATAGTCTAAGCACCTCGCTTTTTCATTAGCGAACTTTTCGAGGACGAAAAGCCTTTTAAGGAGGCTAGAGTGTAACGTCCCGTTATTTTAAAGTGAATTTTTTTATTTTATTTTATTTTATTTTATGTTATTTATTTATTTATTTATTTCAATTTAAGTATTTAGTGTAATTATTATTTTTGTAATTTAGAATTTAGTAGTTAATTTCGCCCGGAATTCTTTTTAATGGTTTTAATACTTTAAATTCACTTAGGTGACATTAATAATTATTAATAGGCCAATTAATAATTATTAATCACCTTTAGATTTATTTAAGAGCTTCGGGTTTCGATTTATAAGTCAAAAGTCATAAAAGGACGCAACCGTCATTTCCAATTTCTTAAAAATATCCAAATTACTATTCATTCATCTTTAAATATACCCATTTGACCAAAATTTGACCAAACCTCTCATATTTTCTTCTCCATTGTCGTGGATCCAAGGGAGGGAGGAGGGAGATTTGGGTTTTGCTCGTTTCTCAGCGGATTGACTTTATTTTGGTTGCATCGAAAAGCCCTCAGGTCTAGGATTCATTTCCACCCAACGATCGTGCCTTTCTCCAATGATCCACGGAGTTCTCGGTAAGTTTATCTTCAAACCCTAAAGCTCCAAATAGTGTTTAATGGAGATTTCTCTATGATTCTTCGATTTCTTACCGAGGAACTCAATGATTTTAAGTACGGGAGTAGTTTTAGGAGTTTATGAAAACTTTCCCTAAACCCTAAAACCGAGTTTCAGTCGAAACCCTTCCCGTTTGAAATTTACCTTTCGGGGTTTGAATATGGGTTATTTATTATTGATATAATGTTTATTGTAATTCATTTCGGGAAATTATATATTGTCCAAAAACCCTAATTATCGATACCCATTGAGATCGGGAACATCGAAATTGCTTGAAACCAACTCTAAACACATCTAAATTGCCTAAAAGTCGGAAAACCCAAAAACGAAACTCATTTTATGGGGGGGGAGGCCTAGAGCCTCAATGTGAGAATTATAGGGTTTTTCGTCGTTTTGTACGCTTAGATGTTGTTTGATTGACATTTGGTTAATTATTGATTGTTAGGTATAATTCTAATTGTAGGTGTTTTTGGACCGCTTGCTTGATCCCTCTAACGGTTTTAGGAGCGAAGTCTTCTTTTACAAAGGTGAGAATAATTAGGATTTAAAGTAACTTTAGAAAGCGAATAAGTATAATGATTTGTAGAATTGGAAACTAAGACTAAGATTCGAATCTAAGATTAGAGGAAAACGACCTAGTGCCCTTAGGATTAGAAGCTAGTTCTTTAAGTGAGAACTTAGGAGTTCTCGAGGGAAAGTTTGAATCTTATAATATTCTAAGTTAGATTCGTTTTGAAGTTTAGGATGGATCATTGGAAGTTAAAAGATCGAAACTTTTAGATAGAACGGTTAATAGAACCTCGGATTTTATTGGAAGTTTAGAATCCTTGAAGGAATAGATTAATCGTTTAAGATAGAATTTACTTTTATTATTGTGGCGGAGTTAGATTTACATATCGTTCTTCCGGAATTTCCTATCTATTTACTTTATGTCTTTTACTTTATGCCCCTTTACTTTATGCTTGTTTCGGCTACTTTAATATTCACACTTTACGTTTATTTACTTTTGTGAGTATATCATAACATCTCGCACCATAACATACTGCACCATAACATCTCGCATCATTGAAGAGAAGGGGAGAATGTTGGACCCTACAGGGAATGTCCGCATCACCTTCAGAGAAAAAGAAAAGAAAATGAGAAAGAAATGAAGGGGAGAATGATGGATCCAACGGGGAAAGTCCACATCACCTTCATAGAAAAAGAAGAGAAAGTGAGAAAGAAAAGAAGGGGAGAATGTTGGACCCTACGAGGAATGTCCGCATCACCTTCAGAGAAAAAGAAAATAAAGTGAGATAGAAAAGGAGGGGAGAATGTTGGACCCTACGGGGATTGTCCGCATCACCTTCTTCATTCATAAGGTTGAATGGTGGATACTACGGGAAATTTCCACGTTACCTTCATTCATGCATAAAGGGCGAATGCGAATCCTACGGGATGTCCTCATTACCTTCATGCATATGATCGATGGAAATATATATCATGGATAGAGAATCGAGATGTTATATTTATGCAAAGTTTATTTACTTTTGTTGTTTATGTTATAACAAGTTAATGGATGAGAGTTAGACTACGTGTGTTAGTAATATCATCTTTTGGAGATTATAGAATGAAATTACCTAGAGTTTGGAGAACTTTAAGATTGCTTGTGTCAGATTAATTGGACACACATCGAAATACGAGTTTGAGGTCTAACTTTACTTTTTATTCTTATTATTCTCACTGGGCTTAAGTTGTTAGCTCATGATATTACAAAAATTTCAGGTAATGCCCTGGCTAGAGGTCGTGGGAGAGGAGATGGTGCTGCGTGATTGAGGGATGATAATATCGAGATGGACTAGGTTGATTTAAAGTCCATGGACTATGTTTTGTGAATTTTACATATATTTTGGATCTGTATATTTGTAAATGGCTCATAAGAGCTTATTGTCTTTTATGATTATAAGTCTTTTGAACTCCTGATAGGAACTTGTGAAGTTCCTTGTGTTTTTCTTTAGATTTTGAAATTAAGATGTAAACAGGTTTTGGCTAGCCAATTTTCAAACATAACCACGCCAATTTTCTTAAAATATAAAGACTTCCGCTGTGTCTTCTAATTTAAATTATTTAAAAGTGTCGGGTCATCACATCACCCTTAATCATGTGAATCAAAGAACATAACTCCACAAATAGGAGTCCACACTTCACTCAGGATTGAGATCTATCATGGTTGATAAACTTAGTTTGATATTCGATCATTTCTCGTAAACGGTACTAATGAGAATTTGATTAAACATCGTGGTCCTGTCTTATACAATCAGCATTGCATATGATACTTCCATTTAATGTCTCCTATGTGAATGATCAGGATTAGATCATTTTTCTATAAACAAAATGCAAAGCTATCAACAGTGTTACCAGGATAAGGTTCCCAAACGTTATCCATTTACTGTAGGCACTTTTAAGTTGCTCATCTGAACCTTAATCCTCTCGTATGACTCACATACTAAGTCGTGAATTCATAAGAGTGACTTAAGGTTTTACTATTTGAATGTTTGATATTTATATATTTCCATATATCCTAATATCGTCAATTGAATCAATATAGATAGTAGAAAGAATTTATGTTTATTTATTTAATTTATTTGAAATAATTTATCTTTATTAAATAATTACAAGTTCTAGGACACCATTCCTAACATGTGCATCAGTGGAAGAAAGAGGATTTCCTTCTATGGATGAAAGTCTTGATTTGGGATCCATGGGTAAGACATTTGGTTTTGAACCAAGAAGGCCAGAATCTTAAAGAAGTTGCAAGTTACGAAAAGACCCATTTTGCTGCGCGAGATTTCCAATCCGTGGAAGTATTTCAAGTCACCCAAATCTTTCAATAAGAAATGTTTATGAAGATGGGCTTTCACAGCAGCAATACAAGATGGAGATGCTCCTGTAATGATAATATCATCAACATAGACAACAAGAGCCATAAATGTAGTTCCAGAACCAGTAGTATACAAGGAGCAATCTGATTTGGACTGGATAAAACCATAGCTGAGTAATGTATATGACAACTTAGCAAACCATTGTCTAGAAGCTTGCTTGAGTCCATATATAGATTTGTGGAGTTTGCAAACCAATTTCGATGAAGAAGATGAAGATTGCGTAGGCTTATAACCCATAGGCAATATCATATAGACTTCCTCAAACAAATCTCCATTTAAGAATGCATTATTTACATCAAATTGTGTAAGTGGCCAATTATATGCAGCTGCTAGAGCAAGAAAGACCTTGACAAATACAATCTTTGCAACAGGTGAGAAGGTTTCAAAAAAATCCAGACCCTCTTGTTGGTTATAGCCTTTGGCAACCAAACGTGCATTATATTTGTCAATGGTTCCATCTGCCTTGTACTTTATTCTATATATCCACTTACTACCAATTGCTTGATGACCAGGAGGTAGAGGAACAACTAACCAAGTCTGTGTGCGCTCCATTGTAGAAATTTCATCATCCATAGCTTTCTATCATTGGGAAAACCAATAGCTTGATGGAAGTATATTGGGGTTCATAATCATGAGACAGAAACGGCAAAATGTTTATGGATTTATGTCATTTTATGATAAGATAACACTTTATCCAAAGGATATTTGGTAGTTGTAGAAGGTTTTGAAGAACCTGTCAGTAAATGACAATGATTGTCAGATAGATAAGAAGGAGGATGACTTATACGTTGTGATCTTCTGTGAGATATATGTGGTTGGGATGATATTATATATGTAGGTACTATAGCAGCATTAGGAACATCAAGAGAGATGTCAATAGTAACAACAGGGGATAAATCAATATGAGGAACAGTAGCTCGAGAAATTGAAGCACGACCATGTGCCAAAACCGTGGTGCTAGTACTTGGATCAATAGGATTAGTGATATCAACAGGAGCTAAATATACATCTCCTTGTGGTAGTGGCATTGATTTTGGGAGTACTATATCAGCAAACAAATCTACAGTAGAAGAAGCCTCAGTGACATGATGAAATGGAAAAATGGATTCATGAAAGAGTACATCTCGAGAAAAGAAGACTTGTTTTGTAATAATATCAAACTTGTATCCCTTAATGCCTGATTGATATCCAATGAATACACATTTTCTAGCTCTGGGTTCAAATTTTGTTTTGTGTGCAGAAAGAGTGGATACAAAACATAAGCATCCAAATATTCTCAAAAAAATCATAGTCCATAGGAGTAGTATATAATAGATCAAATGGTGATTTATTGGCTAACAAGGGTGTTGGAAATCTATTAATAAGGAAAGCTGTTGTAAGAACACAATCACCCCAAAATGATATGTGTATTCTAGATTGGAAATACAGTAATCTTGCCACATTCAATAAATGTTGATACTTACGTTCAGCACTGAGTCTTGTTGGGGTGTTTCAACACATGAGAATTGATGTAAGACCCCTTTTTCCTGAAAAAAACTTTGTAAATCGCAGCTTAGGTGCATTATCTGATCTAAACACTTTAATGTTTTCCCAAACTGAGTATAAATCAAAGAAAAGAAACGAGGTACAAGAAACATAACATCTGATTTATTTTTCATGAGAAATATCCAAGTAAATTTTGTACAATCATCCACTAAAGTAAGAAAGTAAGAAAACCCATTGTATGTGGGAACATGATAAGGCCCCCATACATCACAATGAATCAAATCAAAAGATTGTTTAGACAATCTGTTTTGCGAAGGAAAAGACAGCCTGCGTTGCTTTGCCAAAGGACAGATGTAGCACGCTGATTCTTTTGCTTTATTTGATGTAATTCCTAATTGGCTATGTAAAGAAGCAAGATGCTTGTAAGAAATATGGCCAAAATGATGGTGCCAAGTCTGTAATGAAGGTTTCTGAATCACAAAATAACAGAAAGCAAAAATCCCAATAGTAGATGGTTGTGTAGTAGTAGATAGATGCATAATGTAAAGATTATTCTGAAGTTTACTGCAACCCGACTCCAAAAAGACTGGCCGCGCGTACTCTCAGCGGAAGCGCGGGAAATAAGAAATTTAAATTCCTTTTAAAACGTCTCATAATGAAAAACAACAATTTCTACGGAAAATTTACGAGGGTCCATTTAAAAATCGAATAAACCAAAACCTGTTTACATCAATTTCCCAAGCAGAAATACGGTAAATAACGTTTCAAAAGTGTAACAACTTGAAACAATTTTATACAAGGACTATAAACAACCACATTCAACTAATAATTACATAAGACACTTCTTATGCAATCCACACGACTCGAGCTCGAGATGCAGTCCACTAGTCCTCTTCCAAGCTCGACATCCAAGCTTCAACGCATACCATCTTCCCTGTCAAGTCCTCGATCGCGGCAAAACCTGAAAGGTGATATGTAGCACCTTTGAGCATGGCGCTCAGTGGAAATAACAAGAAAGTAAAACAATTTATAAATAGAAGTTCATAAAATAAATTGAGGCCAAGAACTCGGGTCTCTCGGTCTTCTCTCTTTTCTTATTAAAGAATCCGCTCCCTATAGTAATCCCGATCACCAACTAGAAACTTCCCCTTTCTTGGTTTAGACTAACAATAAACGAATAATTCTCCTACCAAACCCCTCGAAGTAGCTTAACACCGTTCGCCTCTCACATTCCCATCCCGTGCCTTCCTATCTCGGAACCCATTTACCCTTTGTGTTGCTACTCCGTGAACATCAACGATGCTAGGTCACCCACTTACTTTTTCACCCATCATTTCTCAATCTTAAGGCCAAAAAAATCTACAACACTTAATGGCACATTTTGCAAGTGGCTCACACTACCACGTGTCTTATACACACATCCTAGAATGAGCTATTAACATAAGTCCACAACTCGTTTCCTCAAAAACCCGTTCTTCTCAACTCATACCCCTAAGGTCCAATTAACCTATAGTACGTGCTACTCGTTTCGCACTAGCTCTCACTCCACGAGTCTTTTATGCACTGTGACGACCCGTCACTTTTAAATAAATTAAATTCAGAGAAAACAGCGGAAGTCTTTTAATTTACGAAAAATTGGCGTGGTTTTGTTTGAAAATTGGCATGCCGAAAACCTGTTTACATCCTAATTTTCAAATCTAATAAAATCTCATGGACTTTAAGTCCAAATCAGGAGTTCAAATATATAATATCATAAAACATCATCCAGAAGCTCTTATGAGACAAAATACAAGATTAAAGTCTTTGAAATTCATAAAAGTGATACATAAACTATACAATGACAAGTCCATCTCGAGGCCAGCATCCCTCGATCACGCAGCACCATCTCCCCGTCCACGGCCTCTAGCCAAGGCATTACCTGAAAGTGGTTGTAATATCATGAGCTAACAAACTAAGCCCAGTGAGAATAAATAGCATAAAAAGTAAAGATAGACCTCAAACTCGCATTTCGATTTGTGTCCAATTAAACTGACACATTCTACTCCTAAAGTTCTCCAAACTCTAGGTAATTCTATTCCATAAAATCCAAAGTATGACATTACTACACTTGTAGCCAATTCTCAAACATTAACTTGTTATGACAAATAAAGTAAAGCGAATAAACTTTGTTTAACATATAACATCTCGATTCTCTTTCTCATCTATCATAAGCATAAAAGTAATGAGTACATCCCGTAGGATACGCATTCGCCATTTATGCATGAAATGAAGGTAATATGGATTTTTACATGCTATCCACCCTTATCCTTATGGATAAAGTAGTGTGGGCAACTTAAAATATCCCACCAAAACTTATGCATGGAAGTAGTGTGGGCAACTTAAAATATCCCACCAAAACTTATGCATGGAAGTAGTGTGGGCAACTTAAAATATCCCACCAAAACTTATGCATGGAAGTAGTGTGGGCAACTTAAAATATCCCACCAAAACTTATGCATGGAGGAAATGTGGACTTTCTCGTATTCCACCATTATCCTTTCGTTTTTCTTTCTCACTTTCTTTTCTTTTCAATAATGCGAGATGTTATGCATATGGTTGCATATGCTTGCAAAAATAATAAAGTAAATGTAAATGATAAACCAATCGAAACAAGCATAAAGTAAAGGGGCATAAAGTAAAGAACATAAAGTAAAATAGATAGAATCCCGGATGAACGATATATCGATCGAACTCCGCTAACAATAATAAAAGTAAAGGTCAAAATATAACGATTAACCTAAACTTTCAAGGATTCTAAACTTCCAAGTGAACCATTCTAAACTCCGAAACTAATCTAACTTAGAATCTTCTAAGATTCGAGGTTTTCAACGAGAAATCCTAAGTGTCTCGCCTAAAGGATTAACTTCAAATCCTAAGGCACTAACTCACTTCCTCTAATCTTAGATTGGATTCTAATCTTAGTTTCTGATTCTACAAATCATCGTACTTATTTCCTTTCTATAGTTACTTTAAATTCTATTCATTCTCACCTTAAATAAAAGTGAAGACTTCGCTCCTAAGCACCAGAAGAGCGATCAAACAAACGGTTCAAAACACCTACAAAAGGATTAATATCCCGAAAATTAATAAAATACCAACCAACGATTAAACAACGATGAAACAAGCAAAAAGACGGAAAATCCACCAAACCTACCCTTTGGAGGCTCTCGGCCCTCCCTAGAAAAGGGGTCTCGGGTTTGGTTCCTTGGCTTTTTGGCTTTTTGGCAATTTAAATACGTTTTGAGTTGGTTTTAAGCAAATTCGATAATCCCGATTTCAATGGGTATCAATGAATAGGGTTTTTGAACATTACTCCCTTTCCCGAATTGAATTTAAATAAACATTCATTCATTAATTTTTAACCCAAAATCAAACCCAAAAGGGTAAATTTCAAACGGAAAGGGTTTCGACTGAAACTCGGTTTTAGGGTTATGAAATAGTTTCAAAAAACAAGTAAAACTACTCCCGAATTGACAAACACCGAGTTTCACGGCAAGAAATCGAAAGAAAACAAGTAAAACTCCATTAAAACACTATTTGGAGCTTAGGGTTTGAAAAGAAACTTACCGAGAACTCCGTAAAACACGAGTGGCAAGTACGAAGGCTAGGTGGAAAAGGATCGTAGGATCGATACCTTTCCAATGGAACGAGAATCAAGTCGTTCCGGCAAGAAACGAACAAAAATCAAAAATCTTCTTTTTGCTCTTGATGCTCACGGCAATGAGAAGGGAAAAGAATGAAGATTTTGGTCAATTTGTGGTCAAAGTTGTGTTTTTAAAGACAAATGAATAGTGTTTTTAGATATTTTGCAAATTGGGTAATTACGACTTTGCCCTTTTACGACTTTTGACTTAAAAACGATTCCCGAACATCTCAAACTATCTCAATGGTGATTAATAATTATTAATTGGCCCGTTAATAATTATTAACACCATTAAAACGTATTTAAATAAATAAAGCCATTAAAAGGAATTAAAATGAAATAAATTACTAAATTCTAATTTAATAATAAATAAATGAATTTTAATTACTCAAATTAAAATAAAATAAATAAAAGTTTTTTTTTATCACAAAATAACGGGACGTTACACGCACATTCCGAAAAACCATCTCCCAAAGTGAGATCCAACTCAAGGCCATTGTACGATGAACTAATAACATAAAGCAAGGATGTAGGTGTTATGGTTAAAAAGAAATGAATAAAAATACCCCAACGAATTCATTCACTAGTTAAATGCATAAAAATGTGTTATGGAATATAAACTTGCATGTTTAGCCAAATATGATCATTTCAACTCATAACTAAGCCAAATAAACATTAACCATATCATTGCCACTTTCCACCATTGTCCCAATTCTCGCGTGTCACTACGCACATTTCACATTCCATCATAATTAACTCGAGTCGTAGCTCATTTCACAATCTTTCAAATATCGTTATGCATGTACATAAACAGCACATTTTCTCACGGGTCAACTTTTCGTTTCACAATTTCCATTTCACTTTCCCCCGCGTCTCACTACGCGTTTCTCACAAACTATCTCAACAATCACTCGAGTTGTAGCTCATTTATTCTTCCAGGCTATCGTAATAGCCACTCTAGCATCCAGGCCATCCACCACACAGCGCCTCGGAGCTCTACCAATCCGCCACGGTAACCACGTGTAACGTCCAACATCCATACACCGATACACGGGTTACGACCCCATGGCCACAAGCAAATATGATATGCAGATATGGTATGATATGAAATGAGATGCAAGTGGGATGCTTGCTAACGGTAATAATAGACATCATAGCTCAATCACCATATGCTTTAACTTAAAATCACATAATCACTTGTACAACTTTCAAGACCCCTTTTACTAGTCCTTTCACATCAATCTTGTGCATTTCTCGTAATCACACACACAAATAACAAACATAAAATCCAATCTAGTATATGACTCAATCTTGACCACAAAATACATTACAAAGAACTATGCGCATGTAGGGGAAAAGAAAAGAATCAATAACGTTTTAACAAAACTATCTTATCACATAAGCTCGGCCACCGTCAACGAATTCATTTCTACAAAACTCCAATCTCCCATTGGGTTCTAGGTTTCACAACACACATTTTCATTTCAAACCCTCATCATTACCCTTCATTCAAACCCACGTTACTACCGGGCATCACACCATTACGTCAAAGTCTAATTTTCATTTTTCCAGTTAAGACAAGGCTTGATCTTGGCTTTCGTTCCTCATTAAACAAAGCATTTAATCTTCAATTGTAAACTTTATATATCATATACACTTTAGTGAGAATAGTGAACCAAACCCCATAACTCAATTTGCCTCGAAAACCTCTAGGCTAGCTAAAGAGAAAGTAGCAGTTTCGACAATTTAAAGTGTTCTTGGTAGCACATTAGTCGGACTTCCTAGCATTGTTTCCATTCATCAAATACGTAAATAATCACCCAATTAAACCACAATTAACAAATACTAAGGGAAGTCTAAGAACACTCCGAGATTAAGAACCAGGAAATCTTCAATTGGCCAACAATCGGGTTTTAAATTTAAGTTCCATACGAGGCTTCCTACATTTATTCGATGGCTCAAATGTCTAAGCGTGACTCTTAGATCTACTACTCCTCCCTGGGATTACAAGCGTACCATCTGATAAGGTTTCGTTTCAACTTACATTTCCATAAACCAAGGCAACCTACCACCTATTCTCTTTTAACTTTAAACACCACCCTCCAAGGAGTTAACTTCTATTTCCAACAATGCAAAAATCGAAACATCCAAATCCTATCTCAAGTCTATGACCAAACTAGCTTCGTCAAGACACAGCTCCTAAACGTCTCTTCACTCAACCTCTTATCTAATTCATTGTTTCCAAACTTAAACACCCAACAACATAGCAATTCATATTACGAAAATCAAACATAAATACACTTTACTTTCTTAGAGATTCCCACCTTGAGATCCAAAGTATCTAGCTTGCACATTGGAGCTTTACTTTGAGCTATTAACCTACACACAATTCATGTCATACATTTAACATACTTTATATACCATAAACAATTAACATTTATAGATTTAACACAACCCAAGACCCCTAAAACAGCCCCACATCTTGAAAGTATAAAACAGCCCCTAAATTCTTTAACAAAACAGTGAGCAAGTTTGGCTAATTGACATAGTTCTAAACTAATGCTCCAATTATAATCCCAAGCTTTATTTTGAGACCCAAATCTTCATAAATTAAGTTTAGCAAGTTTTTAAATATAAAAGGAAAATGAATACTTCATTTACAAAATTAGCAAAAATTGAACTTTAACAACCATGGGGGTTTTTATTTCATTTTTAAAGAGTCCTTCAATTTCTATTTAGAGTTCTCCTATTTTCCTTTGAATTTTGAAACAACATAAACCTAACCTCATGAATTATATAAGTTAAGAATCATCTCTTTTTTTTAGAAATTAAAGTGTGTTTCTTACATAATCTTTGCTAGATAAGAAAACCCATAACTAAAAAACCATTGTAAAACATATCAAATTTTCACAATTTCATTTCAATATGCTTGATTTTTAAGGTTATAAATAAAACCCAAGCTTTAAATCATATTTCACCCATTTTTACCCAAAACCTAGAAATAGAAAACTTACTTTTTCATGAGGAAAACAATGGGGAAAGTGAAATCTTCTTCTTGATTAAGCTTCTACTCGAAATTCCATACAAATTAGCCTTTGATTTGAGTGGATTTGGTCAAGATTTAAGAAAACCCAAAGAAATCTCCTATGGTGGCTTGGCTCACGGCTGGAAGAGGAAAAAGAAGAAGAAAATTTGCACTTTGTTTTGTTTTAAATGTAGTTTGTTGATTAAAGTAAGATGATGATGACACCTAGCACTTTGACTAATCACTTTTTTTTGTCTTCTAGCATTTTTCTTTAAAAACAAACTTATATTAATTCTCCATTTTCAGCCATGGAATTTTTATAATAAAAATATATATATTTATTTAAAATCTAACACCAAATTTATTTAACCATAGTAAAATGTTAACCCAATCAACTAACCATGGTTAGTTTCTTACCCAACCTTGGTTTACTCGTTTAACCATGGTTAATCATCCCAAAATAATTAAATAAATTTATATTATAAATGAAATATCATTCAAAATAATTATACTATTAAAGCCTATTTATTTTCAAAACCTCGGGCCATTACATTTACCCTTGCCAATCAGATTCCAATTGAACCTGTCCTGAATTAGACAAGTACCAGAATGAAAGGTGAGAGCAAGTTGATTATCACGTGAAAGATGTGAAATTGATATCAGATTGTAATCAAAATCAGGTATATAAAAGACATTATTCAAATAAATTGAATTTTCAAGATGAATATCTCCAATTGCAGCTACAACAATTCTTATTCCATCAGGAAGACAAACATGCATGTTATATGTGGCTTGAAAAGTGTCAAATATTTTCTTGTTGCAGCAGATGTGGTTAGAAGCTCCAGAATCCAAAATCCACATTTGATTAGAATCAAAATAAGATGGTTTATGGACTGATGAGCACGTACCTAAAACATGAGATGTGAAAGCTACATTAGTAGAATCAACCTTGGATGCATTGAGGTGTGAAGAAAGAAAAGTCATGAGTTGCTAGCATTGATTTGGATTCAGAGTATAATTTCCATCAAAACTAGTCAGATTTGCAGAATTTTCATCTTGAAGCATAGTATTTTCCAGAGATTGCTTTGATTTCGTTCTATATCCTGGGGGATATCCATGTAGCTTGTAATACTTTTCCATCGTATGCCCAGGGATGGAGCAATGTGTACAGATTGGGCGATTCTTCTTCTCATATTAAGACTTTGAAGCATTGAAATTTGGCTTGGTTGATGACTGTAAAGTGGCAAAAGCCATAGCCTCAGTTAAATTGGAAGTAGAAATGGTAGAATACTTTACTGATCTTTTTCTCTCTTCTTGCACAATAAGAGCAAAGGCCTTATTAATTGAAGGAATTGGATCCTAAAGCAGAATCTGAGATAAAACCTGAGAATATGACTCATTGAGTCCCATAAGGAAATTTAAAGTATATTCTTGTTGATAATACTTATCAATCTCCTTCATTCCTCTACATGAACAATTATTATTTGGACGAAATTCTAACAATTCTTGCTAGATTGTTTTGAATTTTGTGAAATAGAAACTAACAGAGAGATCACCTTGTGAAATGGTCATCAATTCACGCCTTAATTGAAAAATTCTTGGTCCATTACCTTTCTGAAACCTTTCCTATACATCATCCCAAATCTCAGAAGCTAGTATAAATAAGACTTTTGAATTGAATAGCCATGAAACCATAACATCATTGATTCTCAACCAAGAAGAAATAAAAGTTCCTTCAGTGGGACATGGAAGGGATACACCAACAAAACAGAGTTTGTTTTTTACAGAGAGTGCAAGACACATTGATCTACACCATGAGTGATAATTTTCACCATTGAGCGGCGGAGAAACCAGGACTGTGGAAGAGCCATCCGAGTGATGGAGATCATAATAAGGATTCGAGGCCTAATTTACTTGAGAATCCATTGGAGAAGAAGCAGGAGCATCCGTAGAAGAAGCGTTTGCCACAATTGGAGAGCAAGGACGAAGAACTCGAGGAAGAAATGAAGAACGCGGAAGATTCTAGATTTTTACACTGATACCATAATACGATGAAAATGAAGAAAGACTAAATTCTGTTATATTCACATAACTAACTATTACAAGAGTATTTATAGAAGATGTACAATAATTCACCAACTTGAGCTAAACCAATGGTATTTACAATAATACCCTATTAGTGATTGCATTTCACCAAAACCATATGAGTGTTATTTACCTTTTTCTCTAATCTTAATGAATGAGCGGGGATGAAATTTTCATGTATCAACCAAGGGATGTCACTAAAATAAATAGAGATACAATTGAAAGGAATCAAGGCTAAGAAAATAATATACAATATATAGTTGAAACTCTTGATCAATAAGCTAATAATATCTACCTTGCCATGGGACCATAAAGAGAAATGGAATCTATACCAATTGTTTTAGATTGATGATCCTTATTGTGAGTTAACTCCATTTCCAAACACACATTCAACTCTCCCACAACTTAGTTCATGTTTGGCCTATTTGCTGAGTTTGAAGATGCACATGACATTGCTATATCAACTGCTTTCCAAATTGAGTTTACATCAAAATCTTCTTTCAATTTGGGATAAACAATTGAACTTATATCCCCTTGAGAAACCATTGCCTCAACCCATTGGAAAATGTAGGTTATTGTATCTTTAGTCTTTGTCAAAACCGGTTTCCCCGTTATGATTTCTAAAAGAACAATTCCGAACCCATAAACATCGATTTTCTCATTTAATCGACAAGTTGTGTTGTATCTGCAAGTCAAAAACATATAACGTCTAGTTAGATTATTGTTATTAACTATTTGATTTTTTAAGAAGAGGATTCTAATCGAAATTACTTACTCTAGGTCAAGGTAACCAGGAGTCCCGACTATTGGGAAAAAACACCTTCCCACATTCACTGTTAGGAATAAAAAGTGATCAAGAAATTAAAGAAACAAACACAATCACTTTTTATTCCTAACGGTGAATGTGGGAAGGTGTTTTTTCCCAACAACTGGTATCAGAGCTTTAGGTTATAATTGTCCGCAGATTCAAGCTAGAAGTGAAAAGAAAGTATGTCAAACTTTATGAGTCCGGTGAAGTTTGATGTGGAGAAATTTGATGGAATGATCAATTTTGGCTTGTGGCAAGTGCAAGTCAAGGATGTATTGATACAATCTGGGTTACACAAGGCTTTGAAAGGAAGACCGAGCGGTGGTGCTCTCAATCAGTCAAGCGGTGATGGTGATTCAATGAAATCAGATGGCAGTGGTTCTAGTGGTGTTGCTAAGAAGTCTAGCTCGAATGATGAAGATTGGGAGGAGATGGATTTGAGGGCGGCGAGCGCAATAAAACTATGTTTGGCTAAAAATGTTCTTGCAAATGTGCATGGAATTTTGACAGCCAAAGAACTTTGGGATAAGCTTGAAGCCTTGTATCAAGCTAAGGGTATCTCAAATCGATTGTACCTGAAGGAGCGGTTTCACACACTGCGAATGGATGAAGGTACAAAAATCTCAGATCACTTAAGTGTTTTCAATGGTATCGTTTCAGAACTAAAGGCAATCGAAGTGGATGTAGATGAAGAGGATAAGGCAATTAGACTCATCTTGTCTCTTCCAATTTTTTATGAGCACATGAAGACAGTTCTAATGTATGGAAAGGATTCTTTAGATTTTGCAGAAACTACAAGTAAACTCTTATCAGAGGAGAGGAGGTTGAAGAGTGAAGAACGTGATTCATATAACAACTCTATGTTGGTTGTTAGCAATAAGAAGAAGAAGAATTTCATACAAAAGAAAGGCTGCTGGAAATGTGGATTATCTGGTCACCTGAAAAGAGATTGTCCAAACAAAGCAAGTTCGGCAAAGGGATCTGGGTTGGAAGCTAACATTGTCTCTCTTGTTAAGGGAGACGAAGACTTTGTTTGAAGAAAGAGGAAATTCATCCTCATGGTATGACCGTTTTACCATGATAGAGGACGTGTTGTTAGCGGATGCACGCGAGCATTGAATTGGCAGTTATGCAAGACGTGTAGAATTGGTGTCGATGGCTGAAGAACTTCCGGGGAAGCCAAGTAGGTGGAAGTTGCACCATAATTTCAGCAAGGTTTATCGACATGTGCTGGAAAAAGGTAAATCTTGAAAGGTGATATTTCAAGTGGTCTACTTATATGGTGGAGTAGGATAGGTCTCAAATTTGAGAACTATGATTGTTAGTGAAGACAATGATTATAGCAGAAGCTATGTTTTATTCTATCTTGCCAAGGTGGAATTGGAGGAGTCGTTACCGCTGCAGTAAAGACATGGTATTTTGATGTTGTCTTCAAGGTGAAATTTGTTGGGTATTTGTTTATCAAAATTATTAAAATCAAAGTGAATGGCCCAAGCCCACAGCCCATGTAAAGTTAATTCCTATTGGCTTAGTGTTTTCTTTGGGCGGTGGGATTTATTCCAAATTGACGTGCTTGTCAAGTGGCTGAGGGTGTGGCTTTGGTTTTGACCTACTATGCAGCCGTGGGAGTCAATTCAAGGGAAGAAAAATTACACATTTTTATTCGCAGTAGATTGATTCGATGTTGAGCGATTGAGGGTTGTTGAGAGTTTGTAAGAAATATTGTAAAAGAAAGGGTTTTCTTTCTTGAGAGCTTTTGGCGGTTAATACACGGTTTAGTGTATTGAATATTTTTCTATTGTAACTCTGATTCATCATAGTGGATTCCGTAGCGGTAGCAACTAGACGTAGCCAATTTGGGTGAACCAGTATAAATTCTCGTGTCTCTCTGATTGTGTTTTATTCTTTAATTTCTCGTTTATCTATTTTTATTCCCAACGCTGAATGTGGGAAGGTGATTTTTCCCAACAACTGTACATTTGTTGTCACATGAGTGACACAACCTTCGTTGGGAAAAATTCTTGACAAGCCGAAATCGGATACTTTTGCTCGAAAATTATCATCTAATAAGATGTTTGAAGATTTTACATCTCTATGTACTATGGCTGGCCTGATACTATGATGTAGGTATTCCAATCCTACATATGTTTAATATGTATCCACTTAAATCAAAATGAAATGAGGGAATAAATAAGAGAAATTACATATATAAATAATCGTGCAAATTTGAAGTTTAATGGTTGTTGCTTACCATGTGCTCCATCCACTGCTATGTGAAGTCTTTCTTCCCAGTTTAAGAAATATCACTTCCCACCTACCATATATATAAGTGGAGTTTTAGTTGACATTTGAGCCCCGTTCGATAACCATTTAGTTTCCCCTTTTTAATTTTCTTTTTATCTGTTTTTGGTTTTTAGATTGTTGAAAACAAAAGTAATATTTTGTTTGATAACTGTTTTTTGTTTTTGAAAAATAGAGAATCAAACATGTTTGATAATAGTTTTAAGATTTCTGGTTTTTTGAAAATAGAAAATAAAAATAAAAACACAAAACTATCTTAAAAAACTACTCTTTTGGTTTTTGAATTTTATTTGAAAATGTTATAAACGTTTTTCAAAGTTTAAAACTCAAAAACTAAATTGATTATCAAACAAACATGTTTTGAAAAGAAAAAAAAATAATAAAATGGTCATCAAACAAAACCTAATTTTTTAAAGTTGTTTCGAATATTAAAGAAAAAGTTGAAAAATACAAAATATTTGACATAAGAATGATTCAAACCAAATCTGATATGAGAGATTCTATGTTTCCTCTGCCCATATATTCATAGATGAGTCCTTTGTAAGTTGATTCATTGCAATACCCAACAAGACCAATTAAGTTTTTGTGATGAACCCTCATAAGAAGATCAACCTATAGTACTTGAAATTTGTGTGTCAATTGATGGAAAATCACATATCAATGAATGAGCTTTTGTATCAAATAGTTGACTACATTTCATACCTCGACTTGAAATTGTTGATATCCTTGGGATGATTGAGGAGATAACATTTTTACAGCTACTTCAATGTTCTCGATACGACCATAATAAACTCTTCCGAAACCGCCTTGTCCGAGCAATCTCACGAAATTCTTGGTAATCCTTAAAATTTCCGAGTATGAATAGTGACGTTTAGCCATCTCCCATTGTTGAGATTGATCAACATTTTGTTTCAACTTACCTAAGTATAAAGGTAAATTTAACCATTGTTTAAAAAAAAACGTACATCTTATGGAGTAGGAACCTAAG
This sequence comes from Gynostemma pentaphyllum, assembly GCA_028015215.1. Taxonomy (NCBI): domain Eukaryota; kingdom Viridiplantae; phylum Streptophyta; class Magnoliopsida; order Cucurbitales; family Cucurbitaceae; genus Gynostemma; species Gynostemma pentaphyllum. The sequence continues at coordinate 15,805,154 of CM051345.1, forward strand.
AAAATAACCGCACAAATTCAATAGTACAAAATAAATTAATTTATTTTAAACCATAACGCTAATCATTTCTTTACATTGTCTAACCTTGTTTGCTTCTTTTAATCCTCCAAAAAATAGCAGCTGCAACTAACAAAGAGAGCAAAATAAATCCACCAATAGATGCTAATATTGGAATTATAAGGGGCTCTTGTGAAAATAGCAAAAATAGGTCCAATATTTATAAAAATAGCAGTAAAAAAACATATTTGCAAAAATAGCAGAAAAATTAAATTCACACCTAAAATATTACAAAATTGCCACTAGTAATCAGTGATATCTTCACAAGTAATAACTTATTAGTAATCACTGATTTACTGATATCCTTATTTTGTGCAGGAATCACTTATTACCTGATAGTAATCACTGATTATTTTATAAGTTATAATTGATATCTCTGATCACATGAATGTGGGTTTTTAAAAATCTGCTATATTTGTAAATACTTTTTAAAACTGTTATATTTATAAATATTGCTAAAAATTCTGCTACCTAATGAAATTTCCCGAATTATAATATGGTTTTCCTTCCCTTCACTTGGAGCTGTTTCAAACAAATTTGGATTTTCTCCATAACTATCCAAAGAAAATAATATAGAAATATTAGTCTTTCAGGCCTTAATTAAGAAAAATTATCAAGATGGTATCGGGAAATTACTCAACAAACTCAAACAAACATCTGATTCAAAAATAGTATCGCACATAAAAAAGATGAAGGGTCCTATTGATGTTTGACTACGAGACCTTAATGTTAGAGAACCGCCCTTGGACTTTTCTAGGAGTTGGGGAGGAATTAACCCGTTAAGGTTGTTTGTTGCCAAATTTCTACAATAAAAAAATTCTAATTAGCAAGATTAATTATTTTGAAAGAAAAAATAAAATAAAAACTTAATTGGCAGACTATATTAATTGTAACTTACAGGATTCTCAAAGAGGGCAATTGTGTAAGAAAAACAGGCACCGGTCCACTTAAGCTATTATTTGATAAATCCCTAAAACAAACCAAAAAAATTGTCTTCTATAAGGGGATTTTCGAAATGGTATTTTAAAAATTGATATTTTTTAAAAATAAATAAATTATTTTTTTTATAATGACATTTCTCATACTAAGATTGGTGCAATCTCATTCTGAGAAATATCAATTTTAAAATATTTCAAAACTTTACTTTTTTTTTAATTACGCAAAAAAAAGTATTATCTATTGAAATTTCTCATTCTATAATTATGATAAAGTTTCTAGGTTTTGTGAGAGAAATTGATGATCAGATTTCTTACAAAATCTCCAGCATTTTGAGATTTGCAATATTTTGAGCTATTTCACCATCAGCCCACTGGAGGACAAATCCCTGGTTGCAAATTCAGTAGTAAAATCATTGTCAATTTGATAATGAAAATTTAATTTTTATCATCGTGTTTTAATTAAATCTTATCAAATAAATGCAAAGAAACTGTCAACCAGGACTCAGTCGTAAGACATGTATATTCTCATTCCTAAGTGAGTGGTTCAATCCCCCACCGTTAATTGAATCCAAAAAAAAAAAGTAAATGCATAAAAACTCACAAGCCTGTGATTCTTGGAGCATCTGAAAAATTAAAACTACAGTTAAGACCTTGATGTGGAGAAATTAAAACTACAGTTAAAACCTTGATGTGGAAAAATTAAAACTACAGTTAAGACCTTGATGTGGAAAAATTAAAACTACTGTTAAGACCTTGATTCAAGGTAGGAGTAAAAAGCAAGTATGTCAAACTTTATGAGTTTGTGAAGTTTTATGTGGAGGAATTTGATGGAATGATCAATTTTGGCTTGTGGCAAGTGCAAGTCAAGGATGTATTGATACAATCTGGGTTACACAAGGCTTTGAAAGGAAGACCAAGCAGTGGTGTTCTCAAACAGTTAAGCAGTGATGGTGATTCGACAAATTCAGATGGCAATGGTTCTAGTGAAGGTTCTAAGAAATCCAGTATGAATGATGAAGATTGGGAGGAGATGTATTTGAGGGCGGCGAGCACGATAAGGCTGTGTTTGGCTAAAAATGTTGTGGTGAATGTGCATGGAATTTTGACTGCTAAAGAGCTTTGCGAGAATCTTGAAGCCTTGTACCAAGTTAAGGGCATCTCAAATCGGTTGTACCTGAAGGAGCAGTTTCACACACTGCGAATGGAGGAAGGTACAAAAATCTTAGATCACTTAAGTGTTCTCAATGTAATCATTTCAGAGCTGGAGGCAATCGAAGTGAATGTAGATGAGGAGGATAAGGCACCTAGACTCATCTTGTCTCTTCCTACTTCTTATGAGCACATGAAGACGGTTCTAATGTATAGAAAGTATTCTTTGGATTTTGCAGAAACTACAAGTAAACTCTTGTCGGAGGAGAGAAGGTTGAAGAGTGAAGGTCGTGATTCACATTACAACTCTGTATTTGTAAATAGCAATGGGAAGAAGAAAGGTATCGTACAGAGGAAAGGCTACTGAGAATGTGGATTATCTGGTCAACTGAGAAGAGATTGTCCAAACAGAGTAGGTTCGGCAAAGGGTCCTGGGTCGGAAGCTAACATTGTCTCTCTTGTTCAGGGAGACGAAGACTTTGTTTGAACAGAAAAAAAATTCATCCTCATGGTATGATCGTTTTACCATGATAGAGGTCCAGAGGATGTGTTGTTAGCGGATGCACATGAGCATTGACTTGGCAGTTATGCAAGGCGTGTGGTGGAATGGTGTCGATGGCTGAAGAACTTCCGGGGAAGCCAAGTAGGTGGAAGTTGCACCATAATTTCAGCAAGGTTTATCGACATATGCCGAAAAAGGAAAAATCTTGAAAGGTGATATTCCAAGTGGTCTACTTATATGGTGGAGTAGGATAGCTCTCTAGTTTGAGAACTATGATTGTCAGTGAAGACAAATATTGTAGCAGGAGCTATGAATTCTTCATCTATCTTGCCAAAGTGGAATTTGTTGGGATTTGGCAAGTATATGAAATTATTGATAAAGCCCTAAACTTGCTCAACAAGTTTGCTTGGTGACCAAGTCTTAATTGTAGCCATTGGATTTGCTTGGTGGGCAAGAATGAATTATGGCCGTTAGATTATACTTGGTGACCAAGGCTATTTGTATTATTAATAGAGGCAACCTTTGTTGGCAAATGTATCCCAAAAATACTGAGAGTGTATTTGTATTGGGTTCGGGGAGGGTTTTGGTGAGAGTGTGAAAAATATTATAAAAGAAAGGGTTTACTTTCTTGAGGGCTTTTTTAGCGTAATACACGGTTAAGTGTATTGGATATTTTTCACTGTAACTCTTGATTCATCATAGTGAAATCTGCAGAGGCAGCAACTGAACGTTAGCCAATTGGGGTGAACATAAATCCTTGTGTCATTTGATTGCGTTTGTTTCTTTATTTTTCTCGATTACTTCTATTTATTCGTAGCGGTGAATGTGGGAAGGTGGTTTTTCCCAACATAGACAATATCTTCGGTTAGATAATTAACGTTGACATTGTCTTTCAATCAAATTATGTCATTAAAATAGATTTTGAATAATCTGGATTGTTTGGCTTTGAGCACTGAGAGTTCAGCAAAGTACATTTATACATAGTATTGATTAGATTGATCAGAGTCAATCCACGAGAACTCCATCGGTGCACGTGCGTTCATTACCGTGGACGGGGGTAATTTTCGGACTAATGCGGGTTTTCAAAATATATAGCAGAATAGAGTTCTGGTGAAACGTTTTAGCAAACTAGGGCAATTGTTGACCGTTGACTGAAAACGTGTGGTATCATTCCACGATTTTATTATCCATGTCAGCAGAAAACGTGGAATGGTTCCACGTTTTCATTAAAAGCGTGGAATCATTCCACGTTTTTAACTAAAAACGTGGAATGGTCCCACGTTTTCAATGAAAGCGTGGAATCATTCCACGTTTTTAATGAAAACGTGGAATGATTCCACGCTTTCATTGAAAACGTGGAACCATTCCACGTTTTCAATGCGAAGGTTTTTTTTTTTTTTTTTTTTTCTCCATTTATAGGAACATGCTTGTGTTCTCTCAATGCAAAATCATTCCACGCTCTTGTTCTCATATTAATAATATCCATATAATAATAATAATAAACTATGAGAAATGAAGAAATTTGAAGCAAAATATGATAAAAGATTAGTTATAACATCGAAATTAAACATTCTAAAAAAAGTAGATAGTGCACAAAATGAAATATCATAAACGTTTGATATTGAAGAAAATTAAATTAGATGCTAAAAGAAATCATGTCCCGCACGATGGAGGATGTCTATCACGCCGAGGATGTTGTCGTGGAGGCAAATCTTGACCTCGACCTCGACCTCGGCCTCTCCCTCACCCTCGACGTGGTGGTGGACGAACTGGTTCTTGATCAAAATGCATGCTAGACCCCTCACCAAATGGTAGAGATGTACGTAAGGAATAGTCAATAGCTCCAGGAGTAGGAATCATGAAAAGATGAGGCGAGTGTGAGCCTGATGCACCAACCGAGCCTGATGGATCTCCTGGATAAAAGATGAGTCAGGTGGAGTGGTGGATGAAAATGCATGCGTAGGATGATCAATATCACTGGATCTTCAACAGGAACATGTTGTCTCTCTCTTCTTTGTCCTTCTTTCAGGATGTTCACGGGTGCGTCGCACATTAGGTCGCTGAGCGACGAGCTTTCGTCTAGATTCACGAATAATACTTAAACCACGCTCACTAGCAAGTCTAGTATTAGGATCATCCGATGTTGACAAGTCATTGAACATATCAATCTATATAGGAAAAAAAAACAAAATAAATATGTATAAGAAAAAAAAACTTGTAATAGATTTATACATAAAATGATTGAATACATACCAAAGTGTCATAAGTTCCGCCAACGTGGGAAATAAATCGACGTGTGATACTATAATACCACTCATAATAATCATCTGAAACATCAGAACCCTCTTGAACATCATCACCGTCAAGTATATGATCCATTCTTCGATTCCACCGTTGTAGGTACCCATCCAATTCCGAAATCCAATCGTAATTGTATCTACCCCGTAAGTCAAATCTATGAAGTCGTGGTTCAGGTCACAATCGACAGGGAACTATTTGACGGAATCCAAATTGTCTCATAGTACGATCGGGTCGATGCCACTCACATATATAGAAACATATGAGTGGACTTACGATCATCCACACATTCCGATCCCGTCTACAATACTCCAGTAACAACATAATAACGTTTGTATATGGTTGCCATATAATCTGTATTTTTAATTAAAAAAACTCGATTAGTATGTTACACCTGGTATTTAAAATATAATTATAAATAATTTGATACCGCTCCTGAAGTTAGTCGATCTAGCATATGACGGTATAAAATAAGTACATGTGTGGGAAGATCATTGCATGTGAAAGCATCAACCCATCTACATCGAATAGTAAATTTAATATAGTGAAATCGATACATAATTATAAAGAGAAGTATGAGAATGTAGTTGGTACCTTGATCCCAAAGGACGATCTTCTTTTCATATTCATACATGTGATGTCTAATTGGAGCTAGAAATGGTAGACGATCCCATGCCCATAATCGTAGTAAAAGAAGAGGACCAGCTATTTCGAGGCATCCTGATTACTTGCCCTGCACATCTCACAGAGTGAGAACCGCAAGACATGCACTACCCCAACTAAAATGACCAGTTGCCTCAAAATCGGCAAGTAATGGGAGATACATAAGATGAACCAGACTATTAGACTTATCTGGTGCAATGACACCACCCAACAAACATAAAATATATGCCCGTGTATCTTTGCATAATTGTAACCTCATCACTCCATCGGGAATGTAAGGCAACTGCTCGATCAACCACGGCATACTCAATCGCGACCCATTCAATTTGTTAGGAGGAGGCGTCACACCTAAGAAATCTTGACATACGTAGGCCATGAATATTTGAGTGATCCTGTGATCGCACAACCATTAATTCCGGTAACCCAAATTGCACAAAGAACATCTTGTAATGTAACTGTACACTCTCCAGTCGGTAGATGAAATGTGTGAGTCTCCTGGTCTCCACCTCTCCACTAGAGCGGTGATCGATGCCCAATCCAATGAAATACAACCAATACGGAAACTCCGTAAAATCCAGTTGTAGTAATAGTGGAATCATGCGTGGGTCAACTGGAATAGACCGTCCACTTCCAACCTCTCGTCGCCTACAAGTCAATGGTTCAGATATCTCATTCTCCCATACCAATTGTGATCGATGAGTAGGCTGTAAATACAACAATGAAGGATCTAATGGTCCTGGATTCATGACGATTGACTGTATAAAGATTTCATTACATAATCAATATCCAAGTAACAAAAGTGTAGCATTAAAAAATCTATTTATTGCATAATCAACATCCAAATAGAAAATGTCTAAATTAAAAAAGTATATTACATAATAAGCATCCAAAGAACATAATACTAGAATAACCAAGTCTATTACATAATCAACATCGAAATGATAAAACTCTAAACTAAAAGTTTCTATTACATAATCCATAAGACAATCACAATATAAATACCCTAAACAAATGTCTATGACTTGCTTCGAGGTCGTGATGGGCAAGAACGTCGATTATGGCCCACTTTCTTGCATAACCCACAATGTTGTTTAGTACTTGATTCACACCAATCCATCTCATTCCTAAAACGACGAGTACGTGGTCTTCCTTTCTTCCTCAAAAGATCGTTGTTAGGATGAAGAATCGGGAATTCAGGATCACGCCAATAATCTCTATGTGGGATAGGTTGAAACTGGGTAGAATATGACTCTTTATAAGTGGTAAGCCTATAATAATTTTCAATCAACGACAAATAGTCCATCCGAACTACTTTACATGCCGCTATGACATGTGAACAAGGAATTCCATAAGTCGCCCACTTGTTACATGTACACATCCTGGCACTCAACTTGACAGTTGTGTACGTTCCCACCCTTTTCAGTCATACTATATCTACCAGTCGTAACCTCAAAAAGCCCGTCATGACGATCATATAATCTTGCTTCATGATCAGCAGCTCGTTTCTCCCAATGTGCAATTTTGTTAAGAGCGTATCTGAGAGTAAACACTTGTTATTTACTACTAGACAATTTAAAACAAAATATATAAAATTTATTAGATAACTCTGACCTTGTGTACACATTGTTTTCGGCAATTGCTTCATCTACCTCAATTCGGCGTTCCATGAAATACCTTACAATTCGATAGTAGGTAAACTCAACTAATGCCGTAATCGGTAACATACGAGCACCCTTCAAAACCCCATTTATGCATTCAGCAACGTTAGTTGTCATCCACCCATATCGATATCCACCATCATGTGATAGTGTCCACCTATCGGGACTCAAGTTATCAAAAAAAGAAACACAATCAGGATCTGCAAGTTCAAGTTCTTCCATGCATTGTTGAAACTTACGTACTTGGGACTCCGCACCAGCACGATAAACAAGATTTTTTAGTAACCGGTTTTTGAACTTCTTATTAAAGTTCCTGGCACATGACGTAGACAAAAACGATGATAAGCATATGGCTCGTCCACCCATTATCAGGATCATTAATGGCGGATATGATACCCTTGTGACGATCAGAAATTAAGCAAATACCTTCCCTTTGTGTGACTTTAAACCTCAAATGACGTAAAAACCACCCCCAATTGTCTTTACTTTCCTCATTCACAATGGCAAATGCAAGGGGAAATATATGTCCATTTGAATCTACTGCAAAGCAATTAAAAGTTTTCCATTATACTTTCCATACAAATGAGCTCCATCGATTTGAATCATGGGTCGGCAATATGCAAAACCGGCAATGCTTGGTCCAAATGACCAAAATACACTACGCAATATACCTTCTCCCGGGGTATCCATACCATCAATCCTCCATTCGACTTGTGTCCCCGGATTTACTTGCTTCACGGCATTCAACCACTTAGGTAGTAGATTAAATGATTTTTTATGATCACCAAAAACATGTGTCATTGCTTTTCTCTTCCCATCCCAAACCTTGTAGTAAGAAACATTGAACTTAAATTTTTCCTTGATAATGTTCTCGTAACATTGCAATTGATATGGAAGGTTCATCTTTCACAAAAGAACATATCGTTCTACGATCAAAGAAGCGTCTAATTGATTATGATCTTCATTTACTCTTGCATAAACACAAGTATGAGGGCTTTTATATTGAGTAATCTCAAACATGCCATGCTTCTTTCTACGACATGCTCGAAGTCTCCATGGACACTCATCCGCATGTTTCTTACATCGAATTGACCAAACTATAGTGGTAGACTCAACTACCTCAAACTGTTGGTCATTAAGAACGGCATATTTTTTAACCTCATGCTTCAAATCTTCCTTAGTGTTAAACCTCCTTCCTATACATAACTCGTCTGATCTCCCAACGAAACCAACATTCGGAACTGCAACTGTCTCACACATATTATAATTAATGATTTCCATATCGAGCGTGGTGTATAAAGGTGAGGCAGGTTCGTGTTCGGGACAATCCCCATGTAAATCCTCAATTCCTTCATCATCGATTAAAAGTCGCAATGTCAATATAGTCATTAGAGGCTAACATGGATGTAAACATACTAAAGCGTCGTTCGATTAACCGGTTCTAATCCATCAATTGTCTCATCATCAACTATATTTTCATCCTCCTCCACATCTTCATCTTCTATATTCCCAACTTCCATATCATCATCATCCTCTATATTTTCATCTCTTATATTTTCATCATCAATATAATCATCATCATCATCATCATCATCATCACAGAACATTTTCATGGGTTTCATCAATTAAACCACTAACAACGACAGATCTCTGTGAACTCGAATTCCAACATCTACTATATTCTTCTTAACAATATATAACTCAAGTAGATTTGGAGCAGGAGATGCAAATAAAAACATAAAAGCTAAATCTGCCGATTACGAATATTAAATGCCACATAGTTGATCGAACCCATTGCGAGTCAAACATGGATATCTATAGATAATGTTATGTTCCTTCAATCTCAAGTTTATACTCATTTCTTCAATCAACACATCAATAAATTCTTCATAGCTTGTACTACTATGCATAGTAAATCCATTTTCCGCATTTCGATCATATTCAATACCACTTGATCCATAGACTATGTTCCCATTTTTAAAACATAAAATGGCAACAAGTTTATCACTCATCTTGAACCTAAAAAAATATATTTTTACAATCATTATCATGCCTATATTCAACTCAAAACAATATGTCAAAATATTTGCATGCCAACAAAAATACATTGAGCATATATTCAATAAAAAACATTCAATCATCCAATTTTTAAGCATAATTATAATAATACTCACCTTCAAATAGGAGACAACCTTAAAATTCGGAAAAACTACCCAATCTATCTACAAAAAAAAACAAATAATTTCAATCAAAACCTCAAAATATTATTCATAAATCTCATATTTCTAAATTTAAAATACATGATTGCTTAAAAAAATTAAACTATATGAACAATAATATCATAACATCAATTAAGAAATTACCAGGAACAAAACGACTACGCCCGGTGTCGATCAAAACGAAAAACCCCTCCAAAAAATTCAAATTTGGGAGATTTAGGGTTTTTGGGTTGGTTAGATCTAGCTAAAATGGACCAAAAGAGAGAGATGAAGGGCGGCGGCGGCGGCGGCTGAGATGAGCGGCGGCTGGTGGTGGGGCGGCGGCGAGAAGAATGGCGAAGGAGGAAGGAGGGAAGGAGGAGGAAGGAGGGAAGGAGGAGGAAGGAGGAAGGAGGAAGAAGGAAGAAGGAAGAGGAAAAGAAAACGGGGGGGTTATGTTGATTAGAAAACGTGGAATGGTTCCACGTTTTCTGAAAACGTGGAACCGTTCCACGTTTTCAAGACAGAGGGGTGGGGGGGACGGCTTGACAGAAAACGTGGAACGGTTCCACGTTTTCTGAAAACGTGGAACGGTTCCACGTTTTCTGAAAACGTGGAACCGTTCCACGTTTTTAAGACCTGAAAATGTGAAATCATATCACGTTTTCATGGAAAACGTGATATGATTTCACGTTTTTAATAAAAACGCTGAACCATTCAACGTTTTCTAGAAAACGTTGAATGGTTCAGCGTTTTCGAAGTTTGACCAGTCAAACCAAGACTACACGTCAGTGCCACGTCGACAAACTGCCCTAGTTTGCTAAATATGTTTCAAACCTACCTATTTTGATAATATTTTATTATTTTTGGCTTATTTTAAAAAAATTTTCACCGTGGACGCCGTACTCAACACACTAGATGGGGCTATGTAACAAAGAGGATTTTGGTTTTTAATTGGAGATGAAGTATTTATTGGAGTCCATTCGGAAATTGGACGTGGTGGATTCCAAATTCGATCATAGATGTCATCTGGATATCTAAGAACATAGATTATATATAAACATTTGAGAACATCAAGACAATATTTTGCATAGAAAATTATTCAAGTACACAGAGAAAATTACTCGCCTGATGGCACCAATATCAAGCTGCAAGAAGGATGATAATGATCCAGACACAGTTTTGTAACTGTCATTTGCCAAAGGCCTCAACTCTAAGGCTGAAATGAAGGGTATCCCATTTTCAGTATTCACAAGGCAAACCTGCACATAGGCTGAAATGAAGGGTATCCTCATGTATGATATTTTTCACTTGTTCCAGTTTCACCGACGTCCAAAAGTTCGTTCCAAAATGAAGATCAAATTCTGGGATGCTATTTTCTCCATCATAATTTGCATACAAGAAACTTGCTCGAATTAAATACTTGGTGTCGAGTTTTACTTTGACATTATAGCAGTTCCTTGTTCCTTGACGAAAGCTTCTCAGATTCCATAGTTGTTTCAGAAGAGTATTTGATATACTATCGGTCGGTATATTCATTGTCATACCGGTATTGACAAAACGCGAATCAGCAACATAGTTTATCCCGGTAATTGGCTCTGTGTAGCTAGAATTGGATCCACAATCAATGCTAATGAAGCCTGGAATACAATACAGAGAACAATCAAGCTCACAACATAATGCTCGAAAAACGACAACAAAAACCAATATAGACTAATAAACATAGACATATCAGATTGCAAACCTTGTTGGCTTTGGCAATGAACCAAATGTAAAAGAGCAGAACAGGAAAGAAAGGCCAAAAGGAAGTGTTTTTTTGAACCTCCCCATGGCTGCAGCAGTGACTGAGGCATTTCGTCGAACGGTTAATGGGATTTTGAACTCGATGAATTGGTCAAATATGGGAAAGAATGAGTTGGGAAAAATTGTATTTGGTGGTGATGATATAAAAATAATTGTCTAACTTTTTTTTTTTATATAATGGTCTAATCTTATTTCTAATAAATCAAATATATTAGGGGCAAGGGCGGATCCAGAAATTGTTTAGGGGCATTTGCAAATCTAATAAATTTTTTTAGTAATATTTGTAAAAATAAAAACTCAAAAAAAATATTTATAAATATAGTATATTTTGATTGGGTTGATCAGTACATTGAATTACATATTTTTACACTAAGTTTATCACTGATAAACGCACAAATCATTATTAATCATTGATAAAATGATAAAAGCTGCTATATTTATAGTTGATATTTTTACAAATATTGCATAAAAATCTGTCACCCAATAAAATTTTCCTTGTTAAAATATATCAATTTACGGTTTGAGAGGTTTAATAAACGAATTCATTTACTTTAATAGATAAAAAATTAACAACATGAACCAAATTGATATATTTCTCAAAATTCGGCCTGAAATAGATACAAATTAAAAACTCAATGAATAAAAATATTAAAAAAACACCTAAAATTCAATAATTAAAATAAATTTATAAATGATTTTAGATAAGGTATCTAAAAATTAGAAAAATTCCTCCTAACCCGTTGAGAGGGAGGCGGTTTTTAAAAAATGACATTTTAAAAATTTATGTTTTCAAAAATAGCAAAATATTTAAAAAATGACATTCTCAAAGAAAAAAATGATATTTTTGAAATATTTTAAATCACTTATAATTTTTCAAAATACTCATTAAAAAAAATATTTTTTTTTTATTAACTAAACTTGGATATTAGACTACTCTATTCTTACCAATATTGATACAACGAGAGTTTGATCAATTAGCAAATAATATTTTTAAGTTTCCGTGTAAGGTTGAGGGCTTTTTCTTCAGACGTTTTTAGTTCCTTGACTAAAAGCATATGTTGACAGACGCTTTAGACTAGAGGGAGGAAGCTCGACCGCCTGAATCAACCTTAAATTGCCTGAATATGAGATTCAAAGCAAATTTCAAAATCAATAAAAAAAAACATAAAAAAATGCCTAACTTGTGAACTCAAGATTTACCTTCAATATTCAAGCAATCGCCGATGAAACCTACCAGAAATTGAAGCCTTTCTGTCGAATAGAGAGGTTTTTTTAAATCTTACGATTTGATGATTTTGGTAAAAAAAAATGGAGATAGAGTGGGCGAGAGGGAGGTCTTATGAAGATTTGACCGAAAATCAGTGATAATAACGTTTGGAGATGGAGGGGGCGAGAGAAACCTTGTGATTTGATGAAAATTTGGCCGAAAATCAGTGATAATATTGCTTGGAAATGGAGGGGGCGAGAGGGATTAGGGTTCAAATGGAGGAGAAGAAGAAGAATGGGGGAAGAAAAAATTGGACAGGTTTTTGTCTGTCGTAAAGCGTCTGTTGTACAGATGATTTACTTCCTTTCGCGTGTAAATCGTCTGTACAAAGTATCAAAAACGTCTGTTGTACAGACGACTTATCACTCCACTTCACCGTCAGCTCAGCAATTTGCGCCCAGTCATCAAAACATGCAATATTTTTGGAAATACTTTTACTTTTACAATATTAATGTCATTAATTTAAAATAAAACAATATTCCTAAAAAAATCTAAGATTGAGCTACGACTTGGTTTTGTTGGCCACTCCTTGGTCAATGGATATTATGTAAATATAAGTATATAGAATACTCATTTCTATTTTTTTTAATATTGTATATTTTTACCCTACTTTTGTTTTAAAAATCATTTGGACGTGTTATCCATGGCAATTTTATTTATATATTTTATAAGTCTTGATTCGTGATCTTAGGTATTGAGTTAGTACTATTTTAAAGATCCTTTATACGATATATTCAAAATACTTGTCACCAATCCAAGAAAAAAACGAAAAAACTTTAGCTACAGTTTTATATTTGTGTACAACCATTAAGTTTAGGAATTTTTTCACTACTCCCGTTGTAGGTACTCTTTTTAATATTTAGTCATATAAAAGTGACGGTAAGTGACCAATTCATCTGTTATTAAAAACAAATACATCTGACAAGATATTATAGGGATGTATATGGAAGGGTTAATTTCATATTAGACCATAATAAATAGGTATAATAGCATTAATACTTATATGTTTTATAAATTAGCAAATTTACCCACTTTAACTCTACGCGCCGTTTAAGGGAACAATGAAAAGACGTTTTATGCTCTCTATTTATTATGGTCTACAACATTTAAGGAAAGAGCATGATGATAATTGTTCAAAACGGAAAACATGGGATCACCACCATTTATGGTTTTTTTTGGGAAAAATTGATATTAAAAAAACACAACCGGTATTAGTGAATAAATGTGAATTAATGTGGATATTCTTGATAATATTTCTATATGGAAAATGTTTGATATAACAGGAGGAAAAAAATTATTTCACCAAATTTTGGTTACTTCTCTTTTTTTAATCATTTTTTTCACCATAAGCTCATGGGTTCTCTCTATATGCTTGTTTCGTTTTGTTTTATGTTTTATGTTTTTTTTTTAAGAAAAAATTCTCTCTATATGTTTTATGTTTTTACTTTTAAACTTTTCATCTTTTTTTTATACAATGTGTTAGGGGGGTGGGGATTGAACCACTATCTTAAAGGTGGACTACAATGCCTTAACCAATGGGTTATGCCCTGGTTGACAATTTATCTCATCGTAATTTTCATAAAATAAGAAAGAAATAAATTCATTTTTTGAGTATCAACTCGTGATGTCACTAAAATAAATAGTGGAAAATAATCTTCAAAGCTAGAAAAAAAATATACATTGAAATTCTTGATCAATAAAGCTGCCTCTTCAACCTCGTAACTTCCGCTGCTTCTTTCAAAAAAAAAAAAAACCCCCAATTTCAGATTTTGTTCTAATCAATGGCTTCTTCTCAATCCACGCTTGCTTCTCCACCTTCTACTTCCATTGTTTCTACAGAAGAAGAGAAATCACCCCTCTTCCTCCTTTCAAATATTTGCAACCTAATTTCAGTGAAACTTGATTCTAATAATTTCACTCTATGGAAATATCAAATTGAACCTCTTCTTGAGGCTCATAAGCTTTTTGGGTATGTTAATGGTGATATTGTGGCTCCTCCTAAGTTTTTACCTATGGTTTCGTCTGAAACTCCACCATTAATCAATCCGAAATATATTGATTGGCATGCTGAAGATCAAGGATTGAAAACTTTACTCAATGCAACGTTGTCTCCCACGGCTCTTTCGTATGTAGTTGGCAGTAAGACTTCACGCCAAGTCTTGCAAAATATCGAGCGACGTTTCTCATCAATAGACTACCAACCCCAACTCTAAACAACATTTCTCCTTTTGAGAAACTTTTTTCTAAAACACTCGACTATTCTCATCTTCGAGTTTTTGGGTGTGCTTGTTATCCCTTGTTAAAACCGTATAATTATCATAAACTTCAACCTAAAACCACACAATGTGTGTTTCTTGGTTATCCATTAGAGTACAAGGGTTATATATGTCTTGAACCTAATACGGGGAAGTTCTATACTACACGACATGTTCTCTTTGATGAAGACATTTTTCCTTTTTCCACCACATCTTCTACTCAACCCTCTTCCTCTCAACCTTCCCATCATTTACCTTGTTCTATTTTGTTTAAACAACCAAATCATTCCAATACCAAACACGTGGAATATTTAAATGGGGAGGAAATTAGAGCAAATGACATAATGGAGGTTTGATCCCAGGACCTCCTGCTCTGATACCATATTGAATATGTTAAATCACCAATTGAACCAAAAGCTTAAGCCCATGGTTCAAGGTAAATTTAATCATATATATCAACATATTATGCAAAAGCAAAAAATAACTTTTTGTCTTATTTCTTCAAGTACTGAGTACAATATGCCTATATATATGTATCAAACTAAATCATAACAACCTAATATCAAATCCTAACAATCCAACTAATTGATCACAATCATAACAAATAATCAAATCAGATTACAACATATATTCAATAGTCCCCCTCAAGATGAACACTCTGGACTATGCAAGTTGAGAAGAGCCATCTTGGATAAAAGGTGCAGTAAGGCATTAGTTGGAAGGGGCTTGGTAAACATATCTGCCAATTGATGTTGGGAACGAACTGGAAGAAGTTTAATAACACCATCCGTGAGCTTATCTCGAACAAAATGACAATCGATCTCAATGTGCTTGGTACGTTCATGAAATGCTGGATTCATAGCTATATGCATCGCTGCTTGATTATCACAAAAGAGCAAAGCAGGCAAAGAAGAATCAAGATGAAACACTTTAAGTAATTGTTGAATCCACATAATTTCACTTACAACAGATGCTAAGGCTCTATATTCAGCCTCAGCGGAAGATCGGAAAACAGTGTTTTGTTTCTTAGCACGCCATGAGATTAAGGAGTCACCAAGAAAAACACAATAGCCTGTAACTGAACGACGGGAATCCAAACATGATCCCCAATCAGCATCAGCAAATGCTCTTAACTGCCAAGAAGAAGAAGCAGAAAAAAACAAACCTTGTCCTGGAGATGATTTAAGATACCTGAGAAGATGATAAACTGCATCTAAATGTAGCTTACGAGGCTGAGAAACATACTGACTTAATTTGTGGACAGCGAAAGTAATATCAGGACGTGAAATAGTCAAATAAAGTAATCGTCCAACAAGCCTTCGATATAGTAAAGGATCAGCAAGAAGTTCACCATCAGAAACAGACAACTTACACTTGGGATCCATAGGAAAAGAAACTGGTTTGGAGCCCAAAAAACCAGCATCATCTAGCAACTGTAAAGCATAATATCTCTGAGATAAAAATATGCCTTTAGCAGACTTTGCTATTTCCAAACCCAAAAAATATTTCATAGGACCAAGATCTTTCAATTTGAAATGGTCACGTAATAGCTTTTTCAGTGAATCAATCAGCGAAGAATTGGGGCCCGTGATGATGATGTCATCCACATATACAAGTAAAGCAATGAAAGAATCACCAATTCCCTTAGTAAATAAAGAATAATCAGATTTGCATTGAACAAAGCCATTAAAAAGAAGAACTTGTGAAAACTTAGAGAACCACTGTCGCGAGGCTTGTTTTAAACCATAAATTGACTTATGTAACTTACAAACAAGTCGTTCCCCCTTATTCACACTGTGATTTGAAGCAACATATCCCAAAGGAAGATCCATATACACTTCTTCAAAAAGATCCCCATTCAAGAAAGCATTATTAACATCAAGTTGAACTAAAGACCACTTTTGAATGGCAGCAATAGCAAGGAATAATTTAACAGTAACTAGCTTTGCTACGGGAGAAAATGTTTCAAAAAAATCTAATCCTTCTTGTTGCGTATATCCTTTAGCCACCAAACGAGCTTTATACCTTTCAACAGTGCCATCAGAATTAAATTTAATCTTGTAAACCCATTTACAACCAATAGAGTGTTTCCCTTGAGGTAAAGAAACGATAGACCAAGTATGATTATCCTCCATAGCAACTAATTCGCTTTCATTGCCTCTCTCCAGGTGAGCAAACTTAGCGCTTGATGGTAAAAACTAGGCTCAAAGTGAGAAGACACATTCATAAGAAATGCACCATGGTTAGGGGAAAAAGAATGGTAAGAAAGAAAATCATGTAAAGGAAATGTAGAATTGGAATTGATTGAAGGAGAATTTTGGTGTAATAGATTACAGTGATAATTTTGAAGATATAAAGGTGGTTGATGCATTCTAGTAGATCTACGAACATTCGATAGTGGTAGAGAGTCAACACATGAAGAAGGGTCTGGAGAAGAAGAGTTTGAAATGGAAGAATTTCCATTCAAGGAAGAGTCACTGGAAATTGATGTGTCTGGAAAAACTTTAGGCAGAACTAAATTTGGGAAAGGATCAACTAAATCAGTAGGGGAATCAATGGAGTGAAAAGGAAAAGTGTTTTCATGAAATACAACATTTCTAGAATTGAAAAAGGTTTTGGAAGTGATATCATACATCCTATATCCCTTAACTCCTGGAGGATACCCAAGGAAAATGCAAGGTTTAGCACGAGGCTGAAATTTTGTTCTATGAGAAACAAGAGTAGAGGCAAAGCCAAGACACCCAAAAACACGAAGAAATGTATAATCCACCGGAGAATCATAAAGAAGTTCGAATGGAGCAACATTATTCAGAAGCTTGGAAGGAAGTCTATTAATAAGAAAAGTGGCTGTAAGTATACATTCACCCCAAAAAGCAATAGGAACTCGAGATTGGAAATACAAAGCACGTGCAACATTCAACAAGTGTTGATGTTTCCTTTCAACAACAGAATTCTGCTCAGGAGTTTCGACACAAGAAAATTGATGAAAAACCCCTTTTGTACTAAAAAAATCAGTAAATTGAAGTTCAGGGGCATTGTCTGATCGAAATTTCTTTATTTGT
Source organism: Gynostemma pentaphyllum (assembly GCA_028015215.1). Taxonomy (NCBI): domain Eukaryota; kingdom Viridiplantae; phylum Streptophyta; class Magnoliopsida; order Cucurbitales; family Cucurbitaceae; genus Gynostemma; species Gynostemma pentaphyllum. The sequence goes on from CM051345.1 coordinate 15,823,004, forward strand.
TTACCAAATTGTGTCTCAACCATCGAGAAAAACTTTGGGACAATTGATAAAGCCTCAGACTTTTGTTTCATAAGAAAAACCCAAGTAAACCGTGAACAATCATCTACTAAGGTTAAAAAATATTTGTGTCCTGCATGTGTAGGCATGTGATAAGGTCCCCATACATCACAATGAACTAAATCGAAAGGAAACTTAGAGAGGTGATTATTTGAATTAAAAGAAAGTCTCCTTTGCTTAGCTAAAGGACATACATTGCAAATATCAACAATAGAATTTCCATTATTAGCAATATGAAGTTGATCTTTTAACAAATCCAAAACCTTAGAAGAGAGATGACCCAACCGATGATGCCAAACATATGGCGTCACTTTATTAACCACCAAATTACAAATGAACTTAGTATTCACAGCATCAACAGGAAATTCATTATCAATGATGTATAAATCCTCCAGCCTTCTACCCTTGCCAATCAACTCCAAAGTCGACGCATCCTGAATAATGCAAAATTCAGTAGAAAACCACACAAACATAGATGAATCTCTGGTTAAAGCACTCACTGACAATAAGTTGAACTTGAACTGAGGCACATACAACACATTTCTCAAAAACAAATTAGGACCACATTTTACATCACCACAGTGAGAGACGGAAAATCTTTCATGATTCGGTAATGTGACATAAACATTCTGAACGGGTAACAAATTAGTAAAAAATTCCTTGACAAAACACACATGACTGGAAGCTCCCGAATCCACTATCCAATAATATTTGTGGTTGGAAGAATGTGTACCTGAGATCTCTGGTTGAGCGATGCCTCAATAGTTGTGTTAACCTTAGCGAGAGCCAAGTGATTATGCAACATGCCCAAAAGCTTCTCACATTGATTAGAATTCAAGGATTGTACAAAATTTGCGAGTGGAATCCGACGGTGAGATGACGACTTGATGATTAGCCTGGTTCACAACATTCTTGTTAGAAACTAGTGAATTGGTATTAGTATTAGAAAATGTGGATTTTGGTTGTGACTTATAACCCGGTGGATAGCCATGAAGCTTGTAGCATTTTTCAATCGTGTGTCCAAGATATCCACAATGAGTACATGTAGGTTTGTCTCTTTTTTGTTTGGAAAAATTTGATCCCGATTTCACACTTTTGCTAACAAGAAATGCCATATTGTCAGAACCATTGGCAACCAAATTGATGTTTCTCTGTTGTTCCTCTTGGGAAACAAGGGCAAAAGCCTTGTTTATTGGAGGAAAAGGATCCATCATGAGTACCTGAGCCCGTAATTGGGCAAAAGATTCGTTCAACCCCATCAAAAACGACATCACATATTCTTCTTGAAAGTGAGTAGAAATGGATTGAACACCACCACATGTACACTTAGCACATGAACATGCCGGCCTGTAGTTTGCTAATTCGTCCCAAACAGTTTTTAATTTTGTGAAATAGGAACTTACCGAAAGCTGTCCTTGTGCGAGATTCGCTAGTTCCCGACGCAATTGGAATACACGAGGAGCATTCTTTTGTGAAAAACACTCTTTCAGATCCTTCCATATTTCAAAAGCCGATTCACAATAAATGACGCTTCCTGAAATCTCTTTAGACACAGAATTGATGATCCAAGAGATGACTGCATTATTACCACGAATCCACGAAGCCAAAAGAGGATTTCCCAAATCAGGGCGTATAAGAGAACCATCGATGAAACCGATTTTGTTCTTGACCGAGAGAGAAATCAACATGGCACGGCTCCAAGACGGATAATTTTCACCAGTAAGTAGCTGAGATACAAGCACAAGATTACTACTATCAGAATGGTGAAGATAAAGAGGACTACCCTCCCTGATCTCTGTGGAATTAACGCGAGTGGAAGCCTCTGTAGCCATAAAGGAAGAAATGGCACACAAGAAATAAATGGCAGACAAACTCTTACAAACTTCTGAAAGAAGCTAGAGAAATGATGCCACAAAGAAAAGAAAAATAAAAAAAAGCCACGTGGAAGACACTTACACTAGTAGCTCTGATACCATATTATGCAAAAGCAAAAAATAACTTTTTGTCTTATTTCTTCAAGTACTGAGTACAATATGCCTATATATATGTACTTTTGAAGACATTACTACATATCGAAGTATGGTTGGTGCCTTACAATACTTGACATTTTCACGACCAGATATCACTTTTGCTGTAAATAAAGTTTGTCAACATATGCATGCACCTTCTCTTTCTCATTTGACTGCTGTGAAATGAATATTTCGATATTTACGTGGTTCTTCAACATTGGGTATTATGTTTAAAGCTGGTCCATGCTCCTTAACTGCTTTTTCTGACTCAGATTGGGCTGGTGATAACTCTGATCGTCGATCTACTACTGGTTTTATTGTCTTTTTTGGTTCTAACCCCATTTCATGGTCAGCAAAGAAACAACCAACTGTCTCTCGTAGTTCTACTGAAGCTGAATATCGAGCTCTTGCCTCTACAGCTGCTGAATTGTCTTGGCTCCGACAGCTTCTTTGTGATCTTTGTATCACTTTAGCTGTTCCGCCTATTATCTATTGTGATAACATGTCATCCATTCAGTTAGCCCATAACCCTGTTTTCCATGGTAGGACGAAGCATATTGAGATAGACTACCACTTTGTACGAGAGAAGGTTGTTCGTAAAGATTTACTACTCAAATACATTACTACAGCAAATCAACCTGCTGATATATTGACAAAGGCAATTACAACTGATCTATTGATATTTTTTCGTGACAAACTCATGGCCTTTCTTCCCTAGCAGTTTTTCGTTTGAGGGGGGGATGTTAGAATTTGTTAGTTTGTTAAGATTCTTTTAGTGAATTTGTTACATTATTGTTATACAGTTATGATACTTTGTAATTGTGTATAAATAGCCTTTGTAATTCAATATTTGATATTCAATAAAATATTACTCCTTACTCAATTATTTCTTGAGTAATGGATTTCTACAATACCAACTGTTTCAAGTTGATTTTCTTTATTGTGAGATAATTCCATAGCCAAACACTCATTCAACTCTCCCACAACTTGGTTCATGTTTGGTCTTTTTGCTGAGTTTGAAGATGCACAAGACATTGCTATATCAACTGCTTTCCAAATTGAGTTTACATCAAAATCTTCTTCCAATTTGGGATCAATAATTGAACTAATATCCCCTTGAGATATCATGGACTCAACCCATTGGAAAAGATATGTATCTTGAGTCTTGGTCAAAACTGGTTTCCCCGTTATGATTTCTAAAAGAATAATTCCAAAGCCATAAACATCGCTTTTCTCGTTTAATCGATAAGATAAGTAATATCTGCAAGTCAAGAAAATCTCATCTTTAGAACATTGTTATGGCTCAAAGAGAGATTTTAATTGAAATTACTTACTCTGGGTCAAGGTAACCAAGAGTTCCGGCTACATTTGTTGTCACATGAGTAACACCACCTTCATTGGGAAAATTTCTCGACAATCCAAAATCCGATATTTTTGCTTGAAAATTGTCATCTAATAATATGTTTGAAGATTTTACATCTCTATGTACTATAGCTGGCCTGATACTATGGTGCAGGTATTCCAATCCTACATATTTAATATGTATCCACTTAAATCAAAATGAAATGAGGGAATAAATAAGAGAAACGACATATGTTGAGAATATATAAAAGATTATATTAATCTCAGTTCAACAATTACGATCTTGGGTCTATTAATGATTTAACATAGTATCAGCCTACAAGGTTCTGATTTCTACTCCTTGCTTAATTATTTCCCCCTCATTTATTAATATTTCCATATGACCATGTCTCGTATAAATATCCGAGAGCTCATATGTGAGCAAGAGCGTTGAGAATATATATATAATCTATCTTTAGTCCAATAACTTAAATTTAAAGGTCAATTGTTGACTTGATATATACATAATCAAACAAATTTGAAGTTAAATGTTGTTTGCTTACCATGTGCTACATCCACTGCTATGTGAAGTCTACTTTCCCAATTCAACAAATATGACTTGCCACCTAATTTAATTTCGGGTATTAAGAAAATAGCTCCATAAATATAACATTTGGATTCAACAATGGTTTCAAAACCAAACCTGACATGAGAGATCCTAAGTTTCCTCTGCTCATATATTCATAGATGAGTCCTTTGTAATTTGATTCATTGCAATATCCAACAAGACCAATTAACTTTTTGTGATGAACTCTCATAAGAAGATCAACCTATAGTACTTGAAACTTAAGAGTGTCAATTGATGAAAAATCACACATATATCAATGAATGAACTTCTATATCAATAAGTTTCGTACCTCTGCTTGAAATTGTTGATATCCTTGAGTCGATTGAGGAGACAACATCTTTATAGCTACTTCGCTGGTTTCAATACGACCATAATAAACTCTGCCAAAACCTCCTTGTCCTAGTAATCGCTCGAAATTATTTGTAATTCTCAAAATTTCCGAGTATGAATAGTGTCGTTTAGTCATCTCCCATTGTTGAGATTGGCCATAATTTTGTTTCAAATCACCTAAGAAAATTAATCATCGTTTCAAAAACATAAATTGTACGGAGAATGATATGAGTAGTTGTATTGCATGATTTGAATAATGACCTTGGATTTAGGTCGGGTCGATAGGGAACGCGAGAAAATAACCACACAAATTCAATTATAGAGAGTAAATTAATTTAATTTACTATTAACTAAACTAATTAACTTGGGCTAACCTTGTTTGTTCCTTTTAGTCCTCCAAAAAATAGCAGCTGCAACTAACAAGGAGAGCAAAACAAATCCACCAATAGATGCTACAGTTGGAATTATAATATGGTTTTCCTTCTCTTCATTTGGAGCTGTTTCAAACAAATTTGGATTTTCTCCAAAACTATTCAAAGAAAATAATTAGAAAAATATTAGTCTAGCTTATATGTAGTTTTAAGCAAGATAATTTATTTACTTGTAAAAATGAAATCTAATTGACATTTGATTAAATATCTAATAGATAAAAGAAAAGACATTTGTGTCATCTATTGGGAAAAGAAAAATGTTAGAACTTTTTAATTAAAAATTACTCAAATAACATAATTTATTGAATTAAAGAGGGCAAAAAAAGAAATAAATTCATTGAAAAATAACAAAAAAATTCAATAAATTCTTTGAAAATAGTTTATTGAACTAAAAAAAGTCAAAAACCTAAAAAAATAATTAAAAATAACAAAATAGTAGTTCAATAATACTATTCGAGTAATTTCTAAAAAGTTTTGACATTTAAGTAAATAATATATAAAAATATGTTATTTGAGACCAATTTCTTTAAAAAATAATCATATACTTCAATTTTATAAGAACGGTTATTCTGTTATATCGGAGTTGAAACTTGGATAAATCAAGAAAAAGTAATTCATTACAAATCACATATTAAATTACTAATTTGAGTGTTTATAAGGATTTTTAATGCTTTAATTATTAGAGACATTTACAAATATAGTACAACTTAAAAAATATTTATAGATGTAACATATTTATTTTACATCTGTATCAGTAATTTACGTTAATCTATACTATCTAAAAAGTGGTTTAGAGGAAAAACTTTTGATTTCCATTTTTACCTTTATAATTCATTTAAATTTCTATAATGCCATCATTCAAAATTAATAATCATTTTATTACAAATTAATTAAAGACAATAAACAAATTTTATACTATCTAAATTTTTCTAAATATACTTTCTTATTATTAAATTAATTAAATACAATAAACAAATGTTATACTATCTAAAATTTTCTAAATATACTTTCTTATTATTAATAATTGAATATTATTACCAATTATTACCAATTAATTAAATACAATAAACAAAAATTGTCTTCGTTCAATAAATATTTCAAATATATTTTATCATGAGCTTATTTCAAAAATTAATTTATTGATAATTTAGTGGCCATATTTATAAAATAAATAATTTCGTACACTTATTAAATTTAAAATCAAACCCAACAATCAAATTAATTTTTAATAACTTTTCGTCTACTATTTTCTCTAACAAACCTTTCCCTTCCTAATTTTTTTTTTTTTTATTATATTAAGACTAGGTCAAGCAGGGGAAAACACACACTAAAATAATTCTCTCTCTAATTTAAATATATAATTACGTTAGTGTGATTATTTTTTAAAAGATCAAAACCAAACGACATAGCATACCATCTTGTAACACCCCAAATAAATGAGTAGTAGAAAATTTTTGTAACTCACTAATTGAATTAAAAATTTATTGAAATTTTCACTTTTAACTTACTATATATATACATGAAAATAGAGATGAACTAATACACCAATTTAAAAAACAAAAAACTAGATGTTTGAAGATAGAGTTAGGGAAAGGAAATGAATATTAGGTATGAGTAACAAGATGATATAAAATCATTATTAATCTTTAGTCACCTACATGTATCTATCATCCATGAGTAACAAGATGATATAAAATCATGAAATTTAAGTTGTTTTCATCTTAAAGATATTTTTTAATATTAGTTACGTTAATTTCTTCCATTTCATTATAAAATTTGAATTTTCAAAGTATTAGTTAAGAAAATAACTTTCATAATAATATTGACATTTTTATTAAAAAATTTGAAAGACAAACCACGTGCCCCACGTGCATGGCACATGTGAAAAACCTTGTTATCTTAAGTGATTACCGTTAATCACAGATTCTTACCCAAAAAACCAATTATATTGATATTTGTTTTTAAAAAAATATGTTATCCATTGCAATTTCCGTAAGTATTACTTAGAAGTACTAGACCTTAATGATAGAGAACCATTCTTGGACTTTTCTATGAGTTGGGAAGGAATAAGTCCGTTAAAGTTGTTTCTTTCCAAATTTCTGCCAAAAAACAAAAAAAAAATTAAAATCAAATTAACTAATTATTTCACATAGGATAATAAATTAAAATTTATTGCCAAAATATGTTCTTGTAACTTACAGGACCCTCAAAGATGGCAATTGAGTGAGAAATTCAGGCACTGCTCCAGTTAAGCTATTATTTGATAAGTCCCTAAATCAAAAAAATGAAAAATGATATCTTAGAATTGTGATCTGATCTTAATATTCACGAGCTTCCATCTCAAAACCAATTGATAATTTGAGAAGTGACGGTAGACTTTATAAATAATGTTATGACCCTTCATCTTTCTGATGTGGGATCTAAACGAAGGTATAACTTGTGATCTGATCAGTCTGCTTACAAAATCTCCAGCATTTTGAGATTTGCAATATTTTGACCTATTTCGCCAGTCAGCCCATTGGAGGACAAATTCCTGATTGCAAATTCATGATGAAAATGTGAGTGAAAATATTCATTGGACAAAAATATTCAAGGAGATCCACTAGACCTAAAACGTAAGCTAATGGATAAAAGTAAATTTAACATATTTATTATAGTGAATTGAATAAGTTAAATCACCCAATGTACTCAAAAGTTTAAAGGTAAAATTTAATTATATATATAACAACACTCCCCTTCACATGTGAGCTAGGATCGATAATTGCATAAGACCCAAACATATAGAGTTTAAATTGGGAGGAAATAAGAGCAAATGACTTAATAGAGGTTTGATCTCAGAACCTCCTGCTCTGATATCATATTACAGTGAAGCCATGTGTAAATAATGCCTCAAAGTTTATTAATAAATAATGTAGAGTATTTTTACAAGTATTGATAGTAATGAGAAAGAAAGCTAAAGTAGTTACAACTCACTAACAAACTCTAACTAATCAAATATGTAAAAATATTTAATAAGAAGCAATATGTTATTTAAGTAAAATTTCAAAAGTTATGTTATATGGATAATTATATATATATTATATCTATTTGAGTAACTCCCCCTATTTTAAATATTAAATTTCATATATAGTAAAAGAAAGTTGAGAAACTTACAAGGATGTTATTCTGGGAGGCTCAGAAGGAACAGAGATACAGTTGATTCCTTGCCAAAGAAATTTGATAGGCACACATGGATCTCCTTGCCAATTTCTTGTAATTCCATACCTTATCTTAATATTTGAAATGGCTTCAACTACAACATTAAGAGATTTCACTTTGTTTACATAATTTGTATACCTTTTAAACTAAATAAATAACTATTCCTAGGACAAGCTCCATACTTCATGAAGGATCAATATTACAAAAAACTAAAAAACGAAAAAGAAAAAGGTTTAATTAATGTAAAAAATAACTAATTGTTGGCTCTGATTTACATACCTTTAAAATAGGGAAATTTCATTAGATAGTAGATTTTGTGGCAATATTTATAAAAATAACAACTCTAAAAAGTATTTTGTAAATATAACAAATTTACTATGTTAATCCGTGATTAATGTGTGTATCAGTGATAACTTAGCTTTAAAATATGAAATTTAATGTTTATCACTGATTCACTCGATCAAAATTTGTTATATTTACAAATATTTTTTAGAGTTGCTATTTTTACAAATATTACTAAAAGGTTTTATGCAAGATTTGCAAACTGCCATTTCAAATAAGGTAATTACTAATTCACTCTGATATATGGTAATCACTAATTTATGTTAGAAGTATTGATTTACATATTTAAGGAATTGACTTGGCTGTGAATATGTGATTAACAATAATCAAATTCTAATCACATATAAACACAATTAAAAAAATATATATTTACAAATAGTTTTTAAACAAGGGTGTAATAAAAATAAGACTCATATGGGTTTGATTAAATGCATGGCGAAGAACCCTTATAGTTGAAAAATAAAAAATGACACCCACACGTAGTTTCAAAATATGCCAATGTACCCCTTTAACGTCGTTAACTTTCTTATTATAAATACATACCGTCTTCTTGGTTTGTATCAGATTGTGAGAAATTGATGACTGTATAAACTTCAAATGCATTGAGGATTGGAGGCAGAGTTGAATTGGGAGTTTTGATGATGGAGAAACCAAAGGCTGATTTAATCCATGGTGACGTGCTGTAAATTATGGTCATTGATAAGTAATCGTTAGAAATAGTTGAGTCGTACCAGGATTTCCCATTCATGAACATGTCAAATGCTCTTGACTGATTCCCTTCAAGCTTTTGGATTTCGGCAAAGTAAAAGTAGAAGAAATAGCTGGCCGTCGTGTCCGGTGGAAGCCACGTGAATCTCAGCGGAGCAGTGACATTTTTCGGTGTCGCCGCCGTCTTCATGACAGCAGGTGCTGGTAACATTTGGAGGGTTTTAATATTGACGTCTACTTGTTCGGATGTGGAAATTGAAGTCCAAGCTGCATTTGGTGGCTGTGGATCCCATATGCGATCATAAACGTCATCCTTGTACCTTGGAAATGTAAATTCACCGGTGAATATAAGATTTAGCCAATTACTCAAATAGTATATTAATATGTGAATTTGCCTATAATAACACTTTTATTAGTGTTAATGTCTTAAATAGTTTAAGTTTTAAAAAATCCCCAAAATGACATTTTTTCTAATATAACAAAATTAATTATTTCGTTAAATTTACAAAAATGTCACTCATTTATTAATTCACTAAATTTACAAAAATGCCACTCATTTATTAATTCACTAAATTGGATCTCTTATTCACTAATTAGTGAATTAAAATCTGAACTTTATTAATTCACTAATTTTTCCCTCCTAGTCAATAGGTTAGTTTACAAGATTTGCCCCTTTTTTTCCTTTAAAAATGACTCGTCGGTTTCATCAAAGATTGCTTCTCTTCATTTCCTCTTTAGCTTGTAATATGTTGTTAATGCTATTATTCAATATCTTATCTTTTTAGTTATGATTTTAATTCAATAAATTATTGAATTAAATGGATTAATTCAATAATTTAATGAATTAAAGGGAATAATTTAGTGAATTAAATTATAATGTATATTTGGGATACCTAATATTGATTTTAATTCAATAATTTAGTGAATTAAAGGGAATAATTTAGTGAATTAAATTATAATGTATATTTGGGATGCCTAATATTGATTTTAATTAAATAATTTAGTGAATTAAAAGGAATAAGTTAGTGAATTAAATTATAATGTAAATTTGGGATACCTAATATTGATTTTAATTGAATAATTTAGTGAATTAAAGAGAATATTTTAGTGAATTAAAGGGAATAATTTAGTGAATTAAATTTAAATGTACATTTGGGATACCTAATATTGATTTTAATTGAATAATTTAGTGAATTAAAGAGAATATATTAGTGAATTAAAGGGAATAATTTAGTGAATTAAAGGGAATAATTTAGTGAATTAAATTATAATGTATATTTGGATAATAATTTAGTGAATTAAATAGAATGATTTAGTGAATTAAAGGGAATAATTTAGTGAATTAAATTATAATGTACATTTGGGATACCTAATATTGATTTTAATTCAATAATTTAGTGAATAAAAGGGAATAATTTAGTGAATTAAATTATAATGTATAATTTAGTGAATTAAAGGGAGCCGATTACATACCGGTTCGGTTCGTAACATTTCCCGTTCCAATTATGGTTCATTTTTTTATGAATTTTCTTACCGGTCGGTTTCGGTAAAGTTTGTAAACTCTGTCATTTTAGTTTTTAAAATAGTTTTTCATCATAAATCCCTTTTTTGTGTCAATTTAGTTTTTCGTTATACAATTCAATAACTTATATCATATTGTTCACTAAATTATTGAACTAAACTTATTTGTTTTATTCTGCAACATAGTTTATTGAACTTCTTATTTTGCACTGTTGCTTTACATGTGCTAGGGTATATGTGAATTGGAGAAGAAAACAAGGAAGAAAAAAAAATGTGAAGATAGGCCAAGGACACAAGAAGATGCTATTTTTTAATTCTTTTTTGTGTTTGTTATAAATTTTAATGAATTGTTGATGTATATAGGTTTAAATGAATCTTGTTGTTGAGATTTATAATTCAATTATTTAATGCGTTGAGTTCAATAAATTATTGAATGGAAATGTTGATACTATCTTATTACTCTATGAAAATATTATTTTGTATTTCAAGTTTATAATCACTAATATTGGTTATTGATGTTGCATACTAGTGTAAATGAATGTGATTTTTATTTGCGGAAAGCTTTGAGATTTTATGTGTTTTTTATAGGAAAAATCAAAACCGTTATTCAATAATTTATTAACTTCAATTACTTATTGAATTAAAATCTATATGAAGATCTCAATTATATGTTGTAATTTAGTTTAATAAATTATTGATGAAGGGAGAAATTTTATTGAATTAATAAAACTCAAATTTTAATTCACTAAATTATTGACTAAGAGAGAAAATTTAGTGAATTAATAGAATTCATATTTTAATTCACTAAATAGTGAATAAGAGAACAAATATAGTCAATTAATAAATGAGTGGCATTTTTGTAAATTTAATGAAAATAATTAATTTTGTTATTTTAGAAAAAATGTCATTTGAGGAATTTTGAAAAGAGAGTGCTATTTAGGGAATTAGTTTTATAAAATGTGTCATTTGAGTCCATGCCCCTATTAATATACAATATTATTTGGAATACGACACTTTTTCATATATTATCCATATAGTATAAAAGACTCAATTACAAAATCATAACGTAAGGGATGTTACCCATATTTTGTTATTGGCTTATTTCTTTGAGAGAGTGGTTTAAAGAAGAAAGACTAGAACAATTTTTGTAAGTAGGGCGAAATTCATAAACCATATGGTTATAAATTAGGGTTAAATACACTAATGACCCCTGCAATTTCAAACTTTTTCAATTTACACCATGCATTTTCAATTTGGTTTTTTCACCCCTACACTTTGTTTAGGCAAATTTCTGTTAAAAAAGAGTTAACTATCAAAATAGCCACAAAATGGCTCAAACAAGGATAAATAGCCGCTCTCAACCAAACAAAGATAAATAGTCATGCGAAGCAATAAAATTACTTAAATACCCCTACACATTTCCCTAAGCAATCACATCATCTTTTTCTCTTCCTTTTTTTTTTCTATCATTTTTGTCATTGTATCCTTAAGCAATCACATCATTTTTTTTCTCTACACTTTTTTTCTCTCTTTTTATCCTTTGGTTCGTCCTTCTCCTACCCTCTCTCCATTTTTTCTCTTCTTTTTTTCTCTCAATTTTTTCTCTGCTCTCTCATTTGCTCCTATCTATGGTAACCCCCTCCCCATATTTCTCTCTATTTTTTTCTCTTTCCAAACCAAATTCACTCTCTCTCAAGAAAAATCTAAATTTATCTTCTTTCAAATTCATTTTTCCCACCATTTTTCTCTTTAAAATTTTTTAAAAACACAAAATATTGAAGATCTAAGGCTAAACACATAGATCTGAGAGATCTTGCAAAAGAGTTATTTTTTTCATTCTTTCAAACTTGTTCATTCTTTTACTTCATTTTTCTTTATAAAATTTTGGAACTCACAAATTTTGAAGTTCTAAAGCGGGGAAAACCATAAGTCTAACAAAATATTTGATTTTTTTAGTTAAATTATTTTCCTTTATTTTTGTGCGTTTTTTTAAATAAAAAAATCTGGATTTTTTGTGTGTTATTCTTTAAATATATTGTGTACATAATGTTTATAACAACTTATTATATACATTATGTTATGTTATTGTTAAATAGATGTTATGTACTATACATATTGTAAGTATTATATATAGATTTACAAATTATTAACTCATTTTTTCTTAAAATGTATAGTAAGTATTATCTGTATAATTTATAGTAAGTATTATCTCTACAGTCGGTACAATATTATATATATATATATATATATATATATATATATATATATAGTAAACTGTGTCAAAATTTCTGTTTTATTAAAAAAACAAAAGAGTAGTTTTATCCAATCAGCTACCATGATTAATGTGAGAGTTGCACTGTTTCCTTAGTTATCTCTAAAAAAAACATCCAAATTTAACGGCTCCGATTTTCTTTTATTATTATTTCTAATCATGGGTAGAGGAAAAGACATTTAAGTCCTATTAACCTTAATCTAGTCATTTTGACTCAAGTTAATTTAATTTGCGAGCTAAATCTTGTTCTCTTCATGACGGTGAGTTACAGTAATGGAAGAGACTCAAGCTTTGCAATTCATAATCAGAATTATTTGAAAAGTTACACTGACTCTAAATCTCACCATTTTTATTCGTTGAAGAAGAAGAATAACAATAATAAACTGTTTTATCTTTCTTTTTTCTCTCAAATGAAACGAAAAAAAAAGACTCTGTTTATGGGTTGAAAACACTGGTTCTTATTCCCTTCCCCTATGTCTTGCTTCTTTCTTTTGATCTAAGAAAATAAATCAAGAAACTTCATTTGGAACCCATTTCTATTAACCCAAAATTTAGAATCGAAAATCATGATAAAATTTTGATTTTTGATTTTGCTTGAATCCCTGTTCAATTTGGTGAGAAATCTCTGATTAGAAAAATAAGATAGGATTAAATTTGACTAGACTATGGTTAATGAGGATTGAATTGTCTTTTCATCTACCTTCATTTAACCTCGGGTTAGAAGAAAAAAAAGATATGTTAATTGTGGATGTTTTTTTAACGGAAATTGGCCTAATCAAAGTGCAGGGGTGAAAAAACCGAGTGCATTTAATCCTATAAACTATCATTTTTAACTATAGGATGTTCGTGCATTTAACCTAAAGATTATGAACTGACTAAAGTTATTAAATATATTAAGATACATGAGATAATAATTAGATTTATCTTTACTCATGAGTTCAAGCTTTTGGGTCTAATAGTGAATTAACGAGTTTGAACCACGTTACATCTCATCTTTTAAAGTTTCACATGATTGGTATCTTTATCCATTAGCTGAAGCTCGAAAAGTAAAACTAACCTGAAAGTTTGATTGTTGACTGAACCATAGTCCAGGCGCTGAACTTTGGCCAGGGAACGATTCCCTGTTTCATAAGCCGAATTGCTCAAAGGCCTTAACTCCAATGCTGAAACAAATGGATTTCCAGATCCAATGTTCACAACACAAACTTGTATATTACTTGACGAAAAAATATGTATAATCTCCTTATGAACAGCACTAGTTCCCATCTCATCATCAAAAGCCACTGAATCCCACAAGTTAGCTCCGAAATACAATTCGAAACCCGGTGATTGTCTCCGGTTGTCGTAATTCCCATAAAAAAAGCTAGCTCTAATAAGATATTTGGTTCCTGTCACAACTTTCAATTTGTAGCAGTTTCTTATCCCTTCAGGAAAGCTTCTTAGACTCCATAGCTGTTGATTCAGACCGGTTTTTATGATGTCGGAGGATATGTTATGGATGGTGCCCGTGTTTATGATCGCCGCATCGGAGTCGTATTTTATGCCGGTTGTCGGCTCTATGTAGCTAAAGCTTTCTGGAAGTCCGCAGTCGTAACTGATGAAGCCTGAATGAAGCAACAAAAACAAAAATAAGAATTTTAGAACAATAAATAATAAACATATAAATTTGAAGAAACTGGAATGAATATGATATTATCTACTTTGGGTCTAAATCCGTGGCTCAAAACAGCTTTCGGGTTAAATATTGTAAGCTATTATAGTCTAAAATATTTATCTACCCTACTAAAGGTTATCTCGAACGAGCACTAACTAATTCGAGACACCTATGACTTAGTTCGAAACAAAAAAAAAAAAAAACAATAGGTTCGATCTAGGTTTAATTAATTACCGGAAGGGTTCTGAGAAAAAACCAAATGTAACAGAGAAAAAACAGAAAGAAGAGGAAGGAGGAAGAAATTGAGGGTTGCCATGGACGAAACCAAAGCTTTCTGAAAAAGTTGATTTATTAAGAACGGCACCTACTCATTAAATTTTTGACCTGGTCAGCTTCGGACAGTCGTTTGGTGGAAATATTTATAGCATTAAAAAGAGTTTGGTTTCTATTAATAATAAGGGTAAAATGCAAATAAGGCACGTCATGCTTTTCAAAATCGTGAACAGCGCATCTTTGAAAATGGCGAATCGCTTGCGCAATGGTTCGATTTTTTCAATCGGACCTAAACTTTCAATGTCAATAATTTTCTTTTAGCCATAACTCTTCGTTTGAACTCCGATTTGGACGATTCAAGATGTTTTATAATCCTCATTTCAAGCTCTACATAAAAGTCACTTCAAGACTTTGAAATCATTAATAAATAAAAGATTTTATTAACATCGAAACACTAGGTATGATTGACATCGTTAACTCTTTTGTTTATTGATGATTTCAAAGTTTCGAGCGACGACTATGTAAAGCCCGGAAATGAAGATTCCAAAACATCTTGAATCATCCAAATCGGAGTTCAAACGAAGAAGTTATGGCTAAAAGAAAATTATTGACATTGAAGGGAGGGTCCGATTGAAAAAATTGGAACCACAGTGGCATTTGCCATTTTCAAAGACAGGGGTGTTCATGCATTTTGAAAGACCACAGGGGTCTTATTTGCATTTTACCCTAATAATAATAAGGGTAAAGTATTATTTTAGTCTCTGAGTTTTGAAGATCATGTCTATTTGGTCCATGCGTTTTTAATTTGTTTCTAAGTGGTCTTTGAGTTTTGGATGTTGTGTCTATTTGGTCCGTGCGTTTTCAATTTGTGTCTTAGTGATCCTTGTGTTTTGGATATTGTGTTTATTTGGGCTCTAGATTTTCAAAAACTATTAAAATTAAGTTTAATTGGTCCTTAATTTAACGTATTCGTTAACTTCTTACCAAATTATTAACATAATGGTGACATAACATGTTTAATTGGTTAAAATACGAAGATAGGATTAAATATTATCTCAATTTTTTTCATCAATTTAGGCCTAAAATTAGACATAATAATTAATCTCATGTCTATATTTTGGTCAATTAAATATTTTATGTCACCGTTAAGTCGATATTATGTTAATGAGTTAACAAATTAAGAAACAATTAAACTTATTTCTAATAATCCATAGACCATTAAGACACAAATTGAAAACTCAGGGACCAAATAGATACAAATTGAAAACGCAAGACCAAATAGACATAATATCTAAAACTTAGGGACCACTTAGATACAAATTGAAAATGTGGGGACTAAATAGACACGACCTCCAAAACTCAGGGACCAAATGAGTACTTTACCCTATTAATAATAAATAAATAACAAATGTTGTTATAGCTTTTATTTGAAAAAAATTGGGATGTATTAGAATTTTATATTATTGTATAGATTAAATTAAATAAAAATATTTTTTCTAAATTTAAAATCGATAGATAATAATTTTAAGGGAATATTACACAGACCACCTTTGAATTATAGAGGTTGTAACACTTATAACTTTAAACTTTTAATTTGAACAATTGACCCCCTAAACTTTACAATATTTTAAAATTGGACCTATAAATCTTTTAGTTGATAAACTACCCCCTTTAAATTGTTCATTTATTAATTTACTAACTATTTTTATGAAATCTATAAGGGACCAGGTCTCCAAATCCCACGTCTAATCTCTCGTTCTTCTTCAAAAACCCTCATGATGGAAAAGATGAGGATTTTCTTCTACGATCTCATCCATTTCTTGTCCCATTTACATTGGAGGATGTATTAGGGCTAGTTTGACATTGTTGTAGCTTTTAAAATAATTGTTGTCAGATGTGCTGTATAAAAAATCAAACTGTATCATTAATCAAATTAGTGTTTGATAAATTTAACTTATGTATAAAATTAGTGTTTGGTAAACTCAACTTTTAAAAATACTATGAGATATATTAATATTTAAATAATAATTAGTACATTGATTTGAAGACTACTTACCGATTTTATAATGACATAATTATTATAATAAACCTTAAATTTTCTAAATTTTAATGTAATATTCAACGTGTATTTTTTAATTAAAAAAATAGAATAGTTTTTCTCCATACAGGAAGGTTTGTAAAATTTTAATATATTCAAGCTATAATTAATATTAACTTAATTACAATACTTCATAAAAACATAAAATTAATAATCAAATACAAAACTATATAAGAAAACTCTAATGAAGAAACAACATAAATTTTATCAAATTTTTAAGAAATACATTTTTAAAATGATATAATTATCACAACTAGTAATTATTATCTAAATTTTTTATTCTGTATAAAAAAAGACTTACCAAATTTCTTATTAGAAATCAATATTAATTTATATTAATTTTAAAATCTAAATTATTCATAAACTATATAAATAATTTTTTTAAGATTTAAAATAGCAATTTATTTGAAGCTTTTAACGTAGTTAGTGGGGGAGATTTTAGGGAATTGATTTTGAGAAGCAAAATCAACTTTTTTGAAAAGTTGTCTAAAAGCAATACTAAACGGAGCCTTACTTGTCTCTAAAATTATTTTTGAGGATCTAATTTAACAATTTAATGGAGTAATCTGTTAAACTAAAATTTTATGAGTATAATTTTAACATTTTATAAAGTTTAGGGGTCAAATATTTAAATTAAAAGTTTAAACGTGTAAGTCCTATAACATCTATAGTTGATGGGTAATTTTTACTAATGTTAATGTAATAGATAGTAAAATATATTTTAAACACATTTTCTATTTAAAAAAAATTGAACACAAATAGTGGTTTGAAAATGATAAATTTGTTGAATATTTCAATCTTTGTTCATAAATTTGTGACGTTGAAAGACTTAGCTTGTTAGTTGAGACACTTCTCCCTAGGAGAAGAGATTTTTCTCTCATCTAGGGGTGAACACACACCCCGTTACCCTGCCCCGCCCCACCCCGTTTAAGTGTTTAATCAGGGTCGGGGTCGAGGCGGGGTCAAGGCCGGGGTGAGATAATATACCTTGTTTATGTTAGGAATGGTGTCCTAGAACTTATAATTATTTAATAATAATGATTTATTAAGAATAAATTAAATAAATAAACATAAGTTCTTTATATTATCTAGATTGATTCAATTAATGATATTAGGAATATATGGAAATATATAAATATCAAACATTCAAATAGTAAAACCCTAAGTCACTCTTATGAAATCACGACTTAGTATGTGAGTCATACGAGAGGGATTAAAGTCGATATGAGTAACTTAAACGTGTCTACGAAACGGATAACGTTTGGGAACCTTATCCTGGTAACACTGTTGATAGCTTCGCATTTTGTTTATAGACAAATGATCGAATCCTGATCATTCATGTGGGAGACATGAAATGGAAGTATCATATGCAAGTTGATTGTATAAGACAGGACCACGATGTTCGATCAAATTTCTCATTAGTACCGTTTACAAGAAATAATCGAATATCAAACTAAGTTTATCAACCGTGATAGATCTCAATCCTGAGTGAAATGCGGACTCCTATTTGTGGAGTTATGTTCTTTGATTCACATAGTTGAGATCGATCTGTAAGAACGCTCAATACACTCTTGTTTTGGGAACATGACTAGATAAGTAGCTGGGAACTCATTTTCACGAGATGGAATTTATAACTTTCCTATAAATTAACGGTATAAGTGCGATACCTAAACATTTTAGGAACTTTAGGAAACTCCCTTGATGTACTGATTCGAGACATGAACAAGTGACGTCACGACTTCTATTGATCACAGAAGTATCTTATCTTTAGTTCGACTAAAGATAAAGTTCATTGTAGAATCAACGGGAACACAAGGATAAATCGGTAATTACAGGGGCAAAACGGTAAATTTATCCGCCTGTAATTATGAGGGTTCCACGTGAAGGATATATCACAGATATAAATAAAAGATAAACTAAATGGACATAACTCATCTATAGTTAGGGGAGTTCAGCTATGAATCTATAGTGGAATTATTCATAGTTAGATAATAAGTAATTAACTGATTATGTGTTAATCACTTAATTGACTAATTATTAAGCCCATGATCTATAGGTCCATCGGGTCCCTATGCTAGCCCAAATATCGTAGTCGCGAAATCAAGTAGAAGAAATGGAAATTTTAAGTAAAGTGAATTACTTAAAATAGGCAATATTAATTGTTTAAATATTGAGTATATTTAAACGGTAATTAATATAAACATTATTAATTGTTTAAATAATGAGTTTATTTAAAAATGAAATTAATAATGAAATATTATTAATTATACATTATTAATTATTTAAATATTGAGTATATTTAAATGGTAATTAATAATTTGAAATTAATTCACAATTATTAATTGTGTAAATAATAAATTTTATTTGAACGGAATTAATAATTAAAAATTAATTAATTAATAATAAAATGTTATCAATAAAATTATTAATTAAATAATGAGTTTATTTAATGGAAATTAATAATTAAAATATTTATTATTAATTATTTAAATAATGAAAATTATTTAAATGGAAATTAATAATTAAATATAAATTGGATAATATTTAGTCGGGAGAAAAAATTAATATTATTAATTGTTTAAATAAAATATTTTATTTAAATGGTAATTAATAAATAAATTAATTAAGTTGGACTTATTAATTTAAGAGAGAATTTCAAGCCCAATTGGATTAATGAACCCAATTGGAATTGGCCCAAAATAATTAATTAAATAAATTGTATTTATTTATTATTTTATGATAAAATCGGCCATGACATGTATTTTGAGGAGATAATTGTTTGAATTATATCCTAAAATAATTACATAGATTTATTTACCCAAGATAAATAAAAATAAAGAAAATAAAATAATCTCCTATTTATCTATGGCATTTTCGAAATTGCAAGATAAAGGACAGAGATAATCTTTTTTTCTTTTTGTATTTATCTCTATAGATTAATCCTAATGGGATTAGGATTCCTATTTTCCTATAAATAGGAGGGTTGGGTCATTCATAAATCAAACAATTCAATTCTTTGGAAATTGAAAAATCTCTCTTCCTCCTTTTCACTCCCTTTGCCGATTTTGCTATTCAAAATTGGGAAGAAAATATTTTTCTTCTTCCCAATTTCTTCTTAAGTTCGATCCCACAATCAGATTTCGTTTGATCGATCGGGATATAGCGTAGAAGATCCGGTGTTGCTGAGGATTTGATGCTGTAAAGAAACCTCCAACCGATTCTCCATATTTTACTCAATGTAAGTAAAGGGTTTTAATTTTTCGAAAAACAAGCATGAATCTACATGTTTTTATCACAAATTGCATGATATTAATAGATCCTAAATTAAGTGTTAATTTGTGTTACTAAATAAATTCCGCTAATTTAGTAAATCATCCCTTCAGTTTATTAAACGGGGTGGGGTTGGGGTGATGGGATTGGACCCCATCAGGGTATGGGGTACCCCAATTAGTAGGTTTTTTTTTAACTCCCCCACCCCAAGGCAAGGCCCAGCCCAGCCACCCCCAAAATCCCACCCACTGGACATGGTCCAGTTTATTTTTTTTAAATTTTCTTTCTTTCTTTCTTTTTTCTTTTCTTTTCCTTTTCTATTACTTAATTTATTTTAAACGGGGTGTAATCGGGGTACCCCGACCCCGAAATTAAATGAGGTGGGGTCGAGGTCGGGGTAAAACTTAATTGGGGCGAGGTCGGGGTGCCATTTTTTTGGCTTAAACGGGGTCGGGGTGTGATCGGGGTACCCCGACCCTGCCCCACCCCGCCCCATGTTCACCCCTACTCTCATCAGTTGTTTGTGACCCTTCGAGTCTTTTGGTCAAGTCTATTAAAAATGATATATAAATAAATAAAAAGAATTTTTCTCAAATAGCATAAATCTGCATATTAATTACTAAAATGTCAGAACTTTTTAAAAATTATTCAAATAGCATAATTATAGTTTAATAAATTATTGAACTATAATTCAATTAATTATTGAACTATTTTTCATATGCATTTTTAACGAATTTGTTTGTTTTTTTGGTTTTTTAAGTTCAAGGTCAATAATTTATTGAACTATTTGATATTTTTTATTATTATTTTCAATGAATTTGTTAAAAAATTTAATTTTCTTAGTTCAATAAATTATTGAATTAAATTATGCTATTTGAATAATTTTTGAAAAGTTCAAACATTTCACTAATTAGTATGCACAAATGTGCTATTTCAGTAATTGCCCAATAAATAAAAGTCTTTGCAGCATGGGTTTTTTTTTTTTCAATGGGAAAGATGGAAGATTATACATCTAATGTAACGTCCCGTTATTTTGGAGTGAATTTTTTTTTTTATTATTTTATTTATTTTATTTAATATTGTTTATTTATTTATTTATTGCAATTCAAGTAGTTAGTTTAATTATTATTTTGTAATTTCGATATTAGTACTTAGTTTTGCTCGAATTTCTTTTTAATCGTTTTATTGTTTTATTTTCGCTTCGGTGACATTAATAATTATTAATAGGCCAATTAATAGTTATTAATCACCTTTAGATTTATTTAAGAGCTTCGGGTTTCGATTCTTAAGTCAAAAGTCATAAAAGGACGTATCCGTCATTTCCAATTTCTTAAAATATCTAAAATCACTATTCACTCATCTTTAAAAATCACAAATTTGACAAAAATTACATTTTTCTCTTCTTCCTTCTTCCTCTTTGCCGTGGGGTTCATCAAGCCATGGATGAGTTTTTCTTTTCTTCGTTTCTCATTCGTTTCTCGGCGGATCGTCGTGTTTTCGGTTGCGTTGGATTGGTAGGGACGAGGGCTACCTATCCAACCTAGCTTTTCGAAGTTTCTCGTTCCATAAGGGAAGTTCCAAAAAGTAAGTTTTCAAAACTTTTTAGGTGGTTTTGTTCGTTTTTGATTGTAAATGAGCTTTGAAGTTGAAATCATGAATTTCTATCATGGAATTTGACGATTTTGAACCCGGATTTTCGAAAAACACTATTCACCCGAAAACACTATTCATCTGAAATTACTATTCATCCGAAATCACTATTCATCCGAAAATGCAAACTTGTTCTCATATTAGATATGAGTTGTAATATGTTGTGCAATTGATGAATTGTAGGTGCGATTGCTCGGTTGTTGATTTGTGGGAAATCGGAGATTTGGAGAAAATCTTATTTGGCAAAGGTGAGAATAGTTAGGATTTAAAGTAACTATAGAAAGCGAATAAGTACGATGATTTGTAGAATCGGAAATTAGTTTCCAATCTAAGATTAGAGGGAGTGAGATAGTGCCTTAGGATTTGAAGTTAATCCTTTAAGCGAGAAACTTAGGATTTCTCGATGAAAGCCTTGAATCTTAGAAGATTCTAAGTTAGATTAGTTTCGGAGTTTAAAATGGATCATTGGAAGTTAAAAAGATCCAAGACTTGTATTTAGAACGATTAACAGAACCTCGGATTATATTGGAAGTTTAGAATCCTTGAAGGTATAGGTTATTCGTTTAAGTTATGATCTTACTTTTATTATTGATACCGGAGTTCGATCGACATATCGTTCGTCCGAGATTACTATCTATTTTACTTATGCCCCTTTACTTTATGTTGGTTTCAATTACTTTAATATTTGCACTTTACTTTATCTATTTTTGCAAGCATATGCATAACATTTTGCACCATTATTTATCGTACCATAACATCTCGCATCATTGAAAGAAAGTGAAAAAGGAAAGAAAGTGAGGATGAAAATGTAAGGAATGGTGGATGAATGTGAATATCCACGTTACCTTCATGCATAAGGAATGGTGGATGAATGTGAATATCCACGTTACCTTCATCATGCATAAGGAATGGTGGATGAATGTGAATATCCACGTTACCTTCATGCATAAGGTTGAATGGTGGATGAATGTGAATATCCACATTACCTTCATTTCATGCATAAATGGCGAATGCGTATCCTACGGGATGTACTCATTACTTTTATGCATATGATAGATGAGAAAGAGAATCGAGATGTTATATTTATCCAAAGTTTTATTTATTATTCTTAGCTATGTCATAATAAGTAATTGGATGAGGATTGACTATGAGTGTAGTAATATCATCCTTTGGGAGAATAAGAATTTGAAGTAAACCTTGTATATAGTATAAGGTATATATGGAAAATGACATATAAATGCTATATGCATTTACGAAACCATACCGGAAATATTTGGAATGTAGTTCCACAATTATATTGAAGAATTGGTAAGTAAAAGTGGAACACTTTGTTATAAACTCTTTGAATTGATGATAGCAAAGAGTAAGTATGTTCTTGGACACAAATCGAAATGCGAGTTTGAGGTCTATTCTTACTTTTTATTCTTATTATTCTCACTGGGCTTAGTTTGTTAGCTCATGATATTACAAACATTTCAGGTAATGTTTGGGATCGTGGAAGAGGAGCTGGTCCGCGCTTGATTGAGAGGATGATGATTTCGAGATGGACTAAATAGTTGTAAAAATCCATGTACATGGTTTTGTGAACTTTATATCATTTTGATGATTTGTACTTTGTAATTAGCTCATAAGAGCTTATTGTCCTTGTTTAATGATTATAATCATTTTGAACTCCTGGATAGGAACTTAATGTTCCTTGTGTATTATAAATTTTGAAATTAAGATGTAAACAGGTTTTGGCCAGCAAATTTTCAAACATAACCACGCCAAATTTTCTTAAAATAAAATACTTCCGCTGTGTATTCTAATTTAAATTATTTAAAAATGTCGGGTCTTAACATCTAATAATTGTTACTTTCAAGTATTTCGGTTTTAGTAGGTTCAATGAGAATATTTTGAAAAGTATTGTAGTTTTAAGAAAGTACTTTAAATTATTTATTCAAGAATAATTAAAAAAAATATTCAGAAGACGATTTTAATTAATTTTTCTATTTTGACTCGTTCAAATCACATGTTATGACAAGTCTAAAATCATCAGTGTGGAGGATGATTTCCGTTACAGTCAATCACGTACGTTTCATGTGCTATCGTCTTCCTCGCTCTTCGAATGTCTGGAAAACAAACATGAGAAAACTTCCGTGGGGTTATCTGCCAAACCATCTCCGCCGATCAAGTCAATAAAGTTGGAGGCTAGATAATAAGAGAAATATTATAGTTTCTTGACGGAATTATGTCTAACCATTCTTTGGGTTGATGATTTCTTTATATAGGTGATTTTACTGGTTTTGTCGATGGGTTTTTATGAAATATGGAGAGTAGTATATTCTAAAGATAATATCTCCTTCCATGATCTTAGGGAAGAAGATATACTCACATTATCTTATAAGGAAAGCTGCAAACATAGGCCTCGGCTAAGCATCACATTCGTAAAGGTCGAGCTAGGTTCAAGTTCTGTTTGGACGTATAGGTTAGTCCAAACTTATAGCATTCTAAATTTCACAAGGTCTTGCGCTTATCGTGATGGGCTTATGAGCATACTTCCTTTTTTGTTTGGGCCGAATCAGTTCAGATTGGGCTTTTGATTGGGCCTTATTAGAGAGTAAATTTTACCCTCTACAATCAGTAATTCAATTATGACAATATTATATTTCAAATATTTTTATAAAAATAAGTTGATGATTTCCAATTTTAATGTTGATATTTCAATTTTCAAATTTTTATGTGGTGTGAATTTCTTTCTTTTTATTATAAATACTTTTGTAGTTTTTTTTGTTTTCATGTATATATATATATATATATATATATATATATATATATATAATATTAGATAATTTCCGTTAAATTTTTTATTATTTTTCTGGTATATATAATTTTGATCTTCTCATGAAGAGTCAAGTCATTACACAAACATTTTTTTATTGAATTTATATAATAATAATAATAAGCAAAAGGTTGATTTTTCAATATTTAAACGGACCTGTTAACAAGAATGTAACATTTTTATAATTAAGTTCCTAACATATATTAAAAAGATTTATATCATTAATCTTAAGGGCAAAATACAAATAATACCCAGTGGTTTTGGTGAAATGTAAACACATCTCTTATAGTTTAAAAATAAATTTTTATACCATGTAGTTTCAAAATTATGCAATTTGACCCTTTACTATTACATCATTAATTTTCTTTTAGGTTATAGTTTTTTTGTTGATGCGGAAGCTTTCTTTGGTATCAATGGAATTCAACCATTACAGACATTTTAATCAAGAATGGAACAAGAAAAAGAATACACAAGAAAAAGAAGAAGAAGTCGTATCTGATATATGAAAACTTGGTAAAGCAAAAATGAGTTGTTACAGCTTATATACAATATGCTATTTATACGTGTGAAATGGAAAACAATTAACAAAATGTTAACTACTTCTTTAAATGCTAATAAACCAATGCTAGAGTGCCACATCACAACAAATCACCCTCTTGGCACCTAAGCATTGAAAACACAATATAGCAGCAAAATCTGAAACAAACATCAACCAAATCCCAGCTTCAACAATTTGCACAACTCATCAAACCTCTTGCCTGGTAGAATTTTAGTGAGCATATCAGCAGGGTTGATATTAGTTCCAATTTTTACCACAGCAACTTGCCTTTCCTTGATCACTTCTCTTACATAATGGAACCTCACATCTATGTGTTTCGTGCGATCATGAAATGAAGGGTTCTTTGATAGTGCAAGAGCACTTTGACTATCACAATGGATAGTTACTACATCATTTAGACCAATCATGTCATCAACAATACCTCTCAGCCATACAGCCTCTTTAACAGCATCACAAAGGGCCATATACTATGCCTCAGTGCTTGATAAAGCAACAACCGATTGAAGACTAATTCTCCAGCTGATAGTGTTTCCAAATAGAGTAAATACATACCCTGTCAAAGACCTCCTCTTGTCCATATCACCGCAAAATCGAAATCGAGATACCAAAAAAGCCAGTTTGAAAATTTCTCAGACTTTTCATTGATAGAATATTGCAAACATTTATTAACAGGCCCTTTAATATAAATCTGAGTATTCATTTAACAGCCTCCCAATGGGGTTTTCCAGGATTACTCATGAATTTGCTCACTAAGCTAACAACATAAGCTAGATCTGGCCGAGTACAAATCATTCCATCATTAAGTAGCCTACACCATTTGAATAAGGAATTGAATTCATTTCTTCCTTACCTTCATCATCAACAGGAGACTAACTCATAGACAACTTAAAGTGAGAAGCCAAAGGTGTTTTTACAACTTTAGCTGTTTGCAAATTGAATCTTTTAATAAAACTCTCCAAATAAGACCTCTGGCTTATATTCATCTTACACAGATTTCTATTTCTTGTGATTTCCATCCCAAGAATTTTCCTAGCCTCACCGAGATCCTTCATTTGAAATTCATTTCTCAACATTCTTTTAGTTTTATCAATCTCCAAAGGGTCAGAAGAGGCAAGCAGCATATCATTAACATATAATAGCAACAAGACAGAAACAGATTCTGAAATTCTTTTGACATAAACACAACAGTCAAACATGCTTCTTCTAAAACCATTTGCAATAACAAAATTATCAAACCTTTTGTTCCATTGCCTAGGAGATTGCTTCAAACCATAAAGGGACCTGTTTAAATAACATACCATCTCTTCCTTCCCAACTTTTACAAACCCAGCAGGTTGGTTCATGTAGACACTACAAAAAAAAAGTCATTTTGCGACCAATAATTTGCCACCAACTGGTCGTTTCTATAGTAGAATGCGACCAAAAAAGCGACCATCATAGTGTAGGCAAAAAAGTTGGTCGGTCCGGAATTTCTACGACTGTATAGTCACAAATATACGACCAAGCATGATTCGTTGCAAAAAAGTCAACATTTTAAAAAACGACCAGATGGTCGCTTAAAAAAGTAACCATCTGGTCGTAATTTAAGTTGAAGATAAGTGACCAGTTGGTCACATGAAGCAGTGACCATGTGGTCATTTTATAAGCAACCATATAGTCACTTTTGTACTTAGACAAAATGCGATTAGATGGTCGTTTGTTTGGGGATAAAATACGACCATCTGGTCGTAATTTAAGTTGAAAAAAAGTGACTAGTTGGTCACATGCAACAGTGACCACGTGGTCTTTTATAAGCGACCAAGTGGTCACTTGTGTATAAAGGGATGATTTACTAAATTAGCGGAATTTATTTAGTAACACAAATTAACACTTAATTTAGGATCTATTAATATCATGCAATTTGTGATAAAAAACACGAAGAACATGTAGATTCATGCTTTATTTTTGAAAATTAAAACCGGAACTTACATTGACTGATTAATGGAGAATCGGTTGGAGGTTTCTTTACAGCATCAAATCCTCAGCAACACCGGATCTTCTACGCTATATCCCGATAGATCAAATGAAATCCGATTGTGGGATCGAACTTAAGAAGAAATTGGGAAGAAGAAAAATATTTTCTTCCCAATAATGACTAGGGAATTTCGGCTATGGGGAGAAGAAGGGAAGAAGAGAGAGTTCCAACTTTCTATGGAATTAAATTGTGTGATTTATGAATGACCCAACCCTCCTATTTATAGAAAAATAGGAATCCTAATCACATTAGGTTTAATCTATAGAGATAAATACAAAACGAAAAAAGATTATCTCTTTCCTTTATCTAGCAATTTCGAAAATGCCATGGATAAATAGGAGATTATTTTATTTTCTTTATTTTTATTTATCTTGGGTAAATAAATCTATGTAATTATTTTAGGATATAATTCAAACAATTATCTCCTCAAAACACATGTCATGGCCGATTTTATCATCATAAAATAATAAATAAATACAATTTATTTAATTAATTATTTTGGGCCAATTCCAATTGGGTTCATTAATCCAATTGGGCTTGAAATTCTCTCTTAAATTAATAAGTCCAACTTAATTAATTTATTTATTAATTACCATTTAAATAAAATATTTTATTTAAACAATTAATAATATTAATATTTTCTCCCAACTAAATATTATCCAATTTATATTTAATTATTAATTTCCATTTAAATAATTTTCATTATTTAAATAATTAATAATAAATATTTTAATTATTAATTTCCATTAAATAAACTCATTATTTAATTAATAATTTTATTGATAACATTTTATTATTAATTAATTAATTTTTAATTATTAATTCCGTTCAAATAAAATTTATTATTTAAACTATTAATAATTGTTAATTAATTTCAAATTATTAATTACCATTTAAATATACTCAATATTTAAATAATTAATAATATCTAATTAATAATATTTCATTATTAATTTCATGTTTAAATAAACTCATTATTTAAACAATTAATAATGTTTATATTAATTACCGTTTAAATATACTCAATATTTAAACAATTAATATTGCCTATTTTAAGTAATTCACTTTACTTAAAATTTCCATTTCTTCTACTTGATTTCGCGACTACGATATTTGGGCTAGCATAGGGACCCGATGGACCTATAGATCATGGGCTTAATAATTAGTCAATTAAGTGATTAACACATAATCAGTTAATTACTTATTGTCTAACTACGAATAATTTCACTATAGATTCATAGTTGAACTCCCCTCACTATAGATGAGTTATGTCCATTTAGTTTATCTTTTATTTATATCTGTGATATATCCTTCACGTGGAACCCTCATAATTACAAAGGATAAATTTACCGTTTTGCCCCTGTAATACGCCTTTATCCTTGTGTTCCTGCTGATTCTCCAATGAACTTTATCTTTAGTCGAACTAGATATAAGATACTTCTGTGATCAATAGAAGTCGTGGCGTCACTTGTTCATGTCTCGAATCAGTACATCAAGGGAGTTTCCTAAAGTTCCTAAAATGTCTAGGTATCGCACTGATACCGTTAATTTATAGGAAAGTTATGAATTCCATCTCGTGAAAATGAGTTCCCAGCTACTTATCTAGTCATGTTCCCAAAACAGGAGTATATTGAGCGTTCTTACAGATCGCTCTCAACTATGTGAATCAAAGAACATAACTCCACAAATAGGAGTCCGCATTTCACTCCGGATTGAGATCTATCACGGTTGATAAACTTAGTTTGATATTCGATTATTTCTCGTAAACGGTACTAATGAGAAATTTGATCGAACATCGTGGTCCTGTCTTATACAATCAACATTGCATATGATACTTCCATTTTATGTCTCCCACATGAATGATCAGGATTCGATCATTTGTCTATAAACAAAATGCGAAGCTATCAACAGTGTTACCAGAATAAGGTTCCCAAACGTTATCCGTTTACTGTAGACACGTTTAAGTTACTCATCTCGACTTTAATCCTCTTGTATGACTCACATACTAAGTCGTGATTTCATAAGAGTAACTTAGGGTTTACTATTTGAATGTTTGATATTTATATATTTTCATATATTCCTAATATCATTAATTGAATCAATCTAGATAATATAAAGAACTTATGTTTATTTATTTAATTTATTCTTAATAAATTATTATTATTAAATAATTACAAGTTCTAGGACACCATTCCTAACAAGGTACTCGGACAAAATGCGACCAGATGGTCGTTTATCTTAGGGTAAATGCGACCATCTGGTCGTATTTAATAAATATTTTTATTTATTTATTTAAATTACAATAATTAGTTAATTAATTATTAATTATTTATTTAATTAATATTAAAATTTAATAACAAAAAATAGGAATTAAAGTAAAATATATATAAATCAAATATTTAAAAAATGTTTTATACAGAAGAAAGCATCCTAGAACTACTGTGGAGGGGCGGAGGGTGGCAGAGGCGGCGTCGATGATGAATGGCCGCCGTCTAGGGATCTGAAGTATGCGGAAAAAGATGCTGCGATCTGGGCCTCGACCAGTGCATGCTTATCCGCCTCAATCGCAGCGACTCGAGAAACGAAGTCGTTGTTCATAGCGTCCATGTCGGTGTGAAGCTGCTGAACATCCACGCGCAGCTGCTGCTCAACTGGAGAAGGGCCAGAGCTAGTGCTCGCTCCGCTCCATTGAGGCCAGGGCATATCCGCGTAAAGGCGTCGTCCGTACGAGCCGAACCTAAGAACTGATCCATCAGGCTGAACCCCTCCAGCAGCCTCCAAGAACGCCTCTCTACGGTCTTCTTGAGTCAGTTGCGAATCTGGTGTGGGCAACCGCTGACTCAACGACTCCATGAAACGTTCCTAAACATTTAAAATTCAGAAAAAAATAGTTAATATATAAGTTAGGAAAAATATTAAAGAAAAAATAATAATTGAAAAAATTATTAAATACCTGAACTTCTTTCACCTTATCGTCGACAAACGTCCCGTCTTTCTTCGTGTGAAGAACGTGGTGCAGCTCATCGAGCGGGACAGGGCGACCGTGCTTCGCTTCCAAAAAATATTAGAGATTGAAGAAGAAAAAATAATAAATTAATAACTAATTGAAAAAAGAAAAGAAGAAAAATTACGTAAAAAAAAAGTTACCAATCGACGATGGTGCTCGTCGTGGGTCCCGGCCCCGGCTGTGTGTTTGGTGGGATTCTTCGCGCGGTTGGCCTTATTCCTCCTTGACACTGCCATGCCCTCGGGAGTTCTCAAGCTCGCGATAAGCAGCGCGTGGTTCTCCGGGCTCATCCACACCGGGCGGGAGGATCAGGAAGAGGGAAACCAAAACCGGAAGTCGAAGAACCCTCACCGCGCATCTGCGCCATGAAGATGTCCATCGTTGCCTTCATCGACCTCTCAAACTCGAGCCTGGACCGCTCGAACTCATCGAGACGAGCTGAAATCCCTGTCACCTCTGCCATGAGCTGTGCGTTGCTCTCTCGAAGCTCTGCAGTCTCAGCTCTCAAAGTATCATTGCTCGCGTGAAGCTCGGTAGCCTCGCTCGAACGAGATGCCTGGGAAGACCGAGGTTGATCGGCGTAAATGACAGGGCCGAGGTTACCGAGTCCAGGAACAGTACCGTCTAGACGTCTCCCTTCTGCTGCCTCAAGAAAAGCCGACTCGATATCCTCCTTTGTCGGCAGGGTGTGGGAGCTTGATAAGCGATCGCGAGAATCGCCTGATCGAGCCTGGAAAAAAAAACAAATCATTGCATTAACTAATATACTAATAATCAATAAATTTGAAAAAGAATAAATAATAATTAACACTTACCGCTTTCTCTCTTGCCCTATCGTTTACAAAAGTCTGAGTTTCTCCACCTTTGGTGTGGAGACAGATAAAGAGCTCAACAGCATGAACCGGACGACCTAATTTTTGCTCCTGCGAATGTTAAAAATAATTAACGAATAATGAATAACTTACAAAAATAAAGTAAAAGTTAATTAGTACAGAAAATAACTTAGGAGTCGTTTCTTGTGCTCGTATGTGGAGTGTGACCCTCCAACGTGCTTCGACGGGTTGGCGTTCCGGTTGGCGCTATTGATCATCGAAATGCGTTGGGCATCCAACGTCTGAGTAAGCGCCAAGATCTCCACCAAGTCCTTCACAGAAATGTGGGCCGGCCGTTTATCGACAGGGGCATGTCGAATATTGTAGCCAGTGTCCCTGTACCGAATGCCGCCCTGATGATGCCAGGGAGCGTATATGACCTCGTCGGTCAGCTCCTCTGGAAAATAAAAATATTGCTGAAAAAAATTAACTGTCAGTTTTCGAAATATTATATATATAATATTTTGAATATGTTTACCTTCCATGCCTCAAACATCCGCAGCTTGTGCGCAGCAGAGACGCTCTGCCAACGAGGGTCGTACAGGAAGCATCTTCAATACCTCCGTAAATCTCCTTGAAACCTCTCGTGATGGATGTAACCTATTGAAATGAAAAGGAAACATTGAAAAATTAGAATTTGTAAATAATAAATAATTAATGAAATAAGAGTACAAACTGAACAAAGCTTACTGGCCGCCCTCGAACGACAGGCGAACCTTCCCGGAAATAGACATCTGCACGGGCTCCTGCGCCGGGTCGTTATCCTCGTGCTGAATGCTCATGTCAGGGGTATCCCCGAGATGGACATCATCCTCCTCACTGGGGGGCTGACTCCCTGAACTTCTGGCACACCTGCTGGAGGGCGTCTACGGGGAGGCATGACCTATAATACAATAATTAAGTAATTAAAATTCTAACCTATAAACTATATTAATTTCAAAACTAAATTAATTACATATAGATAAAAGAAAACATACGCATTTCAAACTAAATTAACTAATTAACATATAATTAAATGAAAACATACATACGCATTTAAAACTAAATTAACTAATTAACATATAATTAATTAAAACTAACTAAATACATATAATTAAATGAAAACATACATACTAATTTCAAACTAAATTAACTAATTAACATATAATTAATTAAAACATAACTAATTACATAAAACTAATACATATTACATACATTATCTAAATTATACAAAATTAAATTAAAATCAACTAAGTTTAAACTAAATTAACTAATAACATGCTAATTAGAAATTTAATCTAATTACATAAAAACAAATATTAAATTTGAATAAACTTACTCGGGTTCGTTCCAAGGATTGAGGTTTTTGAGAAAGGGAAAGGATTTTCAGAGAAATGGGAAGGAATTGGCTGGGGGAATCGAAGAAGGAAGAATTATTGTTGAGAGAAAAAGAAGAAAAACGGAAGAAAAATGGTGAAAATGGAAGAAACGGTTCCGTTTTATAAGAGATTTAACGACCCATTCCGTCATAATCACTTAAAAAGTCATCGCGCGTGTTTTTGTAACGACGGAATCCCTCGTTCTAGCTATGCAGTTCGTCGTCTACGTTGTTATGGCGACGAACAATACGACGCAATTCATCTCTGATATTTATATACACGACGTATTTCGTCGCTCAAGCCACTTTTCAAATAAAGTAAAAGTGACTATTCATATTCATGGGCGACGAATTGCATGGTCCATTCGCGCCAAAATTTTCATGAAATTTTTTATCTTCGCGCCTTATTAATTACATTTAACGACGAAATCGGTCGGCCCGGAATTTGAACAGTTTCCAGTAAAGTATCCGTTTGACTTGGGAACGATATGTATTCCGTCATTAATACCAACACCATTCTATACTTAGTGAAAAATTATCCCATCTTTGAGGTGTTACGACGCATAGCATCGTTATATTCAATGTATATTTGAATTCAACGATGCATTCCGTCGTTAATGTCATTCTATACTTAGGGAAAAATTATCCCATCCTTGTATTCTGTGAGGTTTAACGACGCAGGGCATCGTTATATTCAATGTATATCTGGATTCAACGATGCCTTCCGTCGTTAATATTTGTATTTTTTTAAGGGTAAAATGCAAATAAGACCCCCGTGGTCTTTTCAAAATGCATGAGCACTCCCTGTACTTTGAAAATGGCAAATCGCACCCCTGTGGTTCAATTTTTTTCAATTAGACCCCTCCCCTTCAATATCAATAATTTTCTTTTAGCCATAACTTCTTCGTTTGAACTCCAATTTGGATGATTCAAGATGTTTTGGAATCTTCATTTCTTGCTTTACATAATCCTTGCTTCGAAACTTTGAAATCATCAATAACCAAAAGAGTTAACGATGTCAATCATACCTAGTGTTTCGATGTTAGTAAAATCTTTTATTTATTAATGATTTCAAAGTTTCGAAGTGACATTTATGTAGAGCCTAAAATGAGGATTCCAAAACATCTTGAATCGTCCAAATCAGAGTTCAAACGAAGAAGTTGTGGCTAAAAGAAAATTATTGACATTGAAGGGAAGGGATCTGATTGAAAAAAATTGGAATTACAGGGGTGCAATTTGCCATTTTCAAAGTTCAGGGGTTGTTCATGCATTTTGAAAAGACCACAGGAGTCTTATTTGCATTTTACCCTTTTTTTTAATTATTTCCCCTGTTACACATAAATACTTCAATCATCGTAATCAGAATCATTCATCTTTTTTGAATCAATGCTGTCTTCTTCGTTTGTTTCATATGGAGAAGAATCTTTGTCATTTTCAGGTGGAACATAGACATTCCCTTCATCAAAAAGTGTCTCTGATGCATCATTCAACGGGAGCACAATGTCAGAATTAATACCTTCATCGATTTCATGATTTTGCACTTCATCCTCCTGGAATGCAATGTAGTTCTCACTATTTTTATCAGGGAGGCTGTCATCTATTATCATCGGTCTTACTTTATAGACAACTAACCAATCAGATAAATCTCGACGGTGAGCGAGATAGTTTAAGTAGTAAACCTGAATTGCTTGTTGTGCCAAAACAAAACGATCTTGGGTGTACATGTGTTTTCTCCGGTTCACCTCAACAATTTTAAGATTGATATTATTGCAAACTCCACCTCGTCGCGTTGTTTCAAACCATGTGCAGTTAAAAACGATTGTACGTTTAAGACTCGGACCTGAAAATTGAAGCTCAATAATCTCATCAATGATTCAATAAAAATCTTCCGCATTGTTCCCGAACACTTGACCCTTTATACATACGCCACTGTTGTTTGTTGCCCGGTTCACTAAATGAGCTTTTGTTTGAAATCGTAACCTTGCACCAGATAACCTGGTGTAAGATCTTGCAATTCGGATGGACCTTTTGCGATCCATATTATACGTTGATCGACATCGAATTGTGGGATTGTCAACGTAATTGTAAAACTAGGAACGAAAATGTTTATCGATGATGTTCCCTTCTTCTCGATTCATAATACCGGGGATGTGATGGTCATACACATGAATTCACAAATAATCTACAAAAATGTAGGGTAAAATACGTTTTTGGTCCCTATAGTTTCACGTTGGTTTCATTTTCGTCCCTCTACTTTCAAAACTGAATTTTTTCGTCCCTGTACTTTCCAAAACCCACATTTTTAGTCCTTCTGTTAACTTTTCTGTTAGTTGACTGTTAGTCATTGGTGACATGGTATTTTTAATGACGTGGCAGGTTTACTTGATTTTTTTTATCAATATTTTTAAATGATGTGGCATTTTAGTTTCCTCCTCTCTCTTTCCTTAAGCATCTCTCTCTCATCTGCAATTTCTCTCTCTCCTTTTCTTTCAAAAATGGAAACAAGATCCATGGAAATCAAAATCTGAATCACGAGCTCGCGAACCAACAGATCGAAAGCTTCGAATGACATTAATGATAAATTTGAATCACGAGCTCGCGAATCAAACGACAAGGCGATTAGATCTGCGACGGTGGTTTATGGTTTTGATTTTTGATGGATCTGGGTTTGTACCGAAGCTTCACACAAAAACAAAAAATGAAAATGATTGTGGTTTAAAGACGACGAAACCCACCAAGCGCTAAAACAACAGATCGTAGTTGTTGATTACCAAAAAAACAGAAAAAATTGTAAAGCCCAGATTCGTTTCGTGTCGTTTCTCTTGGTTTCCTTTCACAACCCCTTTTGTGATTTAGAAAAATTTGTAAAGCCCAGATCTCAACCCCTTCTATAAATTTGTTTTGATTCGAGTCAGCTTTTTCGATTTCCCCCTCCATTGATATAGATACAAGTGGTGATTGGGATGAACAGAGCTGACTAGGGTGATTTACATGGGTTTTTGCTTGAATTTTCTTCAAATCTGGTCTTCAATTTGAACACGAGGGAGGTGAATATTGGTTACCCTTGCTGCCTGAAATCTCGATGAACAGCCGCATGAGGAAGAAGAGAGCGTATGTAGCTTTCAATATAAATCAGTCAATTTGATTTTTCCATGAATTTTTTCGAATTAAACGGCAGGGGTTCTCACTTCTCTTCATTCTTCCCTTATGGATTTTCCCAGCTAGAGAGCAGGTAGGAGAAGATCAAGAGCTGATTCGTGACCAACTGGTTTTCGTTCTCACTTCAAATTTTGTAGCTTCGATTTGCTTCAACCCCGATCTTCCATGGTTGGTTCATGAGGAAAATGAATAATTTTTGCTTTTGATTTATCATTTATAGATACCCATTTGATTTAGGTCCAATGTTGAGGATTCTCGAAACAGGATCGATGAATTCGAAGGAAAAAGCTACGGATAGAGATAGAGAGGAGAGAGAGATAGAGATAGAGAGGAGAGAGAGAGTTGTGAGAGAGATGAGAGATGATAATTTTAAAATCAATAAAATGCCACATCATTTAAAATTTACCATGTCAGCTTGCCACGTCATAGAAAATACCTTGTCAGCGAGTGACTAACAGAAAAGTTAACAGAAGGACTAAAAAAGTGGGTTTTGGAAAGTATAGGGACGAAAAAAGTCAGTTTTGAAAGTACAGGGACGAAAATGAAACCAACGTGAAACTATAGGGACCAAAAACGTATTTTACCCTAAAATGTATTAATTATTGAAAATTTATACAAAATTATTCATGTTAAATAAAACAAAACTCCATGAATGAGAAAAACTTACTCAATATATGGCTCTACTTCCGCACGTTGCATAATAAATAATTTTGGACGACATGGTACTCCTCATCACTTAAGTTTCTCCGCATAAATTTTCCTAAACCTTTGCCTGGTATGATAAACATATCCAGGTCGTTCAAGTCTACACCTTCTGGAAGATTGTCAACCACATTACGGTTCACTGGGCGAAAGTGGTCGGAGATATGTTGGTCGAAGTAATACGAACAAAAGGTAGTTGTCTCGTGTACCAGGTACGCATTACAAATCGATCCTTCACTCGTACTTTATTTCCGGCAGTTTTCTTCAATCTATGCAAATATCTAGAATTCGTGCAGTAAAATGAATCTAAAATTTAGCATCATATGTATTTAAATATACTAAAAAGGTCAATTAACATAATAATATTTTACCTTTCAAACGGGTACATCCATCTGTATTGAACAGGGCCCCCAAGTAGTGCCTCATACGGTAGATGAACAGGAAGATGCTTTATCGAATTGAAAAATCCGGGTGGAAACATTCGCTCCAGTTTGCATACTATAACCTGGAATATCTCGGTTTAATGATTCGATTGTCTCTCGTGTTAAATCTGCGCATGTCAAATCTCCTGAATAACACACTTAATCGCGCCAACGATTCCCAATGTTTCGTTCGAGGAACGGCCTGAAATAACAGGCATCAATCGTTGCATAAAAACATGACAATCGTGACTTTTCATTCGAAAACAGTGATGACTCGCCGTCAATGCATCTCGAGAGATTAGAAACGTAACCATCAGGGAACTTAATCGATCGCATCCATTCAAACAGTAATTTCTTCTCTTCTGTATTTAACATGTATTTGGCCTTGGCGTAGTGCCCATCTTCATCCGGCTCTAACTCGAGGCGACGACACATTTCTTGGATGTCATACCGTGCCTCCAGGTTGTCTTTCGTCTTATTTGGCACATTTAAAACTGTATTGAAGACATTGTCGAACACGTTCTTTTCGATATGCATTACGTCCAAGTTGTGCCTGATTAGTAAATCTCCCCAATACGGTAAATCCCAAAATATACTTCGTTTCTTCCATCCACTGTTTTTACCAGCGGCCTTGTTTGCAACCTCAATATCTATTCCAGTAATTTTTTTCTTGCCAATAGAATCTAACCCGTGTAATATTTCGATTCGGCTATAAACTCGGGGTGGGCCTTGGTTGCATGCATTACGA
Organism: Gynostemma pentaphyllum; assembly: GCA_028015215.1. NCBI lineage: Eukaryota > Viridiplantae > Streptophyta > Magnoliopsida > Cucurbitales > Cucurbitaceae > Gynostemma > Gynostemma pentaphyllum. The sequence continues at coordinate 15,860,447 of CM051345.1, forward strand.
ACCTTATACCAATCTGTCTTGTTTGATCGAAACAAATGGTCACTCAGTAAAAATCTTCTATGACAATCGAACCAACACGTTTTCCGTCCATGTTTCAAAGAGAAAGCGCTAGTGTCAATCATGCAATGAGGACAAGCAAACTTTCCGGATGAGCTCTAACCTACGATAAGTTTAAATTAATTATACATATTATTATGCAATGAAAATAATTTATAATTAATAATCTATCATGCTTACTAGATAACATTGAATATGCCGGGAAGTCATTTATCGTCCAAATTACTACGGCTTTCATACAGAAATTTTGTTTTCTCGATACATCGTAAGTCAACGCTCCAGTATTCCTCAAATTAGTCAGCTCAATAATAAGAGGTTGGAGGTAGATATCTAACCTTTGTTTTGGACTCTTTGAACCCAGTACGATAACCGTTAAGAATATCACAAGATCTTTCATACACATCGATGGAGGGAGATTATAAGGTGTCAACATAACATGCCATACAGAGTATTGTGCACCAGAAGCGCCGTACGAGTTAAAACGTCAGTACATAACCCCAATCTCACATTTCTAATCTCACTTGCAAATTCTGGATGACAACGATCCAAATGCTTCCACGCGTCAGCATCAGATGGATGTTTCATATGACCATCCTTGTAACGTCCCGTTATTTTGTGATAAAAAAAAACTTTTATTTATTTTATTTCAATTTGAGTAATTAAAATTCATTTATTTATTATTAAATTAGAATTTAGTAATTTATTTCATTTTAATTCATTTTAATGACTTTATTTATTTAAATACGTTTTAATGGTATTAATAATTATTAACGGGCCAATTAATAATTATTAATCACCATTGGGATAGTTTGAGATGTTCGGGATTCGTTTTTAAGCCAAAAGTCTTAAAAGGGCAAAATCGTAAATTCCCAATTTGCAAAATATCTAAAAACACTATTCATTTGTCTTTAAAAACACAACTTTGACTCAAATTGACCAAAATCTTCATTCTTTTCCCCTCTCATTGCCGTGAGCTTCAAAGACCAAAAGAGAATTTTTGATTTTTGTTCGTTTCTTGCCGGATCGACTTGATTCTCGTTCCATTGGAAAGGTATCGGTCCTACGATCCTTTTCCACCTAGCCTTCGTACTTGCCACTCGTGTTTTGCGGAGTTCTCGGTAAGTAAAGTTTCAAACCCTAAGCTCCAAATAGTGTTTTAATGGAGTTTTCATTGTTTTCTTTCGATTTCTTGCCGTGAAACTCGGTGTTTGTCAATTCGGGAGTAGTTTTACGTGTTTTTGGAAACTATCCCATAACCCTAAAACCGAGTTTCAGTCGAAACCCTTCCCGTTTGAAAATTCCTCTTTGGGGTTTGAATTTGGGTTATAGATTCTTGTATAATTGCATATTTGAATTCATTTCGGGAAAGGGATTAATGTTCAAAAACCCTAATTATCGATACCCATTGAAATCGGGATTATCGAATTTGCTTAAAACCAACTCAAAATGTATTTAAATTGCCAAAAAGCCGAAAAAACCAAACCCGAGACCCTTTTTATAGGGAGGGCCGAGAGCCTCTTTGATGGGGGTTTGGTGGATTTTCCGTCTTTTTGCTTGTTTCATCGTTGTTTAATCGTTGGTTGGTAATTTATTAATTTTCGGGATATTAATCTTTTTGTAGGTGTTTTTGAACCGTTTGTTTGATCGCTCTTCCGGTGCTTAGGAGCGAAGTCTTCACTTTTAATTAAGGTGAGAATGATTAGAATTTAAAGTAACTATAGAAAGCAAATAAGTACGATGATTTGTAGAATCGGAAACTAAGATTAGAATCCAGTCTAAGGTTAGAAGATGTGAGATAGTGCCTTAGGATTTGAAATTAATCCTTTAAGAGAGAAACTTAGGATTTCTAGATGAAAACCTCGAATCTTAGAAGATTCTAAGTTAGATTAGTTTTGGAAGTTTAGAATCCTTGAAAGTTTAGGTTAATCGTTATGTTTTGACCTTTACTTTTATTATTGTTAGCGGAGTTCGATCGATATATCGTTCATCCGGGATTCTATCTATTTTATTTTTTGCCCTTTACTTTATGTTCTTTACTTTATGCCCCTTTACTTTATGCTTGTTTCGGTTGCTTTATCATTTACATTTACTTTATTTACTTTTGCAAGCATATGCAACCATATGCATAACATCTCGCATTATTGAAAAGAAAAGAAAGTGAGAAAGAAAAACGAAAGGTTAATGGTGGAATACGAGAAAGTCCACATTTCCTCCATGCATAAGTTTTGGTGGGACGCCATAATTGCCCACACTACTTCCATGCATAAGTTTTGGTGGGACGCTATAATTGCCCACACTACTTCCATGCATAAGTTTTGGTGGGACGCCATAATTGCTCACACTACTTCATACATAAGTATTGGTGGGACGCCATAATTGCCCACACTACTTCATATATAAGGATAATGGTGGATAGTATGTAAAAATCCACATTACCTCCATTTAATGCATAAATGGTGAATGCGTATCCTACGGGAAGTACTCATTACTTTTATGCATTTGATAGACGAGAAAGAGAATCGAGATGTTATATCAGGCAAAGTTTATTTATTTACTTTACTTATTCATGTTATGATAAGTTATTGGATGAACAATTAGACTAAGTGTGCTAATTGTATCATCTTTTGGAATTTATGGAAATAGAATTACCTAGAGTTTGGAGGACTTTAGGAGTGTTTTGTGTCAGTTAATTGGACACAAACCGAAATGCGAGTTTGAGGTCTATCTTTACTTTTTATGCTTATTATTCTCACTGGGCTTAGTTTGTTAGCTCATGATATTACAACCAATTTCAGGTAATGCCTTGGCTAGAGGTCGAGGAGGAGGAGGTGGTGCTGCGTGATCGAGGGATGCTGACCTCGAGATGGACTAATGGAATTGTAAAGTTTATGTCTTATTTTGATGAACTTTAAGAACTTTAATGAATTTGTATTTTGTATTTGGCTCCTAAGAGCCTAATGTTGATGTTTATATGTTATACATATTTGAACTCCTGATTTGGACTTAAAGTCCATGTGATCTTATTAGATTTGAAAATTAGGATGTAAACAGGTTTTCGGCATGCCAATTTTCAAACAAAACCACGCCAATTTTTCGTAAATTAAAAGACTTCCAGTGTTTTCTCTGAATTTAATTTATTTAAAAGTGACGGGTTGTCACAATCCTCTTGCGAATGCTTGTAATGCCATCTCATATGAGATGCCGTGACTTCCGATGCATACAATCGTTGTGAAGTCGAGGAGTGATCGGTAAATAAAACATACGAGTATGTGGAATGAGAGTGCGTTACCTTGTTTATATCTCGGATGGAAACAAAATTTACAATTATGGAGACTCGAATCTCCATCACCCCAGAATATCATGCATCCGTTCGGGCAACAATCAATGTTCTCAACAGGCAACCCGAGACCCTCCACTAATTTTTTCGTGTCGTATAAACTTTCTGGCAGCGTGTTGTTTGCAGGAGCGCAACGATGAAACCATTGTGCAATCGAATTAAAACCTCTCTCTGGAATATGATATGCCGATTTTATATTTAGAAGCTCCGTAGCTGCAGCCAATTGACTGACATCACAACTTGGGTATAACGGTATACTTGCTGATTCGAGCATATGATACATACGTTGCGCTTCTGGATTCATTTCCTCCTCCTCTTCTAGAATAGTTTGATTATCGTCTTGAGTATGATTAAACGTACCTTCGTATATCATATGCTACATTTTCCATATACTTGCTGTCTTTCATCACGATCTTCATCCAAATTCGGTATAGCATTTAAGCTGCTTCCTTGGTACAACACGGCTCGCTCCAACACCGCATTATATTGATCATCAGATTCCCCTTGATAAACCCACTTGAAATAATTCTCCACAAACCCACAACTATACAGGTGTTTCTTCACATCAAATGAAGAATATAACTTCTTATTTTTACATTTTCTGCACGGACATCGTATCATTTTTCCATTACGATCAAAATCCTGACAATTTTTGGGACAGCTTAAATTACTTTATTAATATTTAATTAAATACATTTGATCTTTTTTTGTGTCAATTATTTAAAAAAAATATTAAATATTATCATTATAGAATAAATAAATCATTAAAATTTAAAAACCACTTTCCATGGTGTGTACAAGGCCTGGCTTGCTCAGCCCCTATCTGTTGTAAGCAGATTTATAGCAAATCCAGGCTTAAATTAGTGGTCACCGGTGAAGAGGATTCTCAAGTACTTGAAAGGGTCAATTGAGAGGCATCTAATTTTCAAGAATGATATAAGAACTCAGAGAATGGTTAATGGATTCGTTGACTAAGATTATGCAGCTGATGTTGATTGAAGAAGGTCTCCAACAGGCTATGCCTTTCAGATGTGTGGTCCAATACTATGACCTGGAAGTCTGTGCTACAGCCAATTGTGGCATTGTCATCTATTGAGGCCGAATATATCACTACAAAAAAACTGTCAATTTGCGACCAGAAAATTGCGACCAAATGGTCGTTTTTAACTTAAAATGCGACCAAAAATGCGACCAACTGAGTGATTGCTAAAAAGCTGGTCGGTTTTGAATTTGTGCGACTGGATGGTCACAAATATAAGACCAAAAATTTTTGGTCGCAAAAAAGTCAAACTTTTAAAAATGCGACCAGATGGTCACTTTTTAGGCGACCATCTGGTCGCATTTTAACTAAGCCTAAAAGTGACCATTTGGTCGCATAAAAAGTGACCAAATGGTCGTAATTTTTGTGACCAAATGGTCACTTATTGGCTCAGTTAATATGCGACCAGATGGTCGCCTAAAAAGTGACCATCTGGTAGCATTTTATGTGAAAGATAAGTGACCAATTGGTCACATAAAAAAGTGACCAAATGGTCGCATTTTATGCGACCAAATGGTCACTTTTAGGCTTACTTAAAATGCGACCAGATGGTCGCCTAAAAAGTGACCATCTGGTCGCATTTAAGAATTTTTTTTTTAATTTAAATTTCAATAATTAGTTAATTAATTATTAATTATTAATTATTAATTATTTATTATTTATTAATTATTTATTTAATTAATATTAAAATTTCATAAAAAAAAAATTGGAATTAAAATAAAAAATATATTTATCAAATATTAAAAAAACGTTTTATACAGTCGAAAGAATCCTATAACTACTGCAGGAGGGGGGGAGGAGGCGTCGATGATGAAGGGCCGCCGCAGAGATCCAAGTACGCGGCCAAAGCGGCTGCGACCTGGACCTCGACTCGTGCTCGCATGTCGGCCTCAATAGCGGCGACTCGAGTAACGAAGTCCTCGCGCATAGCCTCCATGTCCGCGAGCAGTCTGCTCAACCGAGGAGAAGGCTGGGAGCTAGTGCTCGCACCTCTCCGCCAGGAGGCCGGGGCACATCTGCATAAAGGCGTCGCCCCTACAACCAAAATAAACTAATTTAATACTAATTACGTAAGTAAAATATTGAAATAAATTTAATTAATTAATTAATGAAATAATGTTAATTAAACTAACATAAATTAAGTAAATAATTTAAAATAAACTAATCAAATTAATTTGAATAAAAGTAAATTGAAATTAGATTAATTGAACTAAAATTAATTGAATTAAACTCAAATTAATTTAATTCAATTAATTTTAGTTTCAATTAATCTAATTTTAATTTACTTTAATTCAAATTAATTGATTAGTTTATTTTAGTTTTAATTAATTAATCTTAAGTTTAATTGAATTAATTTTAGTTCAATTAATCTAATTTTAATTTATTTTAATTCAAATTAAATGATTAGTTTATGTTAGTTTTAATTAATTAATCTTAAGTTTAATTGAATTAATTTTAGTTTCAATTAATCTAATTTTAATTTACTTTATTTCAAATTAATTGATTAGAATACTTAAACAAAATTATTCTAATTAATTAATCTAATTGTACTTTACTTTAATCAAATTTAACTAAAATTAAGTAATTAAACAATTTTTATTTATTCATTAAACTAAAATTAATTAATTAAATTAGTGTAATTAATTAATTTAAACTACTTAAGTATAATTGAAGTTAAACTATTTGAATTAATTACCCTACTTTAAATTAATTGATTTAATTAAAGTAATCTAAATTACATTAATTAAACTAAAATTAAAATTTAAACTAGTGTAATTATAAATTAATTTAGTTTAATTTTATTAAATTAAAGTAAACTATCTTAAATAAACTAAATAAGTAATTAAACTAAATTAGATTAAGTAATTAAATTAATTACTACTTAAATTGAATTAAAGTAAACTAAGTTAGATTAATTAAACTATTAGATTAATTAAACTAAAATTACTTAAAGTAACAAAATTAAACTAAACTAATTAATTAGTTAATGTAAACTAAAATGCTATGAATTAAACAAAAGTAAACTAAGTAATTGATTACACAAATTTAGATTCATTAAACTAAAACTAATTAAATTAACAAAACAAAACTAAACTACTTAATTGAAAACTAAAAACTAAAACTACGTAAAATAAATTCTTAAACTAAACTTCAATTTTATACGAAAACTAACCTCGTAATAGAAACCGGGATTGGGGTTTGAGGGTTTTAGATTTAGAGTAAGAACGGAACGGAACGGGAAGAAATAACAGGGGAACGGGAGAGGGGAAAGAGAGAAAAGAACAAAAAGAGAGGAAGAAAAAGAGAAAGGAAGAAAAGAAGAAACGGGGGAAAGGAAAACTGATGGGAATTTAAATCAGATTTTGCGACCAAATGGTCGCAAATATGTAATCATGACAAGAAACGAAAGGTCGCGCGTGCTGGGGAAAATGGCGACCAACTGGTCGCATTTCTTGAGATATTTGCGACCATATGGTAGCATTTCATGAAAAAGCGACCATATGGTCACCACTTTACCATGATCCATAACAGCTGTCATATCACGAGTCCCATCAATAATTGCGACCATCTGGTCGCAATAATGAAATTCACCGCCAAATATTGCGACCAGATGGTCGTAATCTTTAAATTCACCGCCATAAATTTCATTGAAATTTAAATTTACCGCTCATTTTTGCGACCATAAGGTAGCCATTTTACTTATATTTTTTAAAAATATAATTATAAAATGCGACCAACTGGTCGCATTTCACTTCTAAATTACTACCATGTGGTCACCTTTTGTGTGAAATTGCGACCACTTGGTCGCAAATATAATTTTTTTTTTTAATCTTTCCTTAAAAGAAATAGTTTTAATTAATTAAACACATACACACACATTTGAATAATTGCGACCATCTGGTTGCAATAATGAAATTCACCGCCAAATATTGCGACCAGATGGTCGTAATCTTTAAATTCACCGCCATAAATTTCATTGAAATTTAAATTTACCGCTCATTTTTGCGACCATATGGTCACCATTTTACTTATATTTTTTAAAAATATAATTATAAAATGCGACCAACTGGTCGCATTTCACTTCTAAATTACTACCATGTGGTCACCTTTTGTGTGAAATTGCGACCACTTGGTCGCAAATATAAATTTTTTTTTTTTAATCTTTCCTTAAAAGAAATAGTTTTAATTAATTAAACACATACACACACATTTGAATAATCAAGTTCATCATCGTCTCCAAGAAGTCCGTCACATACAGTCTTCTTCTTCTTGTTCTTCTGTTTCTTCATCAGATTCATCGTCTCGAATAAATTCAGCATCAATGTCACGTGCGTGAGAAGTGGAAGCATTTATATCATCATCATCATGCAATGTTATCGTTCCATCGTTCAAAGAACGAACAAGATTTGCATTCGACCATCGTCGATTGCACGAGATCGTATCTCATCTTCTTGAAAAGCAACGCTTCCTCTGCGTGGTCGTCTTTCTCGGACAAGTTTTCTTCTACCTGGGCGTGGTTTAACTTTACAAACAACTAACCAATCGCCGGATCTCGTCTATTAATCGGATAGTTCAGGTAATAAACTTGAATCGCTTGTGAAGCCAGGACGAACCTATCGGTGCACACATATGCTTAGACTTCTTTACCTCAACGATTTGTAAATGATCAATCTTACGGACTCCACCTCGTCTGGTTGTCTCGAACCAAGTGCAGTTGAACAGAACAATGCGTTTTAGCGTCGGACTTGCGTATTGAATCTCAAGAATCTCATCGATTACTCCGAAGTAATCGTCTTCGTTTGTGCCGAACACGTGACCTTTTATGCAAACACCACTGTTGTTTGTTGCCCTGTTCACTGAATGCGCCTTCGTTTGAAATCTGTAACCGTTTCCGCTATTTTCCTCACTGCCCCGGGTCACATCAAGTCAGAATTTACGACCACATGGTCACTTTTTGGGTGACCACTTGGTAGCTTTTATCCCACCAAATTCTTTATCAATTATTGGTCCCATAAAAATCACATAATTTGCGACCATCTGGTCACTTTTTATTGCGACCATTTGGTAGCTTTCTTCCCTCCAATTATAAGCTACCACTGCTCACTTTGGGCCACCAAAATTACGACCATCTGGTCACTTATAATTGCGACCATTTGGTAGCTTTCTTCCCTCCAATTATAAGCTACCACTGCTCACTTTGGTCACCAAAATTGCGACCATCTGGTCACTTTTTATTGCGACCATTTGGTAGCTTTCTTCCCTCCAATTATAAGCTACCACTGCTCACTTTGGGTCACCAAAATTGCGACCATCTGGTCACTTATAATTGCGACCATTTGGTAGCTTTCTTCCCTCCAAAATTACGCGCCATTTTTTGCTACCAAGGAACATTTTAGTCACAAAAATGCGACCATATGGTCGCAAAAAACCACTTTTTATTGTGACCATTTGGTAGCTTTCTTCCCTCCAAAATTACACGCCATTTTTTGCTACCAAGGAACATTTTAGTCACAAAAATGCGACCATATGGTCGCAAAAAAAGTGACCAAATGGTCACTTAGAGTCAACCTTCAAAGAAAGTGACCAGGTGGTCACCAGAAAGCTACCATATTTTTTTGGTCGCAAATTTCTGGTCGGATTTTGATAGTTTTTTTGTAGTGTATTGTCTTAACAAATGCAGTCAAGGAAGCAACATTGCTAAGATGATATCGAGGCCCAAAATAAGGGACGGGTCTATATAGTGTTTCAAATTATTATATTTCTAAATATAATATAACAAGGTGAAATCCATAATACAAATATGTAATGCTTGTTGGTTTCCTTTCCACTTCTATTGGTATTGGCATGCCCCGCCCTAGATTCTGGGTTCAATCCTTGCCCTGGGTGTAACCTCATATTTTTTGGAGGCTCTTACATGCTATTTTTAAAGGGATAATCCACTATATAGCCCAAAATGATTACCCCCTATGTTTTTATAGCCTCTTAAATTTGTTAGGTTTTTTTAGCCTTTTTAGAGTATCTTCTTTTTATATATTCCCATTTCACCCTTATTTAATTTTTAATATTTTTTTTAATTGTTGATTTTTAGTCCAGTTGATTTGATTTTGTAAATGATTATCTCTCCAATCTTTTTACAGCATTTTTTTAATTATTGGTTTAATTCTTCCTCAAATCGTGGGATTTGTATTTATTCCTTTTTCTATAGATGTTTCACGTTTCATCATTTTTTAGGGTTCATTCTCTTTCATTTCTATTCGTATCATCCCTTCGTCTATCATCATTCTTATTGTTTTTTCGTTTAGTTTTTTTTTTGTCAATGGATTCGATTTTTGTTGACGTTAAGTTTTCTTTCTTTCTTCTTCTTCTTCCTTTTTCATCTCTTCATATTCCTTAGATCTGCAACTTTCGGATTCCTTAGATCTGCAATTTTCGGATTCCTTAGATCTGCAACTTTCAGGATGGCCAAGGTCGAAAGTCTTTTCTTCTTCTCTTCTTCTTCTTTTTGTTTTTTTTTCTGGGTTCGCTGTACAGTATACGTTTATTTATTATACTGTACATGAATCCTTCTTCTTCTTTTTTGTTGGGTTCGTTGTACAGTTTAAGTTTTTTTATTATACTGTACATGAATGTGGTTCTTCTTCTTCTTGTTGTTTTTTCAAGCGTTCACTGTACAGTACCTTTTTTTTATTATACTATACATGAATATGGTTCTTCTTCTTTTGTATTGTACAATTATATTGTACTATTTTTCATCTGTCATTTTTTTAAAGTTTTTTTATTAAAGTACTTTTATTTTTCGTATACTATACCTTATTTATATTTATTATTTACTTTAATTTTTAATGTATAGTATTTGTTTATTTAATATATTTTGTAATTTTGTTGTTAGTTTTCTTCTCTTTTTTTAATATATAGTTTGTTTTTTCGTTATTCCTTATTGTACAGTTTTATTTAGAATACTGTACTTTATTTAAATTTATTATTTACAAAATGTTTTTAATGTATATTATTAGTTTTTTTAATATATTGTAATTTTTTTGTTTTTTTTTTATCGTGTTTGTCTTTTTATTAATGTATAGTATTTTTATTAATACCCTCATCTTCTTCGTTGTCATTTGTTGTTTTCCTGCAATTTTTTTTTTGTTTGTTTTTCTACCGCATGGGTTTAATTTTTCCTATAAATCTGCCAAGATTTTTTCCCTTTAATTTCAAATTTTCTCTCTTATTTTCTTTTATTGTTTTTTCATATTTAATGTTTCCTTGATTTTAGTATATTCAAATCTTTTTCTCTTTTTTATTTATTCATTTTTCTTAATTTTAGAAGGGCATCATTGTATTTTCATTCTCATTTAAAAATTTCCTGGGGCTATTTTGTTTTATCTTTTTCTTTGGGGCTATTATGCTTTAGGTTTTTTGAATTTGGGTTATATACCCAGTTTTCCCATTTTTAAATTGTTATATATTATTTTATATTTTAAAAAATAAAATTTTAAATAAGATTAGAGAATTTACCTCTCACTTTATTCATTTCAAATTTATGATAAATAATGGAAAATATCTCCCAATAAATTTTTAACCTAATTTATAATATAAGAGAAAAAATTGTTTTCTTTTTTAAATTTCACTTTATCTATTTTATTATTTTTTTAAGTTTGTTAGTTTGATTCGTTGTTATAAATTTATTGATTTAGTTTTTTTATTTGTTAATTTTTTTTTTTGTAAGAATTTGCCTCACTTTATCTTTTTCAAATTTACCATATATAATAAAAAATATCTCCCAATTTTTTTTTAACCTTAATTTATAATATTAGAGAATTTTTTTATATATAAATCTCACTTTATCTATTATATTAATTTTTATAAGTTTGTTAGTTTGATATGTTGTTATAAATTTATTGATTTAATGTTTTTCGTTCGTTCATTGTACACTCAAAAAATATAATTTTATAACATTCTAAATATTATGCTATTGTTTTAAATGTATTTCAAAAAATGATCATTTAAAATGTCAGTTTTATAGTTATATTTAATTATTTATGCAAATCGTCATCATTGTGCTCTTGAACCTAAATCATATACCTGTTAATGCTCAAAATCGAGTTTTATTTAATAAATTGAAAAAAAATATTATATATATTTAAAAAAGAAAACTTCATTAATACACAACATATTAATGAGTGGATATCTATAACTCATTACGCAAGCATTAATTAAGTAAGCTCGAGGGATAGATTTGAAATGTAATTTTAAAATATTAGTATTTGAACCTAATTGAGTTATTCATTTTCTGATAACTACATGTAGTCTTTTTCCTCTGTTTGATAGAATTATAATATAGATTTTCATTATATAGATTCTTGATAAGTATGAATAATCAAATAATTATATGTAAGCCTCATACACTAAACCCAAAATATATGAAATTGGATAATAATAAAAAAAGAATAAAATCAAGTATTTCCAAAAAAATAAAAAATAAAATAAACTTTAAACAACAAATACAGTATTAAAAAACGAGAAGTAGAAGTTTAACAATTCTTCAGCATTTGCCCATCTCTAAGGCTTTAATCTGGTCATCATCATCAGTGACAAATCTTGACCAATACCAATGTGTCTTCCACACTTTGCCCATCTCCTCAATCGGAATTCCTTTGGTTTCAGACACGAAAAATTAGACGAAAATGGACATAAAAACCACGAAGAAGGCGAAGAAAATGAAGAGACCAAACTTCATTTTGCAAAGCATCATCAAGAACACTTGGGCCACAACAAAGGTGAAGATCATGTTCACAGATACATTGATACTTTGAGCGGCTGATCGGATTTCCAACGGGAAAATTTCACTGGGCACAAGCCAACCTAGTGGCCCCCAAGACCAAGCAAAGCCAGCAACATAAATGCAGATGAAAAGAACCACTACAATTGCATACCACTTTGGCAAATCTCCTGGATTTCCACTTACTCCAAATAAGACTATACAATACTTGATTTGTAAATCCGATTCCAAAACCGAGTAATATACGACCAAGAATCAGCATCAAAACTTGTTGTGCAAAGCCATTAATAATGGCACCAATGCAGAACAAAACCCCACCGAAAAGCATGGACAGTCTCCGACCAAACTTCCTCGTCACAGTCGAAGCCACCAGCGATGCAACCAACGCGGCCAAGTAGAGGGATGAGGTGAACATTGTCAAACTCGGATTATCATACTGACAGTACTGATTTGTCGTCATTGTCTCGTTCTTTTTCGTGTACACCGCCGGGAAAAACTTCTGCAGAAAAGGATCCATGGAAGTCACACCACCTATTAAAAAAAAACACACATCAAAATCAATCAAATAATTTTTTTTCAAACATATTAGTTAATTAGATGACAAATGAAAGTACCTGAAATCCCAATATCGTAACCGAAAATAAGACCGCCCATAGCAGCGACAATGCATGTTACGGTGACGAAGGGAGTAAGTTTGCCAGGATACCCCTTCTTACCATCACCGGGGAGGATTCCTCCGACTGCAGGCATTGTTTTTCCTTCCCAGAGACGAAACAAAGAATAAGAGAAACACACTCGAAAAATGCAAACAGGAAAAGCAGCTTATGCGTATATAGAAAGAAGAAGATATAGGATTGAAGGGGTCATAGACGATCATATATATATAGAGAGAAATACAATAAAATAAAATATTTTTTAAAAGTATATCTTGATAGCAGATACCATAAACAAAATCGTTGGTGTTGGTCGGCCATATTCATAATCCTAGTTTTTTTTTTTTCAATTATAAATTTCTAGATGAAAATTAAAATAATGGGATATTTTCATATTAACAATATTGCTGAGTCACCAAATTTATTGTAATACAAAATTTAGAAAGTAATATTTGCGTCATCTGTATTAAAAAAGTTTTGGATAATGTGGTATAAAAAGAATATTACCGGGATATTAATTAGAATTACCGTGATTAATAGTGGCATTAATGATATTACCGACCTAATAGATGGGTTTTTTTGGAAAAATTATTGTTTCCTTTTTTATTTCAATTCAAATTCCTTACAGTATGTTACCTTCCAACAATATCCATCGCTTATCCCTCGTTTTCTTGCCTTTTATTTATTTTTCAGTTTACAGGTTTCTATCTCGTTTTCTATTTCATTCCATTTTTTCGTTTTATTTTTCTGTTCTTTTTTATAATATTTTTGTATAGTTTTTTCATTTCATTTTTTTGTTTTAGAATGGGTAAATCACTTCTAACTTCCTTTTTCATCTTTGTCATTTTGATGAAAATTGAATTTATGTAGAGTATCATTATCTCAATCAAAACAATGTTCTCGTTGTGGTGAAAAAGGTCATAACCACAATACATGTAGGAATCCTATACGAATGAGGATTGATTCGTCATCTTAGATTTTATATTTCTCTCTAATTTTGGATTTGTTCGTTGGTTGTATCTTTGATTGTTAGTTTCATTGTTTTTTATGATATTAATTTTCTTTCTGGGTATTTTATTTTATAAATTTTCATGTTATGAACATTCGCTTATTAATTTTTGTTGTTTTTTATGGATTTATTTTTTTTCCCTTTTTTTTAGGGATGCTTTATCTTAGTTTAGATTAGACTCTTAACCTGCTACTTTTTTATTCTTTTTCAAGGAAATGTCCATATTTAGTTCTTTTTTTAATTATTTGTTTTTTTTAAACATGACACACCGTTTAATTATATTCAATTATGGAAATCATTTTTCACATTTAATCGTTTTTGTCCCTTTTTTTTCCATCATCCACACTGTTTAATTTATTCAATTCTAGAGTTCATATATTTTTATCAAACTATGACTCCTTGTTTACAATTATGTCTTCGATGATATAATACCTTATACATGTACAAACAGATCCTAAGAATGACGGGTATAAAACAAAAAAGTCAAACATACACCATTCAGTATGATTCACTAATAAAAGTTTGTCCTACAAAAAATTAAGGTTTAACAAAAATAAATATGAACAATTATATAACTAAAATAAATAAATAATAATAATGTAAAGAAAAAAAATGTAATAATCTTTGGGAAACCGTATTGGGGCATCAGATACTGTACAAAATAAAAAAAACATGTTTGCTAGTTTTTGTTTCATTTTTAAATTTTTTTTTTATGTATGATATCTAATGATGTGTAAACTTTAGATTCATTTAATGATGGGAAAACTATAGGTTCATTAATCTTGAAAAGATTCGCTTTTAATTTGTTTTGTAAACTATATTTCTAAATCATTATACTCCTCATTCTTCTTGTTGAAATATCTGTTTTATATTTAATATTTATTTGGCATTTTATTTTGACAAAAAACTTATTAATATTTCCTTAATCTGTGCATACATAATTTTATCAAATGAATATTTCTTTTTTCTTCATCATTGATTAGTTAGAATTTTGATTAATTTATTTTGAATTTTAATAGATTGAAAGTTTATTTGATTATAAGAAGTTTGAGCAAATTGTGGATCTTGTTTGTATAATTTAATTCAGTTATGGAAGTTATGGTAATTCCTTGGCCATTAATTTACTCATATAAGAGGTATACTCATTCAAGTGTCCAAATCACCAATATGTGTGAGATTAATTGATTGATTTTGGGACTTTTTTGGTGATTGGCCAGATTTTTCAAATTATCTATAAAAATGTCCAAAAGCTGAAAGTAATTGGGAGAATGTCCATTTTCTGAGAAGTCCGGTTTTTGAAACCCGTGTTTGACTCATTTTTTCTAAAGTCCTGTTTTGAAAACCGGACTTCAATCCAGTCACACCACGCGGACGCCACCTGTTCGAAAACGGGTTTTTAAAACCCGAGTTTAAGTAATTTTTTTTTGCCATCTTAAAAACGGGTTTTCGAAACCCGTGTTTGGGTGAAAATTTCACCTGCCTTAAACACGGGTTTCATAAACCCGAGTTTAGGAAGAAAAAAAATCCAATTTTTTTTTCTTTACTATGTGTTTAATTTTTAATATAAATATAATTTTTAATTTTTTTTTAGATTTTCTAAGTTTTAATTTTAAATTGAATATGTATTTTAAAAGTGTTATAAATCATATAAATATGTATTTACAATGACATAATTTATTATAATTACTCATTAAACGGAGCCTAAAATTGGACTAATTTTTTTTAATGAAAATGGAAAAATAATATATTAAAATATAAAAGTATAATAATATCCATATCAGTGAAAAAAAAAGCATGACAACTAATGATGGCCCCCAGTCCCACATGGAGGTCGTCGTCAATCACGAAATAGACGGGGTCCACGAGCGCCTCGACCTCGAGTAGGTGGTACATCTGCCTCAATAGTAGGTGGTGCATCTATCGAGTGAGGAGGCTGAAATGATGTGAATGAAGAACCAGGAGTGGGAATCATACAAAATGTCGGAGTAAAAGGTGTGGAGGGACCAACATCCGATGTGGAGGGACCGGCACCCGATGAAGGGGAAAACATAGATGGACCAACATCAGAAGAAAGGGAAAACTGAGTCGGTCCCACAGCCGATAGGGTAGAATGCGGTGAAATATCAACCGTTGGCTCCATATTTGGAAGATCCACATCATGATCATCAGGTTGCACAGTAGCACGAGCATTATTTCTTCTAACGCGTGGACGACCCCTTTGAGGAGGGGGAATGTGACCATGCTCATGTCATACTCGATATACTGTCTTTAGATTTGACACACATTCCATCGAATTAGAGCGTAGAATCGGGTCTTCCAAATTGGGTACCGCGTCTCTCTGAAAGAAAAATGAATAAACTAATTAAAATTTAATAAGTTAAGTTACGTAAATAACTCAAATAATACTTTCATCACTCACAACATAGGCTAATGACGCCCCGTATCGAGTGATGAAGCGTCGAGTAATCGAATAATACCACGTATAATATCCATTCTCAACATCTCTATACCCCTCAGCATCCTGATACCCCTCAACTATATGGTCCAAATGGGCATCCCAAAGAGACAATTCCACACGCAATAGATCTCTCAAATTAGCAGTGTGACGTCCACGTAAATCAAATCCGTGCAGTCTAGGATAGGTATTGCACACATCAAGAATCGGTTGGACCATGCCAAACTGTCGCGTGACTCGATCCGGAAAATACCACTCTGCTACGAAGAAAAAGATGAGTGGACTCCGAGTCCGCCAAACTGCTTGCCTAGTAAGGCAATAAGCTGGTAAAAATGCCATAACGTCCTCATCGTATGGCTCCCAAACAACCTGCAAAAAAAAGTTAGAATTTGAATTTGAATTACATAATAATTCAAATTAAATTCTTGTAGTTAAATAACCTGACCTGATCTAGCTGAAGTTGGTCTAACATATACCGGTACTGTACCAATACATGAAAGGAAGACTCTGTAGTGCGTTTGTCGTCCTTCCACCTATAATTGAAGGTATAATAAATATAATTATAAGTGTGTTACTATAATTATTAAATAAAGAATAAAAGAAAAATGTTCTAAAATTAACATACCGATAACCAAGTGGAACGTCACCTATCATTGCCCGTTTACCCACCCGGCGTGGTGCAATACATGGAAATCTATCCCAAGCCCATATCTGTAGCAATACTAATTCCATAGCCTCAGATCGAGATGTTTTGCATAACTCTCTATAGAGCCATGCAAGACATGCTCCACCCCAACTGTAACTACCAGTAACCTCAAAATCTGTCAGTAGCTGTAGATACATCATGTGAACAAGGGTGCACGATTTGTCCGACATAAGTACACCCCCGATCAATGAAAGAATATACGCTCGAGCGTATCTCTGAATCGTCATCTCATCTGCATCGGGAGGCATAAGGGCAAAATCCCTAAACTGAGTATTCAACCACGTCAGGCTCAAACGTTGCCCTTTTATATCCCTAGCAGCAGGTGTGAAGCCTAACAACTCAGTGCATAAATCATGCCATCCCAATCCCAGCTCGCCAATCACTGGTAATCCATCAACAGGTAAACCCCACTGAATAGCGATGTCCTGAAGCGTGACTGTACACTCTCCAAACGGCATATGAAATGTATGTGTCTCGGGTCACCATCGCTCCATTAACGGAGTAATGAGATGCCAATCAAGAGTGATGAACCCGATACTGACTATCCCATAGAATCCGGCCTGTCGTAAGTAAGGGTCAATACGTCGATCGTATGTGTGATTCTCAGCTGAGCGTGTAATCGCGGCCTCACGACGTACACTGTAACGTCCCGTTATTTTGAAGTGAATTTTTTTATTTTATTTTATTTAATATTGTTTATTTATTTATTTATTTCAATTTAAGTATTTAGATTAATTATTATTTTTGTAATTTCGATTTTAGTAGTTATTTTCGCCCGAAATCCTTTTTAATCGTTTTAATATTTTAAATTCACTTCGGTGACATTAATAATTATTAATAGGCCAATTAATAATTATTAATCACCTTTAGATTTATTTAAGAGCATCAGGTTTCGTTTTATAAGTCAAAAGTCATAAAAGGACGCAACCGTCATTTCCAATTTCTTAAAATATCTAAAATTACTATTCACTTATTCTTTAAATATCACAAAATTGACAAAGTTGACATTTTTTCTTCTTCTTCTTCTTCTTCTTCTCTTGGCCGTAGCCTTCATCCACCATGGATGACGTTTTTCTTTTCTTCGTTTCTCATTCGTTTCTCATTCGTTTCTCGATGGATCAGCTTGATTTCGATTGCGTTGGATTGGTAGGGACGAGGGCTACCTATCCAACCTACCTTTTCTGAGTTTCCCGTTCTCTAAGGGAAGTCCCAAAAAGTAAGTTTTCAAAACTTTTTAGGTGGCTTTGTTTGTTTTTTATTATAAATGGGTTTTGAAGTTAAAATCATGAATTTCTATCATGGAATTTGACGATTTTGAGCCCCGATTTTAGAAAAACACTATTCACCCGAAAACACTATTCACCCGAAAACACTATTCACCCGAAATTACTATTCATCCGAAATCACTATTCACCCGAAAATGCACACTTGTTCTCATCTTAGTTATGAGTTGTAATATGTTGTGCAATTGGTGAATTGTAGGTGCGTTTGCTCGGTTGTTGATTCGTGGGAAATAGGAGATTTGGAGCAAAACTAATTTGGCTAAGGTGAGAATAGTTAGGATTTAAAGTAAATTTAGAAAGCAAATAAGTATGATGGTTTGTAGAATTGGAAACTAAGACTAGAATTCAAATCTAAGATTAGAGGGAAGTGAGTTAGTGCCCTTAGGATTTGAAGTTAATCCTTTAAGCGAGAACTTAGGATTTCTCGAAGAAAGCTTTGAATCTTAGAAGATTCTAAATTAGATTCGTTTCGAAGCTTAGGATGGATCATTGGAAGTTACAAGATCCAAACTTGTATTTAGAACGGTTAATAGAACCTCGGATTATATTCGAAGTTTAGAATCCTAGAAGGTTTAGATTAATCGTTTAAGTTATGATTTTACTTTTATTATTGTTAGCGGAGTTCAACTTACGTATCGTTCGTCCGAGATGCTTATCTATTTTACTTTATGTCTTTTACTTTATATCTTTTACTTTATACCCCTTTACCTTATGCTTGCATCAACTACTTTAATTCCGCACTTTATTTATTTACTTTTACAAGGATATGCAAGCATATGCATATCATATTGCATCATATCATTCTCGCACCATTCATGAAAAAGAAACGAAAGTGAAAAAGAAATGAAAGTGAAAAAGAAAAGAAAGTGAAAGAGAAAAGAAGGAAGAATGATGAACCCTACGTGGAGTTCACATCACCTTTAGTGAAAAAGAAACGAAAGCGAAAAAGAAATGAAAGAGAAAAAGAAAAGAAAGTGAAAGAGAAAAGAAGGAAGAATGATGAACCCTACGTGGAGTTCACATCACCTTCAGAGAAAAGAAAGAATATGAAAGAAAAGGAGTTGAATGAGTATCCTACGGGATGTTCTCATTACTTCTAGATTCAAAAGGAGTGAATGGTATCCTACGGGATTGACGCATTACTTCTTCATACATAGGGAGTTGAATGGTATCCTGCAGAATGTACGCATTACTTCCTCATGCATAAGGCTGAATGGGATCTTACGGGATGTTCTCATTACCCTTCATTCACGTACAAAAAGGGCAAATGGGAAGTCCTACGGGATGCTCTCATGCATTCATGTTTATGATAGATGAAAGAGAGAATCGAGAAGTTGTATGATGTGCAAAGTATATTTACTTTTCTTACTTATGTCATAACAATGTTGATGGATGAGTATTGACTATGATTATTAGTAATATCATCCTTAGAAAGTATAAAACGAAATTACCTAGAGTTTAGAGAACTTTAGGAGAGAATTGTGTCAGATTAATTGGACACAAATTGGAATACGAGTTTGAGGTCTATCTTTACTTTTTATGCTTATTATTCTCACTGGGCTTAAGTTGTTAGCTCATGATATTACAACATTTCAGGTGTTCGGGTCATGAGAGAGGAGCTGGTGTGGCTTGATCGAGATGATGAATATGCTGAGATGGATTAGTTGTCATTTAAAAGTTCCGGAACTTGCCTTATTTTATTTTGTTTTATTTTCGGTCTTTAAGATGTAAATTTGTTATAAGCTCAAGAGCTTTTCATTTCACTTTTATTATTATAAATCTCTTTGAACTCCTGATAGGGACTTGAGTTCCTTGTGTTTTAGATTTCGAAATTTAAAATTGTAAACAGGTTATGGATAGTCTGAGTTTTAAACATATCCATGCCAAATTTTTTATTAAATTTAAAGACTTCCGCTGTCAATCTGATTTTAAATTATTTAAAAGTGTCGGGTCATCACATACACATGCTAAAGCATCCGTATACTCGTCATTCCATACAAACTCGGAATGATGCGAACGCTGTGTACGAAGTACAGAAGGATCTAATGGTCCGGGATTAAGAAAAGTCATAATCTGTACACATTTGTACAAAACATTTGTATTTAGGACATAAAAGTACACTTAGAACACAAAAAGTAACCATCTGAATAAAACATTCATTCGTATTCAATGTCATAAAAGGTACATAATTGTTCACACGTAAAATAACAACATAAAAAGCACATAGAGGCCACATAATAAAAGATATGATAACAACTATAACTGTGATGTACTAGGCTGAGACTGAGACTGGGATTGAGACTGAGAACAAGATGGACATGTACGTCAATTGTGACCATCTTTTTGACATACACTGCATCTTTGTTTGACCACTGGTTCTCGTATGTCCATCTCATTGTGGATCCGAGTACTGCGAGGTTTACCATATTCCATTCCCACATTTGGAGGAGGCTCAAATTGTGGTGTGTAGATTGCCTTGTAAGTTTCTAATCGATAATATGGATCGATCAATTCCTTGTAATCAACTCGATTTTTGATGCACCCCGTAATGACATGGGAACATGGAATCCCGTAAGTCTGCCACTTGTTACACGTACATGTTCGTTCATCCAATCTAACCACATGTTTATTTCCACCCCCAGGACTATTTGGGTGTGAACCAGTCCTAACATAAAAAATCCCTCGTATCTGACAAAATGTGGTCACGACATGTTTGCTTGCGCTTTCCTCCCATTCTTCTATTTTACGCATTGCGTACCTTTAAGGAATACGATTCAATAAATATAAAATTAGTTTGCGATAAAATTTGGAACGCCAGAGTAGAACATTGATATTTACCTTGTAAATTTTTCTCCTCGGTCTATCGCATCTTGTGCCTCAGATCGTCGGTTAGTAAAATATGTGACAGTGCAATAAAAAGCCATCTCCACCAATGTAGTGATCGGTAATGAACGAGCACTTTTTAATACTCCATTGATGCATTCTGCATAATTTGTAGTCATCCACCCATACCAATGAAAGCCATCATGTGCTCGAGACCATTTTTCTGGGGGAAGATTTCTGAAAAATTGCATCGTATCCTCGTTCATCAGTTTTAAATCATTCATTGCCTTGTCAAACTTTTTCACTTGGGATTCAGAGCCGACACGATAAACTATATTTTTCATCAAACTGCTCTTGAATCTCTCATTAAAATTGCTTGCAACATGGCACAAACAAAATCTATGATATGCTCTCGGCTCCGCCCAAACATTACAAGGATTGTTAACTGCAGCTATAATACCTGCGTGTCTATCAGACATCAAACAGATACCATCTCTATCAGTAACTCGATGACGTAAATGGTACAAGAACCATCCCCAAGTATCAGCACTCTCCACAGCAACGACACCATATGCAAGCGGGAATATATGACCATCTGCATCGAGGGATGTGGCTATTAACAATTTTCCCTTATACTTTCCATATAAGTCGGTCCCATCAATTTGTACAGTAGGACGACAATGTTTGAATCCCTCTACTAATGGTCCAAAAGCCCAAAATATACTCTTGAAGTATGAATTACCCATGGATTCAAGAATAGGGGTAAGCCTCCACTTAACCTGGGTCAAAGGATTCCTTTACTTCAAAATGTGCATGAAATATGGTAACAACTTGTATGATGTATTGTGTTCACCAAAAAGTCGCACCTGTGCTTTCCTTCTACCATCCCACACCTTCCAGTAGTTGACCGCATACTTGTATTTATCTTTTAACAATTGTTGTAGTAGAACAATTTTTACTCGAGGTTCAATCCTCACCATATTTAGAACATCCATAGCGATGATAGAAGCGTCTAACTGAGAATGGCATTGATTCAATCTAGGAAAAAGACATGTGTGTGGACCATTGAACTGCGTAATCTCAAACCTACCAGATCTTTTCCTTGGACCGGCACAGAGTCTCCACTCACATCCATTTTCATGTTGCTTACATCTAACAAACCCAAGCACTGCTATTCGACTTAACCACCTTAATTAATTGATGCTTCATAATGCAAGTTGTCTTAACAGCATATTGAAGCTCCTCCTTCGTATCATACATACATCCTTTCCTTAACACATCAGAGCCATCACCTACATAATCGTTAGGGAGAGTCTCGGATATAGAATTAATGATGTCCATGTCTAACTGAGTGTAAATTGACGAAGGGGGTTCATGCTCACGTTCACCCACATTCATATAATAATCACCCTCGTCGTCAGTCAATGTACGGACATCTATGTAATCATTGGTTGCTAATATAGCATCAAATCTACTAAAAGGTAACTCTGATTCAAGTCCGACATCTCCTAATGGGGGATTGTTATCTATGTTTTCCATAATGTAAACCCTAACAAAAATATAACGGTGATATAATTTATTTTAAAGGGCAACTACTAAAATAACTTATTTTTACATACTAATTACTGAAAATTAAAACTTTTCAAAAATTTCAAAAATATTATAATTATAGTTCAATAATTAAATTAAAAAAAAAGTAAAAAAAATTAACAAGTTCATTGATCATGCATATTATTTACATGCATACTATTTAAAAACCTAATTCACATAATCATGCATACTATTTAATGTTAGGAATGGTGTCCTAGAACTTGTAATTATTTAATAAAAATAATTTATTTCGAATAAGTTAAATAAATAAACATAAGTTCTTTATTATCTATATTGATTCAATTGAAGATATTAGGAATATATGGAAATATATAAATATCAAACATTCAAATAGTAAAACCCTAAGTCACTCTTATGAAATCACGACTTAGTATGTGAGTCATATGAGAGGATTAAGGTCGAGATGAGTAACTTAAAAGTGTCTACAGTAAATGAATAACGTTTGGGAACCTTATCCTGGTAACACTGTTGATAGCTTCGCATTTTGTTTATAGACAAATGATCTAATCCTGATCATTCATGTGGGAGACATGAAATGGAAGTATCATATGCAATGTTGATTGTATAAGACAGGACCACGATGTTCGATCAAATTTCTCATTAGTACCGTTTACGAGAAATGATCGAATATCAAACTAAGTTTATCAACCAGGTGATAGATCTCAATCCTGAGTGAAATGTGGACTCCTATTTATGGAGTTATGTTCTTTGATTCACATGGTTGAGAGCGATCCGTAAGAACGCTCAATACACTCCTGTTTTGGGAACATGGCTAGATAAGTAGCTGGGAACTCATTTTCACGAGATGGAATTCATAACTTTCCTATAAATTAACAAGATTCGGTCCGATACCTAAACATTTTAGGAACTTTAGGAAACTCCCTTGATGTCCTGATTCGAGACATGAACAAGTGGCGCCACGACTTCTATTGATCACGAGTATATTATCTCTAGTTCGACTAAAGATAATGTTCATTGGAGAATCAGGAAACACAAGGATAAAGAGGTAATTACAGGGGCAAAACAAGAAATTTACCCTTTGTAATTATGAGGGTTCCACGTGAAGGATATATCACGAATATAAATAAAAGATAAACTAAATGGACATAACTCATCTATAGTGAGGGGAGTTCAATATGAATCTATAGTGGAATTATTCATAGTTAAATAATAAGTAATTAACTGATTATGAGTTAATCACTTAATTGACTAATTATTAAGCCTATGATCTATAGGTCCATCGGGTCCCTATGCTAGCCCAAATATCGTTGTAGCGAAACTAAGTTATTAATTTAACTTAGGAAGAATAAATAATTTAAGTAATTGAATTTACTTAAAATTAGGCAATATTAATTATTTAAATAATGAGATTATTTAAATGATAATTAATATAAATACTATTAATATTGATACAATATTAATTGTTTAAATAAAGAGCTTATTTAAATGGAAATTAATATAACATATCAATTATAATATTTGACGGCAAAATTAATTGTTTAAATAAATAAATTATTTAAACGGGAATTAATATTAATATTATTAATTATTTAAATAATGAGTTTATTTAGTATTATTAATTAAATAATGAGTTAATTTAATTTAATAATAAATATTAGAGAGAATTAAATACAATTGGTTTAAGAAACAAATTGGTTTTGGCCCAAAATAATTAATTAATTGAATTAGATTCAATGGTAATTAATATATTAATTTTTGGCTAAATGTATTTAATTAGAAATTTATATTTGAAATTTTCTAATTTTAAATACATAAATATATAATTATTAAATAAAGGAAATTAAATAAATAACAAAATAAATATATATGCAAAATCTTACCTTAGTGGCGTGCAACATGTACAAAACGTAGGATATGATTTTAACATATTTATTTATTTTTATCTTTTCTATATTTAATAATTAGGAGATAAGCTTTATCTAATTAGATTAGATATCATATTTTCCTATAAATATGACCATTGGGATTCATATTTTGAATACTTCTCACTTGAATTAGAAAAGTGAAAATTCTCTCTCAAGTTTTTGCCCAATTGCCGATTTTCCTTAGGGAAAAATTAAGAAGAAATTTCTTCTTCTTTTGTTCTTCCGGTTCGATTCCCACAAGTCGGTTTTGCTTTCGATCGGGATATAGCATAGAAGATCCGGTGTTGCTGAGGATTTGATGCTGTAAAGAAACCTCCAACCGATTCTCCATTTATTACTCAATGTAAGTAAAAGACCTTTAATTTTCGAAATTAAGCATGAATCTACATGTTTTTATCACAAATTGCATGATGTTAATAGATCCGTAATTAAATGTTAATTAGTTTACTAAATAAATTTCCGCTATTTTAGTAAATCATCCCTTCATTTAAATCATAATTCCAATAATCATTCATAATATATATTTACAACTAATCCTATTTTACGGAATGTCATACTTAAAGAAAGCAAATTCTATGATATATGCATAACCCTAAACCCTAAACTCTAAAACATTATATTTCCTATAATCATAACCCTAAATCCTAAAACATTTTATTTCCTATAATCACAATATTATAATTTTTTTTATTATCTATGGATTAAATAAAAGCATATTTCTTATGATCGTATATAATATACATTTATGATTAAAGATATATACAATTTTTTTTTATTAAAAATGAAAATATTCTAAATATCATGTTATTACCATGCAAATAATATATATTTATCATTGAATATCTACGTATATTTTTTACTTAAACATAATAAATTTGAAACTAACCAGTGGCTGCAAAGTTACAATTATCGTCGGAAAATAAACTTGGGTCGTCGGGATTGCGTCCTGAAATTTACAAAAACATGCAACTACATTTATCAACAAAAAAAAAACTTCCAAACAAAGAGTATTGAAATGATGGAAAACAATAAAAAAAATAACACAAAAACCTTACAGATTTAAACTTGATCAAACTCGCAGTTAACTGATCAAACCCGCCGTTAACTGATCAAACCCGCCTGAAAATCAATTAACCTGAAAAAGAAACAACAAAATCATGCATTCTAGAGGGCGGAATTGAGTCATAAATCAACAAAAAGCAACAAATATCTCCAAACCTCCACTATCATCGCCGCTCGCCTCCACACCGCCATCGTCGTCTGAAAGTTGGAAGACAAGATAAAAATGGGCTAAAATAAGAATGGATTAACCTGAAATAAATAACGAAATCATGCATTTAGAGGGAGGAATTGAGTTATTAACCATCGAAGGATCAACAAAATATCTCCACAAACCTCCACTATCACCGCCGCTCGCCTCCAAACCACCGCCATTCGTCTGAAAGTTAGAGAAAATAGGGCTCACGGATGGGGAAGACGAAGGGGCTAGGGCTCACTGATGGGGAAGACGAAGGGGTTGTATTGTTTTAAAAAGGGTTAAAGTTCGGTTTCTAAAACCGGACTTCATTTAAAAACTCTACTACCCTAGACTTCACCATTCTGGGGAGTAAATATGGGATGAAGTCGGGTTTTGAAAACCCGACTTCATTAAAGATTTTTACTGCCCCCAGATTTTACAGCTGGGGGAGTAAATGTAAGACAAAGTCCCGTTTTAAAAACTGGACTTCTATTTAAATTCAACTACACCAGTTATTGAGCGATGAAGTCCTGTCTTTAAAACCAGATTTCAATTAAAATATTGTTTTTAAATCCCGTTGTTTGCCATCTGGAGCCTTTTGTTGAACACGGGTTTTAGTAACCCGTTTTTGAGTTGACACATAGGCAAACACGGGTTTCAAAAATCGGACTTCTCAGGAAATGGACATTCTCCCAATTACTTTCAACTTTTGGACATTCTTATAGATACTTTGAAAAATCTGGCCAATCACCAAAAAAGTCCTTGATTTTGTGTATGGAATCTCCTAGTTGTCTCCTTGCATGGAGTTGGCATTTTGAACAGCTAGCAGCAGCCTCTTATGGAAGATTTTCGAAACGGAATATTTGATTTAAATGAAAATAATTTCATCACTGTTTAAATTTGAACACAAGCTGTTATAACGTCTTTGGCATATTTGAATTTAACAGATTTCCTTATTTAAAGATTCAAGATGTTGCCTATAAATTGACGGCTTCTACATTGCCTTGAACACCCAAGCTTTTTATATTCTCTCTCACTTTTAATTCAGCCTATGGGCTTATTATAACTTTGTTGTGAGAGTTTATTTTGTATGATATATTATTTCAATATTTTATATTGTAATTGCTTGGAGAGCGATTTGATTTTTCGGAAGGAAGAAGCCATCTTGTTCACACATGAAGGAAGGGAGTTCCTTGATCCAAATCCACAAGGGGAGCTTGTGATAAGATCAAAACAAGAACGGGAGGTTCTTGATCCAAATCGTCACAAGGGGAGCTTGTGATCCATCGGGACGTACTTTGGTACGCCTCATGATGTGATTAGTTTTAATTAGGAAAACTCGAACAATCCCATTTAAAATTAATCTAACCAATTTAAGAGATAAAGTTGAGAACACCCGAAGAAAAGGCTGGAATATAGACTCTCGTTAAGTCATTAGTTGGGTAAACTAGGAACATAATATAGTGGGATTAAGACGACTCTCTGCTTATGTTATTAAAACTTGTATTAATGAATTAGTCTAGGTTATGAAACCCTAACTTAAAATATTAAGTGGGAGAAGAAAACACATGTCAATGTATCCTACGATCTCTGCTAATAGGCCAAAAACGTGAGATTTATACAAGGTCTCTATAACACTACTCCAGGTGTATTAGTTTCAACCTAATAAATCATAAAAAAAATTAATAATAAAATATAAATTAACTAATTTAAGAAAATTACATATAGTTAAACAATAATTTATTGTTAATAATTAAATAGTATTAAAAATAAAACAACATTAAAAACAATTTTTAATAATGATAATTAATTATAGGCAATGACACATTTTACAAATTTTAAAAATAATAAAGGATTATAAGTGTCCAAAAATAATTCTCCAACATTCTGCCTTTTAAGATATTAAATTTAAATATTTGTGTTTTTGTAGTATCTCTATTTAACTAGCAGAATGTAATTTATTGATTAATGTCAAATCAATCAATCTAAAGGTTACCCAAAAAAAACCGTAATAAATTGTAGTAAATACTCAGAAATTCATTAGTAATCGCTTCTATATAAATTTAAGATTGTATTTGGTATAGTTTTATTATATTTTTTTTAAAGAAATGAATACTTATTACTTTTTATTTATTTTTTGGTTTATCAATTATACACATAACATTGTTAAACTAACGGTGATTTTCTATTAAAAATTTCAGAGCTTGAAGAAGTATTAATGACGGTTGGAGGATGATCAAAGAAGAAAGAAATTTGATTTTTCATGGAAGAAATAAGTAATAAGAAGTTTGAAGATTTTTTTTGGTTATACTTTTAATTTTTTAGATTTAAAGTTTCCTCTAATTTTACAAAATATATGGAATTTTATAACTTTCTTTAAATCTTTCACAAATTAAGGAAAATTAAATTGGGTATGTTTCGTCTATGAAATTTAAATTTACCGGTGGTAGGTTTGGATAGTTTTGATATATATATATATAAAAGTTTTCTTGTCATCTTTCATAGCGTGGGATAAACCATCTTATCTTAATCTCTACTATGTTAAAAGGAGCTTACTTGGAGAAACATTTTTAGAGGTTCATAACCATTAGATTTTTTGAATATCACATAACATGCCATTGTGTCATGAATTGCCAACTATGGTATTTATACATTAGATTTTACATTACGTTTGAATGTCATACGCCAATAACACTAATTTTATTAATAAACTTTATTAAATGCCATCATTTATTCATTTCATATATTTATTTATTCTCGAGGTGTTTGGTATTCTTAAAATCAGTTTATGAATTGCTATAAATATGATTCATTTAGAAAATCTCATCACATCAAACCAAACACACTCGATTCCTTGCTGAGACAATGCCTTGCAACACTCTTCTCCATCATCCAGTAATCCAATTTTATTATCTCCTCTGACTAATGTTTCTTTAATTTCATTTTCTCTTACTTTGAAATCCCAACGACACCTATATGAAAAAGGCAGTTTCAGTCCATTTCTGGTGGATAACACTTACTTCCAAACGAAATGAAACCGTAAATTTCAACTTCTTCTTTATATTATCAAGTTCTTCATATGAGAACAACCCTTCTTTTCAATGTGACGAAAGGAATTCGATACAAATACTTTCGTTTTGGACCCTCGAGAAGGTAAGCCATTTTGGAGCATCTAAAGTGTGAACTCTTATTAGAGGAAAGTCAAAACAAGAAGGAAATTGTAAAGATATTTTCAAATGATTGAATAATTCAGCATGTTTTTTTAAATGAGAATACAATACATGCAATTTACGAAGGGCTTGAAGAAAGTTTGTGTCGATGGATGGAGCCATGCTATGACTTGAAATTTAACCTACTCTCTGGCTTTGACCTTTTCACTTTCTTTAATTCTATTTTGTTTTTAACCTTTTTTTTTTTTTACTATTTTGTTTCTTTTCTTTTAGGTATGATTGCAAATCTAATGGAAAGTGCTTGAATCCCATATCAAGAGGGAGAGAGACATATGGATGATTTATTATTGAGTTCTCACCACTTTATCTTTAATAGGTATTTGAATTTTTTTATTAAATGTTGCACTTAATTTTTTCTAATATTTCAAGGTTTTCGGTTTTAGATAAAACACCTTTAAGAATTGTTAATCAATAATTAAAGCTTAATTTTTGGGAGGAAGTAAAAAAGGAGGATGAATTTTAAACTTCTTTTTAACTTTTTTAGTGTGAACGCTAAAAATCTCTTGAGTTCATTTATATTGCTAAATTAAAAAAACTTGAAACTTCTGAGTATATGTCATTAAAATTTGAAATTTTTAAAGATGATTGAGTGAAAACATCCAATAATTTTTTTATAATTATTTGAGATTAAAACTAAAAATCACATTTATTTTAATTGTTACAAATTTAAAAGGATCTAGATTTGGTAGAAATTAAAAAAAAAATTGCTTTTTATTTCCATAAAAAAAATTATGATTTGATTAAAATTAAACCAATACTTAACAATTTCATAATATATATATACATATTTTAAATTATAAACACGGATTCAACTTTTACATTTTATAAATGTTTGAAGAAAAATTATGTGCGTGGTAAAAATCTAGTATCTTAAAAGTAGGAGAATCATTTTTAGACTATTCTATCCAACATAAATTTTGTAAATTACGAAATATGTCATTATTCATTTTAAGTTTACCCTCTAATAATGTAACGTCCCGTTATTTTGAAGTGAATTTTATTTATTTATTTATTTAATGTTATTTATTTATTTATTTATTTCAATTTAAGTATTTAGTTTAATTATTATTTTGTAATTTCGATTTTAGTAGTTAATTTCGACCGAAATTCGTTTTAATCGTTTTAATGCTCTAAATTCGTTTCGGTGACATTAATAATTATTAATAGGCCAATTAATAATTATTAATGACCTTTAGATTTATTTAAGAGCATCGGGTTTCGATTTAGAAGTCAAAAGTCATAAAAGGACGTAACCGTCATTTCCAATTTCTTAAAATATCTAAATTCACTATTCATTTATCTTTAAAAATCCAAATTTTGACCAAATGACTTCATCTTTCTCTTCCTTTCCTTCTCCCAGCCGTAGCCTTCAATCCACCATTGATGTGGATTTTATTTTCTTCGTTTCTCTTTCGTTTCTCTATGGATCGGCTTGATTTCGGTTGTGTTGGATTGGTAGGGACGAGGGCTACCTATCCAACCTACCTTTTCGGAGTTTCCCGTTCCCTAAGGGAAGTCTCAAAAAGTAAGTTTTCAAAACTTTTTAGGTGGTTTTGTTCGTTTTTGATTATAAATGAGATTTGAAATTGAAATCATGAATTTCTATCATGAAAAATGACGATTTTGAGCCCGGATTTTCGAAAAACACTATTCACCCGAAAACACTATTCACCCGAGACACTATTCATCCGAAATCACTATTCACCCGAAATTGCACATTTGTTCGCATATTAGTTATGATTTGTAATATGTTGTACAATCGGTGAATTGTAGGTGTTTCGGATCGTTGTTTGATTGTGCTTTCGGAAACTTGGAGATTTGGAATTATTTGGCTAAGGTGAGAATAGTTAGTATTTAAAGTAACTATAGAAAGCAGACAAGTATGATGGTTTGAAGAGTTTGAAACTAAGATTAGAATCCGAACCTAAGATTAGAGGGTTGTGAGTTAGTGCCCTTAGGATTAAGAGTTAATCCTTTAAGTGAGAACTTAAAAATTCTCAAGGAAAGTATTGAATCTTAGAAGATTCTAAGTTAGGTTCGATGTGAACTAAGTTTGGATCATTAGAAGTTAAAGATCCAACTTATAATTAAAACGGTTAATAGAACCTTGGATTATTGGAAGTTACAATCCATGAAGGTTTAGAATAATCGTGAAGTTAAGATTCTTTACTTTATTAGCGGAGTTCGATCGATATATCGTTCGTCCGGAAATCCTATCTATTTTACCTATGTCATTTACTTTATGTCTTTACTTTTGCTCATTTACTTTATGCTTGTTTCGATTGCTTTATCATTTACATTTACTTTATTATTTTTGCAAGCATATGCAACCATATGCATAACATCTCGCATTATTGAAAAGAAAAGAAAGTGAGAAAGAAAAACGAAAGGATAATGGTGGAATACGAGAAAGTCCACATTTCCTCCATGCATAAGTTTTGGTGGGATATTTTAAGTTGCCCACACTACTTCCATGCATAAGTTTTGGTGGGATATTTTAAGTTGCCCATACTACTTCCATGCATAAGTTTTGGTGGGATATTTTAAGTTGCCCACACTACTTTATACATAAGGATAAGGGTGGATAGTATGTAAAAATCCACATTACCTTCATTTCATGCATAAATGGCGAATGCGTATCCTACGGGATGTACTCATTACTTTTATGCATATGATTGATGAGAAAGAGAATTGAGATGTTATATTTAAGTAAAGTTTTATGTATTATTCTTATTTATGTCATAACAAGTAATTGGATGAAGATTGACTACGAGTGTAGTAATAGCATCCTTTGGGAGAATAAGAATTTAAAGTAAGCCTTATGTATAGTATAAGGTATGTATGGAAAATGAGATATAAATGCTATATGCATTTACGAAATCATACCAGGAATATTTGGAATGTAGTTCCACAATATTATTGGAGAATTGGTAAGAAAAGTGGAACACCTTGTTATAAACTCTTTGAATTGATGATAGCAAAGAGTAAGTATGTTCATGGACTCAAATCCAAATGCGAGTTTGAGGTCTATTCTTACTTTTTATGCTTATTATTCTCACTGGGCTTAAGTTGTTAGCTCATGATATTACAAACATTTCAGGTAATGTTTGGGATCGTGGAAGAGGAGGCAGGCGCGCTTGATCGAGAGGATGACGACTTGAGATGGACTAGGTTGTTGTAAATCCATGTACATGGTTGTTTTGTGAAATTTATATCACATTGTGATTTGTACTTTGTAATTAGCTCATAAGAGCTTATTGTCGTTGTTTTATGATTATGATCATTTTAAACTCCTGGATGGAACTTAATGTTCCTTGTGTTTTTAGATGTTTGAATTTAAGATGTAAACAGGTTTTTGGCTAGCCTATTTTCAAACATAATCACGCCATTTTTCTTAAAATAAAAGACTTCCGCTGTTTTCTCTGATTTTAATTTATTTAAAATGACGGGTCGTCACAAATAAACCTTAAATTTACAAATTATGCCATTACAATTTAATTACCACTAATTTATTAATTATTTAGATACCAAATTATTATAATATTATTATTTATTTTTTTAAATATAAAGGTTTAATTTTTTTTACGATAATTTTGTTAAAAAATTAAAATTGTTATAATATATGTTTGTATTTTTAATTTAATTTAATTACATTTTAAATTAATTATAAATAATATAATTTAATTACAATTTGCATATGCTATTTAAATTCAAAATCTACAAAATTGGATTTAGAAAAAAATAATACATATTTTCTTAATCATTAATGCCATCCTCTTGAATATAATTTTCAATTTACATAAAAAAAAAAACATTTACTTGATAAAGTTAGGGTTGTCAATTTATTATTAAACATTTGGAGCAATGTTTTTTTTTAAAGTAAAGGTGAAAAAGGTAAACTCTATATTATTAGATATTATTATATACAAGTAGGTTATTAAAATATTATAAATAATTTTTTTTTTAATTTTTATGTAATTAAAGTTATTAATATTTATTTAAAAAGATCATAGATTGTAATATTATATAAAATTGTTTAAATTAGAGTTGTCCCTTCATTTCTCTTTCTAAATATCTCTAACTGTAGAATCCAGAATCAAGCATAAACAAACATGCATACACAATACAGAAATCAAAACAAAAAAGAGAAGAAAACACAAAGACGTTTTATAGAGGTTCGGCCCAAATAAATGCCTACTTCCTCTTGCCGCTAGCTACAGTGGAAACAAGACCGGATATAATTTGATCATTATGATAAAATCCAAAATCTTTGTAGACATGACCTCTCTATTAATTATCAATGGTTATAAGAGATTATAATCAACACATTCAAGCATGAAATCAAATGAAGACTCCATTGAAATTATCTCAGAATTCGATTTCTACTCTCTCTCTAACCTCCTTGAAGCAGATTCTCTCTCTTCTCACTGAAAACTAAGCACATCGAAAGATTACGTCTATTCCTCTCGAATGACTGAGCTAAATTCTCTCAGCTCCAACGACATTCTTTCCTCCTCCAGCTGGCAGCTTTAGAAGCTTCTAATTAGAAGAGAATATCTTCACGTGCCATGTGCAATCTCAAACAGACTATTAACAGATTGTTAATGGGCCTGGGCTTGGGCTGTTGTACAATTAAGAAAGCCTGATGTGTAATTTGATTATCACAAGGCTACTTTTAACAGTAACTTATTTTATCTTTCACCTTCTCGAGTCCAAGCCAACCTTTTGTGACTCTCCAATTCCATCATCCCATGCCTTATACATTTCAAAAACGGATGTAAATAAATCATCATATATTTAATGCCAATTTCAATAAATCATTATATGGAATGTAAGCACAATTCGTATCTTATATATTCCCATTATTTGTGATATGGTTCTAAAAGTACTATGTCAGAAGTTTTATGGAGTTTGGAGCGCAGTGTTTGGGTAATTGAAGAAAGTTATGGTAAGTGAGAAAATCGGTACTATGCCTTTTAGGCTTTTGAATTACGGTAGTTGAAAAAGGAAGACATGAACTTTTAGAGTGAGGGGTGTAGTTTTTTATGGGTGGCGGTGCGGTGGTCAAAGAGAAATTTGTTCCTTATGTGTGAAGCGAGAGTCAATATAAGAAGATTGAGTAGCTATTAGTATCTTTATATTATTAAAATGTAGATTCAAAAATAAATTTCCCATTCACTTTATATAATATTTATTAAACAGAAAAAAATACATTAAGAAATATTATGAGTATAAAATTGATTGGAAGTATGTTATATAGTTTTAACATAGTTGTCACTACAAAAAAAACTGTCAATTTGCGACCACAAAATTGCGACCAAATGGTCGTTTTTTGCCTAAAATGCGACCAAAAAAGCAACAAAATAAGTGGTGGCCAAAAAGCTGGTCGGTCCATATTTTGTGCGACTGGATAGTCACAAATATACGACCAAAAATTTTTTGTCGCAAAAAAGTCAACCTTTTGAAAATACGACCATATGGTCACCTTAAAAGTGACCATATGATCGTAATTTATCTGGAAGATAAGTGACCAATTGGTCACATAAAAAGTAACCAAATGGTCGTATTTTATGTGACCAAATGGTCACTTTTAGACTCAGTTAAAATACGACCAGATGGTCGCCTAAAAAGTGACCATCTGGTCGTATGTTATGTGACCAATTGGTCACTTTTAGACTAAGTAAAAATATGACCAGATGGTTGCTTTAAAAGTGACCATCTGGTCGCATTCAAGAATTTTTTTTTAAAATTTAAATTTCAATAATTAGTTAATTAATTATTAATTATTAATTATTAATTATTTATTAATTATTAATTATTTATTTAATTAATATTAAAATTTAATAAAAAAAATTGGAATTAAAATAAAAAATATATATATCAAATATTCAAAAAACGTTTTATACAGTCGAAAGAATCCTAGAACTACTGCGGAGGGGCGAGGGGTGGGGGAGGAGGCGTCGATGATGAAGGGTCGCCGCCTATAGATCTGAAGTACGCGACCAAAGCGGATGCGACCTGGGCCTCGACTCGTGCCTGCATGTCGGCTTCAATAGCAGCGACTCGAGTAACGAAGTCCTCGCGCATAGCCTCCATGTTCGCGCACAACCGCCGCTTTCAACCAGGAGAAGGGCAGGAGCTAGTGCTCGCTCCGCTTCCGTGAGGCCGGGGCACATCTCGCATAAAGGCGTCGCCCGTCTGGCCGAGCCCAGGAACCGACCCATCAGGCCGAACCCCTCTAGCGACCTCCAAGAACGCCTCTCGTTCTTCTGTTGAGTCGGTTCGAGTCTGGTGTGGGCAACCACCGAGTCAAGGACTCAGTGAAAGCTTCCTTAACATTTCAAATTCAGAAAATAAAATGGTTAATATATAAGGTAGGAAAAATTTTAAAGAAAAAATAATAATTGAAAAAATTATTAAATACCTGAACTGCTTTCGCCTTATCGTCGACGAACGTCCTGTCCTTCTTCGTGTGAAAAGGACGGGGCGCCCGTGCTTTGCTTCCTAAAAAATTAAAGAGTGAAGAATAAAACATAATAAATTAATAAGTAATTGAAAAAAGAAAACGAGAAAAAAGTACGTAAGTAAGAAAACGACGAAAAAAAAAACATACCAATCGACGATGGTGCTCGTCGTGGTTCCGCGCCCCCGCTGTGTGTTTGGTGGGATTCTTCGCGCGGTTGGCCTTATTCCTGCTTGACACTGCCTTGCCCTCAGGAGTGCTCAAGCTCGCGGCCGCGCGTGGTCCTCCGGGCTCATCTACACGGGGCGGTTTCTTGCTTGCTTTCTGGCGACCCATACATGAGGTCCTTGAATCGATCCCAGACGTGACTATCCCATAGGGGGAACAATCTACCGTCGGTGATATCGGGATCGATAACAGGAAACTTGCCCTGAAAAAAATGAAATAAAAAATTGTTAAAGTAATAAATTTATTTCTATAAATTTCAAAATTAATTAATTATGAAAATAAATTATGTTTTTTACCTTCCAATTGTCGTACATCGGACATTTCTCCGTCGTCGGAATCTTCTGCCAGCGAAGGTCGCTGGGTAGAGGCATGCTCTGGAGGACCTCGCGAAACCGTTTTGAAACGGTTGTATGCGGCTGTACTCTGCAAAATCATAAAAAATTATTGTGCTATTAGAAACTATTAGTTAACAGGAATAAAAAACACTTTGAAAAATAATAAACAAAATTACTTACGTATCCCCTTCAATCCGAAGGGTAGAGTCTGCGGCCCGAGACAGCTGCGTGCATGAAGTGGAGGGGCCAGCTGGATCCGACCCTGATGCAGACCCGGACGCATACCCTGATGCAGACCCTGATGCTAAGCCAGGAGTCGTGGCCAGGGAGTCCTGCGGCAGTCGTGGTGTCACAGACTCGGTCTCAGGGACTACATCATTGAGCGTGGCAGCAAGTCCCGTCTCGTAACTAAAAAGGATGTCCAACTCCTCCGTAGTCAGGTCCGCATCAGGGGCAGCGCCAGTAGGCGTCTGCTGAGACCCCTCGTCACCCGCGTCATCAGGCTCATCTGACTGGGGAGGACGTCGTCTGCCTGTCATAATCCTACAACCAAAATAAACTAATTTAATACTAATTACGTAAGTAAAATATTGAAATAAATTTAATTAATTAATTAATGAAATAATGTAAATTAAACTAACATAAATTAAGTAAATAATTTAAAATAAACTAATCAAATTAATTTGAATAAAAGTAAATTAAAATTAGATTAATTGAACTAAAATTAATTCAATTAAACTTAAGATTAATTAATTAAAACTAAAATAAACTAATCATTTAATTTGAAATAAAGTAAAGTAAAATTAGATTAATTGAACTAAAATTAATTGAATTAAACTAAAATTAATTTAATTCAATTAATTTTAGTTTCAATTAATCTAATTTTAATTTACTTTAATTCAAATTAATTGATTAGTTTATTTTAGTTTTAATTAATTAATCTTAAGTTTAATTGAATTAATTTTAGTTCAATTAATCTAATTTTAATTTACTTTTATTCAAATTAATTGATTAGTTTATTTTAGTTGTAATTAATTAATCTTAAGTTTAATTGAATTAATTTTAGTTTCAATTAATCTAATTTTAATTTACTTTAATTCAAATTAAATGATTAGTTTATGTTAGTTTTAATTAATCAATCATAAGTTTAATTGAATTAATTTTAGTTTCAATTAATCTAATTTTAATTTACTTTATTTCAAATTAATTGATTAGAATACTTAAACAAAATTATTCTAATTAATTAATCTAATTGTACTTTACTTTAATCAAATTTAACTAAAATTAAGTAATTAAACAATTTTTATTTAATAATTAAACTAAAATTAATTAATTAAATTAGTGTAAGTCATTAATTTAAACTACTTAAGTATAATTGAAGTTAAACTATTTGAATTAATTACCCTACTTTAAATTAATTGATTTAATTAAAGTAATCTAAATTACATTAATTAAACTAAAATTAAAAGTTAAACTAGTGTAATTATAAATTAATTTAGTTTAATTTTATTAAATTAAAGTAAACTATCTTAAATAAACTAAATAAGTAATTAAACTAAATTAGATTAAGTAATTAAATTAATTACTACTTAAATTGAATTAAAATAAACTAAGTTAGATTAATTAAACTATTAGATTAATTAAACTAAAATTACTTAAAATAACAAAATTAAACTAAACTAATTAATTAGTTAATGTAAACTAAAATGCTATGAACTAAACAAAAGTAAACTAAGTAATTGATTACACAAATTTAGATTCATTAAACTAAAACTAATTAAATTAACAAAACTAAACTAAACTACTTAATTGAAAACTAAAAACTAAAACTAAGTAAACTAAATTCTTAAACTAAACTTCAATTTTATACGAAAACTAACCTCGTAATAGAAACCGGGATTGGGGGTTGAGGGTTTTAGGTTTAGAGTAAGAACGGGAACAGGAACGGGAAGAAATAACGGGGAACGGGAGAGGGGAAAGAGAGAAAAGAACAAAAAGAGAGGAAGAAAAAGAGAAAGGAAGAAAAGAAGAAACGGGGAAGAAAAGAAGAAACGGGGGAAAGGAAAACTGATGGGAATTTAAATCATAATTTGCGACCAACTGGTCGCAAATATGTAATAATGAACAGAAACGAAAGGTCGCGCGTGCTGGGGAAAATGCGACCATATGGTCGCATTTTCAGAGATATTTGCGACCAACTGGTAGCATTTATTGAAAAAGCGACCATTTGGTCGCCTAGTTACCATTATCAAGAACAGCTGTCATATCACGAGTCCCATCAAAAATTGCAACCATCTGGTCGCAATAATGAAATTCACCTCCAAATATTGCGACCAGATGGTCGTATTGTTTAAATTCACCGCCATAAATTTCATGAAAATTTAAACTTACTGCCCAGATTTACGACCATATGGTCGTAATTTTACTTATATTTTTTTAAAAATATATAATTATACTTTTCCAAAAATGCGACCATTTGGTCGCCTTTCTCTCCAAAATTACTACCCTAAACCCTAAACCCTAAACCCTAAAAAACCCTAAACCCTAAACCCTAAAATGCGACCATTTGGTCGCCTTTCCCTTCTAAATTACTACCATGTGGTCACCTTTTGTGTGAAATTGCGACCACCTGGTCGCAAATATTAATATTTATATACTTTTTTTTTATATTGGGTTACTTTCTGATATTTACATATGAAGGGAACTCTTGTTTCCATGTTGTTATATTTATTGATATTTTTCTTCATGATTTTCGAGATAAATTTTTGTAATTCTTGATTTGGAACTATTTGATTCTATTTAAAAGTTTTTTTTAATAGATATAGATAATTTTATTCTTGTTTTTCAAGATAGAAAGTGCTAGAAGGGAACCAAATAGACTATTGAAGATGTACATATTTATATATAATTTGCATCCACATATTCATTTGAAGCAATAACACTGCAGAATTCGATATAAACATGTCAAAGTTGAAATCAAGAGGAATCTTTCTTATAATAAAAAAAAAAAGTTAATTTCATTTTCATCGTATTTCATCATCTTTTGATTTTAAGTTTGGCCTATTGCTTTATTCATAATTGTAAATGCTTTACTTGAACAAAAAAGAGTCAAAAGGACTAGATTCAACTAGGGGTTTAAGGAAAATGTAATTCTTCTTTGTACAATATTATTGTTCTCTCTTTGTATGAAATTCAGATATTTCAAGACGAGGTTAAATATTATTATTTACTCTACACAAATTTTAGAAAAATCTAAAGGCGTTTAGATAGCTTCTTGATCTTGAAGAGTTTTATATTAATTGAAAGTGAATAATTTTTATTTAATTGACATTATTATTATCGTTAGAAATGTAATCAATAAAATTAACCACATCTTGAAATTTTGGAATTATTGGTAATTTTTTCAATCATCTATTCTTATTTTTATTTTTTCTTTCGTAAGTTTATAATGTAATTTTCCTTTTACTTTATCTATTTTACCCCATAAATACAAGGGGAAAAAATCAACAATCATTAAAGATTTTATTTGTTCATAAAATAAATATAATTTAAAAATTGATTAACAAACATTTAACTAATACACATAAAACTCTTAAAATATAAAATTGAATTGTAAAATAAGACTAAAAATTCCACGTGCATCGCACGTGTTAAAAAACTAGTTATTTATAAATTATTGGTCATATAAAATCACGAATTTGCGACCATCAGGTCCACTTCCTAATGTGACCATGTGGTAGCTTAATTCCCGCCAAAATTTTAAGCTACCACTGCTCAATAAAGGTCACAAAAATTGCGACCAGTTAGTCACTTTTAATTGTGACCACTTGGTAGCTTTTTTCCCTCCAATTTTAAGCTACCACTGCTCAATAAAGGTCACAAAAATTGTGACCAGGTAGTCACTTTTAATTGTGACCACTTGGTAGCTTTTTTCCCTCCAAAATTACGCACCATTTTTTGCTACCAAGGCATATTTTAGTCACATAAATGCGACCAACTGGTCGTTTTTTTAGGTGACTAATTAGTCGCTTCTTTCGCGCCATTTTTTATGACTACTTCTGCTTTTGGTCGCAATCTGGTCGCAACAAAAGTGACCACATGGTCACTTAGAGTCAACCTTCAAAGAAAGTGACCAAGTGGTCACCAAAAAACTGCCACTTTTTTTTTGTCGCAAATTTCTGGTCGCATTTTGACAGTTTTTTTGTAGTGTGTAAAGGGTAAAAATAGCCCTTTTATGGGCTGCACTCACACTGGGCCGATTCACATGAGGACAGGCCCATCCGAATCATATCCTGAAGAAGCCAACCCTTCTTGGGCCGAGTGAAAGCGTATTAAGCCTAGTTTCATGCTAGCCCAGCTGAAGAGCCAACGATCAAGGAACTATAAAAGGCACTTGACCTATCAAATCAAGTATGGGTGAAAACAAGAACCATCAGTCATATACATTTTGACCTAATCCTTGCGGCGCAAGGCATATCTCACCTACCACAACCTAACTTGATAGTCGGAGGGTTTTCGCCCGGTACTACACCGGTGCCCTTCTGACCGTCTCTCCCTCGAGTGTTTCAGGTAGCTCCGCTGCTAAGGAATAACACGTGACGCGACGTGCTCGATTGTGTGGAACGAGGCTCCGATGAGAAATACCCCACACAGTTTGGCGCCCACCGTGGGGCCGTTCATCTTTGATTTCCTGTAGAATCTAGATACTCACGCGGTTCCCACAAATCGAATCAATGACCACTCGTTCGACCAGGCAACAAGCTCTTAATGAAGATGCAACCAGAGGAAAAAGAGCAACCGATGATGTTCAAAACCACGATGTTCAGAATCTCGATGCTCAGAACCTTAACACGGCACCCGGCACCATCACCATCGCCCTGGCAGAGCACCAGGAGATGATGGAGGCGCACAAAGCTCTGAGAGAAGAAGTATGGGAAATGAGAGCCTTATTGGGAAAAGGTTTGCCGGCGGTCCACGCTAACAGCCAAAACATCCTAAACGTTGATGAGGGAGGCCCTTCCAAGCAACGAACTGGCAAATCTCAGGCCAGACGATAGTGTAGAAGGGCCACCACGTCCGATAAGAGAAAGAATGTGTCGGGAGATGACCTAAGGACCAGGCTAACAGCCCGCCGACGAGGGGAAAACGCAAGTTTAGAGATCTCCTCGTCGAAGGAAAAAGACGCCCCGAGCAAGACAGGCCCTGCCCTACAGACTCAAGACAAGGTGCCGTCAAAGAGGGATGACAAAAGAAATCAGGATTCAAGCTACACAGGTAGCGACGAAGGAAGCTCGGCATCTATAGGCAAGGATAAACGTCGAAAGAAGCAGCAAAAGTACACTGATGCGAGACAAATCCTCGAAGAAAAGCTGGCAAAGAAGGCATCCGAGAAAATATCCAAACCTAATTCAGACGCCCGAGAACCGGGGGACTCTCTCTTTACGAGAGAGGTCATGTCCATTCAGCAGCCGAGGCACTTCATCCTCCCCAAGTTCGAAATGCACGACGGAATTGGGGATCCAATGGAACATGTGGCCCACTTCGTAAATATGATGGAATCCTCATGCGTGATCGGACCCGATCTAGATGCCTTAACCTACCGTTTCTTCCCCACGAGCTTGAAAGGTTCACCCTTGCTATGGTTTAACAGCCTCCCTAAGAGGTCCATTAAAACCTTTTCATACCTATCTTCTGCCTTCCTCAGTGAATATAGCGTGAGTCGGAAATTCGCCAAAACGAACCATGACCTCTATGATGTGCTGATGGGAGAAAAAGAAGCCCTCCGAGACTTCATCATCAGGTTCTGACAAGTAAAGTTAGAGGTCAAAGACCGCAATGACCTAGAGGCGGCTACCGCATTCTCACAGGCCATACACCCGAACCATCCCCTCTGGAGGTCTTTTAACAAACGAAGGCCGACAACTATGAAAGAAGCGTTGGACAGAGTAATGGCAAATCGCAAGATGAGTCCAAAAGGGTAGCCCGAGAAATGCGGAGAATAGGATCGAAGTCCGAAGGTGTATGGAAGAAGAGAGAGCCTCCCGCTGAGGAAAGGAAATAAAGAGAGCACAGATGCTCGGAGAGAAGAAAAGAAGAAAAAAAAGACGATATGGAAAGAAAGTCCGTGTGGGGAAGGATCAGAGATCTGAAGAAACGCAGCCCAGAACGAG
This sequence comes from Gynostemma pentaphyllum, assembly GCA_028015215.1. Lineage (NCBI taxonomy): Eukaryota > Viridiplantae > Streptophyta > Magnoliopsida > Cucurbitales > Cucurbitaceae > Gynostemma > Gynostemma pentaphyllum. Next base: position 15,902,746 of record CM051345.1, read on the forward strand.
TACTCCATGCAAAAACGGTTCACTCATTCCGAAAGGAAGAGAGAGAGAAGAAGCTGCGATATGCCCAAAAAAGTCTTGAAAGAAAGGAACCCTACTGCAGGTTCCATAAATCTAAAGGGCATGCCACGGAAGACTGCAAGATCCTCGCCCGAGAAATAGACCGAGTGTGCGAGCAGGGTCCAATCCGAAGAGTCGATAGGCAAGATCCGAGGGACAAAGATGAGAGGCTCGCAGCACCCACAGAAATTCCAGGGGACGGTCAGATCAGCTCGATCCACTGCACCGGAGAGGCTATCAATGCTTACAAAAGGTCTCATCGCGAAGCTAGACTCCCCGTCTATCGGGTCGAGCACACTTCTAAGGATCTGATTAAATATTCCCAGAAGGATCTAGAAGACGTGCACCTGCCCCACAACGACGTGCTAGTAATAGCGATATCTATCGAATCCTGTACGGTCAGCAGGGTTCTAGTAGACCCAGGGTCTTCCATCAATATACTCTATATGTCAGCATTCTGAAGCATGAAGCTCAGAGAGTCGGATCTCACGATGAACTCACGGGACCTGGTGGGATTTAATGGGACGGTGACGAGATCCAACGGAACTATCAAATTGCCAGTCCGAGTTGAAGGCGCGAACCCAATGGCCCTCTTTCATGTCATAGACGCCCACTCGGGGTATAACACCCTACTCGAAAGGTCGTGGATTCATGACATAGGGGCACACCCTTCAACTCTTCACCAGAAGCTAAAATACCCCACTGAAAAAGGGGTTAGGGTTATAAAAGGGGACCAACAGGTTGCAAGGTCTTGCTTGGTTGAAATCGTCAAGCTCAAGTCCCAATGTCAACCATAGCAGCTACAAGGTCGAGGCCCCGAAAGAGGCCCACCCTTTGCTCGATCAAGAATCGAAGTGCCTGAAGACGGATCGGTGAAAATACAGATCCATACAGAAGACCAGGAGAAAATGACGAGCATTGGGAAAGATCTGAAAGAAAATCTGAAAGACAGACTGGCATACCTCTTAAGGAAAAGTTGGAAGACGTTCGCATGGGATCACACAGACATGCCTGGTATAAGTTCCGATATCATAACACACAACCTCGGGGTTGACCCGAATCAACCTCTTGTCAAACAGAAGAGACGCAAATTCACATCTGAGCGAAATGACATAATCAACGAGGAGGTGCGGAAGCTCCTGGAAGCAGGTTTTATCCGAGAGGTAAAGTACCTTGATTGGCTGGCTAACGTAGTGGTCGTGAAGAAGAAGAATGGAAAATGGAGAGCATGTATTGACTTCACTGATCTCAACAAGGCTTGTCCAAAAGACTCTTTCCCCCTGCCCAAAATAGATCAATTGGTAGACGCCACGGCCGGTTATGAATTGCTTAGTTTCATAGATGCCTTTTCCGGGTATAACCAAATCAAGATGAACCCGAAGGATCAAGAAAAAACTTCGTTCATAACCAACATAGGCACGTACTACTACACTGTGATGCCCTTTGGTTTGAAAAACGCAGGAGCCACCTATCAGCGCCTAATGAACAGAATGTTCGAAGATCTTCTAGGGAAAACAGTTGAGGTGTATATCGATGAAATGTTGATCAAGTCGTGAAAGGCTGAAAACCATCTGGCTCACATGGAACAAGCTTTCGAAGTGCTTAACAGATACAGGATGAAGTTAAACCCTGATAAATGCACATTCGGAGTCCCGGCAGGCAAGTTCCTGGGTCACCTGGTGACCAGCCGCGGGATTGAGGCGAATCCAGACCTGATCCAAGCGATAATAGACATGCAAGCACCGACGAATCTGAAAGGTGTGCAAAAGTTAACTGGATGTTTGGCAGCACTGAACAGGTTCATATCCCGGTCATCAGATAAATGCATACCCTTCTTCAAAGCGCTGAAAAAGAGCAAGGAGTTTGGCTGGGGAGTCGAGTGCCAGAAAGCCTTCGATGAGCTCTGTGACGACCCGTCACTTTTAAATAAATTTAATCAGAGAAAACAGCGGAAGTCTTTTATTTTAAGAAAATTGGCGTGATTATGTTTAAAAATAGGCTAGCCAAACCTGTTTACATCTTAAATTCAAATATCTAAAAACACAAGGAACATTAAGTTCCTATCAGGAGTTCAAAATGATTTATAAACATAAAAGTAAATACAAAAGCTCTTAAGAGCCATTTACAAATATGCAACTCCAAAATTATATAAAATTCACAAAACCATGTACATGGATTTTTAAAACTACTTAGTCCATCTCGAAATCATCACCCTCTCGATCAAGCGCGCACCAGCTCCTCTCCCACGATCCCAAACATTACCTGAAATGTTTGTAATATCATGAGCAAACAAACTAAGCCAAGTGAGAATAATAAGAATAAAAAGTAAATATAGACCTCAAACTCACATTTCGATTTGTGTCCAATTAATTTGACACCAATCACTCCTAAAGTCAACCAACTCTAGATAATTTCATTTTATATTCTCTAAAGGATGATATTACTAATAATCATAGTCAATACTCATCCATTATCATTGTTATAACGTAAGTAAGAAAGTAAATATGCTTTGCACAATATACAACTCCTCGATTCTTTCTTTCATCTATCATAAACATGAATGCATGAGAGCATCCCGTAAGATTTCACATTTTCCCTTTTGTGCGTGAATGAAGGTAATGCGGACATCCCGTAGGCTCCCATTCAACCTTATGCATGAGGAAGTAATGCGTACATCCCGTAGGCTACCATTCAACTCCCTATGCATGAAGAAGTAATGCGTACATCCCATAGGCTACCATTCAACTTCTTTTCTTTCACATTCTTTCTTTTCTCTGAAAGTGATGTGAACTCCACGTAGGGTTCATCAATCTTTCTTCTTTTCTCTTTCACTTTCTTTTCTTTTCACTTTCATTTCTTTTTCACTTTCATTTCTTTTTCACTGAAGGTGATGTGAACTCCACGTAGGGTTCATCATTCTTCCTTCTTTTCTCTTTCACTTTCTTTTTCACTTTCATTTCTTTTTCACTTTCGTTTCTTTTTCTGAAGGTGATGCGGACACTACCCGTAGGCTCCAACATTCTCCCCTTCATTTCTTTCTCACTTTCATTTCTTTTTCATGAATGGTGCGAGAATGGTATGATGCAATATGATATGCATATGCTTGCATATCCTTGTAAAAGTAAATAAATAAAGTGTGGAATTAAAGTAGTCGATGCAAACATAAATAAAGGGGCATAAAGTAAAGGATGTAAGGTAAATGACATAAAGTAAAATAGATAGTAATCTCGGACGAACGATATGTCGATCGAACTCCGGTATCAATAATAAGAGTAAAATCATAACTTCAACGATTAACCTATACCTTCAAGGATTCTAAACTTCCAACATAATCCGAGGTTCTATTAACCGTTCTAAAATACAAGTTTGGATCTTTTAACTTCCAATGATCCAACCTAAGCTTTGAAACGAATCTAACTTAGAATCTTCTAAGATTCGATAGTTTCCTCGAGAACTCCTAAGTTCTCACTTAAAGGATTAACTCCTAATCCTAAGGGCACTAACTCACCTCCCTCTAAACTTAGATTCGGTTTCTAGTCTTAGTTTCAAATGCTACAAACCTTCATACTCATTCGCTTTCTATAATTACTTTAAATCCTAACTATTCTCACCTTAGCCAAATAAGATTTCGCTCCAAGTTTCCGAAAGCACGATCAAACAATGATCCGAAACACCTACAATTAATTATATCTAACAATTAATAAATAAACATACATCGATCAATTAACATCTAAAAGCTAAAAACAATGAACAACCCCATAAACCCCACTATGAGGCTCTCGGCCCCCCCATAAAAAGTGGGTCTCGGGTTTGGTTTTCTGGCTTTTAGGTACTTTAGAGGTGTTTCGAGTTGGTTTCCAACAAATTTGATATTCCTGATTTCAATGGGTATCGATAATTAGGGTTTTTGAACGTTATGCCATTTCCCGAATTGAATTTAAATAAACAATAATTCAACAATAAATAACCCATAATCAAACCCAAAAAGGTAAATTTCAAACGGGAAGGGTTTCGACTGAAACTCGGTTTTAGGGTTATGGGAAAGTTTCCAAAAACTCTTAAAACTACTCCCGTATTTACAAACACCGAGTTTCACGGCAAGAAATCGAAAGAAAACAAAGAAAACTCTATTAAAACACTATTTGGAGCTTAGGGTTTGAAACTTTACTTACCGAGAACTCTGTGGATCACGGGAGAAAGGCACGATCGATGGGTGGAAAAGAATCCTAGACCCGAGGGCTTTCCGATGCAACCGAAATCAAGTCGATCTGCCGAGAAACGAGCAAAACCCGAAAGTTTCCCTACCTCTCTTGGTACCCATGGTTTTGGGAAGAAAAATGAAGCAAAATGAGTCAACTTTTGGTCAATGGCAATTTAAAGAAGATTATGAATAGTGTTTGGATATTTTTAAGAAATCGGAAATGACGGTTGCGTCCTTTTATGACTTTTGACTTCTAAATCGAAACCCGAAGCTCTTAAATAAATCTAAAGGTGATTAATAATTATTAATTGGCCTATTAATAATTATTAATGTCACCGAAACGAATTTTAAAGTATTAAAACGATTAAAAAGAATTTCGGGCGAAATTAACTACTAAAATCAAAATTACAAAAATAATAATTAATCTAAATACTTAAATTGAAATAAATAAATAAATAACATTACATAAATAATAAAATAAAAAAAATTTCACTTCAAAATAACGGGACGTTACAGTCTACCCTCCTTAAAAGACTTTTCGTCCTCGAAAAGTTCGCTCACTAAGTGAAAAAGCGAGGGTACTTAGACCGTATCTCATCCTCACGTTCCCACGTTGCTTCTTTTGACACTTGGTTCTTTCAAAGAACCTTAACCAAGTGAATCCCTTTTTATTTCTCATCACTTTTGTTCGAATGCTCTTATCTTAACTGGTGTCTTCTCATAAGACTTAATAGCATTCAAAACTACCAGTTCATAAACAAACACGTGGAACGGATTCTCCATGTATTTCCAAAGCATCAATACATGGAAAACATTACAAACGGTCGATAACGAAAGTGGTAAGGCTAAACAACAAGCTACCACTTATACTCGATTGAGTAACTCGATAGGCCAATAAACTTAGGGTTCAACTAACCCTTATTCCCAACTTTTATAACACCCTTTATTAGTGCCACTTGAAGTATACGAGATCCACTACTACAACTTGAACGGACTACACAGAATCCTGCTGTCAACTTTGGTTAACCTTAACCTTTCCCTAAACAAATGATAGACTCGCTAGTCATTTGTTTCAACTTGAGTATCAAAAGTCTCTTTTCTCCAATCTCATCCAATGAACGGGAGAACGACACTTTCTTCCACAAAGTGTCTAAACAGTGCCAAAACTTCAAGACAAAGCGAGTGTCTCGATCTGATAAAATCTTCACCGGCACACCACAATTTATCAATCTTTCTTAGGTACAACTGTACCCTAGTCTTAGCTGGATAGATGATCCTTCCAAGAGTAAAGTGTGCGGTTTTCATCAAATGGTCTACAATCACCCAAATGGTATCGTAACTTTTTGGCGTTCTCGGCAATCCACTGATAAAGTCCATGGAAATCTCCTCCCATTTCCATTCTGGCACACTCAGAAGGTTAAGAAAACCCGATGGGCTCTTCCTCAATGCCTTAACTTGCTGACAAGTCAAGCATCTACTAACATAATCTGCAATCTCAAGCTTCATCCCAGGCCACCAATAATGCTCTCTCAGGTCCCTGTACATCTTCGTACTACTTGGATGAATAGAGAAGATAGAACTGTGAGCCTCCTTCAACAGTTCCGTTCTAAAAGTCGATCCTAAAGGCACACATAGCCTCTTACGATACATCAGAGCACTGTCTGTAGAGAAGGTAAAATGACTAGGAATATCTGACTCAGCCTCTCTAAAACCGACCTGCATATGAATCTCATCTCTCTGTGCATCAATTACCTCTGCCTCAAAGTAGGTCCCACTGTCAAACTAGCCAGACACACAGTGACCTCGGCAGTCAGAAATGCTATCTCAGCCCGTTCCATAATCCACCTCAATCTCAAGGGTATTGCTGACAAAGCTGATGAATGAGAAGACTTTTTACTGAGGGCGTCAGCCACTACATTGGCTTTCCAAAGATGATACTGAATGTCACAGTCATAATCCTTAACGAGCTCTAACCATCTCCGCTGTCTTATATTCAATTCCTTCTGAGTGAAGAAATACTTGAGACTTTTATGGTCAGTAAATATCAGAATCTTCTCACCATACACATAATGCCTCCATATTTTCAATGCATGAACAATAGCTGCCAACCCTAAATCATGAGTTAGATACTTCTTCTCATGCTCTTTCAACTGACGGAAAGCATAAGCTAGTCCCACATGGACTCATACAATCAAAACTTTTTTGATACAATCAGTAATGATGGTACAATTAGCTGATAGCCAATCCATACCCAATATCACATCAAAATCAGACATATGCATAATAAACAAAGTAAAATGTGAGCATCTACTTATAATGCAAATGTCATAAGTGCCATACGCACTATCATCATAATAAGCTTCCCCACTGGGGTAAAAGCATGCATCTCGAAGCTCAACAGTCTCGGCTCAAGAGCTACCAACTCAACATAATAAGATAAAATAAAAGAGTGGCTAGCTCTGGAATTAAACAGAAATAAAAGCCAAACGGCCTGAAAATAATAAAGTATAAATCACTACCATACTGGTAGCTTTTCTTGATAATCCTGACCTTGCTACTATGTTGTGATGGTTGTATCTTATACGCCCTATAAAAGTGACGTAAATCCAAGTTTGATCACAACATAGCATCTTGATGGACGTGTGCATCTCCCTGATGGAAACTGGCACAACTATTGTAGTAAGGATGATCCAATCCTTATTGAGCTCCACCTCGAACCAGTTGTTGTTGCCGCTGCTGTTGTTGCTGTTGATGCTGATGTTATTGATGTTGTTGCTATTGCTGTTGTTGCTGCTGCGGTATCCCTTGACTGGCGTCGTCATTCTTTGCTTTCTTCTTCTGAGAGGTAATCTGTCTCATAGTAGAAAATTTTCTTTTCCTTTCATAAGATGTAAAATCCAAGATAAGGATGACTCCTAAGCCTCCTTATTCAAATCTTGAATGAACTCGACCTCAGAGATCATTTCCTTTCTTACAAAGCAAAACTGGTGTCTGTCAAACACCTTAGTCAATAACATTCTAACCTTCCAGCATAGGATTTACCTTAGAGTCTATCTTGAAAAGATTCAGTAGGTCCAAACTACGACCTACAAGTTCCTCAAAGTTCACCGTCCAATTAGATGGTCAAACACAATGTGAATTGAAGTTCACCAAACCATCACATTGCCTTATAGAAGTTACTGATATCACGGTCCATCAACTTCCTTCTATATTTCAATCAATACCAACACTCCAGCTGAGTGCTAGTCAATCTTGACCATTTACTGAATATGGATCTTCATTACTCGACCTCGAGTATTTCCAAATCAGATTGATACACCATAGTGTAATAGCAAACAAACTAGACCATTCACCCATTAACATTATCTTTAATGGTCCTCGTTGAGACTTATCACGTAAAGTCCTTACTTCCTATTTTGAGTGGTAACACACTTTCCTTTTAGCACAACACTACCATAAGGATTTACCACTTACCAAAATTCAACTTTCTGAACTCAAACCAGGAACTTGTCCCTTGAGTTGAATCTAGGTTACTGAACTCGAGCCAAACCGATTTCTTTTCAACAATTTCTCACCTCAAACAGGTGTTTCATCTCTTAATATTGGGATCCAGACAAACATGTCCCCTTTTTTACACATAAATATCCACACACATCTACTAAGACCACTACTTAGCAATTGTGTGACAATAACACTTTAATCAGGTTTAAGGATCAAACGACTGATCTCTTGGAGTATCCCATCTCCTTTCCTTTGACATTATGTCAATACTCTTAACGAGGTGTATAACCTCCAAAACTGCACGGGGTCAATCACCTTCTCGTCACCCCTACCCAAATCTCAAAATGGGTCAAATAAACATAACCACATAGTGGTTTTATAAGGATGTGAAATATCACAAACATCATTAACTTCTAATAATATTCTCATAATTCTTCCAATATCAAAGAAATAAAGCATGAGAATAGAAGTTATAGGCATACCTGGTGCTGCTGATCTCAGATGATGACTTGAGAATGGACTTAAAACAAAACATGAAAACAAACATGCATCGCATGTAGTCTACAGAACCCTAAGGCTCTGATACCAACTGTGACGACCCGTCACTTTTAAATAAATTAAATCAGAGAAAACAGCGAAAGTCTTTTATTTTAAGAAAATTGGCGTGATTATGTTTGAAAATAGGCTAGCCAAAACCTGTTTACATCTTAAATTTAAATATCTAAAAACACAAGGAACATTAAGTTCCTATCATGAGTTCAAAATGATTTATAAACATAAAAGTAAAGACAAAAGCTCTTAAGAGCCATTTACAAATATACAACTCCAAAATTATATAAAATTCACAAAACCATGTACATGGATTTTTACAACTACTAAGTCCATCTCGAAATCATCACCCTCTCAATCAAGCGCGCACCAGCTCCTCTCGCACGGTCCCAAATATTACCTAAAATGTTTGTAATATCATGAGCTAACAAACTAAGCCCAGTGAGAATAATAAGAATAAAAAGTAAAAATAGACCTCAAACTCGCATTTCGATTTGTGTCCAATTAATTTGACACCAATCACTCCTAAAGTCCTCCAACTCTAGAAAATTTCATTTTATATTCTCTAAAGGATGATTTTACTAATAATCATAGTCAATACTCATCCATTATCATTGTTATAACGTAAGTAAGAAAGTAAATATGCTTTGCACAACATACAACTCCTCGATTCTTTCTTTCATCTATCATAAACATGAATGCATGAGAGCATCCCGTAAGATTTCGCATTTTCCCTTTTGTGCGTGAATGAAGGTAATGCGGACATCCCGTAGGCTCCCATTCAACCTTATGCATGAGGAAGTAATGCGTACATCCCGTAGGCTACCATTCAACTCCCTATGCATGAAGAAGTAATGCGTACATCCCGTAGGCTACCATTCAACTTCTTTTCTTTCACATTCTTTCTTTTCTCTGAAGGTGATGTGAACTCCACGTAGGGTTCATCAATCTTCCTTCTTTTCTCTTTCTCTTTCACTTTCTTTTCTTTTCACTTTCATTTCTTTTTCACTGTAACGTCCCGTTATTTTTGGAGTGAAATTTTTTATTTATTTAATATTTCATTTATTTATTCACTTACTTTAATCAAAGTATTTAGTTTAATTTTAGAATTAGTAATTCAGAATTTAGTAGTTAATTTCGTTTGAAAGCTTTTTAATCGTTTTATTAGCTTAAATTAGATTTGGACGTATTAAAAATTATTAGCGGGCCCACTATTGATTGTTAAATACTTTTAAGATAGATTAGAAGTAGTTAAGTTGAATTGGAATTAGAAACGTTAAATAACGAGCACCCGGAACAAGTTTTCTTAAGGAAATAAGAGGAGGGGCAATATGGTCTTTTACCAAAATATCTTTATATATATCTAATACATAATTTGCAAGGATAAATATAAAAAAAAAAGAAAGGAGAAGTGAAAAAAGGAGGCCAAACCCGTAGCTAGAGAGGAGGAAAAGAGAATTAGAGAAAGAAATTGTCGCCCCGGCTTCGTTTCTCGACCGTTTTCATCGTGCCTTAGCTCGTTGGAAAGCTCTCGAGACGATATTTCTACCCATCCCATCAATCGGTCCAATCCATTAAAGATCCAAGAGATACAAGGTGAGGAAGAAATGGGTTTTTGTGTTTTCTTTATTTCCAATCTTGTATGTAAGCCTTGATTCGTTTTTCCCGGGTGTTGTTTGTGAATTCTAGTTAGGAAAAATCACTTTGGATGAGGTTGTTATCTTGGACCTAAACCCGAGTCGATTGGAAAACCCGTTCCATTTGTTTTCTCTCACTTGGTGATGGTTGGGGTGTTTAGGTTGTTATTGTTTTGTATTTTACTTAATTTTTTGGGAATCAAGTATTGTGTAAAACCTTAAATCACGGTTACCCATTGATATATCGACTTATAAAGTGTTTGAAACCAACCCGAAACGCCTCTAAAATGCCTAAAAGCCTAAAAACGGAACTCGAGCCCTTTTTATCCTTGTATGGCCGAGAGCCTCATAGGGGGAAATTCCGGGTTTTTTGTTGTTTTATGCACTTAGATGTCGTTTTCTTGATTTTCAGATAATTAATGATTGTTAGGTGTAATTGATTTGTAGGATTGTGACTGCTCGTGTGGTTTTCGACCTCAACAGTTTGGAAGTTCGGTTTCAATTCCAAGGTGAGTTTAAAATGGAAGTTAGTAATTTTATGAATTATGTTTCATTACGATATTGTTTATCGAGGTTAAGAGGGGAACTAACTTCTGGAAGTTATACTTGGTTGGTGATTTTAAACTCGGATGTGAGTGGAGTGGCTTTGGTGTTCTTGTGAATTTGGAAGTAAAAGAGGAGTTATGAGTGATTTGGAAGTCTAGTAAGATGAATTGAAGAGTTTAGATAAATTGAAGAGTTTAGATGAAAGTGAAAGTTTAAGGTACTTTGAGAAGTTTAGATCAAAGTAGCGTAGATGTTATTCTCAAAAGTATGAAAGGTTATAAAGATTCTGAGACAAAGTTGGGAATTGAATTTACTTTAGGTAGTTTCGATCAAAGTAAAGTAAAGGAAATGTTTGGAAGTTAACTCATGGTTTATGGTAATGGTTTGGAAAGTATTCTTGTGATTTGAGGTGATTTATTGTCATTCGTGACATGATGATGTTAAACCTCGTTTTGTTTATTGGGAGTTATAAGACTTTGTGGAATTATGGCATCAGTGATGATAATGGTTAATGTTTTATGAACTTATTACCTTGTGTGAGTAATAAGGATTGTATTATATTATGGTAATAATGTGGAGTATGAAAGTTCATATGATAATAAGGAATGATGTTGATTATGTTAGTACTGGAAAGTATGGAATCATGATGATAGTACGATTGATGTACTCAGGACTTTTGGTAAGAGGCAACATTTTAAGTACAAAAGATAAGCATGTCATTGATTGTAATTGTAGTATGATTGTATTGTTTGTTAGTTGTTTGTGTTGTGATGCTCAAGTAATGAACCGATTTATAGATACTATGATTTTTGATATAGCACTATACACGTTGTGGTAAGGTTGGCATTCGAAGATTTGAGCGTGTATGGATGCGTTATTATTGTTATCATTATTATAGCACTATACACGCTGTGGTAAGGTTGGCATTCGAAGATTTTAGCGTGTATGGATGCGTTATTATTGTTATCATTATTATAGCACTATACACGCTGTGGTAAGGTTGGCATTCGAAGATTTGAGCGTGTATGGTTGTGTTATTATTGTTATCATTATTATAGTACTACACATGCGATGAGATGTGTTATGGCACGTGATAGTATGTGATACGCTCCATACGGTATCATGGTGTGAGGATATGTGTTATGGCACGTGATAGTATGTGATACGCTCCATACGGTATCATGGTGCGAGGATATGTGTTATGGCACGTGATAGTATGTGATACGCTCCATACGGTATCATGGTGCGAGGATATGTGTTATGGCACGTGATAGTATGTGATACGCTCCATACGGTATCATGGTGCGAGGATATGTGTTATGGTACGTGATAGTATGTGATACGCTCCATACGGTATCATGGTGCGAGGATATGTGTTATGGCACTTGATAGTATGTGATACGCTCCATACGGTATCATGGTGCGAGGATATGTGTTATGGCACGTGATAGTATGTGATACGCTCCATACGGTATCATGGTGCGAGGATATGTGATATGGCACGTGATAGTATGTGATACGCTCCATACGGTATCATGATACGATGAAAGATAGTTAGTAATGCAATTACATAATCTTTAGACTTGTATAGTAAGACTTAGTAATAACAGGTACTTTTACTTTAAGTCTTGATATTGTTACTTTTAGAAAGTATATTATGTATGTTGATTATAATTGGACTTTGGAAGTGTAGAATGGTTAGCAAAGAGAAAGTTAGGCCTTTGGACACAATTTCTGGTATGGAATTTAGTCCATGGGGTTACTGGCTTTCATTTTATTCTCACTAGCATTTTTATGCTAATGTTGCTACTTTTACATTTTTTTTTTAGGTACTTCTTGACATAGTAGTTGTGGTAGAGGAGGTGGTGCTGTTTGACTTCTCGAGGCAATGAAAGGACAAGAACAGGAACACTTTTGAATAGAATTCTTGGAATGCTTTGTTTATACCTTCTACTTTTCATATTTTGTGATTTTGAGCTCAGTAGAGAAATTGTCTAAAATTGTAAATGTCTTATGGTTTTAAAGTTCTTTTCGAAGTTACTTTTAAGCTGGAATGCGCATTCCACAATTTTTATTGCTTTCTCTGAATTGGGTCATTGTAAACAGGTTTTGGTTTATCCGAGTTTTAAACGAACCCATGCCGATTTTCTTTAAAACTAAGTCTTCCGCTGTGCATTTGAATTTAAAGGATTTTACTGTATCGGGCCGTTACATTCACTTTCGTTTCTTTTTCACCTAAGGTGATGTGAACTCCACGTAGGGTTCATCATTCTTCCTTCTTTTCTCTTTCACTTTCTTTTCTTTTTCACTTTCATTTCTTTTTCACTTTCGTTTCTTTTTATGAAGGTGATGCGGACACTACCCGTAGGCTCCAACATTCTCCCCTTCATTTCTTTCTCACTTTCATTTCTTTTTCATGAATGGTGCGAGAATGGTATGATGCAATATGATATGCATATGCTTGCATATCCTTGTAAAAGTAAATAAATAAAGTGTGGAATTAAAGTAGTCGATGCAAACATAAATAAAGGGGCATAAAGTAAAGGATGTAAGGTAAATGACATAAAGTAAAATAGATAGTAATCTCGGACGAACGATATGTCGATCGAACTCCTGGTATCAATAATAAGAGTAGAATCATAACTTCAACGATTAACCTATACCTTCAAGGATTCTAAACTTCCAACATAATCCGAGGTTCTATTAACCGTTCTAAAATACAAGTTTGGATCTTTTAACTTCCAATGATCCAACCTAAGCTTTGAAACGAATCTAACTTAGAATCTTCTAAGATTCGATAGTTTCCTCGAGAACTCCTAAGTTCTCACTTAAAGGATTAACTCCTAATCCTAAGGGCACTAACTCACCTCCCTCTAAACTTAGATTCGGTTTCTAGTCTTAGTTTCAAATGCTACAAACCTTCATACTCATTCGCTTTCTATAATTACTTTAAATCCTAACTATTCTCACCTTAGCCAAATAAGATTTCGCTCCAAGTTTCCGAAAGCACGATCAAACAATGATCCGAAACACCTACAATTAATTACATCTAACAATTAATAAATAAACATACATCGATCAATTAACATCTAAAAGCTCAAAACAACGAACAACCCCATAAACCCCACTATGAGGCTCTCGGCCCCCCCATAAAAAGTGGGTCTCAGGTTTGGTTTTCTGGCTTTTAGGTACTTTAGAAGTGTTTCGAGTTGGTTTCCAACAAATTCGATATTCCTGATTTCAATGGGTATCGATAATTAGGGTTTTTGAACGTTATGCCATTTCTCGAATTGAATTTAAATAAACAATAATTCAACAATAAATAACCCATAATCAAACCCAAAAAGGTAAATTTCAAACAGGAAGGGTTTCGACTGAAACTCGGTTTTAGGGTTATGGGAAAGTTTCCAAAAATTCTTAAAGCTACTCCCGTATTTACAAACACCGAGTTTCACGGCAAGAAATCGAAAGAAAACAAAGAAAACTCCATTAAAACACTATTTGGAGCTTAGGGTTTGAAACTTTACTTACCGAGAACTCCGTGGATCACAAGAGAAAGGCACGATCGATGGGTGGAAAAGAATCCTAGACCCGAGGGCTTTTCGATGCAACCGAAATCAAGTCGATCTGCCGAGAAACAAGCAAAACCCGAAAATTTCCCTCCCCCTCTTGGTACTCATGGTTTTGGGAAGAAAAATGAAGCAAAATGAGTCAACTTTTGGTCAATGGCAATTTAAAGAAGATTATGCATAGTGTTTGGATATTTTTAAGAAATCGGAAATGACGGTTGCGTCCTTTTATGACTTTTGACTTCTAAATCGAAACCCAAAGCTCTTAAATAAATCTAAAGGTGAATAATAATTATTAATTGGCCTATGAATAATTATTAATGTCACTGAAACGAAATTTAAAGTATTAAAACGATTAAAAAGAATTTCGGGCGAAATTAACTACTAAAATCGAAATTACAAAAATAATAATTAATCTAAATATTTAAATTGAAATAAATAAATAAATAAATAACATTACATAAATAATAAAATAAAATAAATAAAATAAAATTTCACTTCAAAATAACGGGACGTTACAAGCTCAAAGCCTAATTATCTTCGCCCCCGCTATTGGCCAAGCCCTCAGATAACAAAAAGCTATTTCTATACTTAGCGATATCTAATGAGGCAGTCAGCTCAGCGCTGGTGCACGAAGACAGTCAAACTCAACACCTAATTTACTACCTGAGTAAAGTGATGATTGACGCCGAAACACGGTACTCAAAGATGGAGAAGCTAGCACTGGCCTTGATAGTCGCGTCGCGCAAACTGAAGCACTATTTTCAAGGCCATCGGATAGTGGTGAGAACCATCTTCCCACTGAAAATTGTTCTTCACAAGCCGGATGTTTCGGGACGCCTGACAAAATGGGCAATAGAACTGGGCGGATACGATATCATTTACGAGCAAAGAACAGCCATCAAAGGACAAGTTCTCACAGATTTGGTTGCAGAAATGACTCCAGCAAATCCGAACGAAATCAAGACAAACTCGCCACTCGCAAGCCGACCTTGGGATGGAAACCTGGACCCTAAGCGTTGATGGATCCTCGAACTCAAGAGGATCCACCGCAGGGCTAGTCCTGTCGACCCCCGAGGGATACCTCCAGGAGCAGTCAATCCGATTCAGATTTGCAGCTTCAAACAATGAAGCAGAATACAAAGCGTTGATAGCTGGGCTACAGAGAGCGAAGGAACTGGGAGTTGAAAACATAAACATCAGAAGCGATTCTCAACTTGTGGTAAACCAGGTAAAGGGGTTATTTGAGGCAAAAGACCCCAGGATGGCAAAATATCTGGAGAAAGTTATGTCCATCCTATCTCAGTTCGTGAAATACAACATCAGCCAAGTACCGAGGGCTGAGAATGGACATGCCGACGCTCTGGCTAGTCTCGGATCCGCCGTCCAGGCGGAAACAAGAAGAATCATCTGTGTCGATCATTTGTCCGAACCAAGCATCACCCTTGATTCGAACATGGGGAGTGGAGACGATGGAGAAATTGGACAAGTAATGCCTATAGAACAAAATCTGGAGCTCGAGTCGGATTGGAGAAACCAAATCCTCCAATACTTACAATCGGGACTTCTACCAGAAGAAAAACTAGAAGCGCGAAAAATCCGATCTAGAGCAGCCAGATACTCGATCATCCAAGGAGAATTATATAGGAGATCCTTCAGCGGACCCTATCTAAAATGTCTGGGAAAATCAGAAAGTTCTTACGTTCTAAAAGAGTTGCACCTTGGACACTGCGGAAATCACGCGGGACCAAGGTTCTTAAGTCATAGAGCATTAACGCAAGGGTATTAGTGGCCCACCATGGTGAAAGATTCAAAAGACTTCGTTTCCCGTTGTGATAAATGCCAAAGGTTCACAAAGACCATTCATGCACCGCCAACGACGCTAACTACAATCTCGGCACCTTGGCTCTTCATGCAATGGGGCCTAGAACTAGTGGGAAAACCTTCGTTAGCTCCAGGACAGAAATGTTATCTGATCGTAGCAATGGATTACTTCTCCGAATGGATTGAAGCCGAACCACTGGCAAAGATTACAGAGAGGAAAGTCGAGATGTTCCTCTGAAAAACATCTTCACCTGCTTCGGAATCCCCAAGGTCATCATCACCAACAACGGAACTTAGTTCACAGGAAGATCAATCCGGAAGAATTGTGCAGACAAGAAAGTGGAACTTAGATATTCGACACCCTGCTACCCGTAGGCTAATGGACAGGCCGAAGCATCAAACAAAACCATCATGGACTCTCTGAAAAAGAGATTGGAACGAACGAAAGGGAGATGGGTGGATGAACTTCCAGGAGTTGTTTGGGCATATCGGACCACCCCTAGAATCCTAACAGGCGAAACCCCATTCTCCATGGCTTTCTGGCCTGAGGCCGTAATTCCCACGGAAATGATCATCCCCACAACCCGGAGTTCGATTCTAGAATCAGAAAACAACAACATGATGGCTGAAGTGCTAGACATGGCCGAAGAAAAAAGGGAACAAGCGCTAGTCCATATGGCATGTTACCAGCAGAATTTGGCCAAATACTTTGAAAAGAAAGTGAGACAGCGCAACTTCAAAGTAAACGATTTTGTTTTGAGAAAAGTATTCCAGAACAGACAAGAGCCCGAAACGGGGAAACTGGGACCAAGCTGGGAAGGTCCGTATAAGGTGATCGAAGAAGTCAAGCCGGGGACTTATCGTCTTGAAGACCAAAAGGGCGAACTGATTCCGAGGGCATGGAACGCCACACATTTAAGAATTTACCGTGTGTGAGGATGAGAGAGCCGTGTAAGTACTTGGCCGGAAAGGCCCATTTCAAATTAATATACAAGTATTACATGTCCTTCCTCCCACGTGGTCATTTGTTTCCTTTACGATGAAAAGTCCGTAATTCGCTAGAATAGTTTCTAAGTCTTCCACGGACTAAAGAATCTAACGCAATCGGAACTACGGAAAAGTAATTCACACAGAAAGTGAAGCAAGTAAACAATGAGTAAATAAAGTGCCAACTTTTATTTCACAACAAACAAGTAAGGCTCGAACCCACATGTCGGGAACTCAGCTGAAATAAATTACACGAGTTCTACAAAGTAAAATTGCGCAATTCGAGGTGTCAGCATCGGAAACAGTGAGGATATTCTTCTAGGAGAAGATGAGGGTATCGCTCAGAAAATGAGTGACCAGAGCCGATTCACCCGCCGGCTATTCCACCTACTCATCAAGTCCGAGGTTCGACAGATGAAAGATAGGGAGGTCTTCGACTCGCTACGCCCGAACCCCTGACGAATTTTCGAAAGTATCCATGCTTTCGCTGAGAACGGAAAGGACGAGGATGGTGGTACTCTGAGGACAACATTCAGGCCCAGAGATACACCATTCCCACCGCTCCCCAACTGCGCAGCAGACGGCTTCTCCAATTAAGTCAGAGAAGGTTCAAGTGCGGGGGGATGGAGGACCACCTCTTTCATCTGACGTCGCTCGACGCTCATTTCAGAAGAAGCGCATTTCTCGTTTCCTTAAACACCAAACGAGGCGCCACCTCCCATGTTGAAATATGGACCGACGAGGGTGTTGCCCCCCCTCTCGCTCGCCCCAATTCCCGGATACTGCAGGAACAAACTCTGGAACCGTGGTGGAAGGCGGTCGAGCGACTGATTAGCCCGAACAACTTGAACCCTAAGGTCTATCCTCACAGGCATGGAGGATTACGACCATCAAGTTCAAGTCTACTAAGGCCAATCAAACAGGTGTAGAAGATCACGACCAAACTTTTTGAACACAAGCCATGGTCAAGGAGGGCCAGACGTGAAAGAGAAACAGGAAGAAATGGGAAAACCCCATGGTATGAAAATTTTGTAGATCTGATAGTGAAAGAGAAACCGTTTCAGAAAAAATGGGTCTGAAGAAGTAAATAGGAGGAAAATCCCAAAGACCTATTTAAAGGACCTTGGGACCGCTGCGATCGTGACAACTGTCAAGCATCAAGCACCGTTACGTGAATCGTCAGGCATGCAGAACGACGTGTGCATTAACCCATAGTTAATGCGGTTAACCCCCCTAATTAACCACATTCAAGGTGATTTGATGGGAATTACAGACGTTTGACACGACTATTCACTACCTGACGTCACCGCCTCGAGATATGGAATGGCTCTTTGCATCGAGTGACATCCTAATTAATGACAAGTCTCTTCGACTCCCATACTAAATGCCTCTTTCTCGCTATAAAAGGATAGGGATCAAAGAAATATCCTACAGTCTGATTCAATCAACCACCTGGCATAAGTTAGAAGAAATGGACGACTCCACTACAACTTCGAAGGTGACTAAGCAGGTCCTAAAGTGGGAGAACCAGGAGCTACGCACGAAAAACGCTAGACTCAAAATGGCTCTTCTAGAGAAAGAGGAAAGAGAAAGAGACTCGAAGGCCCTACGACAAGAGGTCCAGAGCATCCGAGGAGCTCTCGAAGCGGCGAACAGCCTAGCGGAACAGCTCGAACAAGAAAACCATTCTCTCCAAAAGAGCCTGGAAACTGCAGAGATGGACAAGGGTAGCGAACCGGATGAGTGCTACATGCTCGAAGATCACCTTCAGTCGGCGAAAAACCTCAATGACTATTACGAGCAAGAAAACCAATCCTTGAAGGAGGAACTAGCCTCCTTGAAGCAACGAATGAGACTGACTCCGACAGTCATCATCGACAACGATGAAGATTAGAAGGATTGCCTGAGAGGTCGAAGACTTGTGAATAACTTTGTCTTTTCTTTCCTTTTTATGTTTTTGATTAAACAATGTACAAGCAAAGAAAAAAAGAAATTATATCATTTTGCTTCACGTGGTCTGCCTACACCCTTTGTCCGAACAACAAAAGCCTTGGCCAGTCCAAGCATCTAAAAGCCTTCTCTGGAAGCAAAAGCCTTGGCCCGTCCAAGCATCTAAAAGCCTTCTCCGGAAGCAAAAGCCTTGGCCCGTCCAAGCATCTAAAAGCCTTCTCCGGAAGCAAAAGCCTTGGCCCGTCCAAGCATCTAAAAGCCTTCTCCGGAAGAAAAAGCCTTGGGCCGCCCAAGCATCTAAAAGCCTTCTCCGAAAGCAAAAGCCTTGGCCCGTCCAAGCATCTAAAAGCTTTCTCCAGAAGCAAAAGCCTTGGTCCGTGCAAGCATCTAAAAGCCTTCTCCGGAAGCAGAAGCCTTGGCTCATCCAAGCATCCGAAGATTTCTTCGGAATCTAAAGCCTCGGTCCGTCCGACCACTTCTTATTCAGAAGAATAGAAGACGTTAGAGTATTAAAACTTAGGAAAACCTCGGTCCGCCCGAGTATTCGAAAGTCTTTTCCAGAAGTAAAAAACTTCGGTCCGTCTGAATATTCGAAAGCCTTCTCCGGAAGCAAAAAACTTCGGTCCTTCCGAGTATTCGAAAGCCTTCTCCGAAAGCAAAAAACTTCAGTCCGTCAGAGTATTCAAAAGCCTTCTCCTGAAGCAAAAAAAAAAACTATGTTCGTCCGAGTATTCGAAAGCCTTCTCCGGAAGCAAAAAAAACCTCGATCCGTCCAAGTAATCGAAAACTTTTCTAAGAATGTTCACAAGTCAAAACATTCCTGCAAAGCGAGCAGGGAAACACGACAAGCAGACATAAAGAAGGAGCATATATATTCAAAACTTCACAAAAAAAATGTGTATGTTCGAACACCAAAGAAGAAAACAAAAAGAAGTTCAAGGCAACAAATAATGTAGGGGCTCCACAATCCGGAGTTTACCCTAGAGAAAAGAAAAGGGGTCAGTCTGAAAAATAAACAGTCTCGGTGAGGGGAACTTTGGTAGAGGCATCTTCAACAATCGCGCCATCACCGCCATCAGCACGGATGCCAGCCTCCTCGATCACCGCGCCCTCTGCAGCAGCCTCGCCTCTAGAAGCCTTCAGACTCGTAGCCCGCTCAAACAACTCTCTTCGGCGATCCACGTCGTGATCATAGCCAACCGGACTAATCGGATCATCTTCCTCCTCAGATTGCTCCATCTACAGCTTGACCGAATCTCGCCTAACGGCTAGTCTGATGAGAATGGAATCCACCGACGCCGCAGTCGCCACAGCCAACTTACGCCGAAGCTCACTAACACTGTCGTGAAGGATCAGAAGTTTGTAAACTTCACTCCGCAGCGAGTTATTCTCCAACGCAACAAGATCCATTTCCTCCTTGGCCTTCTTGAGGGACTCAGCTTCCCGGTTGAAGGCATCCACGACCTTAGACCCCTCCTCGTGAGTAGCACCCATGTCCTCCAATGCTTTGTTCCAAGCAACAACAGCTTCGTCGAGCAGTTTCTTGTTGTCCTCATTGAGAGATCGGAGGTCCTCATACTCTTTTCGGACAAGCTCAAGATCGACAGACCGCTTTAGCCCATCAGCTTCCAGTGAGGAAATTCTCTTTTCGGCCTTTTTCCATATCAGATTTCAATTGAAGGCCCTCGGTCAGCGCCGAATCGAGGATGTGAGACTGCCGACCGCTAGCCCTCACCTCCGACAACTCCTGTTTGAGCTTCCGATGCTTGATAAGCAGACTCTCTAAATTGAGAGCTATCTAGGTCGAAGCCTGGGTCCCCTAAAAGAGCGGATACATTTTAAAGACGTGAGAAATCGACTGAAAACGACAAGAAAAATTAAACATGAGAATAAACGACTAACCAGCCAGCTACGGTGACACATGCGGCTGAAAGTCTCATCTTCACTGTCGTAGTCGATGAGAGGTTTCAACTGCACATCCCCCAAGTCACGGGAGAATCCGACCGAATTCATAGCTAGTCGAATGTAATAAGAGCTGGAGAGGGACCCCTTGTCAAAATCTGCGTCAAGGAGAATGAACAAGCGAAGCAAGGAAGATCCACCGCCCGCAGCGCCCGATCCACTCAGCATTGACAGACCCGCATCCGTTTGAGGGAGAATAACTGGAGCAGTCTGATCGGGCAGAAACGGAGTTTCACCATCGAGGGACCCCCCCGGTCATCTGGTCGTCCTCCTGTTCAAAGTCCGTATCAGAAGACAAAATATGGGCATGATCAGAAGGAGAGAGCGAATCCGCCTCGGAAGGAAATGATCGATAAGCCATCTCAAGATGCTTCAAAATATATGCATCAGCACCCCTTACCGCGCTGCCGAGAGCCCTGATGATTCCGCCCCTCGTTTGTTTTAGAGCGGGAGAATCCGTAGAGGGATCCGCAGAGGAACCCAAGGGAGGGTTCGTAGGAGGATCCAGGGGAAGAACCATTGCACCCCAGTAGAGGGTTCCGTGCTGCTGATCTTCATAGATTTCCCACTTCCGGAGGGACGGGAACGCTTAGGAGCGGCCACTTTTTTTCCTTTCGGATCGCCTGATGAAGACGCCGCCTCAGTTCTTTTTCTTCCCATGTCCTGAAGAAGGGCAAGAAAAGCCTCGGGGTCATTAGAGTTAGGAACAGGGGTGAGAGTGACACCAGACATTCTTCCGCTGAGACCTGCATCACAACCAGCCCAAATTAGCCACACGCCAAGATAAGGACATAAAAGTGTGAAAAAGAAAGAAGAATAAAACAAAACACTACCGAGGAGTAAAGACTAGCCAAAGTTTGGCAAAGACTAGCCAAGGATGCTGGTTAAACTCCTACCAGTTGAAAGGGCCTCACTGGCCTAGAATCTTGCAGTGACCAAGAGCTTCCCGAGAGGCACCCTTCGGAAGCGGGGTCTTCACTGAAACGCAAAAACTGAAAATTATCAGCACGGCTACGGATAAACATGACACAAAGTAATACTGAACTCATGTTCTCACCCTCGTCTTCCCACGAGGCAGGAAGGGACCCACTCTTAGAAAGAAAGGGGCCACGGATGAAGAATCACTCCTCTTTCCAACGCTTATCACAGGAGGTCTCATCTACTAGAGACGGTTTTTTATGGGCCTGAAGGATGAAACGCATCTGGTCATGGACTTTCAAGCGAAGGGACCAAAAGTGGAAAACCATGCCCAGGGTAGGCCGAAAGCCTAACTTGTAACACACCATTGAGAAGGTGATCAAAGATATCAGGGCGTACTGGATCAGTTGACCCAACGCGAAGCCGGCACTCTAAACCAACTTGGCTATAAAAAGAGGAAGGGGAAGCCGAATCCCCCATTGGAAAAACCGCGGATAAAGAGCGGTCCAACCCTCCCCCGGGGAAAGATAAACTCACTCTGACGCCTCTGGGAGCCTCATTTCGAAATCCGAATAGATCCCATACTCGGCCCTCAACCTATCAAGTTTGGCCTGCGTCATTTTTGAAGAAAAGTGGTAGGGGCCGATATCTTCCTTTATGCCCATCGGCTGAGGCTCTCTCCTCTTCTTGCTCACTGTCTGTACCCCGGCCGAATCAGCAGGGGTAGACCCAAGAGGGCTAGAGACAACAACCTCGTTAGCCAAGGAGGAACCCTCTTCCCCCCAACAGCGTGGGGACAGATGGATTAACCTGATATGCGGCCTTACTACCCTTAGAGTGACTTTTCCTTTTCTTCTTTTTTTTTTTGGGCCGTCTCCGCGGTAGGAACAGGAAGAAGAGGATGGGAAAGATCGAGAACAGTAGTTGGACCCATCGAAACAGAATCCATTCCCCCCAAAGGGTGAGAAGTGGGAGAAGGGACGAGATCTATGTCTAAACCTGACTGAATCTCATAAACGGACCTAAGCTCACTCACAGAAGGAAGCGATTCCTCACCAATCGATGAACGGAGATCAATCGCAGGCTCATTCCCCTCAGGCTCACCCCGAGATGAGGGAGAAGTGTTAACCCCACCGGCACAAGTGGAGGAAGGGGAAGCCCCAGGCTCAATCCTCTCGAAAACCAAACCATCATAGTCGTCGTCCCCTACAGTGAACCTAGGCGTCCTATACCTCTAACCACAGGGTTTCCATCAAAGTTATCCATTACAGAAAGAACAGGAAACAAAAGATAGAAAGGAGAAGACTAACCTTCAAAGAAGAACAAGGAAAGCCTCGAGGGAACGGAATGAAGACGGCGAAGGATCTTTCGAAAGCGGACTGTTTACAGACGGCTTTGAGAATTTAAAAGGCAAAACGAACCTTAAAGTCTAAGGAAAAACCCTATTTAATGAAGGGAACACGCGTCCCATCATCGTGACACGTGGGGAGGGTCGCGACGATCCGGATCACCCAAAGCTTGTTGGAATTCGTGCCCATCTGAAATCCAACAGAGCAATTTCGCAAGAAACCGCGTCTCTTGGAACGGACACATCCACAAGAGAACGTGACGACTCCAGAAAGAGGGTCAGTAGAGCCCGAGTCATGACAAGGCCAAGGCAGTCTATTTTCCGAAGGAACGTGGTCCCCAACCACTCCAAAGTAGCACGAAGATCAGGACGAGCATCGCACCCCTGATCCGATCAATCTACTATCCCCTACATCGGACTTTCCGACCCAGGAAATAGGGGAAAACTGTAAAGGGTAAAAATAGCCCTCTTATGGGCTGCGCTCATACTGGGCCGATTCACATGGGGACAGGCCCATCCGAATCATATCCTGAAGAAGCCAACCCTTTTTGGGCCGAGTGAAAGTCCATTAAGCCTAGTTTCAAGCTAGCCCTTGTGGCGCAAGGAACTATAAAAGGCACCTGACCTATCAAATCAGGTATGGGTGAAAACAAGAACCATCAGTCATATACATTTTATCCTAATCCTTGTGGCGCAAGGCATATCTCACCTACCACCACCTAACTTGATCGTCGGAGGGTTTTCGGCCGGTACCACACCAGTGCCCTTCTGACCGTCTCTCCCTTTAGTGTTTCAGGTAGCTCCGCCGCTAAGGAACAGCACGTGACGCGACGTGCTCGATTGTGTGGAACGAGGCTCCGACGAGAAATACCCCACACAATAGTGATGCATGATTAACGTTTATAATTATTTATAAACAAAACTACTCTCATTTAAATTTTATATATATTAACATTCTACGATGTTAATAGCATGCATTTATTAGTTTTTTTTTATAACTAATATTAGTTAAAATATTGTGCCAAACATAATTTAAATGGTTAGACATTTACTTCATTCAAATGAGATTTCGAGAATCCTCTTTCTAATTTAATATAATATCTAAAAAATTACCGTTTATATAGAAGGTAAAAAATAAGTTAGATTCTTAAACTTCAAAAGTTAATTAATATATTTTGTCAAATATCATTATCAGTTTAATAAATTTGGAATGTGTTCGTGTTTTCCTCCAATCCAACCTCTCCTCCATTTTACTGAAAGGTCTTATTTGAGCCCAAACTTTTAAAGGAAAATCAAAAATCATTTGAGAAAATGTAATCAAAAGAGTCGTTTTGATATTTTATAAAATACTTTTAATAAAACTTTCACTATTTTTAAAATTTATAATTAATTTATTTTGTTCTATTTAAAATACTACTAAGATCAAACATATCAGGGGAAAAATATCTTTCAACTTTCATGTGCATATTATTATTTTTATATAAAAAAAATAGCTAGCATTTATTTGATTTCATTCAAAACTTATTAAATGGTAAAAATATTATAAAATTAGTATTTATGTGCAACGCACGTAGTAAAAATCAAGTTGATTTAAAAGCAAAGCAACATAAAGTTATGAAAAAAATATAAAAGCTAAGTGAAAATTAATAAATGGAATTGTCTTTTAAAAAACATAATAATGAAACGTTGGAGTTTTTTGCAACTTAGCCCAATTTTTGAAACTATTAAAGTATATGTCCAAACGTTTAAAGTAATTGGCGAAATATCCTTTTTTTTCTGAAATCGGGGGTTCAAAACCCGTCTTTAGGCGAGTCACCTAAAGACGGGTTTTCAAAACACGTTTGTATACCTATGTGGCGAAAACGGGTTCTGAAAATTGGTTTATAAAGTTTTTTTTACCTAAAGACGGGTTTTCAAGACCCGTCTTCAGTGTTATTTTAAAAAAAAGATTTTTTACCTAAAGATGGGTCTTGACCCGTCTTTCAGTGTTATTTTTAAAAAAAAAAAAGATTTTTACCAAAAGACGAGTCTTCAAGACCCGTCTTCAGTGTTTTTTTTTTTTTTAAAAAAAGATTTTTTTACCTGAAGACCCGTCAGTATTTTATTTAATTTTTTTACCCGTCTTCAATGTTTTTTTTAAATTATAAAATTGTGTCGTTTGATTTTTTTAAAAAAATATATGATGAACAAACCCCGTCTTAAGATTTTATTTATTTATTTTTTAGGGTTTAGGGTTTTTTTTTTTTTTAAATTGACTTTAGAAAAAAAATTTCGTTTGATTTTTTTTTTAAAATATATGAACTTAAAAACTCGTCTTAAGTTTTTTATTTATTTATTTTAAATTGACTTTAGAAAAATTGTTCCATTTAATTTTTTTTAAAATATATGAACTTAAATGATGGACGGTAAAAATGAAATGTAATAAGTACAAAACTCGTTTAAACTAGTACAGAAAAATAGTAATGACTAACAATGGCCCCCGGTCCCACATGGAGGTCTTTGTCGGTTACGTGCTGGACGGGGAGGCACGTACTGTCCACGAGCTCCTCGCCATCGAGTACGTGGTCGCTCACCAGTCTGTGACTCATCTGGCTCATCAATATGAGGTGCATCTGCCTCGATATGTGGTATATTTGTCTCATATCGAGCATGCTGCTGGAATGATGTGAATGATGAACCGGGTGTAGGAATCATACCATACGATGGGGTAAATGGCGTGCTAGAGGGACCCGCATCTAATGAATGTGTAAATGTAGACGGTCTTGCACCTGATGGGGTAGAAAGATGGTGCATATCATCTGATAGTAAATCAAAATCTGCAGGATCCAAAGCATGATCCTCAGGTTGCGTAGGGGCAGGAGCATCATTTCTTCTTGCACGTGGACGACCTCTGTGAGGAGTAGGCGCGTGACCATGGTCATGTCGTACCCGATTAGTCCTCAAATACCTTAATGACTCCATTGTATTTGCGCGTAAAATGGGGTCCTCTAGAGTTTGTACAGCCTCGGTCTGAAAGCAACGATAATATAATAATTATAATATATCAATCAAATAAGATAATTTATTGAAATAATTCAAATTAATAACTTAAAACACTTACCACTTGGGATAATGACGCCCCGTATCGAGTAATGAAGCGCCTTGTAATCGCAAAGTACCACAAGAAGTACCCATGCTCAACAGTGGTGTACGCATCGACCATTTGACCGTCAATAATATGATCCATGCGAGCATCCCAATAGGCCAATTGCTCATGCAATAAAAACAGTCCAATTGTCCAAGTGACGTCCACATAGATCATATCTGGGGAGCGTGGGGTCGGTAAAGCAAGCAACAGGAGTCGGCTGGATCATGCCAAACTGTCTCATGACTCGATCCGGAAAATACCACTCCGCTATAAAGAAACAAATTAGGGGACTTCGAGTCCGCCAGACTCCATGCCCATGAAGACAATATGCAGGTAAAGATGACATAATGTCCCGATATGGCTCCCACTCAATCTATAAACAAAAAAAAACAAATTTAATACATTAAGTAGGAAGACATATATGAATACAAATGTTAAATAGTCTAACCTGGTCTGGTTGTAATTGTTCCATCATGTAACGATATTCTACTAGTACATGTGTTGAAGAATCTGTCGTGCGAAGGTCATCCTGCCACCTACAATTGAAGGTATAATAAGTATATGTATACAAATTTAAATAATTTAGTAGTTGATAAGAGATTTCATGTAACATACCGAAAAGCCAATGGACGATCCTCCATGCCACCCGACTCAATCGACGCGGTGCAATACACGGGAATCTATCCCAAGCCCATACCTGAAGTAGTACTAAGGGGCCAACAATCTCCATCGCCTCGCGTCGAGTTGCCTTGCACAACTCTCTATACATCCATGCAAGACACGCTGCACCCCAACTGTATCTACCCGTCGTCTCAAAGTCTGCCAATAAAGGTAGATACATCATGTGCACAAGAGTGCAAGATTTTTCTGGCATAAGCACGCCCCCGATCAATGAAAGAATGTATGCCCGTGCATATCTCTGGATCGCTATATCATCTGCGTCAGGCGGAAGAGATGTGCAAACGAATTAAATGCTGTGGACAACCATGTCAATTTTAAGCATTGCCCTCTCGTAGTTGCATCAATGAGTGTGACGCCTAATAAATCAAAACATAATTGTCTCCAATCTAAACCTAATAGTCCAGTCACTGCTAAACCATCGATTGGTAAACCCCACAGAATAGCTACGTCTTGAAGCGTGACTGTAAGCTCTCCAAAGGGAATGTGAAATGTGTGAGTCTTCGTCCTCCAACGCTCCACAAGAGCAGTAATAAGATGCCAGTCAAGTGACATGAATCCAATACTCGTGAGTCCATAAAATCCGGCCTGGTGTAAGTACTGGTCAATACGCGGGTCGTAATGACGGTTATGTAAAGTCCTAGTAATCACTGCCTCACGTCGTACACATGTAAGCGGGTCCATATACTAATCATCCCATACCAACTGAGATCGATGTGTAAGCTGTGAATGTAATATAGTGGGATCTAATGGGCCAGGTGCAAGATACGCCATCGTCTGTAATATATATAATGTATATGAAATGCTACTCACATAAAGAGTTTAAACAAAATTAAATACATAAGATTTGTGAACAAAATAAAATACATAATATAACTTCAAAGAAACTGAAATTCAAAACATAACTTAAAAACAAAATGAAACCTTAAACATAACATAATATAAGTCTGAGAACGATATGAAATACATAACATAAAATACACTAAGTCTGAGAACGAGATGGACACGTCCGTCGATTATGACCATCCTGACCACAAACACCACATCGTTGTTTCACAACAGGCTCTCTTAAGTCCATCTTGTTATGAATACGAGAGCTACGAGGTCTACCAGGTGCTCGAACTACATTTGAAGGAGGATGTATAATCAAGAAATCCGGAACTGGCCATTCATCTTTGTGAGGGATCGGTTGGAAGTGAGGTGCATAACATGACATGTACTTGTCCAATCCATAATATTCAGAAATAAACTGCATGTAATCCACTCAATTGATTCACAAGCAGCAATGACATGCGAACATGGAATTCCGAAGGTCTGCCACTTGTTACATGTACATGTCTGCTCATCTAGTATGACAACACGTTTGTTCCCACCTCTGGGACTATCTTCATGTATACCAGTGATGATATCGTAATCCCGCTGATGCGACAAAAAGTGGTCACATCATGGCCTTTGGTACGTTCTTGCCACTTAGCGATCTTATTTAATGCAAACCTAAAAGCATAATAGGTGTAGGAATCAAAGCGTCAGATTAAAGCAAACCTAAAGGCATAATGCAAACCTAAATACCAGTGATGATATTTACCTGGTAAATCTGTCTCCTCTATTCAAAGCCTCTTGTGCCTCAAAGCGTCGGATAGTGAAATACTTCACTGTTCGATAAAAGGTCATCTCGACCACTGCAGTGATCGGCAATGAACGACCGTTTTTCAAAACACCGTTGATGCATTCAGCGAAATTAGTCGTCATCCAGCCATATCGATGGAACCCATCATGCGAAAGCGTCCATTTTTCAAGAGGGAGGAGTCAAAAAAACTGCATAGTAGCCTCATTCATCCGTTTTAGATCATCCATGGCCTTTTCAAACTTACGAACTTGAAATGCGGCACCAGCACGATACACAATGTTTTTCATCAACTTACTCTTGAATCTTTCATTGAAATTACTCGCAACATGACGCAAGCAAACTCTATGATATGCCCTAGGCTGTACCCAACCATTGATAGGATTGTTAACAGCAGAGATAATACATGCGTGTCTGTCAGACATTAAACAAATACCATCTCTGTCTGTAACAAAGTGGCGTAAGTTGTACAGAAACCAGCCCCACGTGTCAGAACTCTCCTCGTTAACAATAGCAAATGCAAGCGGGAAAATATGGCCCTCTGAATCGAGAGCTGTTGCTATCAACAACTTTCCCTTATGCTTGCCATATAGATGAGTCCCATCAATTTGGATTATGGGACGACAATGTCTGAATCCCTCTACAGATGGTCCAAATGCCCAAAATATACTGTGAAAATATGCATTACCCTCGCATCCTGGCATAGGATGATATCTCCACGCAATCTGAGTCTGAGGGTTTCGTTGCTTCAAAATATTAATAAAAAATGGCAACATCGTAAATGAGTGATCATGGTCACCAAAAACCCTTTTCAATGCTTTCCTTCTTCCATCCCACACCTTCCAATAACTAACTGTGTACTTAAACTTTTTTCTTATGATTTCCTACAGTCTGACAATTTTTATCTGTGGTTCGTCCCTCACAAAACTCTCTACCTCCATAACAATGAGGTTAGCGTCTAGTCCAATATGGGCTTGATGTACAGTAGAGAACAAGCATGTGTGTTGGTCATTATACTGCGTAATCTCATATTTGCCAGACCCTTTCCTTAAACTGCCACGTAGTCTCCACTCGCATCCATTATTGTGTTCCTTACATCTAACAACCCAAGCAGTGGTGTTAGACTTGACTACTTCAAACAACTGATTCTTCTTTACGCAATACGACTTGACAGCATATTGAAGCTTCGCCTTCGTCTCATACATTGATCCTTTCCTCATTTCAGTAGATCCATCATCATCAAACCCTACATAGTCAGTAGGAACTGTCTGGGATATGGTATTCATGATATCCATATCTAACTGAGAGAAAATAGACGAGGGAGGCTCATGCTCATGATCATCGACATCCATATCATAGTCACCCTCATCGTCAGTCAATGTGCGCACATCGATATATTCATTGGATGCTATAATATCATCAAATATACTAAAAGGGCCGGATTCAAGATGGACATCTCCTAATACGGGATTGGTATTTTCCATATTTTGGCAATAAGCTGGATAAAGTGGACAACCTAAATTAATTAAAGACAAAATACAATTTCATAAAATAAAACATACAATTTAAAAAAGGACATTCCACTAAATATTTCAAAACTTTAGACATATACTTGATTATACTTTAAAAAAAACCTAACCTTAAATAAGTCCAAATCTTGGTTAACATTAATAAAATAACCATAAAAACATATCAAAACAGCATAAACGGATTTATTCTAATTTTATGAACATAGTTATTCATAATATATTAAAAAACATATCACTAACAAAACATGCTTAACATTAAAACATTCAAAAAAAATAACATTACCCTAATTTCATGAACATATTTACTCTTAATATATTACAAAAACATATCACTAACAAAACATGTTTTTATTAAAACCCTAATTTCGTACTATATATGGGAAGAAGCCAATGTGGGAAGAAGCCTTATCAACATTTAATTTAAAAAAAAATACAAATCTGTGTGGGATTGCTTTTAACATATATTAACAAAAACATTTAAAACCCTAATTTCATGAACATCTTTTAATTTCTTAATATATTAACAAAAAATAATTTTGTACATAATGAAAACATAAAAACACAAGCAAACTAACCACCAATGTCGTCTAATAGCCGCCTGAAATCGCCCCTCTTCGCCGGAAATTTCGTCCCAAATCGTCTAAAAGTGACAGAAAATAAGTTGATCATATGGGAAGAAGTCAGTGTGGGAAGAAGCCTTGTCAACATTTAATTTAAAAAAAAATTACAAGCCAGTGTGGGATTGCCTTTAACATATATTAACAAAAACATGTTTTTATTTAAAACCCTAATCCCATGAACATGAACATCTTTAATTTTTTAATATATTAACAAAAATCATTCTATACATAATGAAAACATAAAAACACAAGCAAACTAACCACCAATGTTGTTTAATAGCCGCCTGAAATCGCCCCTCTTCGCCTGAAATTTCGTCCCAAATCATCTAAAAGTGACAGAGGTTAAAACAAAAACTAAATGCATATAGATAAACTAATTTAATGGAAGAAAGTGGAAGGAAATTTAAATTAAGAAGAATATGAGTTTTTTTGGAAGGATAAAAGAAAAAAAAATAGGGACTTACAGTTAATGGCAGAACGTAAGAGGGGAGGAGAGGAGAGATCTGCGCTTGGGGAAGAAGAAGAAGAAAATGGTAGGGTTTTAAAAGATCTGAAATCGGGTGTTCAACACCCGTTTTCATTAACTTTCCAACGCCCACAAAAATTACCGTTCAGGTAATTTATGTGATGCGATGAAGTCCGGTCTTCAATACCGAACTTTAAAGAAAACAAAGAAAACGGGACTTCAACACCTGTTTTCATTTAATTTTTCTCCCACCTACAGAAATTACCTTTCAGGTAATTATTTGATGGGACTTGAAGTCCAGACAAAAGATAGAAAACGGGTTTTGAACCCCCGTTTTCTATTTTATGAATTTGATTTTAAACCAGTTGTCAGACACGTCGGATTTCAAGGTGCCACATCAGGAAAGACGGGTTTTGAACCCCCGATTTCAGAAAAAATAAAAAAAAGGACATTTCGCCAATTACTTTAAACGTTTGAACATATACTTTAATACTTTCAAAAATAGGGCTAAGTTGCAAAAAACTCCAAAAAACGAGAACAACAATGTTTAATTAAACTTGAAAGCAATATGTAGAAATGCTTATAATATAAATAAAAGAATCAAAACAAACAAAAAAGAAAGCTTTTTTTCAAAAGATGGATTTGACACGAAGACAAATCGACAGTGACCCACTAAATCAAACAGTTTCCAAAACCTATTTTCTTGCCTTAGTTTCCATGTTTACCTTTTTTTTCTTTTTGTTTTGTTCTTTGTTTTGTCATCTACAATCCATTGAATCAATCAAATTTGCAAATCCTGAAGGTTTTGAAGAGATGCTTGATTAGGTTTGAGAGTAAGAAATGTCATTAAACATTGTCATTGTTGATGTTCCTTCACCGGCTTGCCATCTTTGAAGAGCCTGAGGATATGGAAATCAATCCCATACATTTTTTTGTCTTATTGGTTCCCAGGTTTCCACTGCTCCACAAGAGGGCCTAGGCTGTTGATGGCGTGTCTCA
Organism: Gynostemma pentaphyllum; assembly: GCA_028015215.1. Taxonomy (NCBI): domain Eukaryota; kingdom Viridiplantae; phylum Streptophyta; class Magnoliopsida; order Cucurbitales; family Cucurbitaceae; genus Gynostemma; species Gynostemma pentaphyllum. Next base: position 15,934,838 of record CM051345.1, read on the forward strand.
TATTGGCTCTTTGGTGTGGCTCACGAGCTGTGCCAACTCGGTCACTTTGTATATGCTCTATATTGTCTCGTTGTCTGGGTTGAATGTTTAGTATATAGCCTTTGAAAAGTTATCCTTGTTGGTCAGGACCCTGCAAGGAAATGTAATGCCCATTCAATAGGGCTGACTTAATTAACCTCCTGAAACTTGGTTATGTTCTGTAGGTAATGTATATAGTGCTTGTCATTCATCCTTCTTTGGGTTTTTCTTTTCCCTTTCCCTTTCTTCTTTTGCAGGGTGAGTGAGCTAGGTCAAGTAGCCATATCTTTTCATGGCTGATTTTTGTTGGATAATTCATGATGCTTCTACATCTATTTTTGGTGTTTGTAGGCAAAAAATTACTTTTACAAGGATATGCAAGCATATGCATATCATATTGCATCATACCATTCTCGCACCATTCATGAAAAAGAAATGAAAGTGAAAAAGAAATGAAAGTGAAAAAGAAAAAGAAAAGAAAGTGAAAGAGAAAAGAAGGAAGAATGATGAACCCTACGTGGAGTTCACATCACCATTAGTGAAAAAGAAACAAAAGTGAAAAAGAAATGAAAGAGAAAGAAAATAAAGTGAAAGAGAAAAGAATGATGAATGATGAACCCTACGTGGAGTTCACATCACCTTCAGAGAAAAGAAAGAATGTGAAAGAAAAGGAGTTGAATGAGTATCCTACGGGATGTTCTCATTACTTCTAGATTCAAAAGGAGTGAATGGTATCCTACGGGATTGACGCATTACTTCTTCATACATAGGGAGTGGAATGGTATCCTGCAGGATGTACGCATTACTTCCTCATGCATAAGGCTTAATGGGATCCTACGGGATGTTCTCATTACCCTTCATTCACGCACAAAAGGGCAAATGCGAAGTCCTACGGGATGCTCTCATGCATTCATGTTTACGATAGATGAAAGAGAGAATCGAGAAGTTGTATGATGTGCAAAGTATATTTACTTTTCTTACTTATGTCATAACATTGTTGATGGATTGTATTGACTACGAGTGTTAGTAATATCATCTTTTGGAAAGTCTAAAATGGAATTACCTAAAGTTTGGAGAACTTTAAGATTGATTATGTCAAATTAATTGGATACAAATCGGAATACGAGTTTGAGGTCTATCTTTACTTTTTATGCTTATTATTCTCACTGGGCTTAAGTTGTTAACTCATGATATTACAAAAATTTCAGGTAATGCCCTGGCAAAAGGTCGAGGAAGAGGAGGTGGTGTTGCGTGATCAAGGGATGTTGACCTCGAGATGAACTCTTTTGTTTTAAAGTTTATGTAATTATTTTTGTGAATTTTTAAGACTTTGAGGATTTGTATGTTATATTTAGCTCATAAGAGCTTATGGTTATATTTTATGGTATTAAATCTTTGAACTCCTGATTGGGACTTAAAGTTCCATGTGATTTTATTAGATTTGAAAAATTAGGATGTAAACAGGTTTTGGCTAGCCAAATTTCAAACAAAACAACGCCAATTTTCTTAAAATAAAGACTTCTGCTGTGTTTTCTAAAATAAATTTATTTAAAAGTGACGGGTCGTCACACTAGCATAGGGACCCGATGGACCTATAGATCATGGGCTTAATAATTAGTCAATTAAATGATTAACTCATAATCAGTTAATTACTTATTATTTAACTATGAATAATTCCACTATAGATTCATAGCTGAACTCCCCTCACTATAGATGAGTTATGTCCATTTAGTTTATCTTTTATTTATATCTGTGATATATCCTTCACGTGGAACCCTCATAATTACAGGCGGATAAATTTACCATTTTTCCCCTGTAATTACCGCTTTATCCTTGTGTTCCCGCTGATTCTCCAATGAACTTTATCTTTAGTCGAACTAGAGATAATGTACTTCTGTGATCAATAGAAGTTGTGGCGCCACTTGTTCATGTCTCAAATCAGTACATCAAGGGAGTTTCCTAAAGTTCCTAAAATGATTAGGTATCGCACTGATACCGTAATTTATAGAAAAGTTATGAATTCTATCTCGTGAAAATGAGTTCCCAGCTACTTATCTAGCCATGTTCCCAAAACAGGAGTGTATTGAGCGTTCTTACAGATCGCTCTCAACCATGTGAATCAAAGAACATAACTCCATAAATAGGAGTCCGCATTTCACTCAGGATTGAGATCTATCACTGTTGATAAACTTAGTTTGATATTCGATCATTTCTCGTAAACGGTACTAATGAGAAATTTGATCGAACATCGTGGTCCTGTCTTATACAATCAACATTGCATATGATACTTCCATTTCATGTCTCCCACATGAATGATCAGGATTAGATCATTTGTCTATAAACAAAATGCGAAGCTATCAACAGTGTTACCAGGATAAGGTTCCCAAACGTTATCCGTTTATCGTAGACACTTTTAAGTTACTCATCTCAACTTTAATCCTCTCGTATGACTCACATACTAAGTCGTGATTTCATAAGAGTAACTTAGGGTTTACTATTTGAATGTTTGATATTAATATATTTCCATATATTCCTAGTATCGTCAATTGAATCAATCTAAATAATATAAAGAACTTATGTTTATTTATTTAATTTATTCGAAATAAATTATTATAATTAAATAATTACAAGTTCTAGGACACCATTCCTAACAGAAGATCCTTCACATATTATTGACCACGCACCAGTGTCATTAGATGCTAACCTATCCTACGAGGAGAAACCGATTGAGATTCTAGCTACTGAGCAAAAGGTGCTGAGGAACAAAACAGTAAACTTGGTTAAAGTTCTTTGGAAGAACCAAGTGTCAGAAGAGGGTACGTGGGAACGTGAGGACGAGATACGGGCTAAGTATCCTCACCTTTTCACCTAGGGATTTCACTTTCCGGGGACGAAAAGTTCTTTTTAGGTGGGTAGACTGTAATGTCCCGTTATTTTTGTGATAAAAAAATTATTTATTTTATTTTAATTTAAGTAATTAAAGTTTATTTTATAATCGGTAATTTAGAATTTAGTAATTTATTTCGGTTTAAGTCCTTTTAATTGCTTTATTAGTTTAAATTAGTTATGGTGGTATTAATAATTATTAACAGGCCAATTAATAATTATTAATCACCATTGGGATAGTTTAAGAACTTCGGGTTTCGGTTTATAAGTCAAAAGTCATTAGAGGACGCAACCGTCATTTCCAAAGTTCCTAAAAATATCAATACACTATTCATATTCTCCTTTAAATTTCCTTTGACCAAAAGTTGACTCATTTTGCTCATCCAATCTCTCTCAAAACCGTGGGTACCAAGAGGGGAAGGGAAATTTTCGGGTTTCGTTCAATTCTCGACGGATCGACTCGATTTTGGTTGCATCGGAAAGCCATCGAGTCTAGGATTCTTTTCCACCTAACCATCGTGCTTGCCACCCATGATCTACGGACTTCTCGGTAAGTTAAACTTCAAACCCTAAGCTTCAAATAGTGTTTTAATGGAGTTTTCTCTTTGATCCTTTGATTTCTTGTCGGGAAACTCGATGTTTGTAAATACGAGAGTTGTTTTTAGTGATTTTGGAAACTTCCCCTAAACCCTAAAACCGAGTTTCAGTCGAAACCCTTCCCATTTGAAATTTACCTTTCGGGGTTTGATTATGGGTTATTTATTATTGATTATAGTGTTATTGTAATTCAATTCGGGAAATTACATATTGTCCAAAAACCTGGTTTATCGTTACCCATTGAAAACAGGAACTTCCAAAGTACTTGAAATCAATCCAAAACACCTCTAAATTGCCTAAAAGCCGGAAAACCAAACTCGAGGCCTAATTTCCCTTGCTTGGCCGAGAGCACCCTTTGGGGATATCGGGGGTTTTTCTTCGTTTTATGCTTTTAGTTGTCAATCAATCAATGTATGTTATTTATTAATTGTTAGATGTAATTAATTGTAGGTGTTTATTGATTCTTTGCTTGACCACTCTTCCGGAGGTTTGGAGCGAAACCACTTTTATCAAGGTGAGAATAAATAGGATTTAAAATAATTTTAGAAACCGAATAAGTAGAACGGTTTGTAAAATCGGAGGTTAAGAATAGGATTCGAATCTAAGAGTAAAAGAAAGTGAGCTAGTGCCTTAAGATTAGGAACTAGTTCTTTGAGTGAAAACTTTGGAGTTTCTCGAGGGAAACATCGAACATTAGGAAGTTCTAAGTTAGAATCGTATCGGACATTAAAAATGGATCATTGGAAGTTAAAGGAGCTCAAAAATAGAACTTTGGATTTTATTTGGAAGTTTAGAATCCTTGGAAGTGTAGATTACTTAATTAAGAAATAATCTACTTTATTTAAATTATCGGGAGTTCGGTTTACTTATTGTAAATCCGAAATTTCTGTGTTATTTACTTTATGCATTTTACTTTATGCACTGCACTTTATGTACTTTACTTTATGTTCTTGCATTTAGTGATGAATAATTTTATTTATTTTACTTGCAATTAAAAGATTTTCAAATTCATATCGCATAGCCTGAGAGCTTACACATAGCCTGCGGGAGCTATCACATAGCCTGCGGGAGCTATCACACAGCCTGAGGGAGCTAACACATAGCCTGCGGGAGCTATCACAAAGCCTGCGGGAGCTATCACACAGCCTGAGGGAGCTAACACATAGCCTGCGGGAGCTATCACAAAGCCTGGGGGAGCTTACACATAGCCTGCGGGAGCTATTAATATTGTCATTCATCACAATTTAATTTTATTTAAATATGTTTATACCTCGATGAAGGTTTTTAAGGAGAAAATTGAATATGATCACTTTCATCTAGACTTTGGGAGTTATTATTATCCAGTTTTGGAAGTTTAGTGAGAAATTTGTAAGAGTTACTTGGACACAAATCCGAATACGGGTTTGGGGTCTAACTTTACCTTTTATTCTGTCTATTCTCACTAGGCTTTGTTGTTAGCTCATGATATTACAACCAATTTCAGGTAATGCTCGTGCTAGAGGTCGTGGGAGAGGAGCTGGTGCTGTATGATTGTAGGATGATGACCTCATAATGGGCTAGATTTATGTAAAGTCCAAGGACTATGTTTTGTGAATTTTATACATATTTTGGGTTTGTACATTTGTAAATAGCTCTTAAGAGCTTTTCGTCTTTACTTTTATGATTATAACTCTTTTGAACTCCTGGATAGAAACTTAATGTTCCTTGTGTTTTTAGATTTCAGAAATTAAGATGTAAACAGGTTTTGGCTAGCCAACTTTCAAACATAACCACGCCAATTTTCTTAAAAATATAAAGACTTCCGCTGTGTTTTATATTAAATGAATTTAAAAGAGTCGGGTCGTCACATAGACTGTAACGTCCCATTACTTTTGAGGTGAAATTTTTTTTGTTTTTATTATCATTGCTTCATTTAGTATAATTATAGTGGTTGGTGATTGTTTATTTTACTTAGAAGTTTAATTTAGTATTTTAGTTTTCGGCTCGAGTTCGATCGTTAAGTAATTTTTGTTACAACGTTTACATAGAATCGGGTGTAATAATGATTATTCACGGGCCAATTACTAATTGTTACGCCACTTTAAGTTAGATTAGAAGTGGTTAAAATGAATTGGAATTGGAACTGTGCAATAACGAGGACCCGGGACACTTTTTACTAAAGAATTAGAAGTTGGGACATAACGGTCATTTGGTAAAACTTAAATTTATATTAAATACATGCTCAGTACGTGTAATTGAAAGGAAAAGCAAACGAAAAAACGAAATTCAAATCCCTCCACCCGTGAGCAAAGAAAAAAGAGGAAAATCGGGATTCCGTCGCAGTTTCTCGACCGATTTAGTTGATTCTCATCACGATAGAAAGATCTTGATGCAAGCTTTCATTTCATACCATCAATCGAGTCGATCCGTTCCAGATCCGGGAGATACGAGGTAAAGAAGAAATGAGTTTTTAGGTTTTCTTTTTCCCGATTTTGCGTTTAAGATTCGATTCATTTTGTTGTTGTTGATTTCTAGTTAGGGAAAATCATTTTGGTCGAGGTTATTGTTTTGAATCTAAACCCAAGTCAAATAGAAAACCCGAGCCCTTTGAAATATTCTAAATCGAGGGTTCCGTAAATTGGGTTTTGTTATTTTTGAAAGCGTTATCTTTAACTATTAATCGGAAATCAGAACTCGATCTTTTTCTCTTGCCTTGGCCGTGAGCTTCCTAGAGTTTTCGGGATTAGTTTGACGTTTAATTTAGCTTTTGCCTTTTCATTCGTGGTTTAGAAATTAATATGTTTAGTTGTATATTTTACTTTGTAGGTTTGAACCACGAGCAACCGTTCACGCATCCAACGAGCGGTGTTTCTTTCACGCATTTTAGAGGTGAGCCTAAAATGAGCTTTAGTGTTTTAATGACTCAGATTCATTGATGATTTAGTTGATTCAAGGTTAAAGGTTGTGGATGTTTAGGAAGAAAATATTGTGGAAAGTATGGTTGGGCTAAGGAAAGTGCATTAAGACGAGATTCTCGTCACTGAATGGTATTAAGACTTGAGGGCTAAAGTGTGGTTTGGGTGTAATAGATTTGAAAGTAGAGATAGAAAGTGACGGTTTGGACTCGGGAATTCCGAGGAGGGAAAAATAGTCTAGCATTCTTTAGGTTTTCTCTTAATTATTATCCTACGTACTTAGGTAATAGGATAGAAACCGTGGTGACTAATGGTGACTTATACTCGTGGTGACTAATGGTGACTTATACTCGTGGTGACTAATGGTGATTTATATTCGTGGTGACTAATGGTGACTTATATTCGTGGTGACTAATGGTGACTTATACTCGTGGTGACTAATGGTGACTTATACTCGTGGTGACTAATGGTGATTTATATTCGTGGTGACTAATGGTGACTTATATTCGTGGTGACTAATGGTGACTTATACTCGTGGTGACTAATGGTGACTTATACTCGTGGTGACTAATGGTGACTTATACTCGTGGTGACTAATAGTGACTTATACTCGTTGTGACTATGATGACTTATGCTGACTTATATTCGTGGTGACTATGGTGACTTATATTCATGGTGACTATGGTTACTTATGGTGACATGTAATAATGGTGACAATGGTGACTATGTGTGACGACCCGACTTAAATAAAAGTCCAGGACGTGAGCACATAACGGAAACGAACAGATCAAACCTTAAAACTTATGAATTAACAAAACATTCGAAATTTCGGCATGATGTATACGTAAATTCACAAACCCAATTTCATACATCAACCTGTTGAATAACAACATCGGCTCGTCGGCCGGTTTGGAATATCACACAACATCAAAATTCAAAACAGCAAAGTTTGGTGCACCAGTTCAAAATGTTATACAAAACATAATATGTACATAAGGTTTTAAATTTTTTTATACTCCAAAACATAAACATGATTTTCAGACAACGTTCCCAAAACCCATGGCTCGCGTGACTGTAGGCCAATCCAAAAGTCTTCATCTCGAGCTATCAATGAGCACCACTTGCCGCTCCACGCCCTCGTCCCTGAGCATTACCTAAAAGGTGATATAGAGCACCTTTGAGCATGACACTCAGTGAAAACAAAAGAATATGAACGGTGATACGAAATGATCATAGTTAAATGTATAAAGAGTAATGACATGCTTAAAAATGTAAAACAAATAGAATAAATGCAATGCGAATGGATGGTGTCAATTAAACACAAGTTCTCTAACAAACACTTTCATCAAACCGTTACCATATCGCACTTATCATAATTACCATCCTCTTTAATTTCTCAAGCCATGCCATCTCAAATCCGGCGTCTTACTACGCCCCAAGTTACATGATCAATCATCATCCGAGTGGTAGCTCATCTCAATTTCGAGCTATCTCAACATCACTAGCATCTGGGCCATGCACTATATAGCACACAGGAGCTCATCACCTTTCCATGGTAACCACGTGTAACGTCCAACACCCATACACCGTTACACGGGTTAATCACATTTCTGCCACGGTAACCACGTATAACGTCCAACACCCATACACCGTTACACGGGTTACAACCCCATGGCCACATGTCGAAAGTATGAAATGCATGAATGATGTGTTATGAAATGTAACGACTTGTCATGCTTTCTTAGAATTCTTAACAAAGTATTACTTCCCGCTCAACAAGCATATGTAAAGCCACGCCTCTAAGCAATACATAACAATGTGTAACGACCCGACCCAAAATAATTGGATAAATATGTAAATACATAACTCATTTGAAAACATAATTAAATCAGAGTAAAACCAAATAAATTGCGGAAGCGTTTATTTAATAATGAAAGAAATATTTGAAACAAAAACATTTATTTTGGCGCCATTTTAAATAATTAAAATAAATTAAACGAATGAAAATGAAATTTTATAAAAATAAAGACTAACAAAATAGTCAATTAAATGAAATATTCGAAAATGAAATTAAGTAAATAAATGATAAGTCCTAAGGGCTCTCGGTGTAGCGCCATCCTCGTCAATCGCCATGGTTTCCATTAATGTCAATATTAACTGCAAAATAAAAATTTGCAGGGCATTCGAATACCGTGAGTTTTTAGCTCAGTAGATTAAAACCAAACTCAAATAAGTAAATTAAATTCTACACATAATCATATAATTATAATAGCTTATGGATACCCGTCCAATTCCACCATCCATCAATAACTAGTAGGTACTTAGCCTACAAAGATCATAAACCACAGTGTAGGTACTTAGCCTACGTTATCTCTTTGTTACTATTAAATTTGCATATATGTATCATAGTGGGGTATATGGCCACTCATGATACGTGTCATGCTGTGCATGCAGCTCTACAAATTTAATAGATGCTTATTATATTCAACTTACTATTAAATTTGCATATATGTATCATAGTGGGGTATAGGGCCACTCATGATACGTGCCATACTATACGCTTGAAAATATGATCATAGTGGGGTATAAGGCCACTCATGATACGTGCCATAGTATACGCTCTACAAATTTAATATGGGTTAATTATTATGTTCAATCAAGTTGTAAAACCTAAAGGCTCTATTTAAACCTCCTATCGATTAACCAAACAATTCATAACAAAGTCTCAAATCCAATAATAAGGGGGAAACAATTTAACCTAACAATTTATCGTAATATAATTCAACATCTTAACGCACAATAATGAAATATCAACAAAGAATAAATATTTATTACCACTCAACAATCAAATTACAAATAACTAAAAGGGAAGAAATTACACAATCAAGTCACAACAAGAAAATCATTAAATTATTATTTATTTTTATAAATTAACTACGTTATCATTGATAAACGGCTCTAAAAACTATCCTAAAAATTAGTAAATCATTTAAAACTAATTATTAGATATTTTTTAATTATTAGTATTTAATTAATTAAAATGTCAATTTTTATTAATAAACATTCGGTCATCAATTTTATAATATTTAATATTTAATATTTAATGCTTATAAGTTTAATTTTATTTAAAACATCAAATTAATCAAATAATAATAATAATATAATAAATTGATCGTTAAACCAATCATATAAAAATAACCAATTTAATATTGGTTTATTGTAGTTAATTACTCTATAAGCTTTAATTATAATTAAACCTAATTAACGATCATAATTAAATATAAACATGATTCACGATCAAAACGTGCACATAATACTTTTAAAATAAATAATTTTATCATCCATAAATATCCTATTAATCACACATCAAACAAGCAATCACATATAATTTAATTTAACTTCTAAGTAGGAGTTAACCTACCTTATTCGCAAATTGAGCATGCAAACGAACTCGAAACGATGTCGAATAAAATCCTAAAGGTGCCCAAAACCTGTATTGACATTAATTTAAAGTCAATTTCATGAAAACCGGAAAAATGGGACGAAAATCGGCTCGAATTGAGCTAGAATTGCCCCTGAACCGGCTGGACCAGCTGAACCCGCCCAAATGGACCAGGCTCAGCCGGTCCAGATGGACCGCTCCATCTTCCCTCAGCTGCGCGCATGAACTGGAATAAGGAAAAACGCATTCTTGCGTTTTCCCTTTCATTTTATTATTATTATTTTTTGGTTTAAATTTAATTCTAACACAAAGGGAACAACTTACCCAAACGTCCACCCTCAGTCTCGGATCACACGTAGCGAAGAACTCGACGAAAAAACACAACTCAAACTCGAATAATCCGTGAAGAATGAACCCAGATTCCGGCGACAATAACCCAGAATCCGGCGAGCCTCTTTCCTCAATGCAACGCCATTTAAAACGACTCTAATTAGTACGTAATCAACTCCAAATTAATAGAAAAACGAAACCATAACGAAACCAATCTAAATTTACCAAGAAACAAGGAGATCGATAGAGGTTACTCTTGATATTCCGGCGAAGAACGAAAACTCGTTTTTGACATTAAAACAACATCCAAAAATATTGGGATTGGTTCGAAATTAACGTAAAATAAATGATTAAATTGATGGATCGATTACCTAGCGAGAATTCAAAATGAATACGCACGACTTTGAGTAAAGAACGGCTGGCGTGAGGGAGATAGGCAGAGAAGAAATGTATAAGGTTTTGACCTCGGTTTTAGTGTTAAAATATTGGCTTCAAAATTACGATAATACCCTTGGAATTAATATTATGAGTTAGGGACGTAAACGGTATTCAGGCCATATCTTTTTACTCGAAACTTGGAATTGAGCGTAGTCAATTGCGTTGGACTCGTAGCGGCGTGACGGTTCGGGAAAACTAAAGATAACGTTATTTGGATCAAAGTTAGCGAAAAGACTAAAATACCCTTGGACAAAAATTCTGGTTGTTACACAATGTCATGCTATATAACTTGTTCAAATAGGCACAATAAGCATATAATTAATTTCCAGCAAAAGCAATACTACATCCATGATATCTCAATCGCTTTATTACCGAGCATAATCAAAATCATGCTAAAATCATATAAGAATATTCCCAAATAAGCTTATAACCCAATCATGGACTAAAATATAATGAACAAGTAGGCAAGTATTTCTAGCTCATGTGGTAAGTAGAGGAAAAGTTCAAGTAGTCATGTTTAACTAGCCAATTCATAGCTAAATCATGCTCATGTGGACATATATGCATTCTCTATCTCATTTGGTATATTCATACAAGTTACATAATCATATATCTCAAGGTAGATATATTTAAACAAGCAATTTGCAAACAAGAGTAGTCAATTAATGCATTTCCGCTCTTTCGACTTTTACGACGAGTCAAGCATGAACCTCGCCCCTCATTACTTTCACAAGTCTACTCCTTCATCAAACATGAGTCCAAGTGACTCCAAATCATCCATGACAACAAATCAATCCACAACCACACCAAGCATTGAAACAAATCGGTAACACCCTTCCGATTCTTTGTGTTCTCACCTTTACCAATTTAGGAACCAACTTGTTTAGGATTGTCTTCCTCCTACCAAAAAACCATTGTAAACACATTTGAGTTCAAAATAATGATATTGCCTCAGCCCATAATCATCAAACTCAAACCCAACCCTTAAGAACACAAACAACCCCAAAACTAGCTAAAAATGAACTAGTTTTTAGGCCAATTTTGGAAACCTTTCAATAATCATTCCCTTATCCTTCCAAGTTGTTTTTCATGTGACATATATACATATATACACACATACTTTCCAGAATTTAATAATTTCAAAGTAAAACTAAAGAAAATCACATTTTAGAGAAACTAGAAATTCCAAAACATTGCCAATTTAAGGTGTTTTTCAACATGAGTTCATCCATGGCTTTTAGTTCCTCATAAACTTGCTAAAAATACATCTTAAAGCTTTAAAACATCAATTTAAAGCCAATTTCCAGAATTTAACATCCTACAAATTCAAGCCAAGAACTCAAAATAACAACCAACATAAGCTTGGAATTTCACCATCAATGGAGGTCAAGTGTTCTTGCAAAACCATGGTTCCCAATTTCCTTTTAAATATACATAAACCTTAAAGCCAAAACTCATCAATTCAACATCAATTTTCCAGAAATATAAAAGTATGAAAACCCACATACAACAACTCCTTAAACTCCAAACAAGAGGATTCAAGTGTGAGTTTGGAATTGAAAATCAAAGCAACAATACCCATAAAAATCTGAAACTTTCCCTCACCTTTTCGTCCCTTAGAAGTGGATGGAAATACTTCAAATGTAGGATGGGTAGAAAGCTTGTTGCGAGAGCTTTCCAACGAGCTAAGGCACGAAGAAATCCGCCGAGAAACGAGAGAGATCCAACCCTTTCTTTCTCTTCATTTTTTCCTCAATTCTTGCTCAGGTTTGGGGAAGGAAGAAGAAGAATGAAAAATGTGTTTTTTTTTTTATTTTTCTCTTTTCTTTTCTCTTAATTTCCATTATATAACTTTAATTCCTAAAATCAAAATAATGAAATTGCAACAAGGTCCCTCCACCTCCAACATTTACACTTCAAATCCTCTCACCTCCTAATATATGTTTAAAGTCCATTTTCATCTTTCCTTTGCTAACGAGCCCTCCATCCAATAAATTTTACCAATAAATCTTTTTCCCTAACTTAACCATGATTAAACTAACTATGGTTAACCATCAAAATTCAATTAAGTAGAGTTATTAACTTTTTAAGGATTTAATAAATTACCCAAGCATGCTAAATCAAATAAATTCCTTATTTAAAAAAAATTAAAAACCCGGGCCCTTACACTATGTAATAATGGTGACAATGGAAACTATGGTGACTATGTATGAATGGTGACAACATAATTACGGTGGCTATAGCGTTGTTATACACGAGGTGACAAAGGGAGTTTGAAATGTGTTATGATAGTTAAATCTGACTTTAACCGAGCCAATTATGTTTACTTCCCTATGCATGTAGTTCTGAATGTAAATGCATATTTAGCCTTATTGTTGATGTGCTCGGTGTTAAGTGATTGGATGCTTAATCGAAAGTAGACTTGTAATAGAAATGTTGGACACTATTTCTGATAAGGACTTCGGTCCATATAAACACTTGATTTCATTTTACTCTCACTAGCTTTATGCTAATGTTGCTACACTACAATTTTACAGGTACATCTCGTGGGAGAGGTCGGGGTAGAGGTCGTGGTGCCGCTTGACTGACCGTGCGATGAGCCTGGGATATGGAAATATGGCATTTGTGAAATGCTTTTGGTTGTTGTAAATGTGTAAATTTGGTGTCCTGAGCTCGAAAGAGCGTTGTTTTGTGTTTTAAACTTATTTCGTTGTTGTTTTATTTTCTTAAACTTAGGAAATGCACATTTCCCGTTTTTCTCTTATGTGAATATTGTAAACAGGTTTTGGTATGTTCAAAATATAAACGAAACCACACAAATTTTCTGTAAAATTGTCGTTTTCCGCTGCGTAATGTAATATGTGTTTTTTTTAAAAGGAATCGGGTCGTCACATTATGGTGAAGCTTGCTTCTAGTCAACAGGCCCGGTCCTGAGGGTGTGCGAGTTGGGCCCCTATTTTTTTTGGACCAGCCCTGTTTTATAGTAAAAATATATATGATACAATGTCGAAAACTATATTTCGCACCCTGTTTTCTTAAGACCGGCTCTGACTATGTCATTACATATACTCCTTTCATATATTAAAATTACTTAACATGCCATTAGATATTTAATTGTTATTTCAAGTCTGCCATTTCACTTTCATATTTGAATCAAAATAGAAAAATGTCAGATAAAATTTCGTTTTTTCTTTCTCATTTAAAAAAAAAATATTTCAAATTATTTATAAAAAAAATATAGAATACAAAAATAGCATGAAAATATATTAAAAAAATACGTTTTTTATTTATGATTTAAAAAAATAGTTTGAAAAGTGATTAAATAAGTATATAATTATTTATAAAAAAAAAAAAGAAAATTGTTAAATAGTATATTTTAAAAATACATATTGTTATACGAATTATGTATAGAAAAAAACAAATTATTTTAATTTCATATTTTACTATTTAGAATTTGAGTATAGATTTGAATGAGTATTTTTCAAATATTGTTTATAATCCTTTTTTTCAATTTCTTTTAAAATTTCTTTTTCTTCTTGATAAAAAAAATATTGTTATATGAATTTTGTTTTTAAAAATATAAATAATTTATAATAAAGATTTAGTTAGTATATATTTGAAAATACTATTTTTCTTTATGATTTAAAAAAAATATTGCTATACGAATTATATATAAAAAATGTTTTTGAAAATCTAAATAATTTATAATAAAGATTTAGTAAGTATATATTTTGAAGAGCATTTTTCATTAATTGTTTATAATCATTTTTCATAAATTTATTTAAAAATATATTTATCTTTCTAATATAAAAAAAATATTGTTATAGTAATCTTGCTTCTAAAAATCTAAATAATTCATAATAAAGATTTAGTTAAAACATATTTGAAAATATGATTTTTCTTTCTGATTTAAAAAAATGCTATACGAATTATTTATTGGGTATATATTGGATGACCATTTTTCATAAAATTGATTCTAATTGAAATTTTCAATTAATTTTCAATTTATTTTAAAATATCTTTTTTTATGATTTTTTTAAAAAAATATTTGGCATTAATTTTTTTCATATTTTATTTTAGATTTAAATAATCTTAAGAGTATATTTGAATAGATTTTATTTTCTTTTCAACTTTATAAATCATCAGGATATTTCAATTCTCCCTTATATATATGCACTGAATGAACCATCTGTTGGATCACAAGGTTGTCAAAAACACGTAATCGAATAGTAAGAATTGTTTTTGTTTCATTTTTTTTCTTTTTATTTAAGAAGGTGGAAGAAATTTTCAATTTTTTTTTAATAAAACTACATGTTTTGCTTGCAGATTCATCCACTTTTCCATGGAATGAAGAAACAATTTTGGAGAACTTCGATTCAGAAGGATAAACGCAGAAGTCATATTCACAAACTTTGGATTTTGGGGAAAATTGAAGAATGGAATTTGAAATTGAAGATTGAATAGTACAAAGAGTCGTGACATGTTGGAAACTGAAATTTTTTATGGAATATATTTATTGTATATTATCTTTTTTGATTGAAAAAATCATATAATAAAAGAAAAAAAAAATATTTTAGATTCTGATTGTTTTATTATTCAATTTTAATAATTTTTAAGCCATTTAGGTACCTTTTTTTTTTAATGTCGCTATCTAATTCTTTTATAATTCCATTTTATTAATGTTTTTAAGCTAGTTAGTTACTGTTTAAATTTATGTTATCTTTTGTTTGCGATTTTATATAAGCTATTATTTAGTTTTCTACCATCAATTTTGTGGGATTGTTTTATAAATTTTGATTATTGTTTGTGGTAAGCTGGACTCTGTGTTCACAACCGGCAGTAAGGTGGGGTCCGCATAATATAAATTCAATAAATTATTTAAAATTAAATAAATTGTAAAATTATTTAAAAAAGAATAATTAAAAATAAAACAAAGTATTCAACTTGGTTTGAGAGAAAAATGAAGAAAAAAGGAGATAAAATGGGTGCAACACGAGGACTTCCTATGTGGTCACCTGACTTAGTACTAACCTTGCCAAAGCACGATTAACTGCGGAGTTCTAATTTGGATCCAGTGCATTAGTGCTTGTATATTTGCACCCATCATGGAAGGCACATAAATTGTATTCAAGCCAATCGGGCGGGCATGTTGTTTAAATGGCTTGTGGACTTCGAAGCGTGACCACGCGTTCACAACGAGCAGTAAAATCAATAAATTATTTAAAATTTAAAAAAATTGTAAAATTATTTTAAATTAAAAATAAAACAAAGTATTAAACTTGGTTCAGAAGAAGAATGAAGAAAAAAGAGATAAAAACAGGTGCAACACGAGGACTTTCTGAGTGGTCACTCGACTTAGTACTACTCTCGCCCAAGCACGCTTAACTGCGGAGTTCTGATGGGATCCGGTCCATTAGTGCTGGTATGATCGCACACATCATGGAAGGCACATAAATTTTATTCAAGCCAATCGCGCGAGTATGGTGTTTAAATGGTGGGTTGATATTAAAGATATATTATCCGTTCACAGCGTGCAATAAGGTTTGGTCCGCATGAAATAAAGTCGATAAATTATTTTAAATAAAATAAGTAGTAAAATTATTTTAAAAATGAACAAATTAAAAATAAAACTAAGTATTAAAGTTGGTTCAGAAGAAGAATGAAGAAAATAGAGGTCAAAAGGGGTGCAACACGAGGACTTCCCTAGTGGTCACCCAACTTAGTACTACTCTCGCCAAAACACGCTTAACTGCAAAGTTCTGATGGGATTTGGTGCATTAGTGCTGGTATGATCGAACTCATCATGGATGACACATAAATTGTATTCAAGCCAATCGCGAGGGCATGGTGAGAGATTAAATGACGGTTTGACTTTAAAGCTTGATTGTGCGTTCACAACAGGTAGTAAGGTGGGGTCTGTTGAAATAAAATCAATAAATTATTTAAAATAAAATAAATAGTAAAATTATTTTTAAAAAATAATAATTAAAAATAAAACAAAGTATTAAACTTGGTTAAAGAAAAGAATGAAGAGATAAAAAGGGGTGTAACACGAGGACTTCTCAAGCGGTCACCCAATTTAGTACTACTCTCACCCAAGCACACTGAATTGTGGAGTTTTGACGGGGTCTGGTGCATTAGTGCTGGTATGATCTCACCCATCATGAAAGGCACATAAATTGTATTCAAGCCAATAGCGCGGGCATGGTTTTTAAATGGCAGGTTGACTTTAAACCTCGATTATGCATTCAATGAGAGGGAATTCAATTCAATTTTAATAATTTTTAAGCCACTTGGGTACATTTTTTTTTTCAATGTCGCTATCTAATTCTTTTATAATTCCATTTTATTAATGTTTTTAAGCCACTGTTTAAATTTATGTTATCTTTTATTTACGATTTTATATAAGTTATATTTATTTAGTTTTCTGCCATCAATTTTGTGGGATTGTTTTATAAATTTTGATTATTGTTTGTGTTATAATTATATTTTCATTTCAATGAGAGGGAATTCAATATTTGATGGATCAATTATGTGAAAGAATTTAGAGTTTTAGGAGGAAAATTTGATTATTTAATATTGGAGATTTAGTAGGATATCTATTTAATATGTTTTTTATTATATATATGACATAACCTCAATTTCTTACTATTTTATATTTATATATAATTTTTACTATTATGTTTGTAAAATAACAGTTGAAAATTATTAGTTTATTCTTTTGTATATACATCTGGGGTTTTTAAAAGTGTGGTAATTTCAATAAGCAATTATATTTAAAGAACCTATTATATTATTAAAATTATTAAAAAAGAGTTATAATCAAAATTAACCGAAAGTACACAAGAGGATGAAATGGGTTTGGTTAATATATTTCTTCTCTTTAAATTATTATTTTTGATATTTTTATTTTGAAAGAATAATAAAACCTATTTATTTTTTTATTTCGAAACTATTTTCTAACATTTTAAATAATCGGGCATATCACACTCTGAACTTAAGTAGATTAAATTCTAATTTCTTTTATAAACAGACTTTTAACTATTTAATATTAATTCATAAAAACACATTCAAATAGACAACTCTTTTAAATATATATTATGAAAAGCTATAAAACACATGCAACACACGTATTGATCAACTAGTTGAAAAAAATAACTACTGGATTATAGAATAGTTGTAATTATAATTAAAACTAAAAATAAATTAATAAAGATAAAAATAGAGATATTGTAAGTAAAAGATTTATTGACGAGGTAATTAATTTAATCTATACTACCTCTAAAATGGGCTTAAGGGGAGAAACTTTTGATTTCCCTTTGCTTCTATTGAATATACATGTTTTGTTTATTATTTATTTTAATATGCTTTTAATTAGTTTAATATTTAATATTATTTCTTTGAAATTTAACATTTTGTTTTCAATACACGTAATTAATTTTAGTTAATTATTTTACTTGTTTCTTGATAAATGGAATATACTTCAATTTAATGATTTACTTAATCCACATAACTAATTTTAGTTTAAAATTTTTTTGATTCAAATAAAAACAAAGGAATATCATTACATATTTGACTTTATTAAACATTTGTCTAATTTTATTTTTCCTATCAAAATTTAAATTTTTTGTTATCTTTTCGAATTAATGACAATATGAATAATTTTTTAAATATAATTTGGATTGTTGAATTATACTCATTGCTACTTTAATTTTATTGACCTTTTCATAATTTGGATATATAATAATCTAGATTTATACTGAATTTTTGTACTCTATTATTTTTTAAAATTTTAAGTATTAGAGTAGTTTATTACCAATACACTAATGGATCTATTGAATCTAATAAGAGGAAGGTTAAAAGGTGATCAATTGAACCTGGGAGGAAGTTTACCTTTATTTTAATTTTTGTTTTTCAATTTCAAATTAATATTTAATCATTTAATGAATTAGTTGTTAAAAAATCATATTTCTAAACACAACATAAAAAGTGGAATTTGGTTGGGGACTATTTTTGTTTCAAATTTATTTTTTTAGTTTTTTTTAAAAGATATTCATTGTATATCATATATTTTTACAGTATAAATCTTATCTTATCTTATCTTACTATATTAAAAGTGTAGAAAGGTGGAGAATCTTTCACTTCCATTTTTGCCCTTTACAAATCATTAATCCATTTATTAGCCAAACAATTCAATTGACATTTTTCTAATACTATTCAACTTCCCAAATATTGAATTGAAGAACAGTTATATCAATAATGCCTTGCCTTGGACCTTTCAATTTTCCTTCTCTCTCCCACGCAACTTATCAATGTTTTTGCAATTTGTATTCTCTTTTAATAGTTTTATTGTGTCTTGGAATATGGTTTGTCTCCTCGATCTCCCTCTCCTCTTCCTCTTTCTCAATTGGAAATTGTAATTCATATTATCTTTCATAATTAATCCTCTCTTTAGTCTCTTGGATTTAAGAAGAAAATCAACTTCTCAATCCCACCAAAGTTAAAATTCTGTCATTTGATGTTCCTTACATGGATCGTTGTCATTGGCATTGAAATTTTGAGCTTTTTTTTAAAACAAAATTTTGTGAAGAATTGACACATTTGATGGCCCATAATTTAATATGGTTCAATCTCTCGGTCCCTGTTGAAGAGAAAGAAGAATTTAAAATAGGGAGTTTCTCTATTGGGTCTATATTGAAGAGAAGAAGAAGTTCGGTAGTGGTAGAAGAAGATAAGAAAAGATAAATACAAGTGAGATTCCACAAAATTGTTAATAAAATTGTGCATTCTTTGGTTATTGAGGCATTGTACCTTTTTTGTAATTTGTTTTGATTTTATAGATCTGTGGCTCAAAATGTCTAGGGTTTTGGCCAAGATGTTCTAAAAAATTTACTATAAATTCTATGTCATGATTCTTCGATTTGGTTTCAGATGTTGAGAATCAATTGGTTTTTTAAGCAACGCAAATGATACGATTATAGAAAATTATTATGGATTTTTTTTAAGTGGTAGTATTTTAAAAATATGATTTTCTTTTTTTACCTTCAAATTTTATGAGAATTCATTTGAAGCATTCGTCCCTTTTATACCAGTGGTATTACTCTTTGGTATCAATCATAGAGACAAACCAAGGTTAATGATTAAGAGGACTATTTTTATTAACGAAGAGGTAAGAATAGTAAATGTTATTTTTCTTTTCATATAATTTTGAAAGTAGTCATCTAATAATTTTAATTTTATAGAAGTTCCTATTCTTTTGTTAGAAATAAATTTTTTCTAAATAATGGAAGATTTTTTTTATCATAATTAAGAAAAAGATTAAAGCTTGGAACAAGAATTTGAAGCGGCGACTATTTATATTGATGAGGAGGTAATTATCTTAAAATAAAATTCAATGCTATTTGTCTTTTTATAATTTCAAAACCAATCATCTAATAATTTTAATTTTATATGAGTTATTATTTTGTTAGAAAGGAATTTTTTTTCTAAAGAATGGAGTTTTTTTTTATCATTCTTAAGAAAAATATCCAAGCCTGCACATACAAGAATTTCAAGATCATAAGGATTATTTTATTGATGAAAAGGTAAGTATTATAAATATTTGTTCAATATTATTTATCTTTATTTATAATTTTGAAAGCGGTCATCTAATACTTATATTTTTTCAAGGAAACTAAAATTGAAGTTGAGAAAACGGGAGATGCATTGAAAAATACAACAAAGCAACTATATCCAAAATAAAATATGAACAGAAACTACAACAATAATGATGGGATAAAACTGTTTTCTATCTTCAAGTATTGACATTGAATTAATACAGAAACCTTAATAATAAACGTTACACTTTCATGATTTTTAATATGTATTTAGACTTTTAATTTTAAGAATTTTTGGCCGACATGAATATTTTTACAAAACAACCTTTTTAAAAACATTTCTAAATATAACATAAAAACGATATGATCACGTGCAACGCACGTTATTTCAACTAGTTACTTTAAAATAAAAGCAATTTTAAATAAAGATCCACTTACTAAGTTGGAAAGATGAATTACTACGATAAGAATTTTGATGGTACAATTTTCACAACTCTTAAACTTAACGGGTGACTTACATAATTTTCCCAATTTTTTTCATTAATAATTTCATTTGAATATCAAAAGACTTCATTATAGAAAAAAGAGAAAAAAAATAGCAATTTAATGAGGAAATAAACAACATACAACTAACATATTCCTGTTATGACAATCACTTATTAAATACACTTACAATATTTTTCCATAATGACTAATAAAATCATGAGTTGTGTAGAATCTACCATTTTCTCAATTCTGGTTAACAGGAAGCCAAGAGGCCTATTTACTTCTAGAAGAGGTTTAAGACAGGGTGAGCCACTCTCTCCCTACCTTTTCCTGGTCTGTGCCGAGGACTTCTCTTCAATGATTTTTGAGGCAGAAAGATTGAAACAATTAAATGGCTTCAAGATCAATAAATCTTGCCCCTCAATTTCCCACCTCTTCATAGCCTTATCTTATTTCAAGCTTCAAAAGAGGAATGCTTAAAACTCAAGAATATCCTTCAAGTTTACGAGCAAGCCTCTGGACAAATGATAAACAGAGACAAATCAGCTTTCATGTCTAGTCGTAACACAAGCCCTGAGATGAATGAATTCATATTTAGAGAACTCCAGATCCCTCACACTTCCTCTTTAGGTAGATATCTGGGTCTCCCATCCCAAACAGCAAATTTTACGACTAGGAAACAACCCCTCCTACATATGGAGAAGCATATTATGGGGTAGGAAGCTGTTTGAGAAAGGTATGCGATGGAGGATAGGGAATGGCTGGCTTCTCAACAATCATTAATTCAGACCCTTGGCTTCCAGGAAAAGAACATAACTTTATCCAGTGGAAACCTCAAAGATTGTTACGTGACAACTCTGATGAAAGAGGATGGTTATTGGAATGAACGTCTCATTAAGGATTCTTTTAACCCAGGAGATGCAGAGAGAATTCTTTCTATCCCAGTAGGAAACAAATCAATTTCTGATTCAGTTATTTGGAGATTGACAGATTCAGGATCTTTCACAGTAAAAAGTGCATATCGATTGGGTTATGATATTGCTCAGACCAAATTAGCTTCCCCGTCCGATCGCTCTAAAATGACTTCCTATATCCTCCCATGTATGACAAATCTTAAGACTAAGGGCCTTTTGGTGTGTCGTTTGTAAAAATCATCATGAGTCTGCTTCCCATGCCATCTGGGAATGTGCTAAAGCAAAAAAAATATGAGATTGCTTCAGATTGCTTCAGTGTAATCAAAATTCTCAACAACTCCGAGTCAAACTTAACTGAGGTAGGAACGATTGCGAATGAAATCAAGGACTTGACTAGCGATCCTCTACTTGGCGAGGCACTCGTCCTCCTTGGCTCAACGATCGCATTATACTCTAGCACTTCTGTTTGTTTCTTTGTCCTTTTGGTTTTGGTCCTGTTTTTTCCTTTGCAATATGTGTACGTCAAAAAAAAAAAAAACTAATAAAATCATCACAATAAATTTTTTCATAAATAATTTCACTCCATTTATGGTTATAAATAAGACTTACATCTTCCACGGTTTTTCGATCCAATTGAGATAATGAAGTTTAAACTATTTATTTATGCTAAGATATTTGCGAATGTGAATTGAAATTGAGTATGTGAGTTGAAATTGAAATTGAGGATGTGAATTGAAATTGAGGCCAACAGAGGAGAGATGAGTCTTAAGATATTTGAAATTATTACAAATACATAAAAAAACATCCGTTTTTCACCAAGGGTTGCAAGGAGCTAAAGAACAACCATTATTGATCAATGACTCCCATTGATGATCTCAATCCTATATTCAAAGTGTAATAAGTTGATTGCAAATTACAGCTAATCATTTGAGCTGACGTGGCAATGATGAGCTGGTGGAGCCATGTGCAAGAATAACTAACTATATTCTCTCCTGTACCAAGAAGATTCTAGACTTCTTCTCTGACTGGCTGAGTATAAAAGGAAGCCATAATAGAGATAGAGAGCTCGAGGAAAACAGAGAGAGAAAGCTGCCATTGATGAATTCAGAAGGTTTCTGAATCTGTGAGCTGAGTGAGATTATTGTAATCTGAGAGTTCATGATGTATTCTTGCTGATGATGTTCAATGAAAGCTTCCTGATTCTCCCGTGGATGTAGGCATTTGCTGAACCACGTAATGTCTGTGTTCTTCTTCCTTGTTTGCTTGATTTGCTTCTGCTGTTTAGTTTCTTTTAACATTTGTTCTTAGTTCATCTGGATTTGAGTGAATACTTGTTAGTTTAAGTGTTAATTGGTTTAGCTTAATCAACAATTGGTATCAGAGCATTGTTTTCACTCATCGTATACTCCTGTAAGTTCTACAATTGCTGTTCATCATTCTGAATCACTGTAGAAATGTCTGCAAAGATTGATGTTGAAAGGTTTGATGGACACAAGGATTTTAGTTTGTGGAAGAGGAAGATGAAGGCACTCCTCATACACCAGAAAGTTGCAAAAGTTATTGCTGATCCGAAGGATTTGACAGAACCAACTTCTGAAGCACAAAAGAGTGAATGGAATGAAATCGCACACAGCCTCATTACCTTGCATCTTTCAGACAGTGTACTTAGATTGGTGAGTGAAGAAGAATCTGCAATTGGCCTATGGAATAAATTAGACAAGCTGTATTTGATCAAATCATTACCTAATAAGATACTTCTGAAAGAAAGGTTGTTTGGATACAAAATTGATCAAAGTAGATCCATGGAGGCAAACATTGATGATTTCATCAAGATTACTCTTGATCTGTCCAATATTGGAGAGAAGGTTGACTCTGAAAATCAAGCTATTATCCTGCTGAATGCCTTACCTGATTCATATAATGATGTAAAGGCTGCCATTAAATATGGAAGAGATAGCTTAGATCTAGAACTGGTCATTGATGCACCGGATCTAAAGAGCTGGAACTTAAGGTGGAGAAGAAGCCTGATGATGTCTTGTTCATCGAGGGAGAGATGAAAAGAAACAAGTGGAATGGAAACAAAACAAAAGGCGATCAAAGTCTAGAGGCAAGAAGGAAACCAGGAAATGTTTCTTCCGTAATAAGGAGGGGCATATAAGAAGAAATTGTTTTGAATGGAAGAAAGTAAAAGGCAAGCAGGAACAAAAGAAGGATGAAGATGATTCACCAATTTGGCAAGGAACTATGATGATCTTTGAAGTACTCATAGCTTCAAAATTGAACCTGCAGAACTTCACATCTCTCATATCAAGGAAGATTATAGAGAATGGGTATTAGACTCTGGTTGTACCTACCATATGACACCATTTAGAGATTGTTTGTTTGATTTCAAGAAAACAACAGGAAGAAAGGTTCTTATGGGAAACAACATGCCCTGTGGAGTGGAAGGAATAGGTTCTGTTAAATTGTGTCTTCATGACAAAATGGAAAGGATTCTCACAAATGTGAGATTTGTTCCTGATTTAAAAAGGAATTTGATATCCTTAGGCTTGCTTGACCAGATGGGATACTCTTTCAATTCAAAGAATGGAAAATTGAAAGTGAGCAAAAGATCTTTGGTTAAAATGAAAGCCACATTGAAAGGTGGGTTGTATCACCTAGATGGAGAAACAGCTACAGGGAAGGCTTTAATGACAGTGAGTGAAAACCAAAATGAAATAGAAACATGGCATAAAAGGCTAGGACATGTTTCTAAGAAAGGCTTGCAAGAACTTCACAAACAAGGATTGCTAGGGAAGACCAAATTCTGCCATTTGGATACATGTGAATTCTGCATATATGGCAAATCCACTAGAGTAAGTTTTGCAAAATCAGTTCACAATACCAAAGCAAGACTAGACTACATACATTCTGATCTGTGGGGGCCAGCTGCAGTGTCATCTCTTGGAGGAGCAAAATATTTTCTTTCTATAATAGATGACTACTCTAGGAAGGTCTGGGTGTATCCTCTAAAGCAAAAATCAGATACATTTGCCAAATTCAAGGAGTGGTTGACTCTGATTCAAAACAAAACAGAAAGGAAGGTGAAGACTCTAAGAACAGACAATGGATTAGAGTATTTGAATTCAGAATTTGCAAAGTTGTGTGCTGAACAAGGAATTCAAAGACACCTTACTGTCACCTACACACCACAACAGAATGGTCTTGCTGAAAGGATGAATAGGACTCTACTTGAGAGAGTTAGATGTATGCTACTAAGTGCCAGTTTACCAAAACAGTTTTGGAGTGAGGCACTAATGACAGCATGCTACCTTGTGAACAGATCACCCTCTACTGCTATTAACTTCAAAACACCTGAAGAGGTATGGACAGGAAGACCTCCAAATCTAGACAACCTAAAAGTGTTTGGTTGTGCAGCCTATGCACATATCAGTCAGGGCAAATTGGAAGCAAGGGCAATTAAATGCCTATTTCTGGGTTATCCTCCTGGTGTCAAAGGATTCAAACTATGGTGTCTAGAAGAAGGGTACTCTAAAGGCATTATTAGTAGAAATGTGAAGTTTGATGAGACCAAGATGCCATATGAAGCTATAGCATCCAAACAGAAAGCAAAGGGCACATTTGTTGAGGTGGAGACAGCAACCAGTGACAGATTAGCAACAGATATGCCCTCAGTCTCATCAAGAAATCCAGACACATTTGATGTTCAAACTGATCAAACTGATAATCTTGTTTCAGGTGGAGCACAAGGTGCTATATTAGAAGAAGGGGAGAGCAGTGGAGACTCACAAACCCCACCACCTGCCAATTATCAGCTTGCCAGAGATAGACAAAGGAGAACAGTACAACCACCTTCCAGATTTGATGATTATGATCTGACTGCTTTTGCCCTTAATGTTGCATCTGAGATAAATGATACTGAACCATTTGATTATCAAGAAGCAACTGAATCCAAACACAAGGCTCACTGGATGACAGCAATGATGGATGAATTAGATTCACTACACAGAAACCAGACTTGGAAATTAGTCCCCAGACCAAATCTCAAGAGAATTGTTGGCTGTAAATGGATTTTTAAAATCAAACCAGCTGCAGGCAACTCTGATGGAGTAAGGTATAAGGCTAGATTAGTAGCCAAAGGTTTCACACAACAAAAGGGAGTGGATTACATTGAAGTCTTCTCCCCT
Organism: Gynostemma pentaphyllum; assembly: GCA_028015215.1. NCBI lineage: Eukaryota > Viridiplantae > Streptophyta > Magnoliopsida > Cucurbitales > Cucurbitaceae > Gynostemma > Gynostemma pentaphyllum. The sequence continues at coordinate 15,960,626 of CM051345.1, forward strand.
GTGGTCAGACATACATCTATTCGAATCCTCCTGTCAATTACTGCAAAAGATGACTTGGAGCTCGAACAAATGGATGTTAAGACAGCCTTCCTTCATGGAGAACTGGAAGAAGACATTTACATGGATCAACCACCTGGTTTTGAAGACAGAAAGTATAAAGATCATGTGTGCCATCTCAAGAGATCTCTCTATGGCCTTAAGCAATCACCTAGGCAGTGGTACAAAAGGTTTGACACTTTTGTTACTACCAATGGATTCATGAGAAGTGCCTATGACAGCTGTGTCTACTTTCAGCATCAATCAAAGGTGAATACAGTTTATCTTCTCTTGTATGTAGATGATATGCTGATTGCTTGTAGTAGCATGGATCAAGTTAACAAGATCAAGAAAATGCTTAGCCTTGAATTTGATATGAGATTTAGGAGCTGCCAAGAGTATACTAGGCATGGAAATTCTCAGAGATAGAAAGAGTAGGAGTTTGAAATTGTCACAGACAACTTACACAAACAGATTGCTTAGAAGGTTCAATATGCTTGATTCAAAATCAGTGTCCCTTCCATTTGCACCACATTTCAAGTTATCAATGGAACAGTCACCTAAAACTGATCATGAGATAGAAGAAATGTCACATATCCCTTACTCAAATGCAGTTGGCAGCCTAATGTACAATATGGTGTGCACCAGGCCTGATTTGGCATACCCTATGAGCATTGTTAGCAGGTTTATGGCCAATCCTGGAAAAGCACACTGGGAAGGGGTAAAATGGATTCTGAGATATGTTAAAGGATCTGAAAGTTGCTGTTTAAAGTATAGCAGTGATTACAAGGAAGGACAAGAAGAAGTTGAGGGGTTTGTAGATGCTGATTATGCTGCTGACATTGACAAAAGAAGATCAATCACAGGCTTTATCTTTAAAGTCTATGGTAATCCTGTCAGTTGGAAGTCATCCCTTCAACATATAGTAGCTTTGTCAACTACTGAGTCAGAATATGTGGCTCTTGCTGATGCTGTGAAGGAAAGTATTTGGTTGCAAGGGCTGGTGTCATAATTGAAACAAGGGGAATGCAATGTTGTGATCCAATGTGATAGCCAAAGTGCCATTCACTTGTCAAAGCATCAAGCCTATCATGAAAGAACCAAACACATTGATGTTAGGCTTCACTTCATAAGGGACATCCTAAGCAAGAGTAATTTTGAGTTGAAGAAGGTTTCTACTCATAAGAATGCAGCTGATATGTTAACCAAATCAGTTCCCATTGCCAAATTAGACATTTGCAAGGAATTGGTTTGCATTGACAGTGGCTGAGGTTGTATTCTGGAAATGGAGAAAGGGAAGGAAGCTGTTCATACGTGGAGAATAATCAGTGGAGAATAAATTTGAATCAAGGTGGAGTTTTGTAATAAGTTGATTGCAAATTACAGCTAATCATTTGAGCTGACGTGGCAATGATGAGCTGGTGGAGCCATGTGCAAGAATAACTAACTATATTCTCTCCTGTACCAAGAAGATTCTAGACTTCTTCTCTGACTGGCTGAGTATAAAAGGAAGCCATAATAGAGATAGAGAGCTCGAGGAAAACAGAGAGAGAAAGCTGCCATTGATGAATTCAGAAGGTTTCTGAATCTGTGAGCTGAGTGAGATTATTGTAATCTGAGAGTTCATGATGTATTCTTGCTGATGATGTTCAATGAAAGCTTCCTGATTCTCCCGTGGATGTAGGCATTTGCTGAACCACGTAATGTCTGTGTTCTTCTTCCTTGTTTGCTTGATTTGCTTCTGCTGTTTAGTTTCTTTTAACATTTGTTCTTAGTTCATCTGGATTTGAGTGAATACTTGTTAGTTTAAGTGTTAATTGGTTTAGCTTAATCAACACAAAGTTCTTTTTTTTTTCTTTTTAATTCAAAGTTTTCTTTTGTTATAGGTAAATATTATTTGTATTATTCAATTATATGGATATTTAACTATTTATTATTATTTAAATATATTAATACTTTTTAAAATGATGAGTATAAATTTATTAACAATTACAATTGTGGATATAATATTAGAGCATTTGACATAATCGATTGGTGTATTAATACAAATAAAATTTAAAAAAATACTCACATTCTAATTATTACAAATTTAAAATATAAAATTTAAAAACATGAAATTATTTATTTATTATAATTTTATTTCATTCTTATAGTAGAAAAACTATATCAAAATATATACATTCCTCTTTTAAATTATTCCTAAATACTTCAAATTTATTTTTTTTAAAATTACTTTTTAATCGTTAAATAACATGTGCAACGCACGTAGGTATTGACTAGTATTGAAGATGTCAGAGAATTATTTTTAGACCCTTTTACCCTTATATTATTACTCAAATTTACAATTTATCATTATCTCAATTTATTACTTAATTTTTAAAATATATTAACTGTTATTTTATATAATAAGTTTAAAATATAATTTGCTAACAAAATTTATAGTTATATTTTAATATAATAAATAAATATTTATCATTAATTATCATTATCAATTTATTATTTAATTCTTAAAATATATTAACGCTTATTTTATATAAAATGTTTAAAATATAATTTGCTCAAAATTAATAGTCGGTTTCATAAAATTTATGAACCTGTTTAGTATTTATTATTAAAAAAAAGTATAATATAAGATAACAATATTTTTCTTTGATAAATAAAATGACATTAAATTTTGAGAAATATTTTTAAAATAGTAAGTAAAAATAAATTATATTTCTATAATATACAAAATTTATAGTTATATTTGAAGGGATGATTTACTAAATTAGCGGAATTTTGTTTAGTAAATTTATTAACATTTAATAACGGATCTATTAACATCATGCAATTTGTGATAAAACATGTAAATTCATGCTTATATATTCGAAAATTAAAAACCGGAACTTACATTGACTGAATAATGGAGTATCGGTTGGAGGTTTCTTTACAGCTTCAATTCCTCAGCAACACCAGATCTTCTACGCTATATCCCAATCGATCAAACGAAATTCGATTGTGGGATCGAACTTTAGAAGAAATTGGGAAGAAGAAAAAAAAAATTTTCTTCCCAATACTTATGAGAAAATCGGCCAAGAGGGAGGGAGAGGAGGAAGAGAGAGTTCCAACTTTCTATGGAATTGTATTGTGTGATTTATGAATGACCCAACCCTCCTATTTATAGAAAAATAGGAATCCTAATCACATTAGGATTAATCTATAGAGATAAACACAAAAAGAAAAAAATAATCTCTTTCCTTTATCTAGCAATTTCAAAATGCCATAGATAAATAGGAGATTATTTTATTTTCTTTATTTTTATTTATCTTGGGTAAATAAATCTATGTAATTATTTTAGGATATAATTCAAGCAATTATCTCTTCCCAAAAATACATGGTGGCCGAAAATAGCATATTAATTTAATAAATAATTCCAAATTATTTAATTAATTATTTTGGGCCAATCTCAATTGGGTTCATTAATCCAATTGGGCTAGAAACTCTCTCTTAAATTAATAAGTCCAACTCAATTAATTTATTTATTAATTACCATTTAAATAAATATTTTATTTAAACAATTAATAATATTAATATTTTCTCCCGTCTAAATATTATCAAATTATATTTAATTATTAATTTCCATTTAAATAATTTTTATTATTTAAATAATTAATAATAAATATTATAATTATTAATTTCCATAAATTAATAATTTTATTGACAATATTTTATTATTAATTTAATTAATATTAATTATTAATTTCCGTTTAAATATAATTAATTATTTAAACAATTAATAATTGTTAATTAATTTCAGATTATTAATTACCATTTAAATATACTCAATATTTAAATAATTAATAATGTATAATTAATAATATTTCATTATTAATTTCATGTTTAAATAAACTCATTATTTAAACAATTAATAATGTTTATATTAATTACCGCTTAAATATACTCAATATTTAAACAATTAATATTGCCTATTTTAAGTAATTCACTTTACTTAAAATTTCCATTTCTTCTACTTGATTTCGCGACTACGATATTTGGGCTAGCATAGGGACCTGATGGACCTATAGATCATGGGCTTAATAATTAGTCAATTAAGTGATTAACACATAATCGATTAATTACTTATTATCTAACTATGAATAATTCCACTATAGATTCATAGCTGAACTCCCCTCACTATAGATGAGTTATGTCCATTTAGTTTATCATTATTTATATCCGTGATATTATCCTTCACGTGGAACCCTCATAATTACAAAGGATAAATTTACCATTTTGCCCCTGTAATTACCGCTTTATCCTTGTGTTCCCGCTGATTCTCCAATGAACTTTATCTTTAGTCGAACTAGAGATAAGATACTTCTGTGATCAATAGAAGTCGTGACGTCACTTGTTCATGTCTCGAATCAATACATCAAGGGAGTTTCCTAAAGTTCCTAAAATGTTTAGGTATCGCACTGATACCGTTAATTTATAGGAAAGTTATGAATTCCATCTCGTGAAAATGAGTTCCCAGCTACTTATCTAGTCATGTTCCCAAAACAGGAGTGTATTGAGCGTTCTTACAAATCGCTCTCAACTATGTGAATCAAAGAACATAACTCCACAAATAGGAGTCCGCATTTCACTCGGGATTGAAATCTATCACGGTTGATAAACTTAGTTTGATATTCGATTATTTCTCGTAAAACGGTACTAATGAGAAATTTGATCGAACATCGTGGTCCTGCTTATACAATCAACATTGCATATGATACTTCCATTTCATGTCTCCCACATGAATGATCAGGATTAGATCATTTGTCTATAACCAAAATGCGAAGCTATCAACAATGTTACCAGGATAAGGTTCCCAAACGTTATCCATTTCATCGTAGACACTTTTAAGTTACTCATCTTGACTTTAATCCTCTTGTATGACTCACATACTAAGTCGTGATTTCATAAGAGTAACTTAGGGTTTACTATTTGAATGTTTTGATATTTATATATTTCCATATATTCCTAATATCGTCAATTGAATCAATCTAGATTATATAAAGAACTTATGTTTATTTATTTAATTTATTCGAAATAAATTATTATATTTAAATAATTACAAGTTCTAGGACACCATTCCTAACAATCTCCCACTTGTCCTAGATCTTTGGAGATTTGACTTGTAATTCCAGTCACACTGGATGACTATCAACTACTTAGCCATGGTAGTCATTTTAATGCTTTATCAGTAACGTTTTCATCTGTTTAGTATGTATTTCTTTTGTCTGATGTTAGTTTCATTAAGTTTAATAGATTCCATATTTTATCGCCATAAAATAAACTCTATTAACTATTGATTTGAAACTATCATGTTCAAATACCTTTCATTTACTAACAACTTAGTAATCACGTGAATTTAGAGTTTAGTTAGTAAAAACTCATTTTACTTATACTCAACTCATTTGATGTTTAATTCGCAAAGGTCTTTTGTCGAATTCTTACATGGAAGTAAATTCATGTTCGAATTTGAGCCCGTGCAACTCATAAAATCTCCCATTTTATCTATGTGCACTAACATACTATTTGTAAATTTTATTTTAGTCACATTGGTTCTAGGATTCTCGAAATTCTTAAGCTCCCACTACAAAGCAATTCTCCATTACTTTCATTTGTTTAATGATTACAATTCTATACTTCTTATTATTTCCAAAAATAATGTATAAGTATAAGTGACCCTTTTCAACTCAACTATTGAAAATTCGTGTCATTTTTATTTCACTTATTTTGAACTTTATTCATTGATTTTGAAGTCAATGAGTTTCACTTGGACTTCGAAAGTCCTTTGGTTCGTATTATGACGCTCCCACTCAAATAAAGTTCTACAAGTAGTTTAACAATTTAAACTTTTAAATAACTACTTGTTTTTATTGTGAAATAAAATCATTGTAATTCTTTTATATCTTAAGTAAGGTTTAAAGCCTTCAGTACCACTGATTTACTGAGCTTTTCTTTAATAATTTATGAATTCAATTACTCACTAATTATTACTTTCTGATTTCTGTTTTGTTTATTCCATATAAGAAATCGATTTAATGTTTACTTATCACTTGAGTTCTAACATCTAAATGTCCAACTTTAGTGATGTTTAAGTCTAGTTATCTTTGATAAATCAAAAGATATTCGATTTTACTTATCCCATAAGTTCGTGGATTAATATGGTTATCATCTCAAATTCTTGAGAACCATCTTTAAGAGGTTAATCCTTTTAACTTATTTAAGTAATTCTAGACTTAAGTATTTAAACATTTTTAAACCTTATAACTTATTTAGATATTTCGGAGTTTAGAATTTGGTTTTGGAATTTATTTGTTTTATACTAAGTATTTTGAATAACCATCCAATCACACTTTGGAACTTTGTAATATAGTTGTAGAGGAATATTTACCTAAATAACTCTTATTTAAAATATTCCCAAACTTGGTTCATACGAAATGAGAACCAATAGTTATTACATAATTCAAAATAAAAACAAATTGATAACTAAACTAGAAAACTATGGTTTAGGAAGAGAAATATTTTCTTCCCTTTTAGACTATTGTAAAATCGGTTATGAGGAAAAATAGGAAGAATAATAGTTTTCAATTTCGAGAATTGAAATTCGAAGCTTTTGAATGAACAACCAAGACGTTTGTATTTATATGCAAAAAGTTTTCCAATCGAATTAGGAAATACTATCAAAATAAATACAAGATAAATGCCAAGAATAAAATCAAATTTTATTCTTTATTTATCTTACGTGCCGATTTTATGTGAATAAAATCAATAAGAAAAACAAATTTTTTCTTTGTTTAATTTGTCTTTGGTTAAACATTCTTTTATATATTTATTTTAGACAAAATAATTCAACAATTATTTCCTAAAACATTATATATGTACCGATTCTGGTATTTAATAATTTGAACCAAAATCCATTGAATTCATTAATTCAATTCTAGATTCTTCCTTATTAATAAATCTTATTTATTAACTCTTGATATTTATTTCAATAAATCAATTATTCAAATATCATATTCCGATTTTATACTTTATCATTAATAAATATTTATTATTTTCTATTTAAATAATCGACATTATTTAAATCAATAATAAATATGTTATTTACTATTATCCTTTTAAATAATCGCTATTATTTAAAATTAATAATAAATGTTTAATTATTAATTTCCATTTAGGTAAACACATTATCTAAATAATTAATAATTATTTATCAATAATATTTTTATTATTAATTACCATTTAAATAAACACATTATTTAAATAATTAATAACAATGATATTAATTTCCATTTAAATAAACTCATTATTTAAATAATTAATATTGTTAGTTTATTCAAGTAAACTATTTTACTTAAATTATTCATTTCCTTTTCTAGGAAACATAGTTCTCATCGTTCAGTTTGTTATTTCCAAGTATAGTGACTAAAGCAGATGCTATATTACTGAAATTTAAATAAACCTTATCTTAGTAATCTAACATGCATTCAACATTCAAATACTCAAAGTTTCGACATATAATTAAATATGATGCATGAATGCGAACATATTAATGAACAGAAAAGCCCTAAAACATGTTACTATGTCACGATATTTTAATGATACTGGGTGAAGTGCCGAGTCGAATGATAGGTCGGTTACCATCATTAAAACGAGATGCCACTCGAACAATTGACAACTCCAGAATAACTCATATTCCTATGTCATTGTTTACCGTGTGTTTGGTCAAGAATTTTGATAACAAACTTTATCAAATTTCTTCTTAAGTGTAACCCACTAATTTAGTCTTTTAAATAAAATTGAAGAGTGTCTACGAAGTGTAGATTCGATCTTCAATCAATCTCATTTAAAATTCTTTATCCCTTTCGGAGACCCAACTTGATATTGATTTATACAATAAACCTTCCTATGGGAATGAACACCGCAGCAGTGTTACGAGGCCATGTATAAATCTCACGTTTCGAGCCTATTAGTGGAGACCATAGGATACATTGACATGTTTCCTTCTCCCACTTAATATTTTGAGTTAGGGTTTCATAACTTAGACTAATTCAGGCTAACTCATTAATCCAAGTTTTAATTAACCTAATCAACTTTAACTCTTAAATTGGTTAGATTAATTTTATAAAGTGATTGTTCAAGTTTTCCTAATTTAAACTAATCACATTATGCGCCAGTCTTAATAATTTTGATTTATTAATTTGAACTTTTCTCCCAGGATCGCTCCCGGTTAGAGGCGCTCCGTGTTAGGGGAACTTTATGAAACCTCATCGCCTGGGCGAGCTTTCTGCCGGAGATCCGTTCAATTTAATTAATCTCAATTATTAATTTTTAATTAACCCTTAATTAAAAGTTTCTATTTGTTTATCTTATATGGATTTTGGCCCAATTGTTTAAACAATAATTCCATATTACAAATAATTCATTTAGTTTCTATTCAACTTTTAAACTAGATTTAACTTTTGAATTTTAACTAAATAAGCATGCTTTTAATTCTAAAACAATTAGAATATAATTTTCGATAATAACATTTATAAAATAAAATTATAGCATGCTTCACATACATTAGCATATAATAACACATATTATATCATGATGCATGTATGTACAATTAATTAAAATCATACAACCTATGGTGGGATTTTCTACATGACATACTCTTATGCATGAATATTATTTAAAAACAATTATATCATACATATAAACAATTTAAATAATAAATAGCTAAATTGACCTGGTATTCTTGGCACTATTTCTAAAACGGAAAATTAAATTACAACTTAATTAAATCTTCCATTGTAGATCTTGAGGCTTCATCTTTCTCTCTCCTCCATGGTGTAGGCGTGGGCATGGGTATTTATGGGGCAAATATTATCTCCTTAATATTTCCATAAATACTTGTTTTAAAATAATTATCTTTTAATTATATGGAAAAATAAAGAAAATATTTTCCATGTAATCTTATCTCAATTTCTAAATTTATAATTTAAGATAGAGATATAATCTTTAAAAGGATTTTATCCTTATCTTAAATATTTAAATTTTTAAATTGAGATAACAAGATAATTATGTTAAAATATCTTACCATATCTTTACCTTATCTCATCCTTGGGCGTGGGCATCATGAATGATAGGGAAAAATTTTCTTCTCTTCCTCCCTTGGTGTAGCCGATTTTACCATCATTGGGTATGGGAAAATTACAAATCTTTCCTATACCCTAAAATTTAGGGTTTACAAATTTTCTACTAAAATTTAAAATCCTAAGTGCCTCAAGAATACCTAAACAGTCAATAAGCAAACCTCCACAATTTATATAAACATACATAAAACAACTTTTTATGCAACCCACCAAATTTTCGAAAAACACAAATTTGCATGATAATTAAAATTAGCTCTGATACCAATTGAAGGGATGATTTACTAAATTAGCGGAATTTTGTTTAGTAAATTTATTAACATTTAATAACGGATCTATTAACATCATGCAATTTGTGATAAAACATGTAAATTCATGCTTATATATTCGAAAATTAAAAACCGGAACTTACATTGACTGAATAATGGAGAATCGGTTGGAGGTTTCTTTACAGCTTCAATTCCTCAGCAACACCAGATCTTCTACGCTATATCCCAATCGATCAAACGAAATTCGATTGTGGGATCGAACTTTAGAAGAAATTGGGAAGAAGAAAAAAAAATTTTCTTCCCAATACTTATGAGAAAATCGGCCAAGAGGGAGGGAGAGGAGGAAGAGAGAGTTCCAACTTTCTATGGAATTGTATTGTGTGATTTATGAATGACCCAACCCTCCTATTTATAGAAAAATAGGAATCCTAATCACATTAGGATTAATCTATAGAGATAAACACAAAAAGAAAAAAATAATCTCTTTCCTTTATCTAGCAATTTCGAAAATGCCATAGATAAATAGGAGATTATTTTATTTTCTTTATTTTTATTTATCTTGGGTAAATAAATCTATGTAATTATTTTAGGATATAATTCAAGCAATTATCTCTTCCCAAAAATACATGGTGGCCGAAAATAGCATATTAATTTAATAAATAATTCCAAATTATTTAATTAATTATTTTGGGCCAATCTCAATTGGGTTCATTAATCCAATTGGGCTAGAAACTCTCTCTTAAATTAATAAGTCCAACTCAATTAATTTATTTATTAATTACCATTTAAATAAATATTTTATTTAAACAATTAATAATATTAATATTTTCTCCTGTCTAAATATTATCAAATTATATTTAATTATTAATTTCCATTTAAATAATTTTTATTATTTAAATAATTAATAATAAATATTATAATTATTAATTTCCATAAATTAATAATTTTATTGACAATATTTTATTATTAATTTAATTAATATTAATTATTAATTTCCGTTTAAATATAATTAATTATTTAAACAATTAATAATTGTTAATTAATTTCAGATTATTAATTACCATTTAAATATACTCAATATTTAAATAATTAATAATGTATAATTAATAATATTTCATTATTAATTTCATGTTTAAATAAACTCATTATTTAAACAATTAATAATGTTTATATTAATTACCGCTTAAATATACTCAATATTTAAACAATTAATATTGCCTATTTTAAGTAATTCACTTTACTTAAAATTTCCATTTCTTCTACTTGATTTCGCGACTACGATATTTGGGCTAGCATAGGGACCCGATGGACCTATAGATCATGGGCTTAATAATTAGTCAATTAAGTGATTAACACATAATCGGTTAATTACTTATTATCTAACTATGAATAATTCCACTATAGATTCATAGCTGAACTCCCCTCACTATAGATGAGTTATGTCCATTTAGTTTATCATTATTTATATCCGTGATATTATCCTTCACGTGGAACCCTCATAATTACAAAGGATAAATTTACCGTTTTGCCCCTGTAATTACCGCTTTATCCTTGTGTTCCCGCTGATTCTCCAATGAACTTTATCTTTAGTCGAACTAGAGATAAGATACTTCGTGATCAATAGAAGTCGTGACGTCACTTGTTCATGTCTCGAATCGAGACATCAAGGAGTTTCCTAAAGTTCCTAAAATGTTTAGGTATCGCACCGATACCTGGTTAATTTATAGGAAAGTTATGAATTCCATCTCGTGAAAATGAGTTCCCAGCTACTTATCTAGTCATGTTCCCAAAACAGAGTGTATTGAGCGTTCTTACAAATCGCTCTCAACTATGTGAATCAAAGAACATAACTCCACAAATAGGAGTCCGCATTTCACTCAGGATTGAGATCTATCACGGTTGATAAACTTAGTTTGATATTCGATTATTTCTGTAAAACGGTACTAATGAGAAATTTGATCGAACATCGTGGTCCTGTCTTATACAATCAACATTGCATATGATACTTCCATTTCATGTCTCCCACATGAATGATCAGGATTAGATCATTTGTCTATAAACAAAATGCGAAGCTATCAACAGTGTTACCAGGATAAGGTTCCCAAACGTTATCCATTTACTGTAGACACTTTTAAGTTACTCATCTTGACTTTAATCCTCTTGTATGACTCACATACTAAGTCGTGATTTCATAAGAGTAACTTAGGGTTTACTATTTGAATGTTTTGATATTTATATATTTCCATATATTCCTAATATCGTCAATTGAATCAATCTAGATTATATAAAGAACTTATGTTTATTTATTTAATTTATTCGAAATAAATTATTATATTTAAATAATTACAAGTTCTAGGACACCATTCCTAACAATATTTTAATATAATAAATAAATATTTAACAATATCAATTTATTATTTAACTCTTAAAATATATTAACGCTTATTTTGTATAAAATGTTTAAAATATAATTTGCTAATAAAATTAACAGTCGGTTTCATAAATTTTATGAACCTATTTAGTATTTATTATTAAAAAAAAGTATAATATAATATAAAAATATTTTTCTTTGATAAAATTAAATTAAATTAAATTTTGAGAAATATTTTTAAAATAGTAAGGAAAAATAAATTATATTTCTATAATTCTTTCAAATGTTTTTTTTATCATTTTAAAACTGTTTTTTTAACAAAAATTTAAAATGATTTTCTAAGATATATTTTTAAAATATTCATTTAACATTTATAAATAATAAAACTGTTATTTTTTTTTAATGAAATATGATTTTTAAAGGAAAATTTCATTGGGTGGCAGATTTTTATGAAATATTTGTAAAAATATCAACTCAAAAAAGTATTTGTAAATATAACAATTTTTATCAGGTTTATTTGATTTATGTGTTTATCAGTGATAAACTTAGTGTAAAATATGTAATTTAATGTTTATCACTGATAAACCAGATCAAAATTTCCTATATTTACAAATATTTTTTTGAGTTTTTATTTTTACAAATATTACTACAAAAATTACTAGATTTGTAAATGCCCCATTTTTAAATGGTAATAACAAAAATACATAAAAATGGTAATCAAAGTATAGACAAGTAAAATCAAATTAAAACGTACTAACTAAAAAATAACATGGTTAAAAATAAGACTTATTTAAAAGTTATAATCAAAATCACATTATATTTCATTTAACTAACAATAGTGGAAAGTAAAGTAGTTTGATGAAAAAATTAACTAATATTATTTTAATTAAAACATTAAATTATAGATTAGCTTGAGAAACGATAACCAAAACTTTTGATTGAAGAAGAGAATGTTGGCTGATGAGCAAGACAGCTGAATAGATTGAGAGCAAGAGAGTGATGAGCAAATATTTGTTCATAAATTCTACACACTTATATAAACTATTCAATATAAAATATTTAAGACTCGCGAACCTTTGTATTAGTGTATCATCAAATTATTATTTTTTTAATAAATCAGAAAAGTGGCATAAAGAAGTCAAAAAAGCAGGTCAAATCGTCTTTGACTTCCTGGCATCGAAATTTCATGAAAACCACGTAAAATTTTGTGGAAATGTGTGGTTGAAGGAGAATTTGTGACGACCCGACTCAAAACATTCGGAAAATGAATAAATTATAAAGGATCTCATTTAAAATCAGAAATAATTAAAAGAAAATCAAATAATTGTGGGAGCTTATTTAATAACCATTGAAATAGTCAAATTAAAACATTTATTTCTGTCTCCAAAGTTAAACGAATAAATTTCAATGGGAATGAATGGAATAAAATAAATAATCAATCTCAAAATTCGTCTAATATATAAAACTGTAAAAGTTAAGTTCTAAAAAATGAAAGAAAATCAAGACAACTACTAAGGACTACCACGTGTAGTTCCATCAACATAGGATATCACTAAATAAATTTTGGGACTTAATATATAGTCATAATGAGGTACAACGCCACTCATATTCTTACTAGATTTATACATAGACATCATAGTGGAATACACGATCATAAATCATATGGGTCATACCGTGTAGATGGAAATAAGTATCAGGTGAATCATGATACATGTATTAGTATGCATGTTTATAAATCTAAAATATGTTAACTATTATGGTCATAAATTATATTTAAACAATATTTACAAGTCATTACGATCACATAAAAATATTTATAATAAATAAAATCATCTCCAAAAAATAATCGAATAATTATACAATAAACAAACAAATTTAATAAATATTTTTTTAAACATTTTAAGTAAGAACTAACCTACCTTAATTTCGAGTCCAGCTAAGAAATAAACTCGAAATGAATAAAAAAATACTTCTAACGATGCTCGAGACCAATAAAATTATTAGTTTAATACATCAAAAAAAAAAAAAAAATATTAGTTTAACGAGATGAAAACAGACTTTTAATTGACAAAACAGCGCCTAAAAACAGAGAAAAGGGGTTGATCCCTTACCCAGATTCCAGCGTTGCAGGAAAGCCTCCAGTTAGATGGAATATCTCGAATAACACTTGGGATCGAAGCAAAACGATAAACGACAAGACCTTTTGGAATTTCAGCTAGTTATTTATAATTTTCGGTGAGGCTTTGAATCTAACGAGCATGTTAAAGCTAGTTTTATTGTCGTGAGCTATTATGCTATAGATAGCATAGTGTATTAGAGTTTGTTATTTTGTTACATATAAATAAAAATCAGACCCTTGATTTCGAGGTCTCGGATCTGATTTAGGTTTCACTTTTCTGCTCTTGATTCCGATCTTAACTGTTCAGATCACTCCCAATTATTTCATAGTCGTTACTTGTAATATTTCAAGTGTTCATTTTTCAATCCGAAAAGTTTCCATTTTGCATCGTGCTCGGAGTGTCGAAAAGCACTTTATTTTGGATATTTAGCATACCACTCAATGGTTGGGTATGTATGTAACAAAAGACTAACTGCTATACTTAATTTTTTTTTACCAGCTTTGGTTATTAAATTCAAGGAATGGACAGAAAAAAATCCCCATTGCTTCCTATCAAAGCAGCAGCCTTTCTTATCATGGTTCCACTGTTAATCTCACCTTCTGGTATGTAACATATTATCTTTATCACAAATCATTATGTTAATTATTAGTAGTTTCTAATTTGATACCTTTCGTCTCATAATCAAACTATGATTTTATAACATGAGATGATATGGAATCTCCTTAACATTTTGGTACTTCAAAAGATTCCCTCCTCTCTTAACTATCAACATGAAATATGTCTATATTAAGTCATCATACATTATCAAATTAAATTGGATTTGGCTCATTGAGAATATGTTTAGGACCAAGAACAAAAATTAAATTGTTGTTCAAATTATAAATATGGAATAATTAAGATAAGGTCTTTTAGTGCTAAAAAGTTTATGAGGTGTGAACGAAGATATCTTTGGGTACCATTAGCGTCAGCCTTAATTTTTTTTTCTTGTCTTCCAGACCATTGAAGGTTGAACTTAACACTCGTTTTTTTCTTGCAGGAGAACAACTTGCCTTTGGTGCTGACGGTAGTACTTCTAGCTTATTACAAATGTTTCTTTTCATTACATATTTAAGCTAATTACTCTGGAGTTAATTTAACACTTTTATATATCATTGTTTCCCCTTCTCACAGGAGGTGAACTTATCATATGGAAGTTACAACATTTGGAAAATGGTCTGACTTTGAAGGTCCTAAAGACATTATCATAAGGCATATTTTGAATTAAACTTGTTGTGAAGCCATGAAGCTCAAAATCTGACCTGAAAACAACCAGTTTGTCAAATTTAAGTTTTAAAATTGGAACAGGTGACATGTTCTAATTAGCACTATGTTCAAGGGGTAGCGTTGGACCCACTAGGCAAGTATGCTGCATCTCTGACAGACAGAAGCTACAGAATCTATGTCAATAAATCCCCGACCAAAACAAAAAGTGTTGAGAAAGTGAATTATGTTTGTCAACATGTTATTACCAAGGCAGAAGATGATTCCAAGGTAAAGAACTTTCAGAGTTTTGTTGAGCACTCGTTGGGACGTTGGTAATTGATTATGCTTAAGTTCTCATGTATGCTCTATAATGCAGTCTGCCAGAAACCATTTTTCCATGATGAGACATTGCCATCTTTCTTTCGGTGGTTAGCTTGGTCTCCTAATGGATCTTTTTTACTTGTTCCTTCAGGTAAAGCCTTAAATCCTTTCCTTATTTTTTTTACTATGGTAAAATGGGTAGGAAGTTTTCTAAAGATACGCCTTCTGATGATCTTGTTAGTGGAGTATAACTATTTAAAGTGCATGTGGCTCATATAATTATTGGACAATGTGAACATACTTTTTCGTTGATTTTTAAAAGTTGGGTACTCGTTAGTTTTGGGCTTGCCTGTAAAGTTCTTTTTTTTACATATGTTGTATTTCTTTTTCAACGTTTGCTACAATTTCTTTTTCAATGGGATTTCTTCATTCCATTATATGTAAAAAAATATCTATAGACTTTTGTTTGTTCTATTTAGCTTGTCGAAATGATGTTTAACATGATAATCTCATTTGGCGTGATTTGAATGGGTTTGACCATTGGAATTGCTATTGCATCTTGAAACTTGATAATGACAACCCTGGAAAGAAAATTACACTTCTCTCTATCAATCATTTCACTTATTTCATTTTCAGTAGTTGTCATATATGTGCATTAAGTCATCCACATTTTTGTTTGTTTCTATCAATTTTTTTTGGTGCAACAATACGAGTTATATTTGGGAAACTCATTGAATAATTTTTCTTATTTAAATTATAGTAGGAAAGTATGGTTCTCTCTTCTTTACACTAAGCTCTTTTTCTTCGATGGCCTGCAATCATGTTATTTCTTTGCTAGCTTTTGTTGATTGCTGCATTCCTCTTTTCAGGTATTTGTAAAATGTCACCAACATTTGAAACACTAAATACAACCTATATATTTTCTAGAAAGGATCTTTCGAGGTAAGACTTATATCTTTCGAGGTAAGACTTATATCTTTCGAGGTAAGACTTATATCTTTGTTAGCTCAAAATCTCACCTGAAAACAACCAGTTTGTCAAATTTAAGTTTTAAAATTGGAATAAATGACATTTTCTAATTAGCACTATGTTCAAGGTGTAGCATTGGACCCACTAGACAAGTATGCTGCATCTCTGATTTCAGACAGAAGCTGCAGAATCTATGTCAATAAACCCCCGACCAAAACAAAAAGCGTTGAGAAAGTGAATTATGTTTTTCAACATGTTATTACTAAGGGAGAACAGCTTTTTGTTGATGATTCCAAGGTAAAGAACTGTCAGAGTTTTGTTGAGCACTCATTGGAACGTGATTATGCTCAAGTTCTCATGTATGTTCTATAATGCAGTCTGCCAGAAACCATTTTTTAAATGATGAGACATTGCCATCTTTCTTTTGGTGGTTAGCTTGGTCTCCTCTCCTGATGTATCTTTTTTACTTGTTTGAAAAGCCTTAGGTAGCTGTAGAACGCTAGCTACCATGCATTCACGTTGATTAAGAAATTATCCTCTCTGACTTGATGAATGTCTCTCATTTTTTGGGTCTAAAGTCAATGCATCTGTATCATAATATTGCTTTTTTATTTTCTTAATACTAGTGCGTCACTACAAGCTAGCGCGCAACGGCTTTTCCACCTGCAGCTTGCAGGCTCGAAAGTTCCATCTCACAACTGTAGCTAAATTTACTATGATGAATGTGGTGATTTGTGAAGACTCCAGTAGTGTTTAAAAACTTTTAGAGACTAAAACTGGACACCTTAAAGTTGTGGGACCAAACGAAATTAGTGTTGTAATAATTTGTTAAAAGAGTATTTAAACTTTAAGTTGAAGAAATTAAAATTTTAAGATGAACTTGACTCACTTAGTCAAGTACAGGGTAAAAAAAAAAATTCCTTATTATTGTTGTTGTATTGCTTACAAGTTCCATGTAAGTTTGTGAGGTTCTTGATGATTTTTAATTTGTTTCCCTCCATTCTTATGGTCAGTTTAGAGAAGAGTAGATCAGTTTAGATTTTTGTACTCAAGGTCTTTTATTTTCCTTTCCTTATTTTTTTATTATGGTAAAAAATGGGGTAGGAAGTTTTGTGAACTTACGCCTTCAGATAATCGTGTTAGTGGTGTTTAACTATTTAAAGTGCACGTGGCTCATATAATTATTGGAGAAAGTGAACATACTTTTTCGTTGATTTTTAAAAGTTGGATACTTGTATGTTTTGGGCTTGCCTGTAAAATCTTTTGTTAACACACGTTGCATTTCTTTTTAAATGTTTGCTACAATTTCTTTTTTAATGGGATTTCTTCATTCCATAATATGTAAAAAAGATCTAGAGACTTTTGTTTGTTCTGTTTAGCTAGTCGAAATGATGTTTATCATGATAATCTCATTTGGCGTGATTTGAATGGGTTTGACCATTGGAATTGCTATTGAATCTTGAAACTTGATAATGACAACCCTGGAAAGAAAATTACACTTCTCTCTTTCAATCATTTCACTTATTTCATTATCAATAGTTGTCATATATGTGCATTAAGGCATCCACATTTTTGTTTGTTTCTATCAATTTTTTCTGGTGCAACAATCCGAGTTATATTTGGGATACTCATTGAATAATTTTTCTTATTTAAATTATAGTAGGAAAGTATGGTTCTCTCTTCTTTACACCAAGCTCTTTTTCTTCGATGGTCTGCAATCATGTTCTATTTTTTTGCTAGCTTTTGTTGATTGCTGCATTCCTCTTTTCAGGTATTTGTCAAATGCCGCCAGCATTTGAAACAGTAAATATGGCCTATATATTTTCTTGAAAGGATCTTTCGAGGTAAGACTTATATCTTTGTTATTATTAGTTGGATAATGATAATGATGATGAAACAATAATGATAATTATACCTCGCATCTTTGTTGTTATTGACAATTCAACTGTTGTTATATCATGCTAAATTACGTGTTATATAAAATCAAGCTTCATATTTCCAGTAATAGACTTCACGTGGTGTTGCACTTCAAATTTTCACACAGAAGTAAATTCTTTCTTGTATTTATAATCGTTATTTTTCTGATCAGCCGTACTATTCAGCTCCCTAGTGCCAACAAACCTTTCGTAGCAGTTCGTTTTTGTTCAGAACTTTTTAGTCTTAGAGGTTTAAACTCAGGTGCTTGGATGATGTTTATTTTTATTCATTGTTTTCTGAACCGTTCTCTAGAAACATTTTTACATTTTATTTCATGGATTGTGTAGCTGGTTTTTTAAGCTTCCATATCGGCTCATTTTTGCAATAGTGATTTTAAATTCTTTATACATATACAACACTGAAAGTGTTCCACCACTAGCAATCATGGCTGAACTTCACTAGGCTGCCATAACATATGTTTTTTTCTAAAATTTCAGCAAGCTCCTGCTTCATGGCTACTCTCTTCTTTTTATATTTTTTTCTACAATGGTATAATCAAGTTCTCACTTTTAAATTTCTTCATTAATTGTTATTAAAGCTCAGCAGATGCACATTACTGGGCTTTATCTTCTCAAGATGGTTACTGCACTTTGATTAAATTTTAAAATGATGAACTGGGAACGCCGTATGCTCTATCAGGTATCATATTTTTCCTGTTGTATCATATTTTCTCAAAATACTAATCTGTCTTCTGTTATTTAGTTCCATAAGAGTTTTCATTCAATTCTTGTAGAAGATAAAATTTGCACGACTGATAAGAATACAAGTTCAATTTAGAAGCTGGATAACTTACTGTGAAGCGACCGTAAGCGATAATCAAAATTGGAAATCGGAAGCAGAAGGGAATAAGAAGAAACCAGAAGAAAACGAAAGCATTGAAAAGCCGAATATGAAGGTGATTGAAGAAGCTTCAAGTGGAGATAATCTTGTTGTATTGGATAGCAGTAAACAGGCTTCTATTAGCTCCTCGAGTGATCCTCAGTAAACCAACCAAAAGGCGCATTACTCTCATGGCCATTGATCCATGAGAAGTACACTAATAATTTTGCTCATTGTTTAGAGCTTTTTGTTCTGATGTCTATTCAAAATTTAAATTTTAGTCACTGATGTAATTAAGTTGATGACTTTTAATTTCTTTAAGGGTTAATGTACTTTCAAACTTTTTCAATTTACACCTGGATTATGAATTTAGCTTCTATTTTAAAATTTCATTTTGAGAAATATCTTTTTTGAAAATTTTCAAAACCTTTGCTATTTTGAAAATATCAATTTTTAAAATACCAATTTTGAATAACCCACTTTATTTTTTTAATAATTTATTCAAATTTATGAAATAAATTATTGAGGTGATCAAAATGTATATGGATAGAATTTATAAGAGGATCTCGAAAAATCAGCAACTTCTGCTGGGCCTTTATCCTTTTTTTAGGTTCATTAGTGTTTTTATTGGTTGGAACTTCCAGTTATCTTGGTAGGGATTTGATATCTTTATTTTTGCCTCAACAAATAATTTATGGGAATTTCGTAAATATTCCATTCTAAAAAGAGAGAGTTCGAAACAATTATGATTTTTTTGGAGATTGGATGCAGTTATTAATTCATGAATTGGCATGTACTGAATGAAACTTCATTCTCTATTCTACGAGAATTTTTATGAAAGTCTTTCACTCGCTTCTCAATAAAAGTTTTATTTTCAAATTAACAATTAACTTATAATAAAATGAGTGTTTTTTTTTTTTTTTTTTTTTTTTTTGAAAAAATAAAATGAGTGTTTTTAGTACTTGAAAAAAACATCTAGATGACAATTATTTACCTCAAAACAAATTTTATGACTACAAATATTTAAAGTCAAGTATATATGTATTCAATAATTTATTAAACGAATCAGAGTATATTTTCTTCGTCATTTTTTTTTAAAATCATACTATATAATTGATTTCATATATTTTCTTGTTATTGTGATAATTTTCCAAAAATTAAGAGATAGGTGTGTTTGTCAAATATTAAGTGTCAAGTGACACTAAAAAAAATTTAAAGAAAAGAAGCGTTTAGGCAGCTATTTTTTTTTAAATGAAATCGAAGGTTCTGAGTCTCCCCTACCCCAATCTAATATAATATCGAAAAAAATAAAATGTTAATTGTGAAACCTAATAGCGAGGTTCTTATTTTATTAAACGTGAAATTGGACAAATCACCCTTAAAATATATATTGTGACAATTGTACCCACAAATTTTCAATTTGATTAATTTTTACCCCATAAACTTTGTAACATATTAAAATTGATTTAAATCGATAAATTAATTTAATTTAATTTAATTATTAATTACTAATCATTATCATAAGACAAAGATGATTTAAATATTTTATAAAGTTTATGATTTAAATTAATAGTTATTATAATAACAATGAGTTTGAGTTTATTTAATAATATTAAATACTACCGGTTGTTGCTTCATCATTCCTCTAAAGCCATCCACCCACCTCTACAACCGACTCCACCTACCTCATTAAATTACTTGCTGCAGCAGCTCACGAGATTTCTTCATAAAAAAAATACCCGTGACCACTGTTTTGACTGTGAATTATCCAAGCAGCAGCTCACGAGATTTCTTCATAAAAAAAATACCCGTGACCACTGTTTGACTGTGAATTATCCAAAATAAGTTATAACTTGCTGATTCTTCATCTTTTCTCAGACTCCCAAAATAGAACGACAGATCTGTTAAATTCGGAGGTTAGGGTTTCGATGTCTAAAGAGAAGCCGCTTCTTCTTCTTCTTCTTCTCTTCCTAAAGCCCCTTGACTTATTGTTCTACACTGATAATTTTGCTGATTGTTTAGAGCTTTTTGTTCTGGGGTGTCTGTTCAAAATTCAAATCTTGCTCATAGATGGCTTTGCTCAAAACTCTTCATTTTGTGTTGCTTTTCTGTTCCATTTCTGCTTTAGGTGCCGTTAACACGACCCTAAGAGGCTGTAATCCAGGGCCATGTGATTCTCAAGTCACGATGCTTTTTACTATCGTTGAGGCTTTTCGTTTTCCGATTCCCACTGATGCTTGGGTGGGTAACGATGTTTGTCAGGATTGGACTTTCATTGTTTGCACGGATGGAAAAATCACTACCATCAATTTCGCAATGCAACATTTGGGCGGGAGTATCTCTCCTGTATTTGCTAATTTGACAAATTTGAAAAATTTGTATTTGAATGATAACAATCTGACCGGGGAAATCCCTTGGAGCTTGACATCCTTGTCTCACCTTCAAAATCTTGATGTTTCCAATAACCATCTTAGTGGGGTAATACCGAAATTTGGTGTTTCAGTTTTTTTAAACACAAAAGGTAATCCCTTGCTGAGCCCTAGTGGAGGAACGGGTGAATCTTCTAATGGATCTTCAATTTCCCCTGCTCTGATTGCTGCTGTCTTTTTTGTTTGCTTTTTATTTGCATAATCATCCACATAGCCAGTGTTTAATAGTTTATGTTTGTTTGCTCTGTTCTTTTCGTTTTAATAGAGTGTAATCTGAGCTTTAATCAATCCAATGTTATGAATTTTAATTATTGTTTGTTTTACTTTTTACTTTTAACTTCTTCTCATTTCTCATTTCTGTCACTTTTCTTTTCTCAGCTTTTATAAAAAGAGTTGAACTTTGATCATTAATAAAAAGTATGAAAAATCTCTCCTTTTGTGGTCAATTCTGGTTAAATGGGAGATTGTCTCTGGTTAAGTGTAATTTTCCTTATATGAAAAATACAGAATGGAAATTAGAGAAGTGACTCTCTTAAGTGTTAGTTTGGGATTTGAATAACACGAGAACACTTTTATCTGGTATGAGAATGGACTTAATTCATAATAAGATTATGAGTAGTTCTTCACTAGAGAACCTAACAGACACTTCTGAAGTAAGATGTCATTGTTGGAGATTTAAAAGGTTTCTAAGAAATATTAATTTGAAGAGTTAGAAAATAGTTAAGAGAGAAATATTAATTTTAAAAATTCAAATTCATTAATTGAAAATTATCAAATTCGAAAAATCTAAGTTAATTAATTAAATATTTGATGAGATAAATTATTAAATTAAAGAAAAATAATGTAAAAGTCAACACCAGGATCATGCGATAGGGGTGTTAAGTCATGAAACCTTAGAAGTAGGGATGACAATGGGGCGGGAGCAGGGATGCACTTCCCATCCCCTAACCCGCTGGGGTTTTAATCCCCATACCATACCATACCCTATCCCGATCCCCTAATCAAAAAATCAGGGTGGGTTCGGGGATTCCCGCGGGGAAATTGGCATTACTGTTCTCACCCTTGATTTTCAGGTCTCCTCGCTAGTGCTACTGGTGGAGCTGATTTCGTTATCAAGGTCTACTCTCAATTTCCCTTTTTTAGGTTTCAGTTTTGCTCTCTCTCTTTACATGTTGATTCCGATCTTTTCGATTGGAACTTGTAACTGTTTATTTTTTAAGATCCCTCCCAATTATTTCATAGTCGTTAGGTTACTTATAATATTTGAAGTCTGTTCATTTTTTCGATCGAAAAAACATGCTGTAAGTTTCCGTTTTGCATCATACTCGGAGTGTCGAAAAGCACATTATTTTGGATATTTAGCATACCACTTAATGATTGGGTATGTATGTAACGAAAGACTAACTGTTTTACTTAATTTTTTTACCAGCTTTGGTTATTAAATTCCAGGGATGGACAGAAAAAAGCCCCCATTGCTTCCTATCAAAGCAGTCTTTCTTATCGTGGTTCCACTGTTAATCTCAACTTCTGGTATGTAAAAGATTATCTCTATCACAAATCATTATGTGTAGTTTAGTATCGTAATATCTATGTTAATTATTAGTAGTTTCTAATTTGATACCTTTCCTCTCATAATCAAACTATGATTTTATAACATGAGATGATATGAAATCTCTTTAGCATTGTTACTTCAAAAGATTCTCTCCTCTCTTAACCATCAACATGAATTATGTCTATATTGAATCATCGTACATTATCAAATTGAATGCTTTAGGTGGATTTGGCTCATTGAGAATGCTTAGGACCAAGAACAACTTCTCAAATAACAAATTCATCTCTCCAATGGTTTTTCTTCTATTGGGTTTTGATTTTTTTTGACAAAGATACCACTTTCAGAAAGAATAATGGAAATGGGCTTTAAATTAACAGCATATTATGTATGGATACTATTTATAGATTAGATTTAAAGGAAATCGATTTTTTTTTTTTGTAAAAATTGTTTATCATTCAGAATTCTACATCCAAGATAGGTCATCAGTTATCAGTTATCCCTTATCAGTGATTTTTTTTTTGTCAATGTCAATAGAAATGTTGATACTGGTGGATATTTCAGAATAATAATTGAAACAATACTACATTTATGTAATTGAATAATCAGAAACAAAAATAAACTGGATCTCTAATTATTAACTTTTTTTTTTTTTTTCAGACAGAGTATAAATTTCTTTTAATGACAAGTGGGGAGAGGGAGAGGGGAGACAAAAATTAAATTGTTGTTCAAATTATAAATATGGAATAAATAGGATATTCTTTTGTTTCAAGAACTTTTAGTTGGCTAAAGTTATTTAGATTTAGATTTTCCATTGCATTCCATGTTCTATAAATGGAATTGTTTTTTATATATTTATTTTTACTGTATTTCTGTTTTTTTTAGAGGATTTTTCATCCTCTTGTATTTTGTTTTAACCCTTATTGATTAATCAAAGCATGGGGATTTTCACAATCCTATTACTCATTATGTTTTTTTTATTTGTTGTAGATAAGCATTGTGTGAGAGTTTATTAAAATCAAAACTTGTTAATAAGAAAATACCCTTTTAAGTTTGATATAAGAAAGATTAGAGCTTCTAGGTGGCCCTTGCTTATAATCCTTTGGTAGTTGCGGTTGACTGATGTAATATATATTGGCAATTTGAAGGATGCTGGTTATTTAAAATAAATAAGAAAAGAAAAATTGGATGACTGTTTCCTTTTTCATGTTTTAGTATCAAAATGTGTTTGCACCTCTTATCAAGCTTGAAGCAGACTATGATACAGTACTACTAAGACTCATTGTCTCTTCTACCTTTTTTTTTTAAAGAAAAACATTTATGTAGGTTGAAATTCTTCTCTTCTTTTTCTCCGTCTTCAAAGAAAAAACTATCATGTATGTAACCTTGAGCTCTGTTATTGTTAAGTATAAAAAACGTAAGATCTCATTGTTAGTTTACAGATTCTATTTTTATCCATCCTGGACAATTTTATCATGTATGTAACCTTGAGATCTGCCCCGTTTCATATTATTGTGTCAATCATTCTTCTATACCAGCAATTGGCTGCTGCTTCACTTGCTGGAGCTCAAGTTCTAGTTTTGGCATTCTCTGTGCAGTTAATGAAGTTTGTTTCTACACTTGCTTACTGTACTTTGTAGAATGTTTCATACAATTGAATAAAAGATGCTCTAGTTGAGAATGCACACATGGTTTCCGTGCACGAGATTAAAGAAGAAAAGTAATGCCTTGTACCTTTTTTTGGTCAGTTATCAACAAGGAAAGAAGCAGTGATTATCTTGGGAAGACTGTTTAGGTCTGCTTCAACTTTCTGCTTCTTCTCATTTCTCTAATCTATTAACTTAACCATATATTAATTTTTATCTCTTATTTTACCTCGGTTGTTTCACACATAACAGATGCTATCATAGAATGGATTGAGAGCATAGCAATGGTACCAGTGGATGGTCAAGAAGGTCTAGCCGATGTGTGTGTCATCGAATTGGGTGGCACTATAGGTAAATATTAATCATAGTGGCTTGTGGTTGTGTTTTTTATCTCATTTATTATCATTCTTGGGGTGCACTATAGGTTTAGTGCAGATATCTAGCCCAAGACCAGTCACAATATTTAGAAATAGCCAAAGGCTTGTTATATGATGTTTGCTCTTGCTAATATTTTTTTTGGCTTAAAATATATGTTTTACTGCTGTTTTGAGGCTTAAATTGGATGTTTTGTTGTTGTTTTTGACGATTATTGTAGTTTTTCATACAAAGTAGCAGTTTTGGGGGTAGAAGCTTTTTTTGGTTATTTACATAGTTTTGATGTTGTTTCAGGTCATTTTGACTCAGTTTTAAGGACTGAAACTTGTTATAAAGTTGTGTTAATATTTTTTGGGCTTAAAATATATGTTTTACTGCTGTTTTGAGGCTTAAATTGGATGTTTTACTTCTGTTTTTGAGAGTCATTGTAGTTTTTCATAGAAAGTAGCAGTTTTGGGGCTTTTTTTTAACATTAAAAAGCTGTTTTTTTGGTCATTTATATAGTTTTGCTGCTATTTCATGTCATTTTGACACTGTTTTATGAACTAAAACTTGTGAGAATGTCGTGTTAAGAACTTTCGGGTTTAAAATATATGTTTTATTGTTGTTTTTAGGCTTAAATTGGATGTTTTGCTGCTGTTTTTCATAGTCATTGTAGGGGCTCTTTTTTAACATTAAGAACCTGTTTTTTTGGTTATTTACATAGTTTTGATGTTGTTTCATGTCATTTTGACATTGTTTTATAGACAAAAACTTGTTATAATATTGTGTTAATATTTTTTGGGCTTAAAATATATGTTTTATTGATATTTTAATGCTTGAATGGGATGTTTTACTGCTGTTTTCGACAGTCATTGTAGTTTTTCAAATTAAGTAGTCATTTTGGGGTTCTTTTTTACATTAAGAAGCCTTTTTTGGTCATTTACATAGTTTTGCTGCGGTTTCATGTCATTTTGACACTCTTTTATGGATTAAAACTTGTGAGAATATTGTGTTAACTTTTTTGGGTTTAAAATCTATGCTTTATGCTTTATTGCTGTTCTGAAGCTTAAATTGGATGTTTTGCTGCTTTTTTTTATAGTCATTGTAGTTTTTCATATAAAGTAGTAGTTCTGGGGCTTTTTTGACATTAAGAAGCTGTTTTTTGGTTATTTACATTGTTTTGATGCTGTTTCATTTCATTTTGACATTGTTTTATGAACTTAAACTTGTTATAATGTTGTGTTAATATGTTTCTTTTTCCTTTTCTTTTGAAGGAAGCAATTTTGGTAACTTCGAGCCAAGAAAGAAGAACGCTTGACAAAGATTAGAGGGGAGGAAAAGGAAGTTACTTGCTATAATATTTTATATCCTGATACATTCTTCACTAGTATTTTTTATGGGAAATACTTAATTGTAGCATATAACATTTGATTAGTCAAAATATGTTTCTTTTGTTACATAGATTGTCAATGTGATTGTTTTGGGTGTTAAAAGAGTGATGGAATTATAGCTGTGTAACTTCCCATAGTTACATTGCCCTTTTGATTTGTGAAATTATGTATATGTGAAGAAATGACTTTTTATTTGTGAATCATATATATATAAATTTTGCAGGAAGTTGAAGCAAAGTATAATATGATTATATTTTTTTCTCTAAAAAAATATACAGAAACTGTCATGTTTTCCTTATATTAATAAGAAGATTTAAAAAAAAATGTAATCCATGTAAAGACAACGGTTTTTAATCATCGTTTCTTAAAGACGACGGTTTTAAACCGTCATATGTTCTAAAAGAAGATGTTGAAAACCTATCATTTGTTCTAAAAGACGATAGTTTTTTAACGTCATCTTTAACAACAGATGACGGTTAAAACCGTCGTCTCAGACATAAGACGTCAGTGATATAGATGACGCACATAAAAGCGTCGTCTTTTAGAAAAGACGACGTTTTTTAAAATTCTTGAGTGGTTCAAAAAATGTTTTACATACCGAAACATTATTAAATACCTTTATTATCAGGTGGATGACATGCATGCAGATGAAAAAGAAAAAAAAATACGGAAGCTTTAGAATGGATGATGTGAATATAACAAATCTGAGAAGTGACATAGACGGAGAAATTCGTGAAAACAATTCAAATGAAAGAGAGGTACGAAAAGTGAACTGAAACTAAATGACAAACACTGAAAACTACAAAACTTGGAAATGGTTTAAGATTGTTTTTTATTTGCTGTGAGAAATGTAGGCTAGAAGAAAAGCGGCTTTCAAGTGAGGGCAATCGTCATAGTCAACAAACGAGCAATCCCAATAAAGCCAGATAACTAGCCTTTCCCCATCGCTAGCTTAAACTGAGGAATAAGAATTGGAAAAATAAACCACTATAAAGTAAGTTATTTCAATGTTATTATTCTGCCTCTTTCTTCCGGTATCAAAGCCACTTGAAGTCAAATGCCTCACCCCCACCTACTTCGTCGCACCAACTCCCTCAAACACAAGGGAGCGGGCACTACTCTCAGCCTGTCATTACAACAAAACAAAACTCCATACCGGAAGATTATTACCTTATTCCTAGAACGGAATATTGACATTGGTACAACAGGGGGCTCGAGAGACCTCGAGCGACACATCGTAATTTACGCTAACCTTAGCGTACCATCGGAGAGACTTTAGCCACAAACCCATGGATGGAAGGGGAGAATGAGGCGATCAAGAAAGTCCTCCCCCTGAAGTGGATAAAATGTTTGAAGACCTTTTCATTACAAAGAAAGCAAAGGCGCTACTTAGCCATATAAAGAATAAAGGCACGTACGACACCCGACGTTAACACTCCCAAATCTGGAAATGCTAACCACTATTTCAATGGTAACGGTAAATGACATATCTCAAGTGAAGATGACTGCGGATATGGTGCACTGGATGAAAATAAAGAGAAGTCGATAATTGACAAAAAAAATTAAGAAAAAAAAGTCAAACATCTATACAAAAAAAAGTTAGTGGTTATTTTGATGATGAAAAACGGGGAGGTGAAGATAATAGCCATCATGAAAAATCAGCGGCATGAAAAACTAGGCCCTGGAGTGGAGGCAGAAACATGAGAGGCCAAGCTTCCATTTACTAACACCTCAAACATAAGATGACTAGAACTTAGTTTTTGTTAGATGGATGTTGTGATATTATCTAATTTCAACTTTTTTTTAGCAATGTTCATTTTGTGACATTATCTAAATGTTTAAACTTAGATTGTGAATTTTGAAATGATGAATATGGAAAAATTTACTCATAATTGAAAGTAAAATTTTCATAAAACAGAAACTATGTTGTGTTTAAGCAGTTGTAGATGAAAAATAAAGAAAAACATAAATATGTTCAATTGGTTCTCTCGTGGTGATTTGGGTTTTTGGATAAGTGCAAAGCACAATTGTTTCACAAGTCTCTCCCAAAAGTTCCTCCACAATTGTTCTTCTTCACTGCCTTTGTTATAGCTACATATTCTTATTGAGCACAATGCTTCCTACAGGCCTTGATGCCCTGAGTAGAGGATAATCTGAAGTGTTTAGCAAGATGGGTTGAAGTTACCTTTTGAGTCCTGCATATTAAACCTCTGCCGGCACATCTGATTTTGCTTTAAACACAAAGATCCACACTTTCCTCGTGAAAAAATATCTTGGTCCACCATGTGTCTTGGTTCTTGATGACCTCCACATATTTGAATGAAGATAATCTAACTTTCCTTGAGACAGGTGTTGGCTATGTCTACTGCTGAAGTTTGTTCTTGTCGGCTTTCCATATAGAAGCAACATTCTTTGTCCTTCCCAGCAGCCCCTGCTGTGCCAGTGCCAGAATCTTCAAGCCTTTCTCACTTAGCCACAGATTTGAGTAGTTTCTGTCTTTGTCACTTCCTTTCTAGAATATAGAAGTAATTCAATTTAAGAGCAGCTCCTTTGTATATTTTTAAAACACCATTCTTGGAATCAAAGGTGTAGCTAGATCACCCCAAGGAGATCAGATTTCTTCTCAAATCAGGAACATACCTCACATCAGTCAGAATTCTTGTCTCTCCATCATGGAAGATGAGCTTCACTTATCCTATATCTTTCACCAAGCATCCTCGATAATTTTCCATCGGCACCCTTCCACCATTAAACTCCTTAAAATCTCTAAGGGGGTGTTTGGTTGGGGGTTTGGGAAATGGATGCTTGGGTTTGTGATGCCTGGGAAAGAAAAGTGTGGGTTTGTGATGTCTGGGTTTGTGAAGAATGTGTTTGGATTGTATGGGAATGAGAATGAATAGTGAAAATAATGTGAGTGTGTGGGAATAAAAATGTCAAATCCAATAGTAACTTGGGAATGTGATGCCAAACCCAAGTAAAAAAAAGAGTGAAACAAACATGGGAATGGCATCACAAACCCATTCCCACATTCAAATCCCATGCCAAAACCTTCAAACAAACACCCCCTAAGGGTTTCCCTTTCTGATGTCATATGAAATGAACATCCTGAGTCCAGCATCCATTCATCTATCAATCTTGATTTAGAGACAGCAGATTTGTTGATGTATCTTTCCTCTTGGATTCATAAGGCTTATCCTTCCCTCTGTTCTCAGGACTATCTTTGCTAAAATGTCCATCCTTTTGACATGTAAAGCATCTCCCCTTTGATTTGAACTTTTTCTTATTCTTCTTCTTTGAGTTCTGTGGCTTCCATTTCCTTCCTCTCATGCTTGCTCTTTACAAACATCACATTCCCATCTGTTTTATCATTTTTTCTCATTTCAAGATCCCTTAATCTAAGTGCTGCCAGGACCATTTCAATTTTCAAACCATCCTTTCCATTACCATACATGATTGCTGTCTTGATTTCTCATTTCAGAAATAAGCTTGTTATAGTCATCTAGATTTTCTTCAAGATCCTTCACATTTGTAATGACTCATTTACATTTAGTTTTCTTTTATACTCAATCAGTACTAATTACACTTCATTAACTAACAAACAGAAAATGAACCACTTGACAAAGTACTGAGCTGGACAATTTTCTTGAAGAGTTTTGCTTCATCAATATTCAACAATATCTATTTAATTTTTTGATTTATTATACATATTATAAATCAAAACGGATAAAAATGATTCTTTATTAATGTATTGAAAAATTTGGAAACATTAATAAGAATCAAGTAACTTCTTTGTTTTTTAAATTTCTACGTAATTTTGGATACAATTCTTAAAAATGAGAAACACGAATTCTCAAAATTTAAAAACTAGAGACATATAGATATGAAACAAGGAAGCTATCAAATATTGGTTCCTTAATTGAGTTTTCGTGATAAAGTTGTGCTTATATTTGGTTTCTTGTTCGACTGAGGGTAGTGGACTTGCTCGATTTCTTCATCGACGAAGGGCCAGTTTGGCATATCTTCTCCTAAAAACGTTTTGAGTTAGAGATTTTAAAAGAAATACTAATTAAGTGTTTCTTCTAAAAACGCTTGAGTATGCTAAAATGTGTTTTTGGAGAAAATACTTGATTTGTGATTCTTCCAAAAATGTTAATAAATAAGTATTTTACTTAAAATTTTCACTCAAGTGTTTTTAGATGAAACACTTAATTAGTATTTCTTTTAAAATCTCTAACTCAAAACGTTTTTAGGAGAAGCTATGTCAAACTGGCCCGAAAGCCAGAAGGCATTAAAATTTGATTATCATATATATTTACACATAATAGTATAGAAAATACAACTTGATATTTTCCCACAACATATAAAGTCCAAATTAGTTTTTTAATTAATTTTTTTTACATTTTTTAATCGATCGCATGTAAAATCGACTAGATAATATATGTTATGTTATTTACGTATAAATTATTAAATTGAGAATAAATTTCTTGATTTTGAATTATAGATTTGCTATTAGTTCTTTCAACTTTAATCTCTTAGCATAATAAAAATAAATAAAAAAATTTAGCAAGCCCGTAATTCTTTTATATATGCATGTGTGGGGTTGGCATAGCGAGCCAGTTATTCATTAAATATCATCGATACTATATATACTTTTTACAATGTATTGTATTTATAAAAGTGATAGAGATTGTAAATCTAGTAATTTTTTCAATATATATGTGAAAGTATAATGGTTTAGCATCTTCAGATGCTATTTATCTTCAACTTTGTAATTTCAATTTGTTGTCACTTGAGGATTTTGGTTTGTTTTATTTCATGATTCACTACAAGAAAATTGACTTTTTTCGAAGGACGAAACCTTTGAAAAAAAATTAAAAACCTTTGATAATTCTTTTTTCAAAGGCAAACTAAACCTTTGAAAGTGGTCGAAAAAAAACCCCGTCGAAAAAACTTTTTAATTTTTTTCGAAGGTTTATTAACCTTCAAAATTATGATTTTTCGAGAGTTACAGTTTGTCGATAATCCTAATATTATTTATCGATAAAAACATTTTTTAATACTAGTTTTTTCAAAGGTTCTCATCATTTTCAAAGGTTTTAATACTTTTTTCTGACAACTTTATATCCTTTGAAAATAAGTAGTCTTTTTCAACAATTTCCAGTCCTTTGAAAATAAGTATTCTTTTTCAACAATATCCTATCCTTTGAAAAACATTTAGTAATCTATAATCAATCATTTATGTCGATACCATTCAAACTATTAAACAAATGCAAATAAAAAATTAAACAAACTAAGGAAAACAAATCTTAATCTCAAATTTGTTGCAAGTTCAAATTACATCCTAATAAGTAATAAATGAATGGATAAGTTTCAACTTAAGAAGTTGCAAAATCTATAAAATCAATTCGATCAAAATAAATAAACGGATAACTAATAGTAAATCAATTCGTTTGCATCATGTAAGAACATTAAAGAACTTCATCATCTCAAACATAGTCTAACACATTTTCGTCATCATCTCATCCATCATCGATTTAAATCTACTCTTTCAAAACGATTTTCTAATTCAGTCATTTGTTCTTTCAATGCTAGTACCTCAACTTTTCTTTGATGTTCGGATTCTCGAAGATGACATTCAGATTCAGGAAGTCGACGTTCAAGCTCACGAACGCTAGTAGAAGATCCAAACAACTCGGCGGGAGTAACTCCTGCTGCATAACCTCGAACACATCCATACTTCTCTGGTCCAAAAACATGTACAAAAATCTCATCTTCATTCATATCGAGTTTCCCATCAATCACTTGAGAAGCACATTTATTGAGCTTTGTCTGAAAAATACATAATTTTTAAGTTAAAAAGCACTATTAAACAACCCTAATGAATTGGAAGAACAATTCTGGGTTAACAGAAATAATGAGAGATTCATGCAAAATAATACAGTGCATATAAAAGAAAGTCGATTTGTAAGGTGTGTCCACGAGAGAGAGCTTGCAGTTCAAGCCCGCCAAAAGATATTAGAACAGATAAATAAAGCTAATTTGTAAAATTCAATGGCAGTTTAAACCAGCAAAAAAAAACAATTACTAAAGTAATTCCAACCAACTAATCAAACAATGAAACAAAAGGCAACAGAATAAAAGCACCTACAAAATGGTTTATTAACACGTGATGTCACTCTCAGCAAGGCAAAACTTAAGTAAATTTGGTCGAGAAAGGTTAGTTCAAATACTAAGCAGCTCTATACTCCAAGCAATCCATGTTATCCCCTGCAATTGCATTATCCACCTTCTGTTCTAATGGAATATCTTCCATTAACTTGCTTACAGAAGGTTCCGGTTTTATTAACACACAAGTGAAAGGAAGTGAAAATCTCAGAATCAGACATTAAACAGAAGATCAGACGATGCTTTCATTGGATGGACAGATCACTGAAATTGTTTATAAAGGAAGCTACAGAAGAGTAAATCAGGGGGAGGTGATGATTAGAAAGAACCCTATGTCACCTTATATAGAGCAGAAAGAACCCTATGTCTCCTCACAATTATTTTGTTTTATTGCAGAGTCCTACATTAGTTTATAATTATATGCATTATAGAATAGACAATTATAAGTAAGAGATTGTATCAAGTACTGATTCAATGCCCCTTTGAAAATATGAAAATATTACTTTTATAGAATATTAACGTGATTTCAATATAATGAGACTTGCTTTTAACTGCTGCAACTTTTTAAAATCCCATTTGCACAATCATGGGTACCTTGCAGAACTGCTATGCTAGGGAGCTTTCCTCTCAATGGAACATACTTTCAAGTTAGCCCCTATAAATTTTAAGTAGCAAATTAAATGATAAAAAAAATGCACACATGAAAATAATTAATATTATTATTTTAAATCATCTAGCAATAGTTGTAAGTCTGAATTCTGCGAGAGTTTATCAAAGAATATATACCTAGATCATATAAGCAAAGAACATAAACCAACTGCTTCAGTGATTAGTTTACAAACTAAAGACATAATGGATCAAATGTAAAATCAAAACTTGAACTCATTGAACAATTTGTGAGTAACTCTCCAATTAATTTTCGTTAAGCTTTTACACTAAATATCAGACTGACACTGACTATAGAAGGTAAAATAAGTTGCGAAACGATAGGCAAAATCTACAAAAAAATTTAGTTAAAATGAACTACATATTAAAAGATCATATTCATATAGAACACGAGGGAATGACTAACTAAACACACAAAATCCATATTTGTAATCACGACAAAAGAATATTCAGCCAGTATCTGATTAATCAAACCACTCAAACATAAAAGCAACCAGAACTAATTATCATAACAAATTTCATGACTAGATCCTGCAATTTGATAACTCATTCAACTACTCTTAAGAATATGAAAAACTGGATGTTGCACATATGAGATTAATTATATTTCATAGACCTGAAATCGGCCATATGTGATCATAAACATCATAGAGCAACAAATCTAAACAAATGACTAAAGGAAGATAACTAACTAAGCTCCAGAAAAATACATCACACTTACTCCGGAAAAAAATATGAATGTATTTAAGTTGTACGTATAAATGAGACAAAAAACAATGAGGAGGGTTGTGACTAATAGATATCTCATGACCGCAACAATTTATAATGAAAGAAATATATATTCTCACTACCTTCCACCATAACTTCAAAGTATGGTTTCAATGTCTTGAATCATACTGTGTTTCTTACTGGATTGAAAATTTTCACATAGAAGAGAGAATACATTAGAAAGCCACAATGTCTAAAATAAAATAGAAACATGTAACTCCAAAGTTCTTACATTCAATGCTAATTAACGCAAAGAAAAGGAGAAGATAATCTATCATATTCAATGGAATCGGGTAATTTCAGATCAAATTCCTTATTAGAAAGCCACAAGCTAAAGACCAAATTAACATACATTACCTGTGAACAAATATTCATTTGAATATAAGCAAACATAAAATTGAATTCCACCAAGTTTCCTTCATGTGCTTCTTGTCCATCTCTTTATAAAAAATCAGATACTCAAACATGAATGAGAATAATGATTTATTTGAAACAGAGCAAGATCATTAAAACTAGAAGCTTGCAAATAAAACACAATCCCTTTATGAAAAATCAGTGATCAATAACTTGCAGATACTTAAACATGAAGGAGAATAATGATTTATTTGAAGGGATTCAAGAGTTCATATCACATTCACTCCCTTAATCAACAACAATACAAGAAACTATCAATCTTTAGAGTCCTTAAAGCATCAAATTTTATAATTAAGAAATACAATTAAATAATGCATAAGATTAAAATTCGATAGTAGAGAAAAACTTGAGCCCTAGGAATCCAGAATTGGTAACAACGAAAGTTTTATTATACTGCTAAACAACAATATCAATTTATCAACTGAATACTAAGATTTTATAGCTAACAAAAATGATATAGTAAGAGAATTAATTATGGTGAGAAAGGAAAAGAACGTGATGAAGAAAGAGGAACACTACCTTAATGGAAGCAAATTCTGATCTAGTCGGCTGCAAAACCAGTGAAGAGTCGTGATGTGAATGAAAAACTAGAATTTGTCTCAGAACAGATGAGTCTGGAAAATTAAGCTTCAAAATTTGTAAGAAAATATCTACCGCACAAGAATTTCACTAAAATTTCTAAAAATTGATTTCAATTTCAACCATAAAATTTCTCAAAAGTTCATTAGAGAGAGCGAGAGAGAAGTAATTGATCCTACCTGATTTTCGAAACGTTTCCACATAATCTGAGGGGCAGAGACCGGTGAAAACATTGCTCGAATCCTATCAATCTTCAAATCTTCCTTGTGTTCCATTGAAGAAGTCAAGGAAGAGCTTCACAAATACAGAACGGAATCGTCACTACAGAAAACAAAAAAAATCGTATCAGTCTTCACATCAACTTTTGAATCTTTAATCAAATTCAAAAGCGCTTCACACCGTCGCTTTGATTCTCACAAAATCACATAACTCCTTCAGCAATTTTAATGGAATCGTGTTGACATAGCCAGAATTGAAAATTTTGATTCAATTTCTATCACTTGAGTTTGAAAATGTATCGATTTCTTACATTGCACAGAAGTTCATATAAAAAATGTATCGATTTCTTGACATTGGCCTAAATAACTGTTGTTAAGAAATCTAAACTCAATGAATAAGAAAAATAGACGAATTTAGGGTTTCAAACGTAGGGAAGGAAAACTAGAACGAGAAAGTGAAAATGAATGCAAAGGAAAAGGAATCGTGGTTTTCAAGGTGAGGAGAAATTGTCAGTTTCTGGACTTCTTTTCCAAAGGCTTTCAAATACCATAAATTAAATCTGATATATATTTCAAAGGTTTTTATTAATTCGTTGATAAAATGTATTTTTTTCATAGGTTTTTTAAAACCTTCGAAAAAAGTTTTGAAATTTTTCGATCGATTTCAATTACCTTCGAAAAATAGTATACATTTTTCGAGGGTCATTAACAGTTTTCAATAAATGTATTACATTTTTCAAAGGTTTTAAATATTTGTCTATAAATATAATATTTTTCAGAGATTATTGGTAACCTTCGATAAAAAGTTGTCGAAATAACTCATTTTTCTTGTAGTGATTCTAGACTTACTTGGTATGTTTGAAACTTGTCGGATGTTTGATTTCCATCATTAGGTTAAAAGTTTTATTTTCGCAAATAAAAGGGTTGAGAAGGAACTAATTATTACGTGCTTATTAGTTAGTGATTTCCCTATTCTTGGTTTGTTCCATCTTTTATTTTCATTTTCTTTCTCATGAAGTTCTGTAACGTCCCGTTATTTTTGTGATAAAAAAAAAAACTTTTATTTATTTTATTTTTATTTGAGTAATTAAAATTCATTTATTTATTATTAAATTAGAATTTAGTAATTTATTTCATTTTAATTCCTTTTAATGGCTTTATTTATTTAAATACGTTTTAATGGTATTAATAATTATTAACGGGCCAATTAATAATTATTAATCACCATTGGGATAGTTTGAGATGTTCGGGATTCGTTTTTAAGCCAAAAGTCATAAAAGGGCAAAGTTGTAATTACCCAATTTGCAAAATATCTAAAAACACTATTTGCCTTCTTCTTTAAATGAAGCCTTGACTAAAATTTGACCAAAAAATTGCTCATTTATTCCTCCCCAAACCGTGAGCTTCAAGAAGAGGAAAAGAAAAATTCGATTTCGTTCGTTTCTTGCCGGATCGACTCGAGCTTGGATATTTTGGAAAGCCCTCGGGTCAAGGATCATTTTCCACCTAGCCATCGTCCAGTTTCTCTCGAGATCCGAGGAGTTCTCGGTAAGAATCTCTTCAAACCCTAAGCTCCAAATAGTGTTTTAATGGAGTTTTACTTGTTTCCTTTCGATTTCTTGCCTGTGGAACTCAGGTGTTTGTCAATCCGGAGTAGTTTTAAGTGTTTTTGGAAACTATTCCATAACCCTAAAACCGAGTTTCAATTAAACCCTTTCCGTTTGAAATTTACCCTTTTGGGATTGAAAATGGGTTAGAAATTAATGAATGAATGTTTATTTAAATTCAATTCGGAAAGGGATTAATGTTCGAAAACCCTATTTATCGATACCCATTGAAATCGGGATTATCAAATTTGTTTAAAACCAACTCGAAATGTATTTAAATTGCCAAAAAGCCAGGAAAACCAACCCCGAAACTCTTTTTTTTTGTGATAGGGCCGTGGGCCTCTTTGTGGGTTTTATTGGATTTTCGTTGCTTTGTATGTTTAGTAGTTGTTTGAACGATAGTTGGTTTCGTTATTGATTGTATGATATAATTCGTTTGTAGGTGTTTTCGAACCGCGTGGTTGATTGCTCTTTCGGTGTTTAGGAGCAAAGTCTTCACTTTTATTAAGGTGAGAATGATTAGTATGTAAAGTAACTATAGAAAGCAAATGAGTGTATTGGTTTGAAGAGTTTGAAACTAAGATTAGAATCCGAACCTAAGATTAGAGGGTTATGAGTTAGTGCCCTTAGGATTAGAAGTTAATCCTTCAAGGGAGAACTTAGAAGTTCTCGAGAAAGACTTGAATCTTAGAAGATTCTAAGTTAGATTCGATACGAAACTAAGGTTGGATCATTGGAAGTTAAAGATCCAACTTGTAATTAGAACGGTTAATAAAACCTCGATTTATTGAAAGTTTAGAATCCTGGAAGGTATAGTTAATCGTTTAAGTAATGATTGTACTTTTATTATTGATACCGGAGTTCGATCGACATATCGTTCGTCCGAGGTTACAATCTATTTCTTTTTTTTACTTAATGTCATTTATTTTATGTCTTTTACTTTATGTTTGTTTCAGTTACTTTATTATTCGCACTTTACTTTATTTACTTTTGTAAGTATGTGCGAGCATATCATTGCATCTCGCACCATGACATATTGCACCATGACATCTCGCATAAAAGAAGTACAGAATGTTGGAGCCTACGGGTATTATCCGCATTTCCTTCTGAGAAAAAGAATGAAAATGAGAAAGAAAAGAAGTACAGAATGTTGGAGCCTACGGGTATTATCCGCATTTCCTTCTGAGAAAAAGAATGAAAATGAGAAAGAAAAGAAGTACAGAATGTTGGACCCTTCGGGGATTGTCCGCATTTCCTTCTTCATGCATTTCATGCATATGATTGATGAAAATATATATATATCCTGGATAGAGGATCGAGATGTTATATTGTTATGAGAGGGTATCTACTTTTCCTGTTTATGTCATAACAAGAATTTGGATGAGATTAAGACTACGAGAGTTAGTAGTATTATCCTTTATAGAATGTAAAAATGATTTCACCTAGAGTTTGGATGACTTTAGGAGTGTATTGTGTCAGTTAATTGGACACAAATCGAAATGCGAGTTTGAGGTCTATCTTTACTTTTTATGCTATTTATTCTCACCTGGGCTTAGTTTGTTAGCTCATGATATTACAACCAATTTCAGGTAATGCCTTGGCTAGAGGTCGAGGAGGAGGAGGTGGTCTTGCGTGATCGAGGGATGTCGACCTCGAGATGGACTAATGGTTTTGTAAAGTTTATGTCTTATTTGATAAACTTTAAGGAATTGTATTTTGTATTTGGCTCCTAAGAGCCTAATGTTGATGTTTTATGATATTATATATTTGAACTCCTGATTTGGACTTAAAGTCCATGAGATTTTGTTAGATTTGAAAATTAGGATGTAAACAGGTTTCCTGCATGCCAATTTTCAAACAAAACCACGCCAATTTTTCGTAAATTAAAAGACTTCCGCTGTTTTCTCTGATTTTAATTTATTTAAAAGTGACGGGTCGTCACAAGTTCTGTGATGTAAAAACAAATTGTTTGCATAGACTGCATATTCTATAAAGAAACTAGAGAAGAAAACTTAGTCAAATGGTAAATGGGAGAATGCATATTTTATAAAGAAACATAATTTCATTCATTCAAAGGGGAGAATTCTTTAGAGCTCTTACTTCTGGGAAGGAAAAAAAAGATTCAATGCAAAATGAAACTTAGTCAATACATGACAGGAAGTTATTTTCTAAGATCAATATCTTGTATTTTCAACACAATGAAAAATGTGTCTTTTTCCATCATCAAAAGTACAAGTAGATGTGATTTCCTTCCAACACATATTTTCCTTTATTGCATTTTGTTCTTATGAAAAATGACAAGCACACGTGCTCCTATGAACTCATTGACAAAGGTAATGGAAAAATGGTTGTGGTAGCAAAGCAATTGCAAAATATATATTGTCATTCATTTTATTCTCCATAAATTATCATGATTTTCATGTAATTATTGAAGAGGTGAGTAAAGATCCTTTTTTTTCCTTCTTCTTTACATTTTTGTTGATGAATTCAACTTTCTTGGTTTCCACAAATTCTACAATGGCTTCTCCAAACGTATCATAAAAATATGAATAAACAAAGATTAAATGGAGGTGTACAACGACAAGAGACGAAAAGAAGAAGAAAATGATGAACTGATAAAAGCTTACAAAAATCATATAAAACTCTATGATAAAATGAATCAAAACTTAATTAATATCTTAAAAAACAAAAAAAAGCAACGACAAGAAAAACTTAGGATCCTAAAAATGGAAAAGTATAATACACTAATACCCCATTACGTACATCGATCCATCGGTCTTCTTTTCAATTGTGAAGAAAATGCTGTTAAACAAGCCATACAGTCCCGGCCCCTTGATCGTTCTCAGAAACATGATCAGTCCATGTAATAGAGAAGTTAGGTAGAAGTAAATAAGAAGTTAACTTCTAACTAACTTCTAACTAACTTCTCTATTACCATGGAAGATAAATGATTAATATATCAACCACATATAGCAACATGAGAGTGTAAAAACATTCTGTTTTAAAATCAACATTAATAGTGTAAAGAGTGAAACTAATCATGGACATCATGATCAACATATGATCATTGGACGGTTTACCAAAATATGCAAAGCTATTTGCTATCCAAAATAAAATAGAAATAAAAATAGATGGAGGCCCGCAAAGAACTGAAACGGAAAAAAAAACTTGAGGATTTTGATTTTGATTTTGATTTATAGCAAGATAAGAGGTAATAATAGGGATAAAGAATGCAACTGCCAAAGGAATTGGCAATAAATTAAATGGGATATTAGAATTCGATAAAAAGGCACAACATCGGGTTTATATTAAAATTGTTATAATTTATATGTGATATAACTCTAGTGGTATTCAATTTCAGTTCCCAGTTACACTTGCAAGTTAATTTTTTTTCTTTTTCAATTTGACTCCTTTTTACTTTTTAAATTAGTTTCATAAAAATTTTAACCTCCAATTATTTTCTACTCTGCCGCTTATAGATATCATCTAGGGGTGAAATAAAAACCGACGAACCGCCAAACCGAACCAATCCAAACCAACCCAAACCGGTTTGGTTCGGTTTCTCTCTTGATAAGCAACCAAACCAAACCAATAATAGGTTGGTTTGGTTCGGTTGAAAATACTCTAGTCGGTTTTTAACCGATCCAAACCAATTAGATAAAAATTTTTATGGGAGTGAATAGACATTAGAGAATTTTAAATTTTAAATTCATACTTTTGATATTTAGAACTTTACATTAACTTTAAACTTTAATTTATGCCTTGAAATTATTTAATTGTGTGGATTTCCATGAAAATGTTGATTTTTTTATAACTAAACTCTCTTTATAAGAACAAAATGTGTGAGAAACAAAACCGATTGAAACCGATCTATCCAAACCAATCCAAACCAATTGGTTTGGTTTGGTTTTACTTTATGTTTGGTTCGGTTCGGTTCTAAATTTTTTAGAACCAAACCAATCGGTTTTTTAGGTTTGGTTTAAAACCGAACCAAACCAAACCAACTTTCACCCCCTACTTCAATTTTGTAGGAATTTAACCATTTCAATCTTTTTAAGTTGTAAATTTTTAATTGAAGATTTATTATAAAATAAAGTTTTTCAATGATATATATAATATCATTTTATGTTGGATTTCTATATAATTTGTACTTAGATATAAAACCTCAAGATAAATTTTACAAGATGATATAAATATCAATTTTTAAAAATAGTAAATATTTTGATTTTTTAAATGACATTTTAAAAGTATGTGCGGGTTCGTTCCATGCTAGTTTTTAGTAAACTGAAAAAAAATACTTTTATTGAAAATTTTCAAAATTTAAATATCAATTTATAAAATGTTATTTTAAAAAAACTTCTCGAACTAAACAAGATGACATTTTGTAAATTAAAATTAAAACAGTCAAAACTGTTTGCTTATAATTTATAATAAGATCGAGTAATATTATAATTTATCCTCTACCTATATATATTGTTATTGCGTAAAAATGGAGGATCGGGAACTGAACTGTAGGTTGGGTGTCTCTCGGACCGCGACCATGCAACTAACTTTAAATAATAAGAAGATGAGTGAGAAGTGAGCAGAGCAGCTTAGAACCTAGCACAGAGGTGACCTGCACAAGGAAACAACTGAGCACCGGTGTGGTGCTGACCTATCCACTCTAATTCCTAAGTCAGACCAGAGGTGGTGCTGAGCAGAGTAGGAGTAGAAGTAGCGCGTACCTCAACAGTGGGTCTCCTCCGGTATTTATAAAAGAGGTGTAATGATGACTCTACCATGTAGATGTCAGGCATAGGCCCTAGGCCACGTTTCGGCTCCGGTTACATGATCACCTATCATGTCTAAGAGTGGGCCTCGGTGGTCGGTACTCTTCCTTTGGAAGAACAGCCAGGCTATTTGCCTTAGTGTTGAAATGATACCAAACCAGGTGAGCTCATGCCTTGTTCTAGACTATTAGCCCATCTTTGTCCATCCTCTACTTGGATTGTTACCTGCCCTTAGAGCCTAGGTGAGTTGGTCTTTTAGGGATGAGCACGCTCCTTGCTAGGCTTCACATGCTCATTCCACTAAGTTG
Organism: Gynostemma pentaphyllum; assembly: GCA_028015215.1. Lineage (NCBI taxonomy): Eukaryota > Viridiplantae > Streptophyta > Magnoliopsida > Cucurbitales > Cucurbitaceae > Gynostemma > Gynostemma pentaphyllum. The sequence goes on from CM051345.1 coordinate 16,002,783, forward strand.
GTCGTCTCGGTGCTCGATCCTCTTCTAAAGGCCGAGCTCTTTAGAAGTCTCTACAAGTGTTCTTTCAGGATGGGCACCCACCCTGTTGGACCTGGTGTGCTCTCATCCGGCCCACTCCACGAGTGACGTGGACGTCTTTGATCTTCCCACGTGGTCCTCCAGAGGGGTGCCACGTGGTCGTATAGTTGTTTGAAAATCCACCCATAACAGTGGCCCCCCACTCCCGAGTAGAGCTAGGGTGTTCTTTTCGGGTTTTAGGAAGAGCACTTGAGTGCTTGGGAGTGATCTCGTTGGTGGAATTTATTGTTGCTTTGACTATGCATGATTGCCTTTTAATGACTTGTACTTGGAGATTCTTAAAGAATTTTTGGGGTTTAGAACTGACCAGGGGCGATGGTTGCTTCAAATTTCGTCTTCCATGGCCGGTGGTTGGGTTCTCGTAAATATTTGAATCTCTAATTGATTCGATTTGTAGCTTGAATTTTGCTTCTGGTTTAACATTTGGAGATACCCTTTTGATTTCCCTGAACAAAGGCACGGTGTGAGGAGAAGTGGGTGTTTCCCTTGAATTTTCAATTGAGCCATCTCTGTTCTCGGTTCACGATGGAGGGAGAAGAAACTGGGCTGGATTACTCTTAAATTTCCGATTCTCAGTCTTCGGTTCAACATATGGGTTCCTATTTTGGATTCTTTCAAATCCATAGCTTCACGATTGTCACAGGGAAGGGCGAGTTGGGGATAATTACTCAGTTCTCACTCTCGGATATGAAGAAAATCCCCAAACCGCTTCAGCCTCCTCGCTTCTCGGTGACTGGTTCAACGTTGAAGAGAGAAAATCAGAGTTGTGAAGGAGAAGCCTCGTTATGAAAAATGACAAGCACATGTGCTCCTATGAACTCATTGACAAAGGTAATGGAAAAATGGTTGTGGTAGCATAGTAATTGCAAAATACATATTGTCATTTATTTTATTCTCCATAAATTATCATGATTTTCATGTAATTATTGATTAAATTGATGAGTTTAGTAGTGGATATCCCTTAATGTAGACGAGAAAAATTGGTTGTGTTTCTTGGAACATTTTGAATTTAGAAGTGGATTTTCCTCTGATCATAAACCATTGAACGTTTGGAAATTTTAAAGCTTATTGAAATTTTCCTGTTGTTAAGTTGTTGTTTTCCTCAAGAAAAGCTGCTTCGTCTCCCCTTCTAAGCATAGTTTTATTTCCTACTTAATTTCATTCAACTTTTAATATTGGGTAAAGTATATTTGCAGTAATTCATTAGTTTTGTAGGAACATTTTATGATGGGTCAAGACTTGTGTATTATGTTTACGTAAGTATATTTCATTTGATTTTCTTTTTCTTTATTTGCTATGGGCTTTTGGCTTAAAATATATGTTTTACTGCTGTTTTGGGGCTTAAATTGGATGTTTTGTCGTTGTTTTTTACAATGATTGGAGCTTTTCATACAAAGTAGCAGTTTTGGGGGTAGAAGGTGTTTTTTTGGTTATTTACATAGTTTTGACTCTTTTGATGCTGTTTCAGGTCATTTTGACTCAGTTTTATAGACTGAAACTTGTTATAATGTTGTGTTAATATTTTTGGGCTTAAAATATATGTTTTACTGCTGTTTTGAGACTTAAATTGGATGTTATAGTGTTGTTTTTGAGAGTCATAGTAGTTTTTCATAGAAAGTAGTCGTTTTGGGGCTTTTTTATATTAAGAAGCCGTTTTTTAGTCATTTACATAGTTTTGCTGCTGTTTCATATCATTTTGACACTCTTTTATGGACTAAAACTTGTGAGAATATTGTGTCAACATTTTTGGGTTTAAAATATATGCTTTATTGCTGTTCTGAGGCTTAAATTGGATGTTTTGTTGCTATTTTTTATAGTCATTGTAGTTTTTCATATAAAGTAGCAATTTTTAGGCTTTTTTGACATTAAGAAGCTGTTTTTTGGTTATTTACATAGTTTTGATGCTGTTTCATTTCATTTTGACACTGTTTTATGGACTAAAACTTGTTATAATGTTGTGTTAATATGTTTCTTTTTCCTTTTCTTTTGTAGGCAACAATTTTGGTAATTTCGAGCCTTCATGTTAGAAAGAAAAACATTTGACAAAGATTAGAGGGTAGGAAAAGGAAGTTACTTGCTACAATATTTTATATCCCGAGACTTTCTTCACTAGTATTTTTGTATGGGAAATACTTAATTGTAGCATATAACATATTATTAGTCAAAATATGTTTCTTTTGTTACATAGATTGTCAATGTGATTGTTTTGGGAGTTAAAAGAGTGATGGAATTATAGCTCTGTAACTTCCCTTAGTTACATTGCCCTTTTGATTTGTAAAATTATGTATATGTGAAGAAACGACTTTTTATTTGTGAATCATATATATATAAATTTTGCAGGAAGTTGAAGCAAAGTATAATATGGCAAAATATGATAATATTTTTTTCTCTAACTCATCTTTTCCTTATATTAATCAAAACATTTGAAAAAAATGTAATCCACATAAAGACGACGGTTTTTAATCATCGTTTCGTAAAGACGACAGTTTTAAACCGTCATCTGTTCTAAAAGAAGACGTTGAAATCATTTGTTCTAAAAGACGTTAGTTTTTAACATCATCTTTAACAACAGATGACGGTTAAAAAACGTCGTCTTTATGAAAAGATGATGGTTAAAACCGTCGTTTTAGACATAAGACGACAGTGGAATAGATGACACACATAAAAGCGACGAAAAGACGACATTTTTTAAAATTCTTGTAGTGGTTCAAAAAAATATTTTACATACCGAAACATTATTAAATATAAACCTTTATTATCAGGTGGATGACATGCATGTAGATGAAAAAGAAAAATAAACGAAAGCTTTAGAATGGATGATGTGAATATAAAAAATCTGAGAAGTGACATAGACGAAGAACTTCGTGAAAACAACTCAAACGAAAGAGAGGTATGAAAAGTGAATTGAAACTAAATGACAAACGTTGAAAACTAAAAAACTTGAAAATGGTTTAAGATTGTTTTTTATTTGCTTTGAGAAATGTAGGCTAGAAGAAAAGTGGCTTTCGAGTGAGGGCAATCGTCATAGGCAACCAACGAGCAATCCCAAGAAAGCCAGCTAACTTCCTTAGCTTAAAGTAAGGAATAAGAATAGGAAAAACAAACCTCCATAAAGTAAGCTGTTTCAATGTTATTATTCTACCTCTTTCTTCTGGTATATCAAAGCCACTTGAAGTCGAATGCCTCACCCGCACCTACTTTGTGGCACCAACTCTCTCAAACACAAGGGAGCGGGCACTGCTCTTAGCCTGTCGTAACAACAAAACAAAACTCCATACAAGAATGTCATTACCTTATTCCTAGAACGGTATAAGACATTGGTACAACAGAGGGCTCGAGAGACCTCGAGCGACACATTGTAATTTACGCTAACCTCAGCATACCATCGGAGAGACTTTTTGTGACGACCCGACTCCTTTAAAAACACATATTACATTACGTAGTGGAAAACAACCATTTTATAGAAAATTTGCGTGGTTCTATTTATATTTCGAACATTCCAAAACCTGTTTATAACATCCACACCAGAGAAAAACGGGAAATGCGCATTTCCTATGTTTAAGAAAACATAAACAACAACATAAAACGTTTAAAACACAAAACAACGCTCTTTCGAGCTCAGAACACCAAATTTACACATTTACAACAACCAAAAGACTAGCATTCCACAAATGCCACATTTCCATATGTAACGTCCCGTTATTTTGAAGTGATTTTATTTATTTATTTATTTATTTTTATTATTCAATTAATGTTATTTATTTATTTATTTATTTCAATTTAAGTATTTAGATTAATTATTATTTTTGTAATTTCGATTTTAGTAGTTATTTTCGCCCGAAATTCTTTTTAATCGTTTTAGTACTTTAAATTTCGTTTCGGTGACATTAATAATTATTAATAGGCCAATTAATAATTATTAATAGGCCAATTAATAATTATTAATCACCTTTAGATTTATTTAAGAGTATCGGGTTTCGTTTTATAAGTCAAAAGTCATAAAAGGACGCAACCGTCATTTCCAATTTCTTAAAATATCTAAAATCACTATTCACTCATCTTTAAAAATCACAAAATTGACCAAAACTTGTCATTTTTTTCCTTGCCATTGCCGTGAGCTTCTCATCCATGGATGAGAAGAAAATCTTCTTGGCTTTTCTTCGTTTCTCAGCGGATCGTCGTGTTTTCGGTTGCGTTGGATTGGTAGGGACGAGGGCTACCTATCCAACCTAGCTTTTCGAAGTTTCTCGTTCCCTAAAGGAAGTTCCAAAAAGTAAGTTTTCAAAACTTTTTATATGGATTTGTTCATTTTTTATTATAAATGAGTTTTGAAGTTGAAATCATGAATTTCTATCATGGAATTTGACGATTTTGAGCCCGGATTTTCGAAAAACACTATTCATCCGAAAACACTATTCATCCGAAATCACTATTCATCCAAAAATGCAAACTTGTTCTCATATTAGATATGAGTTGTAATATGTTGTGCAATTGATGAATTGTAGGTGCGATTGCTCGGTTGTTGAATTGTGGGAAATCGGAGATTTGGACCAAAACTAATTTGGCTAAGGTGAGAATAGTTAGGATTTAAAGTAATTATAGAAAGCAAATGAGTGTGAAGGTTTGTAGAGTTTGAAACTAAGATTAGAATCCGAATCTAAGATTAGAGGGTTGTGAATTAGTGCCCTTAAGATTAAGAGTTAATCCTTTAAGTGAGAACTTAGGAGTTCTCGAGGAAAGTATTGAATCTTAGAAGATTCTAAGTTAGTTTCGATTTGAAACTAAGGTTGGACCATTGGAAGTTAAAAGATCCAACTTGTAATTAGAACGATTAATAGAACCTCAGATTATTGGAAGTTTAGAATCCTGGAAGGTAAAGGTTAATCGTTTAAGTTATGATTCTACTTTTATTATTGATACCGGAGTTCGATTTAGATATCGTTCGTCCGAGATGCTCATTTATTTTACTTATTTTAATTCCGCACTTTATTTATTTACTTTTTCAAGATATGCAAGCATATGCATATCATTTGCACCATACCATTATCGCATCATTCATGAAAAAGAAATGAAAAGGAGAAAAGAAAGTGAAAAAGAAAAGAAAATGAAAAAGAAAAGAAAGTGAAAAGAGACGAATGGGACCCTACGGGATTTGCTCATTACTCTAAATGAAAAGAGACGAATGGGATCCTACGGGATTTGCTCATTACTCTAGATGAAAAGAGACGAATGAGATCCTACGGGATTTGCTCATTACTCTTGATGAAAAAGAAGTGAATGGTATCCTATGGGATTGACGCATTACTTCATTCATGCATAAGGGTATATGCGAGCCCTACATTGCATATGATTGATGATATAAAGAATTGAGATGTTATATTTTATGCAAAGTCATTTACTTTTATTACTTTATGTCATGACAAGTTTAATGTATGAGGATTGACCAAGAGTGTGAAGGGATGATTTACTAAATTAGCGGAATTTGGTTTAGTAAACTTATTAACATTTAATAACGGATCTATTAACATCATGCAATTTTGTGATAAAACATGTAGATTCATGCTTATATATTCGAAAATTAAAACCCGGAACTTACATTGACTGAATAATGGAGAATCGGTTGGAGGTTTCTTTACAGCTTCAATTCCTCAGCAACACCAGATCTTCTACGCTATATCCCGATCGATCAAACGAAATTCGATTGTGGGATCGAACTTTAGAAGAAATTGGGAAGAAGAAAAAAAAATATTTTTCTTCCCAACACTATGGAAAAATCGGCCAAGAGGGAGGGAGAGGAAGAAGAGAGATTTTCAATTTCCAAAGAATTGAATTGTGTGATTTATGAATGACCCAACCCTCCTATTTATAGAAAAATAGGAATCCTAATCACATTAGGATTAATCTATAGAGATAAACACAAAAAGAAAAAAGATAATCTCTTTCCTTTATCTAGCAATTTCGAAAAAGCCAAGGATAAATAGGAGATTATTTTATTTTCTCTATTTTTATTTATCTTGGGTAAATAAATCTATGTAGTTATTTTAGGATATAATTCAAACAATTATCTCTTCCCAAAATACATCATATGGCCGAAAATTCATGTATTAATTAATAAATAATTCTAATTTATTTAATTAATTATTTTGGGCCAATTCCAATTGGGTTCATTAATCCAATTGGGCTAGAAACTCTCTCTTAAATTAATAAGTCCAACTCAATTAATTTATTTATTAATTACCATTTAAATAAATATTTTATTTAAATAATTAATATTTTCTCCCGTTTAAATATTATCAAATTATATTTAATTATTAATTTCCATTTAAATAATTTTCATTATTTAAATAATTAATAATAAATATTATAATTATTAATTTCCATTAAATAAACTCATTATTTAATTAATAATTTTATTGACAATATTTTATTATTAATTAATTAATTTTAATTATTAATTTCCGTTTAAATATAATTATTTAAACAATTAATAATTGTTAATTAATTTCAAATTATTAATTACCATTTAAATATACTCAATATTTAAATAATTAATAATATATAATTAATAATATTTCATTATTAATTTCATGTTTAAATAAACTCATTATTTAAACAATTAATAATGTTTATATTAATTACCGCTTAAATATACTCAATATTTAAACAATTAATATTGCCTATTTATTAAGTAATTCACTTTACTTAAAATTTCCATTTCTTCTACTTGATTTCGCGACTACGATATTTGGGCTAGCATAGGGACCCGATGGACCTATAGATCATGGGCTTAATAATTAGTCAATTAAGTGATTAACACATAATCAGTTAATTACTTATTATCTAACTATGAATAATTCCACTATAGATTCATAGCTGAACTCCCCTCACTATAGATGAGTTATGTCCATTTAGTTTATCATTATTTATATCCGTGATATTATCCTTCACGTGGAACCCTCATAATTACAAAGGATATATTTACCGTTTTGCCCCTGTAATTACCGCTTTATCCTTGTGTTCCCGCTGATTCTCCAATGAACTTTATCTTTAGTCAAACTAGAGATAAGATACTTCGTGATCAATAGAAGTCGTGACGTCACTTGTTCATGTCTCGAATCGGTACATCAAGGAGTTTCCTAAAGTTCCTAAAATGTTTAGGTATCGCACCGATACCGGTTAATTTATAGGAAAGTTATGAATTCCATCTCGTGAAAATGAGTTCCCAGCTACTTATCTAGTCATGTTCCCAAAACAGAGTGTATTGAGCGTTCTTACGGATCGCTTCTCAACCATGTGAATCAAAGAACATAACTCTACAAATAGGAGTCCGCATTTCACTCAGGATTGAGATCTATCACTGGTTGATAAACTTAGTTTGATATTCGATCATTTCTCGTAAACGGTACTAATGAGAAATTTGATCGAACATCGTGGTCCTGTCTTATACAATCAACATTGCATATGATACTTCCATTTCATGTCTCCCACATGAATGATCGAGGATTAGATCATTTGTCTATAAACAAAATGCGAAGCTATCAACAATGTTACCAGGATAAGGTTCCCAAACGTTATCCATTTATCGTAGACATTTTTAAGTTACTCATCTCGACTTTAATCCTCTTGTATGACTCACATACTAAGTCGTGATTTCATAAGAGTAACTTAGGGTTTACTATTTGAATGTTTTGATATTTATATATTTCCATATATTCCTAATATCGTCAATTGAATCAATCTAGATTATATAAAGAACTTATGTTTATTTATTTAATTTATTCGAAATAAATTATTATAATTAAATAATTACAAGTTCTAGGACACCATTCCTAACAATCTCCCACTTGTCCTAGATCTTTGGAGATTTGACTTGTAATTCCAGTCCAACTGGATGACTATCAACTACTTAGCCATGGTAGTCATTTTAATGCTTTATCAGTAACGTTTTCATCTGTTTAGTATGTATTTCTTTTGTCTGATGTTAGTTTCATTAAGTTTAATAGATTCCATATTTTATCGACATAAAATAAACTCTATTAATTATTGATTTGAAACCATCATGTTTAACCACCTTTCATTTACTAACAACTTAGTAATCACGCGAATTTAGAGTTTAGTCAGTAAAAACTCATTTTACTTATACTCAACTCATTTGATGTTTAATTCGCAAAGGTCTTTTGTCGAATTCTTACATGGAAGTAAATTCATGTTCGAATTTGAGCCCGTGCAACTCATAAAATCTCCCATTTTATCTATGTGCACTAACATACTATTTGTAAATTTTATTTTAGTCACATTGGTTCTAGGATTCTCGAAATTCTTAAGCTCCCACTACAAAGTAATTCTCCATTACTTTCATTTGTTTAATGATTACAATTTTATACTTCTTATTATTTCCAAAAATAATGTATAAGTATAAGTGACCCTTTTCAACTCAACTATTGAAAATTCGTGTCATTTTTATTTCACTTATTTTGAACTTTATTCATTGATTTTGAAGTCAATGAGTTTCACTTGGACTTCGAAAGTCCTTTGGTTCGTATTATGACGCTCCCACTCAAATAAAGTTCTACAAGTAGTTTTACCATTTAAACTTTTAAATGACTACTTGTTTTATCGTGAAATAAAATCATTGTAATTCTTTTATATCTTAAGTAAGGTTTAAAACTTTCAGTATCACTGATTTACTGAACTTTTCCTTAATAATTTGTGAATTCAATAATTCACTAATTATTACTTTCAATTTCTATATTGTTTATTCCATATCAGTAAGTGCTCCTTTAAAACATCCTTTTAAATAACTGAATGTTTGGAATACTAGAAATTGATTCTTTGTTCATTTTTTTTTTTTTTCACTTAAGTTTAACATCTAAGTGTTGAACTTTAGTGATTTTAAGTCCAGTTATCTTTGATAAATCAAAGATGCTCAATTTCACTTATTTCTTTAAGTTTGTAGATCAACATGGTTATCATCTCAAATTCTTTGAGAACCATCTTTAAGAGGTTAATCCTTTAACTTATTTAAGTGATTTTAGACTTAAACATTTAAACATTTTTAAACCTTCATAACTTGTTTAGATATTTAGTAGTTTAGAATTTGGATTTGGAATTTATTTGTTTTATTCTAAGTATTTTGAATAACCATCCAATCACACTTTGGAACATTGTAATAAAATTGCAAAGGAATATTTAACTAAACCACTTTTATTAAAAATATTCCTAATTGATTCTTATAAGGTGAGAATCAATTTTTATTACATAATTCAAAATTTAAAACAAAATCTAAAACTAAACTAAACTAGAAATATGAAAAATTAAAGACTGAAAACAGTAAATCCAATCTACTTCTATCTTGAGTCATCTTCAAACCAGCAGTGTTGAAGAATCAAGTCGCACTGTAAAGTTTAAAAAACTTTGTGTTAGTGACTATTGAATCAACCATTCAAAATAAATTTCTCAAATTTTTCACTAAGTAAATCTAATTTACCTTCTTTCCCCTTTTTCTTTTCTTGAGATATTTGGGGCAATTTCTCTTCCAATGTCCATCTATGTTGCAATGAAAACATTTCCCCTTAGGCTCTTTGGTCTCGGCCTTAAATGCTTTCTTCTTAGCATTGAGCTTGGTCTTTTTAGCAAGAGAGCTCTTTTTCTTCTTAGAAGCATTGAAGACAACATTTGCTTCTCCCGACTTCTTGTTTTCCTTTTTCATTGCTTGAAGGTTTGAAGTTCGTTTAGCAATTGAGTGAGGGAATAGCTCGGTTTGTTCATGACCAAATTGCTTTTAAAACTGAAAAAACTTCGATGGGAGAGATTCCAATATAAAGCTTATCTGGGGACTCGTCATCAATCATGGCCCCGTTCGTTTGACTACGTTAAAGTAGTTCATCATTGTCAAAACATGATCACGAACGGATGTGCCTTCTTTCATTTGAGTGTTATAAACTGACTTTATAGCATCATGACGTGCTTGTTTTGATGGTTGGCCAAACATGCCCTGCACGGAATCAGCTATTTCCAAAGCCGTTTCCATTGGTTCATGTTTCTTGGCTAAGACGTCACTCATCCCAGCCATCAAATAAACACGGGCCTTTTCATTGGCCCGACCCGGCCTCGTATGCATCCTTTACAGCTTTAGGAGCATTGGTAGCAGGTGTATCAGGTTTAAGTTCACTAAGAACGAATTTCAAGTCTTCTACCACGAGAATGGTGTTCATTTCATTTTTCCAGGAGGTGTAGTTATCTCCATTTAGTTTGTTCTTTCCAAGGATTGTGACTAAAGCAGATGCCATTTCCTGGAAATTTAAATAAACCTTATCTTAGTAATCTAACATGCTTTCAACATTCAAATACTCAAAGTTTCGACATATAATTAAATATGATGCATGAATGCGAACATATTAATGAACAGAAAAGCCCTAAAACATGTTACTATGTCACGATATTTTAATGATACTAGGTGAAGTCTTGTCGAATGATAGGTCGGTTACCATCATTAAAACGAGATGCCACTCGAACAATTGACGACTCCCAAATAACTCATATTCCTATGTCATTGTTTACGTGGTATTTGGTCCAGGAGTTTTGATAACACAATTTATCAAATTTCTTTTAAGTGTGACCCACCAATTTAGTCTTTTAAATAAAATTGAAGAGTGTCTACGAAGTGTAGATTCGGTCTTCAATCAATCTCATTTAAAATTCTTTATCCCTTTCGAGAGACCCAACTTGATATTGATTTATACAATAAACCTTCCTATGGGAATGAACACTGCAGCAGTGTTACGGAGGCCATGTATAAATCTCACATTTCGAGCCCATTAGTGGAGACCATAGGATACATTGACATGTTTCCTTCTCCCACTTAATATTTTGAGTTTAGGGTTTCATAACTTAGACTAATTCAGGCTAACTCATTAATCTAAGTTTTAATTAACCTAATCAACTTTAACTCTTAAATTGGTTAGATTAATTTTATAAAGTGATTGTTCAAGTTTTCCTAATTTAAACTAATCACATTATGCGCCGTCTTAATAATTTTGATTTATTAATTTGAACTTTTCTCCCGGATCGCTCCCAGGTTAGAGGCGCTCCGTGTTAGGGGAACTTTATGAAACCTCATCGCTTGGGCGAGCTTTCTCGCCGGGAGATCCGTTCAATTTAATTAATCTCAATTATTAATTTTTAATTAACCCTTAATTAAAAGTTTCTATTTGTTTATCTTATATGGATTTTGGCCCAATTGTTTAAACAATAATTCCATATTACAAATAATTCATTTAGTTTCTATTCAACTTTTAAACTAGATTTAACTTTTGAATTTTAACTAAATAAGCATGCTTTTAATTCTAAAACAATTAGAATATAATTTTCGATAATAACATTTATAAAATAAAATTATAGCATGCTTCACATACATTAGCATATAATAACACATATTATATCATGATGCATGTATGTACAATTAATTAAAATCATACAACCTATGGTGGGATTTTCTACATGACATACTCTTATGCATGAATATTATTTAAAAACAATTATATCATACATATAAACAATTTAAATAATAAATAGCTAAATTGACCAGGTATTCTTGGCACTATTTCTAAAACGGAAAATTAAATTACAACTTAATTAAATCTTCCATTGTAGATCTTGAGGCTTCATCTTTCTCTCTCCTCCATGGTGTAGGCGTGGGCATGGGTATTTATGGGGCAAATATTATCTCCTTAATATTTCCATAAATACTTGTTTTAAAATAATTATCTTTTAATTATATGGAAAAATAAAGAAAATATTTTCCATGTAATCTTATATCAATTTCTAAATTTATAATTTAAGATAGGGATATAATCTTTAAAAAAAATTTAATCCTTATCTTAAATATTTAAATTTTTAAATTGAGATAACAAGATAATTATGTTAAAATATCTTACCGGTATCTTTACCTTATCTCATCCTTGGGCGTGGGCATCATGAATGATGGGGAAAAATTTTCTTCTCTTCCTCCCTTGGTGTAGCCGATTTTACCATCAATGGTATGGGAAAATTACAAATTTTTCCTATACCCTAAAATTTAGGGTTTACAAATTTTCTACTAAAATTTAAAAATCCTAAGTGCCTCAAGAATACCTAAACAATCAATAAGCAAACCTCCACAATTTATATAAACATACATAAAACAACTTTTTATGCAACCCACCAAATTTTCGAAAAACACAAATTTGCATGATAATTAAAATTAGCTCGATACCAATTGAAGGGATGATTTACTAAATTAGCGGAATTTGGTTTAGTAAACTTATTAACATTTAATAACGGATCTATTAACATCATGCAATTTTGTGATAAAACATGTAGATTCATGCTTATATATTCGAAAATTAAAACCCTGAACTTACATTGATGAATAATGGAGAATCGGTTGGAGGTTTCTTTACTGCCTTCAATTCCTCGAGAACACCAGGATCTTCTACGCTATATCCCGATCGATCAAACGAAATTCGATTGTGGGATCGAACTTTAGAAGAAATTGGGAAGAAAAAAAAAAAAATATTTTTCTTCCCAACACTATGGAAAAATCGGCCAAGGGAAGGAGAAGGAGGAAGAGAGATTTTCAATTTCCAAAGAATTGAATTGTGTGATTTATGAATGACCCAACCCTCCTATTTATAGAAAAATAGGAATCCTAATCACATTAGGATTAATCTATAGAGATAAACACAAAAAGAAAAAAGATAATCTCTTTCCTTTATCTAGCAATTTCGAAAAAGCCAAGGATAAATAGGAGATTATTTTATTTTCTCTATTTTTATTTATCTTGGGTAAATAAATCTATGTAGTTATTTTAGGATATAATTCAAACAATTATCTCTTCCCAAAATACATCATATGGCCGAAAATTCATGTATTAATTAATAAATAATTCTAATTTATTTAATTAATTATTTTAGCCAATTCCAATTGGGTTCATTAATCCAATTGGGCTAGAAACTCTCTCTTAAATTAATAAGTCCAACTCAATTAATTTATTTATTAATTACCATTTAAATAAATATTTTATTTAAATAATTAATATTTTCTCCCGTTTAAATATTATCAAATTATATTTAATTATTAATTTCCATTTAAATAATTTTCATTATTTAAATAATTAATAATAAATATTATAATTATTAATTTCCATTAAATAAACTCATTATTTAATTAATAATTTTATTGACAATATTTTATTATTAATTAATTAATTTTAATTATTAATTTCCGTTTAAATATAATTATTTAAACAATTAATAATTGTTAATTAATTTCAAATTATTAATTACCATTTAAATATACTCAATATTTAAATAATTAATAATATATAATTAATAATATTTCATTATTAATTTCATGTTTAAATAAACTCATTATTTAAACAATTAATAATGTTTATATTAATTACCGCTTAAATATACTCAATATTTAAACAATTAATATTGCCTATTTATTAAGTAATTCACTTTACTTAAAATTTCCATTTCTTCTACTTGATTTCGCGACTACGATATTTGGGCTAGCATAGGGACCTGATGGACCTATAGATCATGGGCTTAATAATTAGTCAATTAAGTGATTAACACATAATCGAGTAATTACTTATTATCTAACTATGAATAATTCCACTATAGATTCATAGCTGAACTCCCCTCACTATAGATGAGTTATGTCCATTTAGTTTATCATTATTTATATCCGTGATATTATCCTTCACGTGGAACCCTCATAATTACAGAGGATATATTTACCGTTTTGCCCCTGTAATTACCGCTTTATCCTTGTGTTCCCGCTGATTCTCCAATGAACTTTATCTTTAGTCAAACTAGAGATAAGATACTTCGTGATCAATAGAAGTCGTGACGTCACTTGTTCATGTCTCGAATCATGACATCAAGGGAGTTTCCTAAAGTTCCTAAAATGTTTAGGTATCGCACCGATACCACGTTAATTTATAGGAAAGTTATGAATTCCATCTCGTGAAAATGAGTTCCCAGCTACTTATCTAGTCATGTTCCCAAAACAGAAGTGTATTGAGCGTTCTTACAGATCGCTCTCAACCATGTGAATCAAAGAACATAACTCTACAAATAGGAGTCCGCATTTCACTCAGGATTGAGATCTATCACGGTTGATAAACTTAGTTTGATATTCGATCATTTCTCGTAAACGGTACTAATGAGAAATTTGATCGAACATCGTGGTCCTGTCTTATACAATCAACATTGCATATGATACTTCCATTTCATGTCTCCCACATGAATGATCAGGATTAGATCATTTGTCTATAAACAAAATGCGAAGCTATCAACGATGTTACCAGGATAAGGTTCCCAAACGTTATCCATTTACTGTAGACATTTTTAAGTTACTCATCTCGACTTTAATCCTCTTGTATGACTCACATACTAAGTCGTGATTTCATAAGAGTAACTTAGGGTTTACTATTTGAATGTTTTGATATTTATATATTTCCATATATTCCTAATATCGTCAATTGAATCAATCTAGATTATATAAAGAACTTATGTTTATTTATTTAATTTATTCGAAATAAATTATTATAATTAAATAATTACAAGTTCTAGGACACCATTCCTAACAGAGTGTAGTAATATCATCCTTTGGAAAGTTTAGAATGAAATTACCTAGAGTTGGAGGACTTTAGGAGTGATTGGTGTCAAATTAATTGGACACAAATCGGAATGCAAGTTTGAGGTCTATTTTTACTTTTTATTCTTATTATTCTCACTGGGCTTAGTTTGTTAGCTCATGATATTACAAACATTTCAGGTAATGTTTGGGATAGTGGGAGAGGAGCTGGTGCGCGCTTGATCGAGAGGGTGATGATTTCGAGATGGACTAAGTAGTTGTAAAAATCCATGTACATGGTTTTGTGAATTTTATATAATTTTGGAGTTGTATATTTGTAAATGGCTCTTAAGAGCTTTTGTCTTTACTTTTATGTTTATAAATCATTTTGAACTCCTGATAGGAACTTAATGTTCCTTGTGTTTTTAGATATTTGAATTTAAGATGTAAACAGGTTTTGGCTAGCCTATTTTCAAACATAATCACGCCAATTTTCTTAAAATAAAAGAATTCCGCTGTTTTCTCTGATTTAATTTATTTAAAAGTGACGGGTCGTCACACCATATCCCAGGCTCATCGCACGGTTAGTCAAGCGGCACCACGACCTCTACCCCGACCTCTCCCACGAGATGTACCTGTAAAAACCATTAGCATAAAGCTAGTGAGAGTAAAATGAAATCAAGTGTTTATATGGACCGAAGTCCTTATCAGAAATAGTGTCCAACCACTAAACATCGAGCACATCAACAAATAAGGCTAAATATGTATTTACATTCAGAACTACATGCACAGGGAAGTAAACATAATTGGCTCGGTTAAAGTCAGTTACAACTACCATAACACATTTCAATCTCCGCTTGTCACCTCGCGTATAACAACGCTATAGTCACCGTAATTATATTGTCACCATTCATACTTAGTCACCGTAGTCACCATTGTCACCATTTGTACATGTCACCATAAGTCATCATGAATATAAGTCACCATAGTCACAGTTATTACACGTCACCATAAATATAAGTCACCATAGTCACCATTAGTCACCATTATTACTTGTCATCATAAGTCACCATAGTCACCATGAATATAAGTCACAATTAGTCACCATAGTCACCATTATTACACGTCACCATAAGTCACCATAGTCACCATGAATATAAGTCACCATAGTCACCATGAATATAAGTCACCATGAATATAAGTCACCATTAACCTCGGTTTCTATCCTATTTCCTAATTACGTAGGATAATAATAAAGAGAAACCTAAAGCATATTAGGAGTATTTTTCCCCTCCTCGGAAGTCCCGAGTCCGAACCGTCGCTTTCCATCTCTACTTTCAAATCTAATACATCCAAACCACACTTTAGCCCTCAAGTCTTAATACCATTCGGTGACGAGAATCTCGTCTTAATGCACTTTTCTTAGCCTAAACATACTTTCTACAATATTTTCATCCTAAACATTCACAACCCTTAACCTCGAATCAACTAGTTTGTCAAGTATTTCGAGCCATTAAAACACTAAAGCTCATTTTAAACTCACCTCTAGGATGCGTGGAAGAAACACTGCTCGTTGGATGCGTGAACGGTTGATCGTGGTTCAAACCTACAAAGTAAAATAGACAACTAAACACATTAATTTCTAAACCACAAATGAAATAACCAATAGCTAAATTAAGCATCAAACTTAATCCCAGAACTCTATGAAGCTCACGGCCAAGGCAAGAGAAAAAGGATCGAGTTCCGATTTTTCTATTATTACGTAAAGAAAATACTTTCAAAAATAACAAAACTCAAATTTACGGAACCCTCGGCTTGGAATATTTCAAAGGGCTCGGGTTTCCATTCGACTCTGGTTTAGATCCAAGACAACAACCTCGACCAAAATGATTTTCCCTAACTAGAAATCACCAACTATACCCGAGAAAAATGAATCGAAGCTTAAACGCAAAATCAGGAAAAAGAAAAACATAAAACCCATTTCTTATTTAACTCGTATCTCCCGAATCTGGAACGGATAGACTCGATTGATGGTATGAAAGGAAAGTTTGTGTCGAGATCTTTCTATCATGACGAGAATCAACGAAAACGGTCGAGAAACGGCGACGGAATCCCGATTTCTCTCTTTTCCTTGAACTCACGGTGGGGGGGGGGGTTGGATTTTGGTTTTGCTTCCTTTTTTTCTTTATTTTTACTTGCCAAATATATGTTAACTTATAAATATAATAGTTCGTAAAAGATCATAATGCCCTTCTCTCAATTTCCTTAAGTAAACTTGTTTCGGGTACTCTTATTTCACGTTTCTAATTCCAATTCAACTTAACCTCTTCTAAACTAACTTAAATTGATTTAATGATCAATAATGGGCCCGTTAATAATCATTAATACACTCGATTCTAATTAAACGATTCAATGGAAATTACTTAACGATCGAACTCGAGCCTAAAATTAAAATACTAAATTAAACTTCTAAGTAAATAAACAATCACTAAAATTATACTAAGTGAAGTAATAATAATTATAAAAACAAAAATTTTCACCTCAAAAGCAACGGGACGTTACAGTCTACCCACCTAAAAAGAATTTTTCGTCCCCGAAAAGTGAAGTCCATAGGTGAAAAGGTGAGGATACTTATCTCGTATCTCGTCCTCACGTTCCTGTTAGAAATGATGTCCTAGAACTTGTAATTATTTAATTATAATAATTTATTTCGAATAAATTAAATAAATAAACATAAGTTCTTTATATTATCTAGATTGATTCAATTGACGATATTAGGAATATATGGAAATATATTAATATCAAACATTCAAATAGTAAACCCTAAGTTACTCTTATGAAATCACGACTTAGTATTTGAGTCATAAGAGAGGATTAAAGTCAAGATGAGTAACTTAAAAGTGTCTACAGTAAATGGATAAAGTTTGGGAACCTTATCCTGGTAACACTGTTGATAGCTTCGCATTTTGTTTATAGACAAATGATCTAATCCTGATCATTCATGTGGGAGACATGAAATGGAAGTATCATATGCAATGTTGATTGTATAAGACAGGACCACGATGTTCAATCAAATTTCTCATTAGTACCGTTTACGAGAAATGATCGAATATCAAACTAAGTTTATCAACCGTGATAGATCTCAATCCTGAGTGAAATGTGAACTCCTATTTATGGAGTTGTGTTCTTTGATTCACATGGTTGAGAGCGATCTGTAAGAACGCTCAATACACTCCTGTTTTGGGAACATGGCTAGATAAGTAGCTGGGAACTCATTTTCACGAGATGGAATTCATAACTTTTCTATAAATTAACGGTATCAGTGCGATACCTAAATATTTTAGGAACTTTAGGAAACTCCCTTGATGTACTGATTTGAGACATGAACAAGTGGCGCCACGACTTCTATTGATCACAGAAGTATATTATCTCTAGTTCGACTAAAGATAAAGTTCATTGGAGAATCAGCGGGAACACAAGGATAAAGAAGTAATTACAGGGGCAAAACGGTAAATTCATCCGCCTGTAATTATGAGGGTTCCACGTGAAGGATATATCACAGATATAAATATAGATAAACTAAATGGACATAACTCATCTATAGTGAGGGGAGTTCAGCTATGAATCTATAATGGAATTATTCATAGTTAGATAATAAGTAATTAACTAATTATAAGTTAATCACTTAATAGACTAATTATTAAGCCCATGATCTGTAGGTCCATCGGGTCCCTATGCTAGCCCAAATATCGTTAGCAAAACTAAGTTATTAATTTAGCTTATGAAGAACAAATAATTTAAGTAATTAATTTTACTTAAAATTAGGTAATATTAATTATTTGAATAATGTGATTATTTAAATGAAAATTAATATAAATATTGATACAATATTAATTGTTTAAATAAAGGGTATTTAAATGGAAATTAATATAACATTATCAATTATAATATTTTAAGGCAAAATTAATTGTTTAAATAAATAAATTATTTAAACGGGAATTAATGTTAATATTATTAATTATTTAAATAATGAGTTTATTTAAATGAAAATTAATAATTAATATTATTAATTAAATAATGAGTTTATTTAATTTAATAATAAATATTAGAGAGAATTAAATACAATTGGTTTAAGAAACAAATTGGTTTTGGCCCAAAAATAATTAATTAATTGAATAAGATTCAATGGTAATTAATATATTATTTTTGGCTAAATATATTTGAATTAGAAGTTATTGTTTGAATTTTCTAATTTAAAATGCATAATTATTAAATAAAGAAAAGTAAATGAATAATAAAATAATAAAAATATCTATATATGTAACAAATTTTCTCCCTGACGCGTGCATGAAGGAAAACGCATATATAGGTTTTTATTTTTTTAATTTATCTTTTCTAAATTTAATAATTAGGAGATAATGCTTATCTAATTAGATTAGATATCATATTTTCCTATAAATATGACCATTGGGATTCATATTTTGTACACTTCTCACTTTAATTAGAAAAGTGAAAATTCTCTCTCAAGTTTTTGCACAATTACCGATTTTCCTTAGGGAAAAATTTAGAAGAAATTTCTTCTTATTTTGTTCTTCCGGTTCGATTCCCACAAGTCGGTTTTGCTTTCGATTGGGATATAGCATAGAAGATCCGGTGTTGCTGAGGATTTGATGCTGTAAAGAAACCTCCAACCGATTCTCCATATATTACTCAATGTAAGTTTTAGAGTTTTAATTTTTCGAAAATTTAAAGCATGAATCTACATGTTTTTATCACACATTGCATGATGTTAATAGATCCGTAATTAAATGTTAATTAGTTTACTAAACAAAATTCCGCTAATTTAGTAAATCATCCCTTTAGTTCCCACGTAGCCTCTTCTGACACTTAGTTCTTCCAAAGAACTTTAACCAAGTTTGCCGTTTTGTTCCTCAACACTTTTTGCTCTGTAGCTAGAATCTCAACCGGTTTTTCCTTGTAGGATAAGTTAGCATCCAACAATACTGGCTCGTGGTTAATGATATGTGAAGGATCTCCTATGTATTTTCTGAGCATAGATACATGAAATACATTATACACAGCCGATAGGGTAGGTGGTAAAGCCAAACGATACGCTACCGAACCAATTCGATCCAGGATCTCAAATGGTCTTATAAATCTAGGACTCAACTTGCCCTTCTTCCCAAACCGCATTACTCCTTTCATGGGCGCCACCTTTAGAAACACGTGGTCACCTACCTCGAACTCAAGTGCACTTCGCCTCACATCGGCGTAACTCTTCTTCCTACTTTGGGCTACCCTAATTCTTTCCCTGATAAGAGTGATCGACTCACTCGTCATTTGTACCAACTCCGGACCCAAAAGCTTCCTTTCACCAACCTCATTCCAATGAGCCGGTGATCTACACTTCCTACCATAGAGCGCCTCGAATGGTGCCATCTCGATGGTAGCTTGGTAGCTATTATTATAGGCAAACTCAATCAAATATAAATGAGAATCCTAACTGCTGCCAAAATCAAGTATACATGCTCTCAACATGTCTTCTAGAATATGATTTACCCTCTCCGTTTGCCCATTGGTCTGGGGATGAAAAGCTGTGCTAAAGTCAAAACCTGTACCCATGGCAGAATGCAAACTACGCCAAAACTTCGAAACAAAACGAGTGTCCCGATCCGAAACGATTCTCACAGGTACGCCATGGAGTCTCACAATCTCCCGTAAGTACAACTATGCCCATGTCTCGATAGGGTATGTGATCTTCCCAGGTATAAAATGGGCAGAATTCGTCAAACGGTCTACGATTACCCAAATAGCATCGAAACCCTTCGACGTCCTCGGTAGTCCACTGATGAAATTCATGGAAATCTCCTCATATTTCCACTTAGGCACGCTCAATGGATTTAGATACCCTGGTGAGCTTTTCCTCAAGGCCTTAACCTGCTGACAAAGTAAACACTTGCTCACATATTCTTCAATCTCATGTTTCATTCCGGGCCACCAGTAATGTTGTCGAAGGTCCTTGTACATCTTAGTACTACCTGGATGTACAGAAAAGATAGAACTGTGAGCCTCCTCCAACAGTTCCTTCCTGAAGGTCAATCCTAAAGGCACATAGAACCTCCTACGATACATCAGGGCATCATCGGTAGCAAAAGAAAAGTGACTAGGCGTATCCGACTCTACCTCTCGGAAGCCTGTCTGTAAGTGAGTCTCGCCCCTCTGTGCCTCGATCATCCTCTGTCTCAGAGTAGGCCCTACTGTCATACTAGCTAAACTCACTGTCACCTCAGTCGTAAGAAAAGCTACCTCGGCTCTCTCCAAATCCCACCTCAGTCTCATCGGTAAAGTCGATAAGTGCGACGACTTCCGACTAAGCGCATCCGCCACTACATTGGCTTTACCATGAAGGTATTGAATGTCGCAATCGTAGTCTTTCACTAGCTGTAACCATCGCCGTTGTCACATATTTAATTCCTTCTGAGTGAAGTAGTACTTGAGACTCTTATGGTCAGTGAATATCAAGATTTTCTCTTCGTAGAAATAATGTCTCCACAACTTTAGAGCATGAACCACAGCTGCCAACTCTAAGTCGTGTGCTGGGTAAGCCTTCTCATGTTCTTTCAATTGTCGAGAAGCATAAGCAATAACTTTCCTGTGTTGCATCAACACGCACCCTAATCCCTTCTTCGACGCATCTGTATATACTATCAACCCACCAGAACCATCAGGTGACACTAACACTGGTGCCGTCATGAGTCTCATTTTGAGCTCTTCAAAGCTCTCTTCACACTCTTGAGACCACACAAAATCCACTTCTTTCTTCGTTAGATGAGTTAAGGCCGATGCAATCTTGGAGAAATCTTGAACAAAGCGTCTATAATAGCTCGCAAGTTCAAGGAAACTTCATATCTCTGCCACACTAGTTGGTCTAGGTCAACTACTGACTGCCTCGATCTTGGAAGGATCAACAGAAATCCCTCTGCTCGACACCACGCGTCCCAAGAATGCTACCTCTTTTAGCCAGAACTCACATTTTGAGAACTTTGCATAAAGCTTCTCGTTACTTAACACCGTCAAAACTTTCTCCAAGTGCATAGCATGCAACTCCTCAGTCTCAGAATAAACCAGTATATCGTCAATGAACACGATGACAAAGGTGTCAAGGAACCTCCTAAACACCGTATGCATAAGATCCATGAATGCGGTTGGGGCGTTAGTAAGGCAAAAAGACATAACAACGAACTCATAATGGCCATATCATGTCCTGAAAGCCATTTTCGAAATATCTTCATCTCTGATCCTCAACTGATGATATCCCGATCGAAGATCTATCTTCGAAAAGACAGTGGCTCCCTTCAACTGATCAAATAAATCCTCTATCCTGGGCAATGGATATTTGGTCTTCACCTTAACATGATTTAACTCCCGATAGTCAATGCACAACCTCATCGAGTCATCCTTCTTTTTCACAAAAAGAACAGGTGCTCCCCAAGGTGACACACTCGGGCGGATGTATCCTAAGTCTAAGAGCCCTTGCAATTGACTCTTGAGCTCTTTCAACTCAGCTGGTGCCATACGATAAGGTGCCTTGGACAAAGGAGTTGTCCCAGGTATCACCTCTATCTGGAAATCTAATTCTTTAACTGGTGGTAACCCAGGTAATTCATCAAGAAAAACATCTACAAAGTCTCGTACCACATGTATAGTATCTAGAGTAGGCACACTAACAGACGTGTCGACTACACTAGCAAGATAACCCCAAGCACCGTCACTCAGTAGTGCCCTAGCCTGAAACACCGAGATAACAGCTGGGGTCGCTCTACCTCGAGTTCCACAAAAACGAAGTTTAGTCCCACATGGACTAACAAAATCCACGACTCTCTTGCCACAACCAATACTAGCATGGTTGTGAAACAGCCAATCCATGCCCAGAATAATATCAAAATCAGACATGGGCATCATAATCAACGTAACATGCAAACAAAAACCCAATATACTCAACTCATCAGAATGAATGACTCTATCCACAACAATAGACTTCCCTAACAGTGTAGTAACACATAACTCATGCCCTAGAGGCTCAGACTCAAAAGCAGCCGACTTAACAAACTCGGTAGAAATAAAGGAATGACTAGCTCCAGAATCAAACAATACAAGTGCAGAATGGCCCATAAAAGTCACAGTACCTGTAATAACAGTGCCTGCAGCCTCAACATCCTCACATGTGGTAGCAAATACCCGAGCCTACTGTCGGGTCTGAGGTGGTGGTCTCGGCTGCTGGTTAGGCCTAGCCTGGCCTTTGCCTTCAAAATGACCTCGTTCCTGTCCTTGCTTCTGGCCCTGACCCTGGCCCTGTCCACTGGATTGCTGCATGGCCTGAAGTTTCAGGCAATTTTGTCTGATGTGCCCCAATTGGTCACAAAAAAAGCATCTCGTCGTCTTGCACCCCCAAAATGATAACCAGAACAGGCATGAAAATAAGGCATATGAGGAACCTAAGCTCTAGGCTGGCTCGTTTGTCCTGAATAAGCCTGAGATCCGGTTGATACCCCACTCTTACCCTGGAACTGTGTCTGTGGCTGAGTCCCTCGACCTGAATGGTTATCTTCAGCCTTTCTTTTCTACGAAAAAGACTATGCAACTGCCATCTCAGCCTTCTTCTCGGAGGGTCCGATATCTAAATCCAAGGCAAGGCTCAATGCCTCCGCATAGGTGGTGGGTCGTAAGGCTCGTACTTTCCCTTGAAGATCTGCTCGCAATCCCACGATGAACCTCTTCTTTTTGTTTTCAGGGTTAGCGATGTGACCCGTGGCAAATCTGGATAACCGGTCAAACTCTCTCTCATATTCCACCACAGATCTATAAAAACGTTGAATAAAGTGAAAAGTTTAACAAAACACAACTCCAATATAAAAATTTATAAAAAAAAAAATATAAAAAAACAGATTCCGTAGAATGTGACAAAATAAGATTTGACTTGAAAACTGGACAAAGTCATGTTTCAAAAACAAATAAAAAGGAGAAAGTGTAAGGAAAAAAAAAGTAAAAAAAGTATTTTGTGACCAGAGAAAAAATTTGTGGACATATAAAGATATGTAGTATGCTACAAATAACTATTGAACAAAGATAAACATTTTACAGAAAAGCACTAAGAAAATGAAAAAAAAACCACTCGATTTTGAAAAACAACATAAAACATAACTATAAGAATGCATGTACACACAATTTAAACATGATATAAAAATGGATGGTTCAACAAATAGAAAAAAAAAACCCCCACAAAAACTGTAGATACCGTATTTTGTCCAGGCCAAATTTATTAATTTTTATTTTTAAAATAAAGAAAATTGAAATAAAAAATAAAATTTGATTGTTTTAAAAATAAAGATAATTTTATTCTTAAAAATAAAATTGATCATTATATTTTAAAAATAATTAAATTTTAATTTTGTTTTAAATTTAAATGATAAAAATGATTTTTATTTCAAAAAATAAAATTGACTTTTAATTTTAAATATAAAATAGTTTTCGATTTTATTTATTTTAAAAGTTTTTATTTTAAATTTGTTTTTTTAATTATTGTAGAGATAAGGTAGTTAATTTTAAATTAATTTGAAATGGTCAAAGATAATTATAATTTGGGATAGATTTAATTATATTTTATAGACATATTATTTGATTTAGATTGAATTAATCTCTAAATATTATCTGTTATTATCATAAGTTTATCTCAATTTATTTTAAATGTCTCTAATTTTGGCTATAAATAAGAGCCTTCACTCTTAGAATAGGACACAGTAGAAACGGTAGAAAAACAAGGAAAATAGAGAAAAAATTAGAGAAAATGTAGACATCATATCTCAAAGTTTTTGGGAGAGAAATTCTATCAAATTTCTCCATCTCATTCTCTCCCAAACCAATGCATCCAAAGGTAAATTCTTTTCTCTTCTTTAGATTATTTCTTAGTCATATGAGTCTTCTGTGTTTCCATTAAATTCGTGATTTTTAGATTCTTATTTTTATTATGTGGTTAATTTTATTTGAAAATAGACTGATAGACAAAGATATAGGAAAAAGAATCAATCAATTTCGATTTCTGGTTTGAGAGTTATGATTTTTTGAAGTTGAAGGTTTTAACAGAAATTACTGTTTCGGGAAAAACTGCAGCGTTTTTTATCATGGGTGTTTTCGATAATATTTCTCTGATATATATGTTTAAAATTTATTTTTCCTTGAAACTATACTGATAAATAAAACTTTTGCAACAAAAATCACCTCGTTTGGATTAGTATTTAAAAAGATATGATTTTTCAAAGTTGATACAAATGCTGCAGGATTTTTGTACAAAATAAAACGTGATTGAGATTTGTTTTACATGAATTCTGATTTTTATTTATAAAATTAATTTATTTTAACATTATAGGTCAATGATAGATCAATAAGGTGTAATTAGAAAAAGAATCAAGTTAAAACACATTTAGATTAATGAGATATGAAATTTTCAAGTTTAGACATTGATTTGAAACACTTGGTACTTTTAATTGGCTTGTGATACTAGTACATTAAAATTCTTTTATTTTTTATAACAAAATTATCTTAATAAAATTATATTTTGGGGAAAGAGTAATATGTTTATTGCGAATTTGATAAATGCGTGGAAATCGTCACAATTGTGAAGGCTGAGTAATGTGTTTATCAAAGTCTCAATAAGTATACAAAAACCCTAGAAATAACTATAGTTTTAAATAATAAATACTAGATTTGTTGTTTTAAAATAAAAAGAAGTATTTTGAGTAAAAAAATAATAAAAATGTTTTAAAATATAAATACAAACCCGATGATGGGATTTTGAGAAGTAACGGCTCTCAATTTCTCTAGGTGAGGAATTCCCAATTCCAATATTGTTCAATTAACGGTCATAACCCCGCTCAATTAATCTTTGAACTTACGTCATTCTTGATGTTAAGAGAAAATTTAAATGAGACATTTGTTTTCATAAATAAAATCAAATTTTCACCAATTAGTTTAATTAAGGACCAATAATTTAAAATTAGATAGTATAAGATAAGATTAGGGTAACCGTTTTTTAAATGGATGTTGTAGGGTGCTAGTACCTTCCCTATGCATAAATGACTCCCGAACCCGATTTGGCTTTCGTAGACTATTTTTATTAATTAGGTGACTAATCACACCCGAATTCGGTTGGTGGCGACTCCAAATTTTTCCTTTTCATAAAGAGGCCTATAAATTGGACGTTGGCACTCCGCGTCGCAATTACGTTGTGCAGCTTGGCGACTCTGCTGGGGACATTGTTAGAGAGTCGAACCTTTATTTTTATCTTATATTTTTTTTTATGGTCTTTATTATATTAATTTGTTGTTATTATTGATTTGATTTTTTTTTGTTTATATTTAACTTTTGTTTATTTAGTTAATTTTTATATTTCTGCTTTATTTATTTGTTGCAAATCAATCATGCATTTCACACACATGTTCACGGGCCGTCTACCCTGGCTTTACCATTTAGGATTAGATCGAGGACTAAGTAGTGTGTCTTCTGTGGAGCTTCGGCTTCCGTATAAGATGTTCGAACTTCCTCACTCAAGTTATCCATTTACTATTTCAATTTGGAGTTGTATGATGGATAATTTGGGGACCTTATCCTTTAGGTGCAATAGAACCTTAAATTTACACTCATAAACACCTTTGACCAACCTAGAGTTTTAGGATTCCCTCCCTCATTATATTACCCTCATCTTTTTCATATGTATTTTTTAGATTATTCTTGTATCTCTCTTAGACCATTTACTAATTTTATTTTAGCAACAATTTTTTTATATACAATATATTTTTAGCATTTTTTTATTTCTTGTAAATCACGTTCATTTTTTTATACATAGTCTTATTTTCTAGGTGTTCATGCATTATGAATTCATTTTTTTCACACATTATCAGATAAAAAAATCATCATCTTCTCACATCTTTTTAGATTCACTTGCATATGTGTAAAAAATTCATATCATGTTTCATTTATCATGACATTTTAAAATAAATAAAAAAAAAGCAAAAAAAAAAGGGGGATCATCATTGTTTCATTTATGAATTTCATTTGCATAACATTTTCATTACATCTAATATCCATCTTCATTCATATAGAAAAACTAAGGCATAAACCATTGTTTAGATTCATTTCATTTAGCATGATATAGTTTTTGAATTATAACTGCATATCATCAATAAAAATGATTCTCATAGTTTGTTTTATTCATCATGTCAAGTTAAAAAAAAAAAAATCAAAACCAAAAAAGAAAAAAAATAGGGTAATTTTAATGTTTCACTTATGCATTTCATTTGCATGACATAGATCTTGTATTATAGTTGCATATCATCATTTAAAAAAATTGATCCTCATATTTTTATTCATTGTGTGGAGTAAAAAAATCTCAAAAAAAAAAGTCATTTTTTTTTCAATAATGCATTTCATATACATGCTAGCTTATTTAACCTCATATGCATTTCACATAGGAAAGATAGGAAATAACCATCTTTAGATTAATATAATGAATCAGAGCATAAATCAAGCATCACATCCTACATATCATCATTTAGAATAAAAATAGGGTCAGGGTCTTTCACATAGACATCATTTTTCATACATGCTAGTATTACTTCATTTAGTATCATTCACAAGAGCTTTAGTTCAGATTTGCATGAAACAAGTTTTATGGGGTTAAGTCATTTAAACTTTTAAAAAGTCACCATGTAAAACCATGTAAAATAGTATTTACATCTACGTGTGCATCCATTAGCATTTTTCACGCATCATTCATGTGAAGTCATATAGATAGTCACATATGTAAAGTTTAAGTTAAACCACTTTAGGTAAGCATATCATACATTTTAAATTAAAAAAATCCACAAAATAATCTTCACATTTGCATATGCATCTACAAACATTTTTCATGCATTTCATTTAATTATTTTACTGTCGTGAAAAATCATTTGAATAGTTAAATAGTTAAATTTTGAGTCAAGCACAAAAGTTTAGGTGAGCATATCATGTTTAAAAAAAAAATGTAAAGTCTGTCATTTGCATATACATTCACTAGTATTTTCATGCATTTCATCATTATCAATCATTTAGGTGATCAAATAGGTATAAAGATTGGATGAAGCACTAAATTTTAGGTGAGTTTATTGTGCATTTTTGACATCATCGATTTTTTTACTAATTTATCTGGCATTCATGCACTCTTAAAAAAATGGATCAAAATCAAGAGTAAATAAGGTGAATCATGAATAAAAGAAAATGCGCAAAAAAAGAAGGAAAATGCAAGTTTCATCAAGGAAAATTCTCGATTAAAAATGATTCAGAAGGAGACCTTTGATTTAACCAATGACCTGATTATCTTCCATCAATAAATCTGAGTATCAAAGCCAATTTCCTCAGCCAAACCTTGAACTCATGTGCTATTTTAGAGAACTTTGAGAGTAATATTTGGTGTTTTATCTTGAATTGCATCTGAGTTTTCTGAGCATTAATTTCATATAAAAAAGAGAAAGAAAAAGATGATTAACTTTATAATATTTTGACTTTCTCAAAGTTTAAGAGAATTCAGTTCGAATGAAATAATGATTCTTATAGGCCAATGATAGAACCATTAGAAATTTCAAGTTTTTTGAAAATTACAAAATATTTTTGTGTGTTCTCTAATTTGGCTTAAAACTTGTTTCATCTTGTTTATACTTCTTTTACACCTTACTCGTGTACACAGTCCAACTTGTGTTGTTATTTGGAGTTTTAGAACCGTTTATGTGAGTGTGGGGTCCATTTAGTTTTGAAAAACTCTTCGATTTTCTAGATGTTTATCTAAAATAAGAGTTGAGTAATATTCCACTTAGGAGACGAACGGTTTAAAATAAAAATACCCCTTTTAGCTTATTTTATTTGAGGAAGATCGGGTGGAGTTCTGAGTGAAGTTAAAAAAAAAAGGTGAGCCAGAAAGTTATGCCTCCATTACGATCTGCTAAGACCGCCTTCGGGTAAAGGTCTCGGTAATGGATGTGTAAAAAAAAGAGAGAATTGAAACAGAAAGAGCTACAATCATTGTGATCAGTTAGGGCCTCCTTTGAGTAATCTGAGCTTGCCTATGATAAAATAGTCAAGGGACGAACTACCATGTGTATGGTGCCCCTGCAATGGATATGTGAAAGCTACTGTTTAAAAAAAAAAAAAAAAAGAAAAGAAAGAAAAAGAAAAAATTTGAGCGAATCCTCATTATCCTAGTGTATTATTACTTAGCTCGAGTGGAGGGTAATTTAATGGAAAATTCAAGAGTTATTAAAGGCCAAGTGAATTTTCTTCTTGCATAAACATATCTAATTTGAAAAATAACAAAATTGAAAGGACTGCTCAACACTGTATAGAACTTTAAATGCGATGAAACCTGTTTTATAGTTAGATTAGTTAACATTGCATGATATATTATATTTTTCTTAAACCTTAAAATTTTTATGATGAGGCTTGGGTTGTTTATTTCAAATATTGGACTAATAAATAGGAAGCAAGATATATCATCGTAACAGAGAATTGTTGAAAAACTTGGGCAAAGCCAAAAGATTCAGGTGAGAGTTTGTCGTAT
Source organism: Gynostemma pentaphyllum (assembly GCA_028015215.1). NCBI lineage: Eukaryota > Viridiplantae > Streptophyta > Magnoliopsida > Cucurbitales > Cucurbitaceae > Gynostemma > Gynostemma pentaphyllum. The sequence continues at coordinate 16,032,130 of CM051345.1, forward strand.
CCTACTCTTGAAATATAATGATCAACATGTTTTATCGGGATAAGGCCAAATTAATACTGGGGCAACCTCGGTTGAATTGACATTTTTCATATACTGAAACACATATTTCTAAAGGTTCATGATTGGGTATAATTTTACTAAGCTGATCATCATTTTTAGCCGTGTTCTTTCAAAGATTAGGTCAATAAAACATTCAAGTGTTTTTTTTCCTAAAAAAATATTATGAATTACTCTTGATAGTTATCTAAGACAGCACATGAGTATCTTACCAAATAATCCTTAATCTTCCAAGCCAAATGACACACCAAATAATTCTTGATAGGCCATTCCAGATACTAATTTCCCGAAGCTTCCCAAAGGCCAGTCCAAGTGTATTGCTACTTTCAGAAGCAATTCAAATACCTTATCAAACCTTTTCAAAGTCTAAATACCTTACCAAGGATTCCCAAGTGCTTTACCAAACCTCTCAAAAGTCAATCTAGGTTGCCTTTTCAAACACTTCCTAAAGGGTAGTCCAAATCCCTTAGAATGCCAATCCAATTGCCTTATTTAAAATGTCATTCTAAAAGCCTTACTCAAATTTCTGAAAAAGTCAATCCAATTGCTTTGTCAGATATTTCCAAAGGCCAATCCTGAAATCTTGCAAAAGATCTCAAAGGCCCATCCAAGTGTTTTATCAAGGTTATGTTGAGATCTCCTTCTTGAATGTCAAATACCCATGATTTCTCCTAGATGGAAACTATTGAAAAAAAAAAGACATTTTCTTTACTTCATTGGTTAATTTTTATTTACTCATGATCTTGATCTAAAACTTTTTGAAAAAAAATAGAGGTAGATAAATGAGTCGCTATGAGAAATTAAAATTGTCAAAGAAAAGAAACATCAAGCACATGCATTATAGATTTCATATATTTTAGTGATGTTACATTGTTTCCAACTTATAATCCATGTTAAGTGTCTCATTAACAATAGACTGTAGTTGAAAAATCATGCATCTCAATATGAAGATAAATTCACATGCATATAGGGAGATTTCTTGCACATATTATTTAGTTATGGACATTTTCTGTCATATATGATTATGTGTTTCTACACATCACATCATTGACATCATAATAAATTCATATTCATGTCCATTTCGAGGGAGATCATTCCATCATCATCATCTCAAACTGTGTATTTATCTCATGCATTTCTTTATAATAAGACATTTCTCATAGGTCATTCATCATCTCATATGTATAAAATCATATATGCATCTCATGCATTTCTTCATAATAGGGCATTTTGAATAGGCCACTCATCATCTCATTTGTAAAAAAAGGGCATATGTGCATCTCATGTGCATGCATTTTCTTATAGGTCACTTGTCATGCCATTTGCAAAAGAAAAATATATACATGAATTTTCTCAATAATGACAGATATCATAGGTCATTTCTCATGTCATTTGTAAAAAAAAAATATATATCATTCATGCATCTCATGCATTTCCACTAATAAGGCAAATCACAAGTTATAGGTTTACCTCATTTGTAAGATAAAGAAACATAACATCATATATACATTCATTTTCTCAATATTGAGACATATATCATAGGTCATTTACATGACATTTGAAAAAAAATGCATTCCATGCATACATCACATACTTTGTCAATTTTGTATGACATGTATCTTATGCATAAAACCACATTGGTCATCATTTTTCATGTCATTAAAAAAAAAGTTGCGATAAATGCATCTCAAGCAGACTTTAAGGTCATTTGTCATATCATTTCTAAAAAAATCCATGAAAATCATATATGCATCTTCTTCATTTCTCAATAATGGGTTATTTGCATAACAAACATAAGTTACATGATACATGCATAATCTAAAAGAAAAGTCAACTCATGGACTTCTTATTCAAGAGCATGAATTATCGTTTAGGATCATGAAAAATATTGCAGTTTTAAAGACCATGAGTTTTTATTCATCACATGTGCATGCATCGCCATATAGTCTGTCAGATATTACATTCTGCACATTCATTTTTCATTATTACGAGCATGATTAGTCTGATTCTATAAAATCATGGTTTGAGTGATATTCGCATAAGTTAAACTGATATGCATCTTGCAACACTGAGGTAAAATCTTATATGACAATTTGTGAATGTTTTTGCAATTGTTAATGGTGTATCAGATATTGCATTATGCATGATCATTTTTCATTGTTACGAGCATGATTAGCCTTGTTCTTTAAGAGCATAATTTGAATGATATTCGCATCTAAAGCCAAATTGATATGCATTTTGCAACACTGGGGCAAAATCATGTATGGTAATTTTGTAAATGGTTTTGCACTTGTTAATAAGATTTTTTGCGTACATCTTATTACTTGACATGACGTGATAAAATAGACATTCAAATTATCTGAAATTTTGGGTTTCCCATAGTTGATTGCATCATTGCTTATGTCATCTTGTTTTTCATTTGCATAATAAAACTTAAGGATATCATGCAAAATCATCAATATCATCGTCTTCAAAATCTTTTGAAGCTTCTTTTTAAAAAAAAAAAAAAAAATCATCCACCATTCATCATGCATCACACTACATTTTTCTCAGTATCATTTAAAAAAAAAATGCATCATACATTCATATCTCATTGTGTACAAATCATTTGAAGAAAAAATTTGTTCAATTCATTTCTTTGTCTTCAAATCCTTTAAATTAAAAAATGTCATCGTGCATCACATCATATTTTTTCTCAACATAATTGATTTTAAAAAGATTAACCATGCATTCATATCTCATTGTGTTCATACTTTGTAAAATTTGAAAAAAAAATTGTTCATCAAGCATGCATCATGCATCACATGACATTTTCTCTATACATCATGCATCCATATCTCATTCTCTTCAATATCATTTGATGATTAATCCAAAAAAATCTTGCATCCCATGCAGATCCATCTTTATCACATTCAACTTTCTTCAACATTATTGAAAGTAAAAAAAATATCATTTCATAATCATACACATTATTTTCACCATGAGACTTCGGCAACCCATTGATCTTGAGTTGAAAATTTCAAAAATCTCATTTCTCATAAAAATTAATCTTTACTTTTTTTCGGTTAAATAGAACCATACTTTTGGTCTAGTCCCGATATAGGTCGAAGCCTGCGTCAATCCAGGTCCATCACTTTTGTTTATCTTTCAGTTAAATCAAACCTTACTTTTGGTTTAGTCCCGATATAGGTCGAAGCCTGCGTCAATCCAGGTCCATCACTTTTATCTTTCGGTTAAATCGAATCATACTTTTGGTTTAGTCTCAGTATAGGTTGAAGCCTGCGTTAATCCAGGTCCATCCCTTTTATTTATCTTTCGATTAAATCGAACCATACTTTTAGTTTAGTCTCGGTATAGGTTGAAGCCTGTGTCAATCCATGTTCATCCCTTTTATTTATCTTTCGATTAAATCGAACCATACTTTTGGTTTAGTCCCGGTATAGGTTGAAGTCTACGTCAATCCAGGTTCATCGCTTTTATTTATCTTTCGGTTAAATCGAACCATACTTTTGGTTTAGTCCCAGTATAGGTCGAAGCCTGTGTCAATCCAGGTCCATCGTTTTTATTTATCTTTCTGTTAAATCGAACCTTACTTTTGGTTTAGTCCCGGTATAGGTCGAAGCCTGTGTCAATCCAGGTCCATCGCTTTTATTTATCTTTCGGTTAAATCGAACCTTATTTTTAGTTTAGTCCCAGTATAGGTTTAAGGCTGCGTCAATCCAGGTCCATCGCTTTTGTTTATCTTTCAGTTAAATCGAACCTTACTTTTGGTTTAGTCCCGGTATAGGTCGAAGCCTGCGTCAATCTAGGTCCATTGCTTTTGTTTATCTTTCGGTTAAATCGAACCTTACTTTTGGTTTAGTCCCGGTATAGGTCGAAGCCTGCGTCAATCCAGGTCCATCGCTTTTATTTATCTTTTGGTTAAATCGAACAGTACTTTTGGTTTAGTCCCGGTATAGGTTGAAGCCTGTGTCAATCTAGGTCCATCGCTTTTGTTTATCTTTCGGTTAAATCGAACTGTACTTTTGGTTTAGTCCCGGTATAGGTCGAAGGCTGCGTCAATCCAGGTCCATCACTTTTGTTTATTTTTCTGTTAAATCGAACCCAACTTTTGGTTTAGTCCCGATAGAGGTCAAAGCCTGCATCAAACGCGGTCCGTTGCATTATAAACTTTTTCAGCAAAATCAAATCCATACTACAGTTCAGCCCTGGTAAAGGCCAAATCTTATGTCAAGCAAGTTATACTCTTTCCAGTCCACTAAAAAGACTCATTTAAAAAAAAAAAATCAACAAATTTGTGCCTTCCAAATACTATATCTATTTCCTTTGTCCAACTTTTTAATTTTTAAAAGATGAACAAAGGGGGGCAACTGTAGATACCGTATTTTGTCCAAGCCAAATTTATTAATTTTTATTTTTAAAATAAAGAAAATTGAAATAAAAAATAAAATTTGATTGTTTTAAAAATAAAGATAATTTTATTCTTAAAAATAAAATTGATCCTTATATTTTAAAAATAATTAGATTTTAATTTTGTTTTAAATTTAAATGATAAAGATGATTTTTATTTCAAAAATAAAATTGGCTCTTAATTTTAAATATAAAATAGTTTTCGATTTTATTTATTTTAAAAGTTGTTATTTTAAATTTGTTTTTTTAATTATTGTAGAGATAAGATAGTTAATTTTAAATTATTTTGAAATGGTCAAAGATAATTATAATTTGGGATAGATTTAATTATATTTTATAGAGATATTATTTGATTTAGATTGAGTTAATCTCTACGAATTATCTGCTATTATCATTAGCTGTGACGACCTGTCACTTTAAAATGATTTTAATTAGAAAACACAGCGGAAGTCTTTTATTTTAAGAAAAATTGGCGTGATTAAGTTTGAAAATAGGCTAGCCAAAACCTGTTTACATCTTAAATTCAGACATCTAAAAACACAAGGAACTTTAAGTTCCTATCAGGAGTTCAAAATGATTTATAAACATAAAAGTAAAGACAAAGCTCTTAAGAGCCATTTACAAATATACAACTCCAAAATTATATAAAATTCACGAAACCATGTACATGGATTTTTACAACCACCTAGTCCATCTCAAAGTCTTCATCCCTCGATCATGCAGCACCATCTCCTCTCCCTCGACCTCTAGCCAGGGCATTACCTGAAATTTTGTAATATCATGAGCTAACAACTTAAGCCCAGTGAGAATAATAAGAATAAAAAGTAAAAATAGACCTCAAACTCGCATTTCGATTTGTGTCCAAGTAATCCGACACAATCATTCCTAAAGTTCTCCAAACTTGAAGTAATTTCATTCTAAACTCTCCAAGGGATGACATTAATAACACTCGTAGTTAAATCCTCATCCATTAACTTGTTATGACATAAATAAGAAAAGTAAATAAACTTTGCATAAAATATAACATCTCGATTCTCTTTCTCATTAATCATAAACATGAATGCATGAGAGCATCCCGTAGGATTCGCATACGCCCTTATGCATGAAGAAGGTAACGTGGTCTATCCCGTAGGATCCATCGTTGTCCCTCCTTTTCTTTCTCACTTTCTTTTGTTTTTCTATGAAGGTGATGCGGACACTACCCGTAGGCTCCAACATTCTTCCCCCTTCATTTTCTTTCTCATTTTCTTTTCTTTTTCTGAAGGTGATGCGGACACTACCCGTAGGCTCCAACATTCTTCCCCCTTCTTTTCTTTCTCACTTTCTTTTCCATGATGCGAGATGTTATGGTGCAATATGATATGTTTTGGAGTAAATAAATAAAATGCAGAATTAAAGTAGCCGATACAAACATAAAGTAAAAGGCATAAAGTAAAGGACATAAAGTAAATAAAAAGGAAACTCCGGACGAACGATATGTCAATCGAACTCCGCTAACAATAATAAAAGTAAAATCATAACTTAAACGATTAACCTAAACCTACAAGGATTCTAAACTTCCAACATAATCTGAGGTTCTATTAACCATTCTACATAAAAGTTTGGATCTTTTAACTTCCAATGATCCAACCTAAGCTTCGAAATGAATCTAACTTAGAATCTTCTAAGATTCAATAGTTCCCTCGAGAACTTCTAAGTTCTCACTTAAAGGATTAACTCCTAATCCTAAGGGCACTAACTCACATCCCTCTAATCTTAGATTCGGTTTCTAGTCTTAGTTTCAAATTCTACAAACCTTCATACTCATTCACTTTCTATAGTTACTTTAAATCCTAATTATTCTCACCTTAGCCAAATAATATTTGCTCCAAGTCTCCAATTCCCACGAAACAACAACCGAGCAATCGCTCCTACAATTCACCAATTGCACAACATATTATAACTCATAACTAAGATGAGAACAAGTGTGCATTTTTGGGTGAATAGTGATTTCGGATGAATAGTGTTTTCAGGTGAATAGTGTTTTTCGAAAATCCGAGCTCAAAATAGTCAATTTCCATGATAGAAATTCATGATTTCAACTTCAAAACTCATTTATAATAAAAAACGAACAAATCCATATAAAAAGTTTTGAAAACTTACTTTTTGGGACTTCCCTTAGAGAACGGGAAACTCCGAAAAGGTAGGTTGGAATAAACTCTAAACCCTAAACGCGAAATTAACTACTAAAATCGAAATTAAAAAAATAATAATTAATCTAAATACTTAAATTGAAATAAATAAATAACATTAAATAAATATAAAATAAAAAAAAAAAAAAAAAATTTCACTTCAAAATAACGGGACGTTACATTAGCTTATCTCAATCTATTTTAAATAACTCTAATTTTGGCTATAAATAGGAGCCCTTACTCTTAGAATAGTAGAAAGACATGAGAAACGGTAGAAAAACAAGAAAAAGAGAGAAAAAAATTAGAGAAAATGTAGACATCATGTCTCAAAATTTTGGGGAGAGAAAACCTATCAAATTTCTCCATCTCATTCTCTCCCAAACCAATGCATCCAAAGGTAGATTATTTTCTCTTCTTTAGATTATTTCTTAGTCATATGAGTCTTTTGTATTTCCATTAAATTCGTGATTTTTAGGTTCTGATTTTTATTGTGTGGTTAATTTTATTTGAAAATATACTGATAGACAAAGATATAGGAAAAAGAATCAATCAATTCCGATTTCTGGTTTGAGAGTTATGATTTTTTGAAGTTGAAAGATTTAACAGGATTTACTGTTTCGGAAAAAACTGCAGCATCTTTGATCATGAATATTTTCGGTGATGTTTCTCTGATATTTATCTTAAAAATTTATTTTTTCATAAAATTAGACTGATAAAGAAAACTTTAGAAACAAGAATCACCTCGTTTGGATTAGTATATAAAAAGATATGATTTTTGAAAGTTGATACATATGCTGCAGAATTTTTGTATTTAGAAAACGGGATTGAGATTTCTTTTTCATGAATTCTGATTTCTATTGATAAAATTAATTTATTTTAAAATTATAGGTCAATGATAGATCAATAAGGTGTAATTAGAAAAAGAATCAAGTTAAAACACATTTAGATTAACGAGATATGAAATTTTCCAGTTTAGACTTTGATTTGAAACACTTGGTACTTTTAATTGGCTTGTGATACTAGTACATTAAAATTCTTTTATTTTTTATAAAAAAATTATCTTAATAAAATTATATTTTGGGGAAAGAGTAATATGTTTATTGCGAATTTGATAAATGCGTGGAAATCGTCACAATTGTGAAGGCTGAGTAATGTGTTTATCACAGTCTCAATAAGTGTACAAAAACCCTAGAAATAACTATAGTTTTAAATAATAAATACTAGATTTATTGTTTTAAAATAAAAAGAAGTATTTTGAGTAAAAAAATAATAAAAATGTTTTAAAATATAAATACAAACCCGATGATGGGATTTTGAGAAGTAACGACTCTCAATTTCTCTAGGTGAGGAATTCCCAATTCCAATATTGTTCAATTAACGGTCATAACCCCGCTCAATTAATCTTTGAACTTACGTCATTCTTGATGTTAAGAGAAGATTTAAATGAGACATTTGTTTTCATAAATAAAATCAAATTTTCACCAATTAGTTTAATTAAGGACCAATAATTTAAAATTAGATAATATAAGATAAGATTAGGGTAACCGTTTTTTAAATGGATGTCGTAGGGTGCTAGTACCTTCCTTATGCATAAATGACTCCCGAACCCGATCTAGCTTTCGTAGACTATTTTTATTAATTAGGTGACCAATCACACCCGAATTTGGTTGGTGGCGACTCCAAATTTTTCCTTTTCATAAAGAGGCCTATAAATTGGACGTTGGCACTCTGTGTCGCAATTACGTTGTGACAAAAACCAAATCCGAAAATAAAACAATAGAATTATATAATACCTGAAGCGAAACATTGAATAAAATAAATGTTCAAAAACGTTCTACTTAAGAAACACAATTAGTACAATTCTAAGATCCAATGTAAAATACACAAAAGCGGCAACACAAAATGGTAAATTATTCATATCCAATAAAACAGAATTGTTCTAAATGAATTAAAAATCCAGCAGGAAAAAACAAAAAACAAATAGAAAAAAAATTCAATCATAATTAATCAGATTTCTGCTCGAATAATATTCATAATGAGAAATGTGTCTCTTCATCCTAGGTCTTCCAGTTAGACATCGCATATCTGAGGGGGTAACGACCACTTGTTCAACATCAAATGGCACTTCCCACTGCTTCTTCTTGCCAATAGGTATAACCAAACCAGAATAGGTACCTTTAAGAGTTTCAGTTGAATATGAGCGATGAACGTAAGCAAAGGAGGAAGATTTGTGAAAGTAATAGATGCACAATCATGAGAACATGGTATATGAAAGACCTTGGGTCTCCTAAGAAGATACTAGGATTGAAATTATGAGAGACATCTAAGAGGAGATTATTATTAAGTCAATCTGATTATCTTGAGAAATTATTGAAGAAGTTTCTTATGGCTGATTGTAATCCTGTACGAATACCATTGGCTTCTCATTTCAAGTTGTCAATGAACCAGTCTCCAGTGATAGAGAAAGAACAAGTTGAGATTGATAAAGTTCTTTACTCAGTTGTATTTGGTTGCTGAATGTATGTTACGATATTCACATGTTCAAATTTGACATATGCGCTTAGTGTAATTAGTAAGTTTATGTCAAATTCTGGAAAGGCTCAAGGGTATGCAGTCAAGCATCTGCTGAGGTATGTGAAAGGTACTCTAGACATTGGTTTGGTTTATGGAAGAGCTCAAGACAGAGAAAGATTTAATGTAGAAGGCTTTGTAGATGCAGATTATGGTGCAGATCTTGATAAAAGAAGGTCCAGAACTGGTTATATGTTTAAGTTACATGAAAATACTGTGAGTTGGAAGTCTTTATTGCAAAATATTGTTGCTCTGAGCTCAATTGAATCAGAATATGGTGCTTTAGTTGGTGCAACTAAAGAAGTTTTCTCGTTGCAAGGGTTGATCGGTGAAATTATTGGAAAACCATATGGTGTAGTTGTGAATTGTGATAGCCAAAGTGTAGGATCGATATGACTAGAGGGGGGTGAATAGGGTTTTAGGTTAATTTAAAAACTTTTTCGATTATGGTTTCTAATTAACAAGTTAATTAGACTTTTTAAGCTTAAGCAATCATTATGAATACTATTTTACAATTCTTTTAACAAAGTAAGCTAATATCTAATAAACATGGGAAATATTAAATCACTATTTAATTTATAACTACCAAGATTGCTTCAACAGATTCAAGCAATAAATATGTCAAGCATCAATTTAATTCCTAATGATTTTTTATATTAAAGATCTCAATTTATTAGCACAATAAATAAATAATAATTAATAAAGTGCAATAAGTAAATAGGATAGGGTTAGAAAGTTGACACCAAATATATAGTGGTTCAGCCAAAATCCGGCCTAGTCCATTCCCCGAGCGCCTCTCAGAATTGTATATCTTTTCCAAAGGAAGTACAACTCAATCCTTTTACCGGGCTCAAGATCAAACCCAATAGTTTTTTTTCTAGGATCCACTACAACAAATATTGATTTTCATAGCGTTGACAAAACGCTATGCTTGATAGTTCATAGTGTTTTTGAAAACGCCATGGTTGCCCACGTAATTAAAAGTCTGAGACATTTGATAGCCTTAGATACATGCTATCGTATGTGCTATAAACGTATCAATGGATTGCATACTTTGAGTGTTATGAAAATATAACATAACGTCTCAATAACGCTATGATAACTTTTAATATAGCTATATTAAAACGCTATTGTATATTAGTAATAGCCTTTTACTAACATCATGATTTCTCTTATAATTCAGGTCCATTTATATTTATAGCGTTTGTAACAGACTATCTTGTTTGCTATAATAAACCTGCAATTAGTACTATAACTTGATTGTTATGAAGATGTATCACAACATTTATAATGGAACTTACAGAAACTTTGCTTTTTGAACTAGTAAACAAAAATTACTTCTTGATTGTAACTTTCATAACTTAAAGGAAAGTCATACAGAATATAAGATTCATCCATCCATAAAAGTAAATTAGCAAAAAATTATACATAAAGTGCATAATTTAAATGTATCAATTACGACAAAATAACATAAAAACCATAGAAATGAAGTATACTCGATTACATAAGTCTATAGTAACTTTAAATTAAAATAGACACCGAGGTCAAACAAAACTCTGACTAAAAAGGCTACGCAATCAAGATCATGAAGACTTCCGCTCTATCAACCTACAAAAAAGACATCATAAGTCATTTTAATAAACTATTATATTATTTTACATGCAAATCACAAAAAAGGTAAAAAAATTGGTGTTTTTACCCATAATGACTTTATTTGCCGGCCATGCAATTCTACTCCAACAACTTCTTCAATAGTTGACATATCCGAAGAAGGCCTCCACAAAAATGTATCTTGTTTTTTTGGCTACATCACCCAAACTGTGTATGCATGAAGACCAAGGGGAACATGATGATTTAACCATAATGCACCATATTTTCATGAAGAACAACTTGCAAGTGGAAAATAATGGAAATAGAAAGATTGATGTTAATTACACGAGTATTATATCATATAGCAACTGACTATCATTTTCCGTGGAAAATCAAGAGTTCTTTCCTGCGACATTCTCTTGCTTAGAGAGATTAGGGAAGCTACTAGACTCCAAAGGCTTACACAACCCCAAAATCTGACAGTTTAATGTGGCCATAACGATCAAGCAGTAAATTATCGGGCTTGATGTCTCTAAAAAGTAGAGGAAGTTTATATTACTTACATAGAAAATCATATTCAATGAAGTGTTATATGAGTTCTGAAAATTTAAAAAACACACACACACTAACTGATGCGGTGAGGGAGAGGGAGAGGGAGAGAAAGATAAGAAGCATAAAACGTGATTCACCATGAAACTTTTAGCAAGCAATCTAGTACAGTAGAACAAATGGCATAAAAGATTGAATTTGGATGCAAAAAACACACGATGCAGTTTTGAGCTGATAAAGTGATACTACAACATATTTGAAGGATATTGTCATCTTAAAATGTTAAAAAAATCTTAGAAATACAGACATTTGAAATTGTAATCAACTCCCAACCAATATTGCTTCAAGCGTGTAATAAAACTACCAACATCTGCTCAAAATAGTATCTTCTACTAGAATGGCTGCAATTAAATAATTATGAAGGCCTGAGTTTCTAGGGGAAGAATTCCTATACATTTTAAGTAGCAAATTCACATCCAACTATGGCTCACTAAAACTATTAGCACACTCTGTTTTTCCAAACAATTCACCACCAAAAAAGAGACTTCTAACCATTTTTTCCTTTATTTGATTCTTAAGACTTATTGCACTTGATTTAACTAAAAAAATAACAGTAGTATCCAGAAGATAGTTACAAGTGAAACCATCAGTAATTTCAGATATGCATTAGCAACAACAGAAGTACTACACTTAGCGATGACACCACAAATGAAGACCGGGTAAAACTATGAACACAAGTATGCTATAAAACAGTTAGAAAAGTAAATGTCTTAGATAGATAATGTGTATGCACATCCTGGTACACATGCATACATTTGAGGGTCTGTGTCTGTCTACAGATCAGTTTGTGTACTATGTACTGTGTTTATATTTCACAATCTTAGAGAGGCATCAACTACAATCAGATAAAAAAAAATTCCTCTCTCTCCTATCTTGCAATGACTTCATCTGAGATTTGTAATGATTCTTAATGTATTGCTTAGCAGCCTCGACATTCTATTTCGTTGCACTTTAAGGTACATCTTCAACCTCATTATCATTTTCGGTTTCCTTTTTGACTCTATGATGAAACTTATGTGACCAACTCGTTGCTGAATCCATAATTCAATCACAATCATCTATTAATCCCTTCAACATGTTCACATAAAAGAAACAACAAAAACTCATACATCCATCGCGAGATTGGGTACTGCTTTATAAAATTGGATTATGTCACACACACCAACTAATCAAATTACTAAACTAACCAAAGATGGTCATCAATGCAAGATAAACACGAAAACTCGATTTCTAATAAAATTCACATTCAGAGCCTCATTGCTTGATCATTCTTTCTCCCTTCATACTGTAAAAGCTTATAAAATTAAAAATTACAAAAAATGGAAGTATATATCAAGGTAATGCTACTTTTAGTTCATCAAATCATTCTTACTCCACATTTCTCAACTGTCACATTTCTACTCCACAATCTAAAGAAAAAAAACTCAAATTAAATCCTTAAAAACCTTAATATTTCTCCATAATCCACCCACAATCACAATATTTCAATGTAATCTTAAGCACTAAAAAAAAGTGATTCCTTTAAAATCAATCCTCTCTTGATTATAAAGGGCATGATTAACCATAAATTTATGGGGCAAAAAAAAATTAAGAAAAAGGGAGAAACAAACAAAGCTAATGAAAGACTCACAGTTGATAAATCAATAATTACACAAATAACTATATCAAAATAAAATTAAAAAAAAAATCTAACCGAAAGAAAGAGAATATTTTTAAAAATATATCATATTGATATTGATAGAAGTTGAGCCTAGAGGAATGATCAAAATGAGAAGAAAAGCCTCAAACAGGTACAAAACCTTATAAAAAAAAAGAGAAAGCAAGCTAAACATCTCAACTCCATTTACTTTTTTGGACATAATATTTGTGGATAAACCTAGTAAATTATTAAGCAAAATGAGGAAATAGCTACTGAGATAGCAGAAAATAGGACTCAATGATTCAATAGTATATTTCTTCTTGTTACATATTATTCCTTGCCAAAGTTGTTATTTGTTAGACCAATAACTAGAGCCAACATGAGCATAGCTCAATTGGTTTGACATATACTCCCTTCCTCTTGAGGTCGAAGGTTCGAGTCCCCCCTCCCCCACTTTGATGTAATCTCAAAAAAGAAAAGAAAAAAAAAAGACCAATAACTAGAGAATATGTGTACTTACTTTTATTATATATCACTACTTGGCTCAACATTTATGGTGAGAAATTTTCCCTCATTCTTGTCTCATTTATTTTGGTACCTTTTACCTTTTCTATTGTTTCATTTTCTTCCTTAATCATCTCATACAAATAACTTGTAAGATTCAATTAGAGAAATCATAACATAAAAAAAAGGAGACCGAATGCTTAAATCTCAAGATCAATCATATGTGAGTAGAAGAGTTTCATGTCAAAAAAATAGTAGAGATGGAGGGGAAGTGAATGTCAAAGTATATGGAAGCATGTACTTCAAAATTAATTTGGATCGATTAGTGAGTTTGAAAACTAAAGTGGATCCTCCTAATTTATTTAGAAACAAACTAAACATCCCTGTTCTTTTAAAATGAAATTATTACTATATAAAATTTAATTACTTTAATAGTGATGGTTTCATTCAAGTTAGGATTTACTGAAAGTTTAGAATAATGCCTTAGTATAATTAATGAAAGGGTAAAATGCAAATAAGACCCCTGTGGTCTTTTCAAAATGCATGAACACCCCCTGTACTTTGGAAATGGCAAATCGCACCCCTGTGGTTCCAAATTTTTTCAATCAGACCTCTCCCCTTCAATGTCAATAATTTTCTTTTAGCCATAACTTCTTCGTTTCAACTCCGATTTGGACAATTCAAGATGTTTTAGAATTCTCATTTCAGGCTCTACATAATTGACACTTCAAAACTTTGAAATTATTAATGAATAAAAGATTTTATTAACATCGAAACACTAGGTATGATTGACATTATTAACTCTTTTGATTATTGATGATTTCAAAGTTTCGAAGCAACAATTATGTAAAGCCGGAAATGAAAATTCCAAAACATCTTGAATCATCCAAATCGGAGTTCAAACGAAGAAGTTATGGCTATAAGAAAATTATTGACATTGAAGGGGAGGGGTCTGATTGAAAAAAATTGGAACCATGCGATTTGCCATTTCCAAAGTACAGGGGGTGTTCATGCATTTTGAAAAGACCACAGGGGTCTTATTTGCATTTTACCCTTAATGAAATAATAAAGTTATTGAACACACTTTCTTCTCATCAAGTGCTCTCCCTAATGGTGATAAAACAAAGAATTACAAAAGCATTGGAAGCGATTATTTTAAAAGGAAACAATAAAAACAACATAGATCTACAAAAACGACAATAATCGTTTTTTTAATAAATCATTTGAAAAACTAGAACAATCTTTCCTTTTAAAAATAATTTGTATTTTATAGGTTAGATTAGACTTAGACCCAAAAATATTATACAAGCTTAATCTTTCTCTCACAATCAACATCTTGAACAACCCCAAACTCTAGACAATATTCAACATTGAAAACCAAATGATCAATGTGTTCCTATTTGAGACATTGATGTCAAACCACACCTGAGGTGAAAAATAGAAATTTAAAGAAATTTCTCAACAACTCATTGCAGTGTTTAATTTAAAGAGAAATTTAATTTCATAACTAGTTTACATTTCTATAGAACAGAAAATGCCCAACAACGAAAGAAAGTCAAACTCATCACAAAATACATTAGAAAAACAAAAAACTTTCATCTAAAACATCATTTTCACATCTTCCCACTGAAAATTATCAGGGAAAATTACTCGTTCTTGTTGAATTTTCATAAAATTCACAACATTACACATGTTATAACATCATCCAATATGAGATCACACTTAAAACGAAGAGATTTTAAAAAATCACGATGACTTTTTATTGGTAAATTGAATTGAATTTTTGACAGCTAAAAATAATAATTGGGCATAACAAATAGAGAAATAGCATGTATATCTTGATATAAGACGAAAAATTAAAAAATCTCAGTGAAATTTTGTGATAACAATAATAAGATCAGAAGAAACAAAAGCGGAGAACTCCTGATTTTGTGTAACAAAAATAAGAATAAGAGATCAAAACAAGTGGTCAATAAGAAGATGAAACTATCATAAAACCCTAAATTATAAAAAGGAAAAGGGAGGCGAACATAATTATGAGAAGATTAGGAGAAAGAGGAAGACAAGAGTAGAAATTCTATTGAGTAAAATCTATCGTTCTCGCCAATACCCTAAATTGCAAAAATTGGATTTGAAATCGCACATCCCTTGGATTGAAATATGAAGTCATTCTCGCCTTGGACTAAAATTGCCTTGCACTGAATTCTCATTGGACTTGAAACCACCTTCGACTGAGAAATTAAAATTTAGGGCTAAAGCTTTTGAGGATTAAGAAATCGCAAGTTGAAGATAATGGAGATAAGAAATCGTGAGTTGGAAAACAATGGGGGATGAGAAATTGTTAGATGACAAAATTTTAGGGTGCGGGTTTGACGAGAAAGAGAGATAAAAGCGTTAAAAAGGAATTTTTTTGGGATAGAAAAATGGAACGCGCGTCTGTTTTTTACACATATAAAATAGCGTATCTAATTAGACGCTATACTTAAATGTTATAATAGACCATATTTGTTGTAGTGTCAAGAACAAACCTGATCCTTTTACTAGGAACAAGATCAAACCCACGTTCCTATTTTCACGGGCTAGGAAACTGACCCCAGGTGTGAATTAATAATTTTACACACTTACAAATCTCTCAAAAAGATTGAATATGAAATTCAAAGCTCACAAGAAGCTAATAAACCACCCAAAATAAATCCCAAATAATATGAAAATTTACTTGAAAGCACTTCAAGAATGGAGATCAAAATTCTAAAATTTCTTACTATTTTTGCTCATTGATTTCGGCCACTTGAAGAAGGAAGAAAAGGCAAATAGTTGTTGGCCACGTGTCAAGCTCTGGTAGGCTCAAGGAATTCTGAATTTCAAATTAAATAATAATTGTGAGAGAAGCTTCAAATTCGGTCAACAAGGAAGTTCATAGGAGGTCAGGACGTGGAAGGAATTAATATACAATGGAGGGGAAAATACGTAGTTTCAAGGCATCTGGAAAAAGTAAAAAGTTTGTCTTAGAATCAAGCAGGGACGCGGGTCAAGCAGCGAGAGGATGGGGCAGCTTAGGTGGGGTCTGCTTGCGTCAGCAACAATAGGGTGCGTCAAGCGTTTGGATTCACACACGTACGAGGCGCAACATTGAGCATCGAATGCGAGGCAGTGGAGAATCAAACGGTTAACGAAAATTAAGATTTCTTTTTTATTTTAAATCTGAAATTATATATATAATAATGATTCAATTGATGAACATGAACCGTCACGACACGATTTTACAGCTGAGGGCATTTCTGAAGACTAAATTGAGGTCCATTTTGCAATGGTTTCGACAAGCTTTGACTTTAAGACTAAAGAGAGCAATTAACTCCATCTCTTGTTCTTCTCATTAGTCTTTATTAAGTCATTATTCCCTCTTTTTCCTAAATTCTCTCTAAACCAACACATAAATGGCTTTACTCAAACCTCTTAATTTTCTCTCAATTTTTAGCTGCTGTTAACCTGACCCCAAGTGGTTGTACCACTTCAGGGTCTTGTGATACTGTGACGACCCGACTCCTTTTAAATCATTTTGATGGCTGTCAAAACCAGCAAAAATAATATACTCGTTTCCTAAGATTAACTTATAGCAGTTGTAAGCAAGGTCGATTCCACTGGGACTGGAGAATTAACTTATTGTTATTGACTAATTAAAAAGGGGGGTTTTTGAGATTTCTAAACTAAGAAAACTAAGAATATTTAAAATATAAAGATTGATATGAGAGAAATTCCAACTAGAGGTATCATCTCCGTTATGGTTCATTCGATTCGATCATAGACAAAAACATACATTCAAATTCTTTTCTAGATTGACATGAGTCATTAAAGCCTAATTAACAACTTTTATGTTCTTCCTTAATTTGTCTATAGTCAAGATACGATCTAATGACTAATTCCCTAATTGATAGACAACCATAGAATACGATAATAGGATTTAACCTTTCAAAAGTATTAAGAAAAGAAGAACTATCAATCCTAGCCAATAAACACAGTACGATCGATTTATTTAGACTAGATCAAGATTTCTCACAATATGAATCAAATAGTTTCCTAAATCAATTCATATCATTCGTCACTTAGATTAGAACGATTCAAACATTTACGGATTCAATGTTCTAATTGATTAATTATCAAAACAATACCTGGGCAAAGGATCCTATTTGCACAAACATTACTTCAATAATAGAGAAGCAAAGAGAAATCAAGAATAGAAAACAAATTGAAATAAAAATTAATGAATAGGTCTCACGAATTCAAACAAACCAAACGTCGAATCAATCTCTAGTTAGAAGGATGAAATTAGCTAGACATGGCTTGAAAAACCCTAAGCAAAAGTCTAAAATCGGAAAAAGAAGTAGAAGAAGAAGAAGGAGAAGAAGACCTAAAAAATAATTCTAAACTAAATATATACATGAAAAATCGCACTGCCACCGCGGCGGTGGCGAGATAACAAAAATATTCACGATTTTACGAATCCGTTAATGCGGCGGTGGTACGTGGGCGCCGCGGTGCCCACTCTCGGGAAATTTAGCTTGAAAATTGTTTGCAGACTCACCGCCGAGGCTGTGAGCTCCTGGGCGCCGAGGCGGTAGGCCAATTTTTCAACATATGTTATTTTTCATCATTTTTTGTCTCCTTTCGCCTCGTATGACTTGGATTCACCTGAAATAGAGAAAACAAGTGAATTCATACTTGAAACTCTATGGAAAAAGCAATAAATGGGGATTTAAACATGAAAGAACAATGATAAAAATCAACATATCACATTTAAAATTCAATTGGCAGTGGAAGACTTATTATTTAATAAAAATTTGGCATGGATATGTTTAAAACTTGGACTATCCACAACCTGTATACATTTTTCACATCAGGAAATTTAAAAGTAAGGAAATGAAATTCCTTTTCCAAAATTAAAGAAGTTTATAATCATAAAACTTAAGACGAAAAGGTCTTATGAGCTTAAAAACAAATTTACATCTCAAAGACATAAGATAACAAAATAAGTCCATGGACTTTTAAATGTACATCTAGTCCATCTCAGCATCATCATCATCCAGATCAGACTTCACCAGCTCCTCTCTCCACGACCCCGAACATTACCTAAAAATGTTTGTAATATCATGAGCTAACAACAAGCCCAGTGAAAATAAACAGAATAAAAAGTAACATTAGACTCCAAACCCGTATCCGGATTTGTGTCCAAGTAAAGCTCACATTCCCTTACCTTTCAACCACCAAAATGGTTTTACATCAATATTTCACTTTTACTTACCAATTTTCCCAAATAATTGAGGAACTAACTTTCAACCATTAGGAGGATGTGTTTCATAACACATATAACATTTGAAATCTCGTTCTCTTTAATATCTTATACTATACGTAAGGTTTACATCAAATCTTACTCTCCAATTACAAGATCTTCCAATTTATTGAGAATCTAGTTCTCTTACATATATACCATGATAATTATACAAGGTTCAATACACCCTTGTATTCTCTCATTATCCAATTCAATCTTATTCCTCTTTCCTATAGCATTCGGCTATACATCAATTTCATTTCTTTTCTCTCTAGAAATGTACGTCTCACATAATGTTTCGTCTCTTTTCTCTATAGCAACTCAGGCTATAAAAAGTTTACATTTTCTTACCAAAACTTCCAAAACTTGAGAATAATAACTTCCAACATTTAGAAGAAAGCTGTCATATCACAATTCTCTCTCTTATACCTTATTCTTAATAACTCTTAAGAAATATATGGTTTATTCCCATTGGTCCTTAATAACTTATGCTAAGTTCTCTCGGTCTTAACATATTCAAATAAACACAATTTGAGATGAATGACAATAATCTTAGCTCCCGCAGGCTATATAAAAGCTCCCGCAGGCTACGTGATAGCTCCCGCAGGCTACGTGGGAGCTCTCGCAGGCTATGTGAAATGATATGAATATGTTTTCAATTGCAATTAAAATAAATATAATCATTCATCATAATCGAAAGGACATAAAGTAAATGGATCATGAATTACTCGTATACATAAAACAAACAATTAGGAACTTCAGAAAAACAATGAATGCACCGAATCAACCGGCCTCCAAATAACTCAAGATTATGACTTAATATAAAAGTCTTCAATTCCTTACTCCATTGTTTATTAAAAAAACGAAGTTCTTTATTCACAATCCTTATTACATTTGAAACCTTCATCTTCCAATAAACATTAGGAAACTCTGAAGTAAGTCTAAACATAGAATTTACAAAAGTTACTCGTTTCCTTCGAAGCACCTATGAATTCTCTCACCAAATAGAACTAACTCTAAAGCCTAAGCATGTTAGTTCACTCACACTAAACCTTTCGATTCAAATCCTATTGTAACGTCCTGTTATTTTGAAGTGAAATTTTATTATTATTATTTTTATTTATTTATTTATTTTATTTTATTATATTTTATTTAATGTTATTTATTTATTTCAATTTAAGTATTAAGTTTAATTATTATTTTGTAATTTCGATTTTAGTAGTTAATTTCGCCCGAACTCCTTTTTAATCGTTTTAATACTTTAAATTCGTTTCGGTGACATTAATAATTATTAATAGGCCAATTAATAATTATTAATCACCTTTAGATTTATTTAAGAGCATCGGGTTTCAATTTAGAAGTCAAAAGTCATAAAAGGACGTAACCGTCATTTCCAATTTCTTAAAATATCCAAATTACTATTCATTCATCTTTAAAAACACCTCATTGACTCAAAATTGACCACATTCCTCATCCTTTTCTCCCTCAAAACCGTGGGTATGGTGATTGGGAGGGATTTCTTCGGGTTTTGCTCGTTTCTCGACGGATCGGCTTGATTTCGGTTGCATCGGAAAGCCCTCGGGTCTAGGATTCTTTTCCACCCATCGATCGTGCTTCTCTCGAGATCCACGGAGTTCTCGGTAAGTAAAGTTTCAAACCCTAAGCTCCAAATAGTGTTTTAATGGAGTTTTCTTTGTTTTCTTTCGATTTCTTGCCGTGAAACTCGGTGTTTGTAAATGCGGGAGTAGTTTTAAGAGTTTTTGGAAACTTTCCCATAACCCTAAAACCGAGTTTCAGTCGAAACCCTTCCCGTTTGAAATTTACCTTTTGGGATTTGAATATGGTTATAAATTAGTGAATTAATGTTTATTGAAATTAAATTCGGGAAACTGTTTATTGTTCAAAAACCCGAATCATCGATACCCATTGAAATCGGGAACTTCGAAATTGCTTAAAACCAACTCGAAACACCTCTAAAGTACCTAAAAGCCGGAAAACCAAACCCGAGACCCACTTTTCATGGGGGGGCCGAGAGGCTCATAGTGGGGTTTATGGGGTTGTTCATTGTTTTGAGCTTTTAGATGTTAATTGATCGATGTATGTTTATTTATTAATTGTTAGATGTAATTAATTGTAGGTGTTTCGGATCATTGTTTGATCGTGCTTTCGGAAACTTGGAGCGAACTCTTATTTAGCTAAGGTGAGAATAATTAGGATTTAAAGTAACTATAGAAAGCGAATGAGTATGGAGGTTTGTAGAATTTGAAACTAAGATTAGAATCTGAATCTAAGATTAGAGGGATGTGAGTTAGTGCCCTTAAGATTAAGAGTTAATCATTTAAGTGAGAACTTAGAAGTTCTCAAGGAAAGTATTGAATCTTAGAAGATTCTAAGTTAGATTCGTTTCGAAGCTTAAGGTTGGATCATTGGAAGTTAAAAGATCCAAACTTGTATTTAGAACGATTAATAGAACCTCGGATTATATTACAAGTTTAGAATCCTTGAAGGTATAGGTTAATCGTTTAAGTTATGATTCTACTTTTATTATTGATACCGGAGTTCTATCGACATATCGTTCGTCCGAGATTACTATCTATTTTACTTATGTCTTTTACTTTATGTCTTTACTTTTTGCTCCTTTAATTTATGCATGTTTCGGTTACTTTATCATTTACATTTACTTATTTACTTTTGCAAGCATATGCATAACATCTCGCATCATTGAAAAGAAAAGAAAGTGAGAAAGAAAAACGAAAGGTTAAAGGTGGAATATGAGAAAAGTCCACACTACTTCCATGCATAAGTTTTGGTGGATAATATGAGAAAAGTCCACTCTACTTCCATGCATAAGTTTTGGTGGATAATATGAGAAAAGTCCACACTACTTCCATGCATAAGTTTTGGTGGATACTACGGGAAAAGTCCACACTACTTCCATGCATAAGTTTTGGTGGATACTACGGGAAAAGTCCACACTACTTCCATGCATAAGTTTTGGTGGATACTACGGGAAAATTCCACACTGCTTCCATGCATAAGTTTTGGTGGATACTACGGGAAAAGTCCACACTACTTCCATACATAAGTTTTGGTGGATACTACGGGAAAAGTCCACACTACTTCCATACATAAGTTTTGGTGGATACTACGGGAAAAGTCCACACTACTTCATACATAAGGATAAGGGTGGATAGTATGTGAAAATCCACATTACCTTCATTTCATGCATAAATGGCGAATGCGTATCCTACGGGATGTACTCATTACTTTTATGCATATGATAGATGAGAAAGAGAATCGAGATGTTATATTTAAGCAAAGTTTTATTTATTATTCTTATCTATGTCATAACAAGTAATTGGATGAGGATTGACTACGAGAGTTAGTAATAACATCCTTTTAGAGAATATAGAATGAAATTACCTAGAGTTGAAGGACTTTAGGAGTGAATTGTGTCAGATTAATTGGACACAAATCGAAATGCGAGTTTGAGGTCTATCTTTACTTTTTATTCTTATTATTCTCACTGGGCTTAAGTTGTTAGCTCATGATATTACAAACATTTCAGGTAATGTTTGGGATCGTGGAAGAGGAGCTAGTGCGCGCTTGATCGAGAGGATGATGATTTCGAGATGGACTAAGTAGTTGTAAAAATCCATGTACATGGTTTTGTGAATTTTATAAAATTTTGAGATTTGTACAATTGTATATAGCTCTTAAGAGCTTTTGTCTTTATGTTTATGATTATAATCATTTTGAACTCCTGGATAGGAACTTAATGTTCCTTGTGTATTTTAGATTTTGAAATTAAGATGTAAACAGGTTTTGGCCAGCAAATTTTTAAACATAACCACGCCAAATTTTCTTAAAATAAAAGACTTCCGCTGTTTTTTTCTCTGATTTAATTTATTTAAAA
The DNA here is from genome assembly GCA_028015215.1 of Gynostemma pentaphyllum. Classification (NCBI taxonomy): domain Eukaryota; kingdom Viridiplantae; phylum Streptophyta; class Magnoliopsida; order Cucurbitales; family Cucurbitaceae; genus Gynostemma; species Gynostemma pentaphyllum. Next base: position 16,054,920 of record CM051345.1, read on the forward strand.
GTAACGGGTCATCACACCTATTCTTAACTTCCAATCCTACAAATCTTTCTACTTATTCGGTTTCTAAAGCTACTTTAAATCCTATTTATTCTCACCTTGAATGCTCTCGTGACAACTGAGTTCCCACGAACCAACAAACGAGCAATCGCACCTACAATTCATCAATTGCACAACATATTACAACTCATAACTAAGATGAGAACAAGTTTGAATTTTCGGATGAATAGTGTTTTCGGGTGAATAGTGTTTTCGGGTGAATAGTGTTTTTCGAAAATTCGAGCTCAAAATTGTCAAATTCCATGATAGAAATTCATGATTTTAACTTCAAAACTTATTTGTAATAAAAAACGAACAAAACCATGTAAAAAGTTTTGAAAACTTACTTTTTGGGACTTCCCTTAGGGAATGGGAAACTTCGAAAAGGTAGGTTGGATAGGTATCCCTCGTCCCTACCAATTCAACGCAACCGAAATCAAGCCGATCCATCGAGAAACGAACAAAGGCCAAGAATTCTCCCATAGGTTTTGGAGACCCACGGCCATGGAGGATATGAAGAGAAGAAGAAATGGCTTTTGTTTGACCAAAATTGATATTTAAAGAAGATTATGAATAGTAAAAGATATTTTAAGAAATCGGAAATGACGGTTACGTCCCTTAAATGATTTTTACTTATAAAATGAAACCCGATGATCTTTAACTAGCCAAATGGTGATTAATAATTATTAATTGGCCCGTTAATAATTATTATGTGACGACCCGTCACTTTTAAATAAATTAAATTCAGAGAAAACAGCGGAAGTCTTTTAATTTACGAAAAATTGGCGTGGTTTTGTTTGAAAATTGGCATGCCGAAAACCTGTTTACATCCTAATTTTCAAATCTAATAAATTCTCATGGACTTTAAGTCCAAATCAGGTGTTCAAATATATAATATCATAAAACATCATCCAGAAGCTCTTATGAGCCAAAATACAACATTAAAGTCTTTAAAATTCATAAAAGTGATACACAAACTATACAAGGACAAGTCCATCTCGAGGCCAGCATCCCTCGATCACGCAGCACCATCTCCCTGTCCACGGCCTCTAGCCAAGGCATTACCTGAAAGTGGTTGTAATATCATGAGCTAACAAACTAAGCCCAGTGAGAATAAATAGCATAAAAAGTAAAGATAGACCTCAAACTCGCATTTCGATTTGTGTCCAATTAAACTGACACAATCTACTCCTAAAGTTCTCCAAACTCTAGGTAATTCTATTCCATGAAATCCAAAGTATGACATTACTACACTTGTAGTCAATTCTCAAACATTAACTTGTTATGACAAATAAAGTAAAACGAATAAACTTTGTTTAACATATAACATCTCGATTCTCTTTCTCATCTATCATAAGCATAAAAGTAATGAGTACATCCCGTAGGATACGCATTCACCATTTATGCATGAAATGAAGGTAATGTGGATTTTTACATACTATCCACCCTTATCCTTATGTATAAAGTAGTGTGGGCAACTTAAAATATCCCACCAAAACTTATGCATGGAAGTAGTGTGGGCAACTTAAAATATCCCACCAAAACTTATGCATGGAAGTAGTGTGGGCAACTTAAAATATCCCACCAAAACTTATGCATGGAGGAAATGTGGACTTTCTCGTATTCCACCATTATCCTTTCGTTTTTCTTTCTCACTTTCTTTTCTTTTCAATAATGCGAGATGTTATGCATATGGTTGCATATGCTTGCAAAAATAATAAAGTAAATGTAAATGATAAAGCAACCGAAACAAGCATAAAGTAAAGGGGCATAAAGTAAAGAACATAAAGTAAGGGGCATAAAATAAAATAGATAGAATCCCGGATGAACGATATATCGATCGAACTCCGCTAACAATAATAAAAGTAAAGGTCAAAATATAACGATTAACCTAAACTTTCAAGGATTCTAAACTTCCAAGTGAACCATTCTAAACTCCGAAACTAATCTAACTTAGAATCTTCTAAGATTCGAGGTTTTCAACGAGAAATTCTAAGTTTCTCACCTAAAGGATTAACTTCAAATCCTAAGGCACTATCTCACATCCTCTAACCTTAGGTTGGATTCTAATCTTAGTTTCTGATTCTACAAATCATCGTACTTATTTGCTTTCTATAGTTACTTTAAATTCTAATCATTCTCACCTTAATTAAAAGTGAAGACTTCGCTCCTAAGCACCGGAAGAGCGATCAAACAAACGGTTCAAAAACACCTACAAAAGGATTAATATCCCGAAAATTAATAAAATACCAACCAACGATTAAACAACGATGAAACAAGCAAAAAGACGGAAAATCCACCAAACCTACCCTTTGGAGGCTCTCGGCCCTCCCTAGAAAAGGGGTGTCGGGTTTGGTTCCTTGGCTTTTTGGCAATTTAAATACGTTTTGAGTTGGTTTTAAGCAAATTCGATAATCCCGATTTCAATGGGTATCGATAATTAGGGTTTTTGAACATTAATCCCTTTCCCGAATTGAATTTAAATAAACAATCATTCATTAATTTTTAACCCAAAATCAAACCCAAAAGGGTAAATTTCAAACGGAAAGGGTTTCGACTGAAACTCGGTTTTAGGGTTATGAAATAGTTTCCAAAAACACGTAAAACTACTCCCGAATTGACAAACACCGAGTTTCACGGCAAGAAATCGAAAGAAAACAAGTAAAACTCCATTAAAACACTATTTGGAGCTTACGGTTTGAAACTTTACTTACCGAGAACTCCGCAAAACACGAGTGGCAAGTACGAAGGCTAGGTGGAAAAGGATCGTAGGATCGATACCTTTCCAATGAAACGAGAATCAAGTCGATCCGGCAAGAAACGAACAAAAACCAAAATTTTCTCTTTTGGTCTTTGAAGCTCACGGCAATGAGAGGAATTTTTGGATGAGTTTGGTCAATTTTTGAAGTCAAAGATGAGTTTTTAAAGACAAATGAATAGTGTTTTTAGATATTTTGCAAATTGGGTAATTACGACTTTGCCCTTTTACGACTTTTGACTTAAAAACGATTCCCGAACATCTCAAACTATCCCAATGGTGATTAATAATTATTAATTGGCCCGTTAATAATTATTAACACCATTAAAACGTATTTAAATAAATAAAGCCATTAAAATGAATTAAAATGAAATAAATTACTAAATTCTAATTTAATTATAAATAAATGAATTTTAATTACTCAAATTAAAATAAAATAAATAAAAGTTTTTTTTTATCACAAAATAACGGGACGTTACATATTAATACGACCAAAACTAATTTAAGCTAATAAAAGAATTAAGAGGATTTACGAACGTAATTAACTCGTAAATTCTAAGTTATAAATTCTAAATTAAATCTAAAATTTAAATTAATAAATTCTAAAATTAAATTAAGTGCTTGAAATCAAATAATAATAATGAAATTAAATAATAAAAAAAATTTCGGGTTAAAATAACGGGACGTTACAGATACTCAAGTCATGACGCTTCTTATGGTCGCAGAGGTGTTTCGTTATTTGATTTCTCTCACTAATACTTGGGAAGGTAACGATGCTTGTCGGGATTAGAGTTTTATTGTTTGCACTAAGAAAAACATCATATTGAGAGTAGAGAGAGAAGGTAAAATATAAATGAAGCTTATTTATAATAAACTAAAAAGACAGGTAGTATTTACACTAATGCCGCTACTCTAATACTCCCCCTCAAGGAGGGTGATTATGACGACCCGACTCTTTTTAAATAATTTAAAATCGAATTGCAGCGGAAGACTTAACATTTAATAAAAATTTGGCGTGGATATGTTTAAAACTCTGACTATCCACAACCTGTATACATTTTTCACATCAGGAAATTTAAAAGAAAGGAAATGCGATTCCTTTTCCAGAGTTTAAAGAAGTTTATACTCATAAAAGTTAAGACGAAAAGCTTCTACGAGCTTATATACAAATTTACATCTCAAAAGAATAAAACAAAATGAGTCCATGGACTTTTAAAAGTATATCTAGTCCATCCCGCCATCATCATCAACTAGATCAGACTGCACCAGCTCCTCTCCCACAACCCCGAGCATTACCTGAAAACGTTTGTAATATCATGAGCTAAAAGCAAGCCCAGTGAAAATAGATAGAAAGTAAAGTAACAATAGACTCCAAACCCGCATCTGGATCTGTGTCAAAGTAAAACTCACATTCCCTTAACTTTCAACCACCAAAAGGGTTTTACATCAAGTATTTCACTTTTACTTACCAATTCTCCCAAATAATTGAGGAACTATCTTCCAAACCTTTAGGAGGATGTGTTTCATAACACACATAACATTTTATTTCATTCTCTTCAATACCTTATACTATACATAAGGTTTACATTCAAGTGTTAATCTCCAAATTCAGGATCTTCCAATTTATTGAGAATCTAGTTCTCTTACATATATATCATAATAATTATACAAGGTTCAATACACCCTTGTATTATCTCATTATACAATTCAATCTCATTCCTCTTTCCTATGGCACTCGGCAATACATCAATTCTATTTCTTTTCTCTATAGAAATGTATGTTAAACATAATGTTTCAATTCTTTTCTCTATAGCAACTCAAGCTACCAAAAGTTTACTTTCCTTTTTCTTTAATAAATAATGCTAAGCTCACTCAGTCTTAACATATTCCACAATCACAATCACGATAAATGATGGTATTGTTAGCATACACAGTCTAATCATTTCTCATCAACTCACTAAACAAGTAAAAAGGGCACACAACCCTTACATCAATATACACATCACATGCGAATAATGTCAGGTAATGATAGCTCCCGTAGGACTAGCATTCACCTCATTATCTCACTTTCCAAAATAAAATATACAAATTCCTTTCAATAATATATTCCATCTCTAATGAATAATGACAGGTAATGAAAGCTCCCGTAGGACTTGCATTCACCTCATTATCTCGCTTTTCAAAATAAAATATACAAATTCCTTTCAATAATATATTCCACCTCTAATGAATAATGTCAGGTAATGAAAGCTCCCATGGGACTTGCATTCACCTCATTATCTCGCTTTCCTTTCAATTTGGATGATGCAATATGATATGGTATGAATATGCTTTCAAGTGTAAGTAAAATAAATATAACATTCAAGGTAACCGAAGGGCATAAAGATAAATGGATCGCACACTCTTATACATAAAATAAGAAATTAGGAACTTTTGATATGAAAACAATAAATAAATCAAGCCAAACGACCTTTAGTTAAACTTGAATTTCTAATTCAATCATAAAGTCTCCATAAACAAGTTTCTTATTCATTCTATTATACTCAAAACCTTAAACTTCCGATAATCATTCTTAAGCCTCGGAACTAATCTAAACTTAGAACTTCCAAGAGTTAAACGTTTCCTTCAAGAAATCCATGAGTTCTCTCACTCAATTATAACTAACTCCAAGCCTAAGAATGCTAGCTCATTTACTTTAATCCTTTTGATTCGAATCTTAATCTCAACTTCCGATTCTACAACTCGTTCAACTTATTTGGTTTCTAAAGCTACTTTAAATTCTATTTATTCTCACCTTAGGCAGTCAATATATAATCCAACGGTTCAACGAGACATCAACTTACACCCGACACCTACAATTCATCAATCGATCAACGAATTACAATTCAAATCGAATAAGAGAAAAAATATGATTTTCCAGGTGAATAGTGATTTCAGATGAATAGTGTTTTCAGGTGAATAGTGTTTTTTGAAAATTCGGGCTCAAAATCGTCAAATTCCTTGATAGAAATACGTGATTTCAACTTCAAAACTCATTTATAATTAAAAACGAACAAAACCATGTAAAAAATTTTGAAAACTCACTTTTTAGGGCTTCTCTTAGGGAAAAAGAAACGACACAAGGTTAGGTGGGATAGATAGCCCTTGTCCCTAGCAATCCAAGGCAACTGACCTCATCGAAAACGGTCAAGAATTGATGAAAACCCAAGAGCTCAAATGAGCTTGGTATGGGCAGCCATGGGAGAAGCAAGGAGAGGAAAATTTGATATTTTTTTACTTTGGTCAATAATGAAGAAGAAGATAAGGATAGTTGAATTTAAAGTGAATGAAGAATTACGAAAACGCCCTTCCTTTGCTTCTAGCTTTTAAAACTTAACCCAAAGCACTTAAACTAGGTAAAAGGTGATTAATAATTATTAATTGACCTGTTAATAATTATTAATACGCCCCAAACTAAATTTAAACTAATAACGCAATTAAAAGGATTTACGGACGAAATTAACTCGTAAATTCAAAGTTATAAATTCTAAATTAAATCTAAAATTTATATTAATAAATTTTAAAATTAAATTAAGTGATTTACATCATATAATAATAATAAAAAAATTTCCTTGTAAAATAATGTGACTTTACAGTGATAAGACAACTTGCTTAATAAGGGAAAAATAGAAGAACTAGGAAAAGCTTTAGTGAAGAGATCTGGCAGCTGTAGATGTGTTCGAATGGGAAGCACCTTGAGAAAGGCATCGTTTATCTTATCTGAAACGAAATGACAATCAATTTCGATATGCTTTGTACGGTCGTAAAGGGTTCAATTAGAGGCAATAGAAATAGAAGCAGTGTTATCGCAAAATAAAACAGAAAATAATAAAATGAGTTTTAGTACTTGAAAAAAGCATCTAAATGATAATTATGTAGCCCAAAACAAAATTTATGACTAAAAATATTTAAAGTCAAGTGTATATCAATTTTCAATAATTTATTTAACGAAACACAATATGTTATTTTTTGTCATTTTTTAAAATTATGCTATATAAGTAATTTCATATTTTTCTTGTTATTGTGACAAGGAAAATACTTCGATTTTCACCTGTCAGGAGGAGTTTCTCCTGCTTTCCTGCATGTCTTGTTTTGGTTGGTTAAAACAAAAAACATATATTTGATAAAAAAACATATATTTATTATTCATTAATAAATTTTATCCAATAGAAATACAACATATCATAAAGTAGAAGGAGACCCTCTTGACTAGTCAGGAGGTAAAGTATTCTACATGTGATATTTTTTCCAAAAATTAAGAATTTCTGTGTCTTTTTTTTAATAAAATTAAGAATTTCTTAATCTTTTTTTAATCTTTTCTTAACTATTATTAATCTTTCTTAATCTTTCTAATCTTTCTTAATCTTTTTCTTAAACTTTCTTAAGCCCATTCCATTTTGGTATCAGAGCCACCCTTGTCTTTTGTGACGACCCGACACTTTTAAATAAATTAAATTAGAAAACACAACGGAAGTCTTTATATTTTAAGAAAATTGGCGTGGTTATGTTTAAAAATTGGCTAGCCAAAACCTGTTTACATCTTAATTTTAAAATCTAAAATACACAAGAAACATTAAGTTCCTATTCAGGAGTTCAAAATGATTTAAAATCATAAAAGTAAAGACAAAAGCTCTTAAGAGCTATATAAAATTGTACAAATCCAAAAATGGGTAAAATTCACAAACTCAGTCCATGGACTTTTACATAACATCTAGTCCATCTCGAGATCATCATCCCTTGATCATGCAGCACCATCTCCTCTCCCACGACCTCTAGTCAGGGCATTACCTGAAATTTTTGTAATATCATGAGCTAACAACTTAAGCCCAGTGAGAATAATAAGAATAAAAAGTAAAGTTAGACCTCAAACCCGTATTCCGATTTGTGTCCAATTTACCTGACACAATCAATCCTAAAATTCTCCAAACTCTAGGTAATTTCATTCTATGATCTCCAAAGGATGATCTTACTTAGCACACGTAGTCTAATTCTCATTCATTAACTTGTTATAACATAAATAAGAAAAGTAAATAAACTTTACATAAATATAACACCTCAATACTTTATCCATGATATATAGTTCCATCGATCATATGCATGAAGGTAATGAGAACATCCCGTAGGATACGTATTCGCCCTTTATGCATGAATGAAGGTAATGTGGACATTCCCCGTAGGGTCCAACGTTCAACCTTATGAATGAAGAAGGTGATGCGGATATTCCCCGAAGGGTCCAACATTCTTCCCTCATTTTCTTTCTCTCTTTATTTTCTTTTTCTCTGAATTCGATGCGGACATTCCCCGAAGGGTCCAACATTCTCTCCTTCTTTTCTTTCTCTCTCTGAAGGCGATGCGGACATTCCTCGAAGGGTCCAACATTCTCTTCTTCTTTTCAATGATGCGAGATGTTATGGTGCAATATGTTATGGTATGCTCGCAAAAGCAAATAAACGTAAAGTACGAACATTAAAGTAGCCGAAACAATCATGAAGTAAGAGGGGCATAAAGTAAAAAACATAAAGTAAAATAGATAGGAAATTCCGGAAGAACGATAAGTAAATCGTACAACCGATACATACTAAAGTACGATCCTTATCTTCCAAGGATTCTAAACTTCCAAATAAGATCCAAGGTTGTACATTCAAGTTCCTTATCCGTTCTATCTAAAAGTATGGATCTTCTAACTCCCAATGATCCATCCTAAGCTTTGAAACGAATCTAACTTAGAAAATCCTAAGATTTAATGTTTTCCTCGAGAACTCCTAAGTTCTCACTTAAAGAACTAGCTCCTAATCCTAGGGCACTAGCTCACTTCCCTCTACTCTTAGATTCGAAACCTAGTCTTAGTTTCCAAATCTACAAATCATTATACTTATTCGCTTTCTAAAATTACTTTAAATCCTAACTATTCTCACCTTAGAAGAAGTGGTTTCGCTCCAAACCTCCGGAAGAGCGATCAAGCAAGGAAATCAATAAACACCTACAAATAATTGCATCTAACAATTAATAAATAAACATACATCAATCGATTGACAACTAAAGGCATAAAATGACGAAAAACTCCGAATATCCCAAAGGGTGCTCTCGGCCATCATAGGGAAAATAGGCCTCGAGTTTGGTTTTCCGTCTTTTAGGCAATTTAGAGGTGTTTTGGATTGATTTCAAGTACTTTGAAAATTCCGGTTTTCAATGGGTAACGATAAACCGGGTTTTTGGACATTTTGTAATTTCTCGAATTGAATTATAATAAACAATTTATCAATAATAAATAACCTATAATCAAATCCAAAAAGGTAAATTTCAAACGGAAAGGGCTTCAACTGAAACTCGGGTTTAGGGTTAAGGGAAAGTCAAGTAATAGTTACCCAATAAGTTTTCCATCAATATTCAACAACAAAATTGGAAGGGGATGAGAGTTTTGGCCAAGAACTCAAAAGCTTGAATCAATTTCCATGGAAATACTATGAGAATTCAAAATCTAGGGCTTACCTTAGAGAGTTGGAAACGTTCAAAGAGTGGAATGGGTAGAAAGGTCTCGACGAGAGCTTTCCAAAGCATCCAAAATCACGCAAAACGGCCAAGAAACGAAGCCGGGGCAACACTTTCTTCCTCTTCTCTTTTCTTCCTCTTATTGCTCGGGTTTGGAGAGAAAAAATGAAAGAGTTTTGTGTTTTTTGTCCTTTTTAAGACTTGAGGAGGAAGATGAATAGTATCTAGATTTTAAGGAATTTTGAAAATGACGGTTGCGTCCTTTTTATGACTTTTGACTTATAAATCGAAACCCGAAGTTCTTAAACTATCCCAATGGTGATTAATAATTATTAATTGGCTCGTTAATAATTATTAATACCACAAAAACTTATTTAAACAAATAAAGCTATAAAAATGACTTAAATCGAAATAATCTACTAAAGTCTAATTTACCAATTGATAAATAAACCTTAATTACTTAAATTAAAATAAAATAAATAAATTTTTGTTTTCACAAATTAACGGGATGTTACATCTTTCTTCTCCCTAGGTGGATTAGTAGTTGAATTTTCTTAATCCTTTTTAGATTACTCCGGTTAGTTTGCTGAGTGCGTTGGTAAACCTGGTGTTCCCGGGAGCGAGAGGCGTGAGACCATTGGTAAGCTTGGTGTTCCCGTATTGTGAACTTGTCAGAGGAGTTGAATTAGTTTAAGGAGGTAATTCTTTTAATCTTCCTATCCATTTTTTGTAATTTTAGTATTTTTTGTAGTTTTCCTAGGATGTCTAAGTATATAGATAAAATATTTCCCAAGTTTCCTAGAACATTATTCTAAAAAACAGGTATAGTTTCTTCTTCTACTCAAAATTTAGATAACCCAGAAGATATGAAAGTTAATTCAATTGAAGAAACGCCCATACTAATGACTCAAAATGCTGAAGAACTTCAAATAGCCAAAATTGAAGAACAACTTCAAAATTGGAATATTCCTACTATAGATTCTAAAAAAATCTATCAAATAGGAACTTTTGACTTTACTCAAGATTATTGTATCAAAACTTCTGAACATACTATACCGATTAATAAAGAAAATGAATCAATTTATCTTTTATCAAAAAAGTCAAATTTACAACATAGGCAAAAATATAAATTTCTTCATATTGGTCTAGTTCAAATAGCGGTAAAACCTCTATACCGTTTAGGCCTTGATAATCCAATCCTTGTCTCTTTAAGAGATAAAAGACATAAAAATTACTCAAACTCTCTTTTATCAATTATAGAATCAAACCTTGAAAAAGGACCAATTTATTTCAATTGTTATCCCAATTTTACCATTTCATTATTTGACCCAAATATTCTATCATCCTTGATGGCAGATATTAAGGTTAAAAAATGGATTGGGAACCTGAGACCCATTCAATTGTAGTTATTTTTAGAGTACACTACAAATTTATGCATACTAATTTATCTCCAAAATCCTTGAAATCATCACCAAAAGGAAAAACTTTTGTAACGTCCCATTATTTTGAAGTGAATTTTATTTTATTTATTTATTTTAATTAAAGTATTTAAGGTTAATTTAAAAGTAGTGATTTCGATTTTAGTAGTTATTTTAGTCTAAAATTCTTTTTAATTGTTTTAATACTTTAAATTCGCTTCGGTGACATTAATAATTATTAATGGGCCAATTAATAATTATTAATCACCATTGGGATAGTATAAGAACTTCGGGTTTCGATTTAGAAGTAAAAAATCATTAAAGAACGCAACCGTCATTTTCCAATTTCTTAAAATATCTAAAATCACTATTCACTCATCTTTAAAAATCACAAATTTGACCAAAAATCACATTTTATCTTCTTCTTCTTCTCTCATGGCCGTGGGCGTCATTTCCTTGGGAGGGTTTCATGGTTTTTCTTCGTTTCTCGGTGGATTAGCTTGATTTCGGTTGCATTGGATTGGTAGGGACGGGGCTACCTATCCAACCTACCTTTTCGGAGTTTCCCGTTCTCTAGGGGAAGTCCCAAAAAGTAAGTTTTCAAAACTTTTATATGGTTTTGTTCGTTTTTTATTATAAATGAATTTTGAAGTTGAAATCATGAATTTCTATCATGGAATTTGACGATTTTGAGCCTGGATTTTCGTAAAACACTATTCATATGAAATTACTATTCATCCGAAATCACTATTCATTCGAAAATTCAAACTTGTTCTCATATTAGATATGAGTTGTAATATGTTGTGCAATTGATGAATTGTAGGTGCGATTGCTCGGTTGTTGATTCGTGGGAAATTGGAGATTTGGAGCAATGCTAATTTGGCTAAGGTGAGAATAAATATGATTTAAAGTAGATTTAGAAACCGAATAAGTTGAACCGTTTGTAGGATCAAAAGTTGAGATTAAGATTCGAGTCTAAGAGTAAAGAAAAGTGAGCTAGTGACCTTAAGATTAGGAGCTAGTTCTTTGAGTGAGAACTTTTGGAGTTTCTCGAGAGAAACATTGAGCCTTTGAAAGTTCTAAGTTAGAATCATTTCGGAGATTAGAATGGATCATTGGAAGTTAAAGGATCCAAACTTTTAGATAGAATGGTTAAAAGAACTTGAAAATAGAACCTTGGATTTTATTAGGGAGTTTAGAATCCTTGAAAGTGAAGATTATTGTTTAAGATGAGATCTTACTTTTATTAAAGTATCGGAAGTTTGATTTAGTTATGTTTCTTTCGAATTTCCTATTTATTTACTTTATGCATAAGGACATCTTTGATCTACTTTACTTTTATGCCCTTTCGTTTATGTTGAATGTTTATATTTATTTACTTGCACTTGAAAGTATATTCATATCATTTCACAAAGCCTGCGGAAGCTTACACATAGCTTACGAAAGCTATCACATAGCCTGTGGGAGCTATCACATAGCCTGCGGGAGCTATCACAAAGCCTGCGGGAGCTTACACATAGCTTGTGGGAGCTATTATTATTGTCATTCATCAAAAATTGTGTTTATTTGAATATGTTAATACCGAGAGAAGTTATCATTCTCGAGTTTTGGAAGTTCTGGTAAGAAAATGTAAACTTTTTATAGCCTGAGTTGCTATAGAGAAAAGAGATGAAACATTATATGAGACGTACATTTCTAGAGAGAAAAGAAATGAAATTGATGTATAGCTGAGTGCTATAGAAAAGAGGAATGAGATTGAATTGGAAAATGAGAGAATACAAGGGTGTATTGAACCTTGTAAAATTATTATGTGATATATATGCAAGAGAACTAGTTTCTCAATAAATTGGAAGATCTCGTAATTGGAGAATAAGATTTGATGTAAACCTTATGTATAGTATAAGGTATTAAAGAGAACGAGATTCAAATGTTATATATATATGTTATGAAACATATCCTCCTAATGGTTGAAAGATATTTCCTCAATTAATTGGGAGAATTGGTAAGTAAAAGTGAAACATTGATGTAAAACCATTTTTGTGGTTGAAAGGTAAGAGAATGTGAGTTTTACTTGGACACAAATCCAGATGCGGGTTTGGGGTCTAACTTTACTTTTTATTCTGTTTATTCTCACTGGGTTTTATTGTTAGCTCATGATATTACAAACATTTTCAGGAAATGTTCGGGTCGTGGGAGAGGAGCTGGTGCGCGCTTGATCGAGAGGATAATGACACAGAGATGGACTAGATACCTTTTGAAAAACCATGGTCTCATTTTGTTTATGATGTGTCTTTTGATTTGTACATTGTATATAACTCTTAAGAGCTACACATCTTACTTTTATGATTATTAGACCTTTTGAACTCCTGATTAGGAACTTGAAGTTCCTTGTGTTTTAAATTTCTGAATTTAAAATGTAAACAGGTTTTGGCTAGCCAAGTTTCAAACATAACCACGTCGTTTTTTTAATTATAAAGACTTCCGCTGTCAATTTGATTTTAAATTATTTAAAAGGAGTTGGGTAGTCACAGTTGGTATCAGAGCCTTAGGGTTTTGTAGACTACATGCGATGCATGTTTGTTTTCATGTTTTGTTTTAAGTCCACTCTCTAGTTATCATCTGAGATCAGCGGCACCAGGTATGCCTAGAACTTTTATTCTCAAGCTTTAATTTCTTTAATAGTATTAAAGTTTATGAGAAGGTTATTTATCTGTAAATGTGATAGTTTACATCCTCATAAAAACCACTATGTGGTGATGTTTATTTTGACCCAGATTGAGATTTGGGTAAGGATGCTGAGAATGTAAATGACCCCGTGTAGTTTTGGAGGTTATACACCTCGTTAAGAGCATCAACATGATGTCGAATTAAAGGAGACAAGATACTCCGAGAGATTGATCATTTGATCCTCATTGATTGATTAAACTTTAATTGTCACACAACTGCTAAATAGTGTTTTAGTAAATGTGTGTTGACATTTGTGTGAAAAGGGGACATGATTGTCTGAAGCCCAGAATTAAGAGATAAAGCACCTATTGGAAGTGAGTAATTGTTGATAAGAAATCGGTCTGGCTCGGGTCCAGTAACCTAGATTCAACTTAATGGACAAAATCTTGGTTTGATTTTGAAAAAGTTAGATTATGATAAATGGTAAATCATTGTGAAAGTAATATATTAAAAGAAAAGTGCGATGTCACTCAAAAGAGGAAGTAAGGACTTTACGTGATAAGTCTCAACGAGGACCATTAACGACAATGTTAATTGGTGAATGGCCTAGTTTGGTCGCTATTACACTATGGTGTATCAATCTGAGTTGGAAATACTTGAGGTTGAGTAATGAAGATCCATATTCAGTAAATTGTTAAGATTGACTAACACTAAGTTTAGTGTTGGTATTTGATTCGAAATATAAAAGGAAGTTGATGGACTGTAAAATCGGTAACTTCTATAAGGCAATGTGATGGGTTGGTGAACTTCAATTCACATTGTGTTTGACCATCTAATTGGACGGTGAACTTTGAGAAACTTGTAGGTCATAGTTTGGACCTACTGAGTCTTTTCAAGATAGACTCTAAAGCAAATCCTATGTTGGAAGGTTAGAACATTATTGGACTAAGGTGCTTGAGAGACACCAGTTTTGCTTTGCAAGAAAGGAAATGATCTATGAAGTCGAGATCATTTAAGATTTGAATGAGGAAACTTTAGAGTTATCCTTATCTTGGATTTCGCATATTATGAAAGGAAGTGAAAACTAGCTACTACAAACAGATTTCCTCTCAGGAGAAGAAGACAGAAGATGAAGATGCCAATCAAGGGATACAGCAGAAGCAACAACAGCAGTAGCAACAGCAGCAACAACAACAGGTTCGAGATGAAGCTCAACATGGACAACCAAAAGTACAAGGATAAGATCATCCTTACTACAATAGTTGTGCCAGTTTCCTTTTAGGAAATGCACACTTCCACCAAGATACTATGTTTGTGATCAAACTTGAAATCACACCACTTTTATAGGGCGTATAAGACTTAACTATCACAACGTAGTATTAACCGTTCGAATTATCAGAAAAAGCTGTTGGTATGGTAGTGATTTACACTTTGTCAATTTCTAGCCGTTTGGCTTTTATTCTGTTTAATTCTCGAGCAAGCCACTCTTTTATTTTTTTTATCTTGTAATGATGAGTTGGCAGCTCTTGAGTTGAGACTGTTGAGTTTCGAGATGTGTGTTTTTACCCCAGTGGGAAAGTTTATTATTGTGATAGTGTGATTGGCACTTATGACATGTGTATTATGAGTAGATGTTCACATTTTACTTTGATTGTTATGCATATGTCTGATATTGATGTGATATTGATTATGGATTGGCTATTATCCAATCATACCATTATAGTTTGTACCGAGAAAGTTTTGAATTTATGAGTTCATGTGGGACTAGTTTATGTTTTTGTGGGTTTAGTAGCAGAGTAGCACCCACTTTGATATCTATGATAGAAGCTAGAATGCTTCTAAGTGATGTAGCTTGAGTTTATTTAGCTAGTGTTGTCAATACTTTTGTACCGGAGACTAGCTGAGTTAAAAGAGCTTAAGAGTCAGTTATAGGAACTCTTAAACTCAGGATTTATTCACCCTAGCGCGTCCTCGTAGGGAGCACCTTATTGTTTGTGAAAAGAAAGACAGTTTAGTGAGACTATGTATTGATTATCGAGGGTTGAATCAAGTTACAATGAAAAACAAGTATCAATTGCATTGGATTGATGATCTATATGATCAGTTGGGGAGAAACCGCTACCTTTTCAAAGATAGATTTGAGATCCGGTTAAATCCGTTGAAGATTCGGGAATAAGATATTCTTAAAACTGCTTTCAGGACGCGTTATGGATATTATGAATTTGTAGTCATGTTTTTTGACTTAACCAATGCGCCTGCAACTTTGATGTTGTGATTATGATGACAGTCTGATTTATTCTAAGACTGAGGAGATACATGATATGCATTTGAAAGAATTTTGACATTATTAAGAAATCATAAGGGTATGTCAAGTTCTCAAAGTATGAGTTTTGACTAAAAGAAATGGCATCTTAGGCCATGTGGTATCAAGAAGAGGATTATATTGATTCCTCTAAGATGGAAGCAATATAGCAGCTGGCCTAGACTGACTGATGTGCCTAAGATTCTATGGTTTCTAAGGCTTACAGGCTTGTTTTCGAGAGGCAGAGTTAGACATGCCTAATCGATCTATCTTTGTTTTACAGATAGTTCGTAATACATCATAGAAGACTTTGAGTGCCTTTAGGATTGACTTTGAAAAGAACTATTGGAGGAGGCTCATAGTTCTATCTTTTATGTTCATTCAGACAATACAAAGAGGTACGAGAATCGAGACAATATTATTGGTGACCTGGGATGAAACATGAGATTGTAAAGAGTGTGAGTAGGTGCTTGATTTGTTAGCAAGTCAAAACTTTAAGGAAAAGTCCACCGGGTTATTTTAACCTTTGAGAGTACTTGAATGGAAATGGGAGGAGATTTCCATGGATTTTATCAAAGGTTTGCCGAAGATGGCAAAGAATTATGATACCATTTGGATGATGGTATACCGTTTGATCAAAAACCGCACACTTTACTCTTGGAAGGGGTCACTTATCCAGTTAAGACTAGAGTACGGTGGTACCTAAGAACGATTGTTAAATTGCATGGTGTGCTGGTAAAGATTGTATCAAGTTAGAACATACGCTTTGTCTCGAAGTTTTGGCACTGTTTAGGCACTTTGTGGTAGAATGTGTCGTTCTCCATCTCATAAAGATGAGGTTGGAGAAAAGAGACTTTTGGTACTCAAGTTGTAACAAATGACTAGCGAGTCTATCATTTGTTTAAAGAACGGTTAAGGTTAAGGTTTAACCAAAGTTGATAGCAGAATTCGGTGTAGTCAGTTCAAGTTGTAGTAGTGGATCTCGTATACTTCAAGTGGCACCAATGAAAGGTGTTATTAAAGTTGGGAATAAGGGTCAGTTGAGCCCTAGATTTATTGGCCTATCGAGATATTCAATTGAGTAGAAGTTGTAGCTTATTGTTTAGCTTTACCATTTTCGTAACCGGCTGTTTATAATGTTTTCCATGTATTGATGCTTCGGAAATACATGGTGAATCTGTTCCACGTGATTGATTATGAACTGATAGTTTTGAATGCTATTGGGTCTTATGAGAAGACACCCGTAAGATAAGAGCATTCGAACGAAAGTCGTTGAGAAATAAAAAGGAATTCACTTGGTTAAGGTTCTTTGAAAAAACCAAGTGTCAAAGGAAGCAACGTGGGAACGTGAAGATGAGATACAGTCTAAGTACCCTCACTTTTTCACTTAGTAAACGCACTTTTTGAGGATGAAAAGTTTTTTAAGGAGGGTAGACTGTAACGTCCCGTTATTTTGAAGTGAATTTTTATTTATTTATTTTAATTAAAGTAATTTAAAAGTAGTGATTTCAATTTTAGTAGTTATTTTAGTCCGAAATTCTTTTTAATTGTTTTAATACTTTAAATTTTGCTTCGGTGACATTAATAATTATTAACGGGCCAATTAATATTTATTAATCACCATTGAGATAGTTTAAGAAGTTCGGGTTTCGATTTAGAAGTCAAAAATCATTAAAGGACGCAACCGTCATTTTCCAATTTCTTAACATATCTAAAATCACTATTCACTCATCTTTAAAATCACAAATTTGACAAAAAAACACATTTTCTCTTCTTCTTCTTCTCTCATGGCCGTGGGCCTCATTTCCTTGGGAGGGTTTCATGGTTTTTCTTCGTTTCTCGGTGGATCGGCTTTATTTCGGTTGCGTTGGATTGGTAGGGACGAGGGCTACCTATCCAACCTACCTTTTCTGAGTTTCCCGTTCTCTAGGGGAAGTCCCAAAAAGTAAGTTTTCAAAAGTTTTTATATGGTTTTGTTCGTTTTTGATTATAAATGAGTTTTGAAGTTGAAATCATGAATTTCTATCATGGAATTTGACGATTTTGAGCCCGGATTTGCGTAAAACACTATTCATCTGAAATTACTATTCATCCGAAATCACTATTCATCCAAAAATTCAAACTTGTTCTCATATTAGATATGAGTTGTAATATGTTGTGCAATTGATGAATTGTAGGTGCGATTGCTCGGTTGTTGATTCGTGGGAAATTAGAGATTTGGATCAAAGTTATTTTGGCTAAGGTGAGAATAAATATGATTTAAAGTAGATTTAGAAACCGAATAAGTTGAACGGTTTGTAGGATCGCAAGTTTAGATTAAGATTCGAATCTAAGAGTAAAGAAAAGTGAGCTAGTGACCTTAGGATTAGGAGCTAGTTCTTTGAGTGAGAACTTTTGGAGTTTCTCGAGGGAAACATTGAGCTTTTGAAAGTTCTAAGTTAAAATCGTTTCGGAGATTAGAATGGATCATTGGAAGTTAAATGATCCAAACTTTTAGATAGAATGGTTAAAAGAACTTGAAAATAGAACCTTGGATTTTATTTGGGAGTTTAGAATCCTTGAAAGTGAAGATTATTGTTTAAGATGAGATCTTACTTTTATTAAAGTATCAGAAGTTCGATTTACTTATGTTTCTTCTAAATTTCCTATTTATTTACTTTATCCATAAGGACATCTTTGATCTATTTACTTTTATGCACTTTCGTTTATGTTGAATGTTTATATTTATTTACTTTCACTTGAAAGTATATTCATATCAATTCACAAAGCCTGCGGGAGCTTACACATAGCTTGCGGGAGCTATTATTACATGGTTTTTTTTTTTGAGTGCAAGTGTCATGAGTACAATTTTGTAGTCATCTTTAAAAATATGGATCATTGAGAAGATCTTCATCATCATCATCATCTTCAAATATGATGCTTGTAGTAGACTCTGTTGTAGAAATGAGTAATGTTTGTAGATAAGTTTCTAAATTGCCTTTGGCCATTGCTGCTAAAAGTTTTGATTTATGATTGAGAAATTCAAAAAATTTCTTAACAGTAAATTTTTGTAAATAAGGATTTTCATAATACCATTTTTTAATATCAGATTTTGAAACATGTTGGTAGTTAAAACGTTCCCACCATTTAATTTTGAAAATTCTATAAAGTTAACGAATTCCTTGATGTTCTAGAATTTCAAAATTTCAACAAAAAAATCCATGGTATTTGAAAAGAAGTTGAAAATTGCATAATTGGAGAAAACGCATTTGTGAAAATATTTTGAGAATAATAAAAATAAGATTCTTGAATCGGTATTGGAAAAATATCCTCAGTGAGACCGAAGACATTCCACCAAGTTTTGAACCATAGTGGAAAATAATGATGTGAAGCATTTTTGTCGAAAGATATAAACCAAGAGTGGTCAAAATTTCGAAACCAAAATACTGCATACCAGGCTTTTTTGGTAATCAAGATATGAATAGGAAGATGGATTAAAAGGTTTGGAAAAGGTTTTATGAGTATAAATATCTTGGTTCCATTTTAGTGGAGTAAGGACTTTAAGAATTTTAATTTTGGAATGCGATATACAATTGGAATCATTTTTATCTTTGATATGAGTAATTTTAGCTGAATAGGAATCAACCAAAATAAATTCATAAAAAAAGATGATTTTTATTGATGTTATCTGAAAAAAAAATAAAAATCTTTTTGGAATATTTTTTGAATAATTTCACGAATATGATTGGATCCATATTCTGGTTCAATATAGCAAACGGATAAAGGGTTATTTTTTTGAAAGTAACCTTTTATTTCAAGTTTTAGAACAAATTTTGGAGCTGGAGAAACAGCCTGAGAAAAAGTAGTAGGAGTAGAAGACTCCATTTGTTGAGAAGAAGGGTTGGATGACCCCATTTTTGAGACAAAAGGTCTCTCGATTGGAGATCCTAAAACTGCAAACTTGTTACTAGATCTAATATTTCGTGATTCGAATCTTGTAACTATATGAAAATCTTCCATTGAGTAATCATCAACTGTTTGAGGTGCTGGAGACTTTCCTTTTTGTTTTTGAGAAGGAGAAGGAGAAACAACACTCTTTTTCTTGTCACTCATATTTTTCTTATCACTCATTTTTTCTCTAAGCTTTTCAAACTAAGAAACTCTCTTGAAAGATAATCAGCAAGAGGATTTTGAGTCCCTTTTATAGGCATAATTTTGAAATCAAAGCATGACAAAATAGCTTGCCACCTGGAAATATTTGTTTTGACACAAAATTTTTAACATTTTTTTCTAAAACAAATTTCGAAGCTTTTGAGTCGGTTCGAATTAAAAATTCTTTATTAATTAAATCACTTTGAAATTTTTGAACACAAAGTACAATTAAAGGAATTTCCTTTTTAATTGTTGAATAATTATTTTGATTAGTAGTCCGAATACCTGAATGGTATTTGACAATAGATTCACAGACCCAAATTTTCCTATGAAATTTCAAAAAGATGGTGTTTAAAAAAAACTTGCACGTGAGAAGAAAAAAGAGTAATGAAGATTAGACGAAATCCCAACCGTGGGTGTAGATTGATTGATTCACTTATATAAGTTTAGGGCATAAATTGAAAAAATGAATAGTTCAGGGTTTAAATTAACACACCTTAAAAAGAAACTATTTCCCTAGTTTATTTTAATAAATATTTAGATCCCATTAATTTTTATAATCCACTAATAATCAAACACATGAGTGGAGAGGAGCTATTCCTTACTGGTGAGAAGGTAACTATTTTGGGTCTACTTCAACAATCTTATATATAAACTCTGCATGATTCCTTGATTCGTAATAATCATTGGCTCATACTCACTCGAAGATCAACTTTCAAATCCTCAAACACCCACTAGAATTTAACACCATAGAAAGAAAAGATTCCACTATTAACCTTCAATCTATTTAAGACATTTATAACTCGCGAGCTCTCTAAACTCCGGTAATACATCTATAAACCTTCTCAACTCAATAAAGCTTCCATTAAACTCTAACAAAGTGTATATATTATAAACTTTCAGCATTCTAGTCTCCTTAGTCACTCCCCCAACTCTAACTAATACTCTACGCATCTCATCTAACTCGGTCTGGGGCACAAACTGGCCCTGAACAACTGGTGGTACCTGAGGAGCAAATGAAACATTCCTCTGTTCCTCTAATCCAACTGGATTCATGTATCTATCATCTCTCTCCACATTAGGAGTAGCATAACTTCATTCGACGACTCAACGTCGCTGTGGTACACGAGGTTGACACCACGGCCTCGGCAGCGCCCTCCCCTTCCACGGCCTCTTCCTCTACCAAGTATAACAACATGAGGCATCATGTAACAACAACCTACTATCAATATCAAGACTTGATCAGTTTAAGTGTCAAACAAATAATTATCATACTACTTGGACAAGGAATGAATTTAGAGACTAATACTTGAGATACCTTGCGTTGATGAGTGTGAAGATGAGGTTCATATCAAAAGAAAAATGTGTATGTTTAACATACGGTCTTCAGAACCAAGAGGCTCTGATACCAACTGTAAAGACCTGACTTTTCAGAGTATAAAACAAACATATTTAAAAGCAGCGGAAGACTCAATAAATAACATTTGTTGAAGATATGAAAATTCACTTAAATCAAATAAACATTTATTTAAATAATAACTCCGAAGTTATAAAATTGAAAACAAATATAAATGAGGCAATAACTTGTCGTTAAACAATAAAACTTTAAAGACTAAACAAAATCTCAAAAAATCCCCTAATTAAGTTGAAACGATAAAAACTCAATAATTTATTCATCAACAAAATGAATAAATAAATATGTAAAAGTGATAGGTGGCCACCACGACATAAACCCTCATCTCTTCTACATCATCAACCGCCACCTCTCATTCCTTAGTTACCTGAAAAAAAAATAGCACTGTGAGGCTAAAGCCAGTGAGAAAATGACTTAATCAAAGATGAAGTCTTAAATAGTCTCTAACAATTCAAACCGAGTCCCAAGCACTCTCACCCTCCAAAATCTCTTACACTCAAAGCGTCACTTAAACTCAATTTCAATCCAATACATGAATAGGAATTTATCTCAAACTCTATATTCAAGGTTTCTCGATAATCTCACTTTACATGGATATTCAACTCTCACTAGTTTCATATCCAAGGCATTCATTCACTAACTCCCATCAACGATACTTAATACTTTTGGATAACTAGATAATTCTAATTTAACAAGGCAAAAAATTTACAAACAACCACTAAGAAGGCGGTCCCTCGAGACTATTATCACTTCCTAGTACCTGGTTATAGTCGCAACTATAACTGAACCTCTAGTAAATCATTCATACGAGTAATGATTACTAGCACCTGGTTATAGGCTCACCCATAACTGATATATGATTAGTTGTTAAGCTCATAGCCTCAACACTAATTTAAAAAACCCTCTAATGATACATTCTTACGAGCAATGTTCATTAGCACCTGGTTATGGACTATTCCATAACTGAAATAAAACTTAGTATTAAGATCCTTAATACTAGTAAACACAACCCGACAGGCCATCAATCACATCATTCTCAACATTATACACATGATAATATTCATAAAAATCCAATATCAATAATCAAATATAGCAGCCCAATCAGTTTAACAATCAATTCACAAAAGCTGCCGAAAACGGGTAAAAACTGTCGAAAAGTCAAAATTACAAATTAACGTTCCTAATCGATTCTCTTGATAAAAAATCATCTTAACATCCAAAAACATTCCAGAAACTAAATTATAAACAATCAGAATCGATTCGAACTAAGAAACCTCAATTTTTATTGAAAAACACCTAAACTAGTCTAACCAAAAATAGATTCATCCAAACAATTTTTCTTATGCTTGCAATATCAAATCTCATCCTAAAACTCTAGAATTTCTAGAATTAACATTCATATCAATCAGAATCATTTCGATCTAAAGAAAACTCGCTTTTACTTAAAATTGACTATTTTGGCTCTAACAAAAAATTAAATTTCTCCCAAATTAAAAACAATCTCTCCTATGGTCCAAATTTATCCAAACGTTCCAGAATTAAATAAATTAATATTTAGGAAAGAATAAACTATGGTAAGAGCCTTAGATTTCTCTAAAACTCCACCGATGATCAAACCATTAATTCACCTTATCTTTAATAAAATTCCAAATTCCAAGCTAGTTTCCACCACCAATCAGATCTGAAACAAAGGTCCTAAACATTTAATTTACATTCTAAAACAGTACCAAAAGGTGTTAAAAAGATTGGGGTTCAACGGCTCGAAGATCGGGAAAAAGGCAAACGATGAATGGCAGCCGTTTGAAGGAGGCAGCAGCTACGGCGCTTGAGATGAACCGACAGTTTTAAATAATTTAAATTAGAAGACACATCAGAAGTCTTTATATTTTAAGAAAATTGGTGTGGTTATGTTTGAAAATTGGCTAGCCAAAACTTGTTTACATCCTAATTTCAAAATCTAATCAAATCACAAGGAACTTTAAGTCCCAAATCAGGAGTTCAAAGACTTATAATCATAAAAGTAAAGACAATAAGCTCTTATGAGCCATTTACAAATATACAATCCAAAATATGTGTAAAATTCACAAAAAAAACATAGTCCATGGACTTTAAATCAACCTAGTCCATCCCGAGGTCATCATCCTGCTATCATACAACACCAGCTCCTCTCCCATGACCTCTAGCACGAGCATTACCTGAAATTGGTTGTAATATCATGAGCTAACAACTTAAGCCCAGTGAGAATAGACAGAATAAAAAGTAAAGATAAGACCCCAAACCCACATTCTGATTTGGTCCAATTTCAATTTGCTTATGCTTTACTATAACTTCTAAAGTTTAGAAGAATGATTCCAAACCATACATTTCCTTCGGGATCATACATTTGATGGTTCATACTAAATATACAATTTACCCTTCTTTTATGTTTAATTATATAAGGTTAATCTCATTCGAACTTAACATGCCCAACAATCACATTTTTAAGATAAATGTGACAATGTTAACACATGAAGTCTAATCATTAATCATTCACTCGTAAAGTGAGTATAAAGAATACACCATCTTTATATCAATATAACATTCAAATTGCTTATAATGAACGGTATTGAAGTCCCGCAGTCCATCAATACTCCATTATCTCCCTCATCAAGGGTATAGGGCTCTCGACCCATACAACACTAGTATCTTCCCACCTCTATCTCACTCATCAAATACAAGGTTCAAATACTCATCTGTATCCTCGTATATGTATCACAGTAATTATGGATAATACTAGTTAATGTGAACTCGCATAGTTCTATCATTATCTCATTATCCATCCTCCGATCATGCAAAGTCCCGCAGTCCTTTAGCATTCCTCGTGTACATATACGGAAATATAAAATGAATAATACCAGACAGTACTAAGTCCCGCAGTCCTTAGCATGCCTCATTGTTCCTCCCATTTCGATTATGCAAAATGATATGATATGATGTGCATAAGCTTTCAAGTACGAATAAATAAATGTAAACTTTTAAAGTGAACTAAAGAACATAAAAGGTAAATGAATCAAGTATTATACTCTTAAATATAAAATAAGAAGATAGCAACTTCTGATAAGGAAAAACAATAAGTAAATCGAATCAACGGTTTTCATAAACTTACTTACTAACTTTATCTTAAAGTTTCCAGTTCAAGAGAATTCTAATTCTCTCAATAAGTACTTGAAGTTCCAAATCAAGTTTCTTATTCAATTCTTTAAACTTGAAACCTTCAACTTCCGAATAGTCACCTTAGGCATCGAACTAATCTAAACTTAGAGCTTCCGAGAGTTAAACGTTCCTTTGAAAAACTTATGAATTCTCTCAACTCGAGATCAAACTAACTCCCAATTCTAAAAGTTAGCTCATTTTCTTATACCCTTTTTTATTCAAACATAAAGATCGACTTTCGATCCTACAAATCATTCTACTTATTCGGTTTCTAAAGTTACTTTAAATCCTATTTATTCTCACCTTGGTAAAAGAAGATTTCGCTCTCGAATCCGATAGAGCGATCAAGCAAAGTCCAAAACCACCTACAATTAGAATTATATCTAATAATCAATAAATTACCAAATAATGATCAAACAACATCTAAGCGTACAAAACGACGAAAAGCTCAACAAACCCCAACATGAGGCTCTTGGCCCCCCCATGAAAAGTGGGTCTCGGGTTTGGTTTTCCGGCTTTTAGGCAATTTAGATGTGTTTCGAGTTGGTTTCAAGCAAATTCGATATTCCCGATTTACAAGGGTATCGATAATTAGGGTTTTTGAACAATATGCCATTTCCCGAATTGAATTTCAATAAACATTATTTCACTAATTTATAACCCATATTCAAATCCCAAAAGGTAAATTTCAAACGGGAAGGGCTTCGACTGAAACTCGGTTTTAGGGTTATGGGATTGTTTCCAAAAACACTTAAAACAACCCCCGTATTTACAAACACCGAGTTTCCCGACAAGAAATCGAAGAATCAAAGAGAAAACTCCATTAAAACACTATTTGGAGCTTAGGGTTTCAAGATAAACTTACCGAGAACTTCGTATATCACGGGTGGCAATCACGATAGTTGGGTGGAAATGAATCGTAGGACTGATATCTTTCCAACTGACCCGGAATCAAGTCGATCGGTTGAGAATTAAACAAAAGCCAAATTTTCTTTTCCCAAAAACCTCACCCACGGCAAAGAGAGGAAAAAAAATTGAGTGAAATGGTCAATTGTTTGGTCAATGGTGATTTAAAGAAGATAATGGAATAGTGTTTAGATATTTAGGAATTTTGAAAATGACGGTTGCGTCCTTTTATGGCTTTTGACTATAAAATCGAAACCCGAAGTTCTTAAACTATCCCAATGGTGATTAATAATTATTAATTGTCCCGTTAATAATTATTAATATCGCCATAACTTATTTAAATAAATAAAGCCATTAAAATGACTTAAATTGAAATAAACTACTAAATTCTAATTTACCGATAAATAAATAAACTTTAATTACTAAAATTGAAATAAAATAAATAAATTAAAAAAAAAATTTATCACAAAATAACAGGACGTTACAGCGCTGCTGTCTTTTTCCGTGGCTGAACCGTGTCCTTTGGGTCATGGTTTGGTCACGGTTTCGAGTTCTGGGTGATCGATGTTGATGGGTTTTGACTTTAGGCAAAGGAAATCAATACCGATTAAGGTTTAGGCCAATGATTGGGAAATTGAAAGTGATATGGAATGGATTTCAAGGCTATGCTCTTGAAGTTCATAATTTAACATTAAACAATAAATTCCAGAATTTAACGAGAACAAAGATTGATCCAATTCACTCACCCAATGATTAAAAATCACGAAATCGAACTACAACCTTCGCCTATCAATCAACCACGATCAAAACGAACACCTAACATCAACAATTTAAGAACCAAATATCAATTTCAAGGGTATAGAGGGCGGCGGCATTGGGGAATTTCAAGAGAAGAGGAAAATTTACCTTCTTGATTGGAAAGACGATTCCCAAACTCCCTAATCTACAAATCCGAAGTAATCAACGATCAACCGGGAAGCAAACGAACTAAATTCCGGAACTCTCCAATGGGGGAGGAGGCAGCGGCAGGAGAGAGGAGAGGAGAGGAAGAAAATCTGAGAGTGGTAGTGGAAAGTTCTCTCTTAGGTCAAAATCCCGAATTGTAATATTTACGAAATTGCCACTAACCTTAAAACTTCTATAACTTGATCACCGAGTCTCATAATGATAAACCGTCAGTTGCGTTGGAATCTTCACATCGAGACCATCAATTTCATGTTAAAATAATAGTCAGTTCACAAGGTTTAAATTTGAAAGTTTTTCGGGAAAATTACCATAATACCTTTTTTGAAATAACACGGTATTTCTACTCTAATTAATTGATCAAGCCTGATTAATATTATTTAATAAAATAATATTGATTTTTAACTTTTTCGTGATGGGGCATTACAGTAGGAGAATTACCTTACTTTATTTTCAGTTTCCTTTGTTTTGGGTGGAAGAATCGAGTCCAAATGTAAAAGACCTTGACACCACCTTAAAAGTACTTGAATTGAACCCAAATCATCCCTAAATTGACCAAAGCCGAAAAAATTCCCTTATTAAAAACAACCCTTGTTTTTCCGTGATTTCAAGTGGTGCCAGTTTTTTTTTTTTTTTTACCATTTTACTTATTTAGGTAATGTTTGGTTGGAGTTTGATAGAATTAATATGTGTTAGGTGTAATTTAATTTTAGGTTTTTGAAACTGTTCTTGTGCTCAACCTTTCAGCTCATAGAATGATGTTTGATATTCATAAACTGTCCATTTGCTCCCTAAGAGTTTTTGTGGTTTTCTCAAAGTATTTTGACGGAATAATTACTTCTAGAATGCAGTTTTGATCTGCTCCTGAATCAATAAGGACTATCATAGACATATTATGGTCTTTGATTCTCAAAGTGATCATTGAGTACCACTTATGGAGCCATATTTGGGTTATTGAATTGATGGACACTTCTTCTTTAGCACATGTTTCACCTGTTTGAGCATTAAAAGACTCTGGTGCGTCTTCTCGTTGAGCTTCTGAACTTTCTGCATTGTTATTCTCACAAGATCTAAGTAATGAAATTTCAAAATAAATTTAAGAAATGTCACCTCGAGTTTTTTCTTGAAAATAAGAGGTTGACAGTTTGAGATCACAGACTTCTTTCTTCAGGTCTCTTATTTCCTTTTGAAGATTTGCAACAGATTATTCTCTAGGAGCTTGAAATTTAGTACACACATCTTTGATTGAGTAAGGGGTGAATTCTGCCTCTTTCTTTAATGTATTTGAATTGATGGATTCTTTGAGTCTATTGAGAATTGTCAGCTTCAGTTGTTCATCCTCAATTTTTGCTACAGCTTCGAATAAGAGTTCTTGATCTATAGTTAAAACGTTAATAGAATTTTTATTATAGTTATAGAAAAGTTTACCTCCATCTTCTAAACAACTAGTTGCATCTCTACTAGAGTCAGACTCTAGTTGATCATCCATTGCCATGACATGATCATCTTCTTCTTCGGTAATTTTAGGATTTGTCATGAAAACATTGAGTAATTCTTGCTTGATTTCTTCATCAATCTCAAGCTGATTGACTTTTGCCTTTAATTTGCAAGCACTTGAATAATGTCTGTATGCTTTGTATTTGTAGCATTGGACCTTCTTTGCATTGCGAGTAGGAGGTTTATTTGTGGGATTAATCTTCCTATTGTGATTATAGATTCTATGTTTATATTTAGGTTGAACCTTTTGGTGATAACCTTGCTGGTTATTGTATGGTCTGAAAATCCTCCTGTGATTTCCTCTTTGATGTCTCTATTTCAAACAAGAAAGTGCTTCAATTTTTCGCATGCATATTGTTTGCAAAAAGTTCCAAGTTCTTTTCTCTCGGATCATTTCTAATGAGAGATTTTGTAATAGATTTTTACTTGTTGCATAATTTCAATCCTTCAGTGACAACAAGTTGATTAATTCACCATAGGTAAGAGAGTCTCATGGAATGTTTCTAAGGTACTTTTCTTCAAAACTTAATCTGAGTCTTCAGAAAATAGTTTTGAAAGTTCTGCAATAATCTTTCTTTCTAGAAAGGAGAGTTGCAATTCGTTCTCATAAATACTTCTCTTAAGAAAGTATTTTTGTACCATTTGAATTCTTGAATAGTCTGACAACGAAGATTTTGAAGATGGTTTGTAATGTCCCGTTATTTTTTTTTTTGGAGTGAAATTTTTATTTATTTATTTAATATTTCATTTATTTATTCATTTACTTTAATCAAATTATTTAGTTTAATTTTAGAATTAGTAATTTAGAGTTTAGTAGTTAATTTCGTTCGAAAGCTTTGTAATCGTTTTATTAGCTTAAATTAGATTTGGACGTATTAAATTTTTTAGCGGGCCCATTATTTATTGTTAAATACTTTTAAGATAGATTAGAAGTGGTGAAGTTGTATTGGAATTAGAAATGTGAAATAACGAGCACCCGGAATAAGTTTTCTTAAGGAAATAAGAGGAGGGGCAATATGGTCTTTTACCAAAATATCTTTATATATATCTAATACATAATTTGCAAGGATAAAGATTAAAAGAAAGAAAGGAGAAGTGAAAAAAAAGAAGCCAAACCCGTAGCTAGAGAGGAGGAAAAGAGAAGAGAAAGAAATTGTCGCCCCGGCTTCGTTTCTCGACCGTTTTCATCGTGCCTTAGCTCGTTAGAAAGCTCTCGAGACGATATTTCTACCCATCCCATCAATCAAGCCAATCCATTAAAGATCCAGGAGATACAAGGTGAGTAAGAAATGGGTTTTTGTGTTTCCTTTATTTCCAATCTTGCATGTAAGCCTTGATTCGTTTTTCCCGGGTGTTGTTTGTGAATTCTAGTTAGGAAAAATCACTTTGGATGTGGTTGTTGTCTTGGACCTAAACCCAAGTCGAATCGAAAACCCGTCCCGTATGATTTTCTCTCACTTGGCCATGGCTAGGGTGTTTAGTTTGCTATGATTTTGTATTTTACTTAATTTTTCGGAAATCGATTATTGAGTAAAACCCTAAAATACGGTACCCATTGATATATCGACTTACAAAGTGTTTGAAACCAACCCGAAACGCCTCTAAAATGCCTAAAAGCCGGAAAACGGAACTCGAGCCCTTTTTATCCTTGTATGGCCGAAGGCCTCATAGGGGGAAATTCCGGGTTTTTCGTTGTTTTATGCACTTAGATGTCGTTTTCTTGATTTTCAGATAATTAATGATTGTTAGGTGTAATTGATTTGTAGGATTGTGACTCCTCGTGTGGTTTTCGACCTCGGTACTTTTGGAGCATGAACTTCACAATCTAAGGTGAGTTTAAAATGGAAGTTAGTAATTTTATGAATTATGTTTCATTACGATATTGTTTATCGAGGTTAAGAGGGGACTAACTTCATGAAGTTAT
This sequence comes from Gynostemma pentaphyllum, assembly GCA_028015215.1. NCBI lineage: Eukaryota > Viridiplantae > Streptophyta > Magnoliopsida > Cucurbitales > Cucurbitaceae > Gynostemma > Gynostemma pentaphyllum. The sequence continues at coordinate 16,084,656 of CM051345.1, forward strand.
ACTTGGTTGGTGACTTTAAACTCGGATGTGAGTGGAGTGGCTTTGGTGTTCTTATGAATTTGAAAGTAAAAGAGGAGTTATGAGTGATTTGGAAGTCTAGTAAGATGAATTGAAGAGTTTAGATAAATTGAAGAGTTTAGATGAAAGTGAAAGTTTAAGGTACTTTGAGAAGTTTAGATCAAAGTAGCGTAGATGTTATTCTCAAAAGTATGAAAGGTTATAAAGATTCTGAGACAAGGTTGGGAATTGAATTTACTTTACGTAGTTTTGACCAAAGTAAAGCAAAGGAAATGTTTGGAAGTTAACTCATGGTTTATGGTAATGGTTTGGAAAGTATTCTTGTGATTTGAGGTGATTTATTGTCATTCGTGACATGATGATGTTAAACCTCGTTTTGTTTATTGGGAGTTATAAGACTTCGTGGAATTATGGCATCAGTGATGATAATGGTTAATGTTTTATGAACTTATTACCTTGTGTGAGTAATAAGGATTGTATTATATTATGGTAATATTGTGGAGTATGAAAGTTCATATGATAATAAGGAATGATGTTGATTATGTTAGTACTGGGAAGTATGGAATCATGATGATAGTACGATTGATGTACTCAGGACTTTTGGTAAGAGGCAACACTTTAAGTACAAAAGATAAGCATGTCATTGAGTGTAATTGTAGTATGATTGTATTGTTTGTTAGTTGTTTGTGTTGTGATGCTCAAGTAATGAACCGATTTATAGATACTATGATTTGTTATATAGCACTATACACGCTGTGGTAAGGTGGGCATTCTACGAAATGAGCGTTATAGATGCATTATACCTTATAGCACTATACACGCTGTGGTGAGGTTGACATTCGAAGATTTGAGCTTGTATGGATGCGTTATTATTGTTATCATTATTATAGTACTGCACATGTGATGATATGTGTTATGGCACATGATAGTATGTGATACGCTCCATACGGTATCATGGTGCGATGAGATGTGTTATGCACGTGATAGTATGTGATATGCTCCATACGGTATCATGGTGCGACGATATGTGATACGGCACATGATAGTATGTGATACGCCCCATACGGTATCATGGTGCGACGTTATGTGATACGGCACATGATAGTATGTGATAAGCTCCATACGGTATCATGGTGCGAGGATATGTGTTACGGCACGTGATAGTATGTGATACGCTCCATACGGTATCATGGTGCGAGGATATGTGATATGGCACGTGATAGTATATGATACGCTCCATACGGTATCATGGTGCGAGGATATGTGATATGGCACGTGATAGTATGTGATACGCTCCATACGGTATCATGGTGCGATGATATGTGTCATGGCACATGATAGTATGTGATACGCTCCATACGGTATCATGGTGCGATGATTTGTTATATGGTGAAATTCCTGATATCTATATGGTGAAATTCCTGATATCTATATGGTGAAATTCCTGAGACCTATATGGTGAAATTCCTGGTATCTATATGGTGAAATTCCTGATATCTATATGGTGAAATTCCTGAGACCGATATGGTGAAATTCCTGATATCTATATGGTGAAATTCCTGATATCTATATGGTGAAATTCCTGATATCTATATGGTGAAATTCCATATATCCGATGTGATGAGAGTTACGATGGTTTGTGATATGGTACATGATGGTATGTTGACTTCGGTCCATACGGTATTATGATACGATGAAAGATAGTTAGTAATGCAATTACATAATCTTTAGACTTGTATAGTAAGACTTAGTAATAACAGGTACTTTTACTTTTAAGTCTTGATATCGTTACTTTTAGAAAGTATATTATGTATGTTGATTATAATTGGACTTTGGAAGTGTAGAATGGTTAGCAAAGAGAAAGTTAGGCCTTTGGACACAATTTCTGGTATGGAATTTAGTCCATGGGATTACTGGCTTTCATTTTATTCTCACTAGCATTTTCATGCTAATGTTGCTACTTTTACATTTTTTCAGGTACTTCTTGACATAGTAGTTGTGGTAGAGGAGGTGGTGCTGTTTGACTTCTCGAGGCGATGAAACGACAAGAACAAGAACACTTTTGAATAGAATTCTTGGAATGCTTTGTTTATACTTTCTACTTTTCTTATTTTGTGATTTGAGCTCGGTAGAGCAATTGTCTAAAATTGTAAATGTCTTATGGTTTTAAAGTTCTTTTCGAAGTTACTTTTAAGCTGGAATCCGCATTCCACAATTTTTATTGCTTTCTCTGAATTTGATCATTGTAAACAGGTTTTGGTTTATCCGAGTTTTAAACGAACCCATGCCGATTTTCTTTAAAACCAAGTCTTCCGCTGTGCATTTGAATTTAAAGGATTTTACGGTATCGGGTCGTTACAGTTGGTATCAGAGCCTAAGGGTTCTGTAGACCACATGCATCGCATGTTTTTCATGTTTTGATTTTGTTTTTGTCCAATCATCGTTCGAGGTCAACGGCGCCAGGTATGCCTAGAACCTTTGTTCTTAAGCTTTATCTTCTTTAGTAGTCGGAAAAGTTTATGAGAAGGTTGTTAAACGATATTTGTAATTGTGATACTTCACCTCCTCGTAAAATCATTATGTGGTGATGTTTATTTGACCCAAAGCTGAGATCTTTATAGTGGTGTTGAGAATGTGAATTTCTTCGTGTAGTTTTAGAGGCTGTACACCTCGTTAAGCGTATTGACGTAAAGTGAGTGTAAAGGAAACGAGATACTCCGAGAGATGAATCATTTGATCCTTAATGTTTGATTAAAGTTTGATTGTCACACAATTGCTAAGTATTGATGTTAGTGAATGTGTGGTTGATGTTTTGTGTTTAAAAAAAAGGGTCATGATTGTTCGAATCCCACTCTTAAGAGATGAAACACCTGTTTGAGGTGAGACATTGTTGATAAGTAATTAGTCTGGCTCTGGTCAAGTAACCTAGATTCAATTCAATTAGCAAGTTCTTGGTTGAGTTGTGAAAGTTGAATAATGGTAAGAGGTGTTATGGAGTTTGGCTCTTATTGGGATGATTATGTTTTTGAGAAATGACTTATGTAGTGGGAGGATATCATGTGAAGGTACTACCGCTTATGCCTAAGAGTTGTGATGAATGCATATAGAGAGATATGCGTAAGTTGAGCAGCGTGGTTCGCTAGAGTTTATAGTGGGGGGACCACGTGTTTTTGAACGTGGCATACATGAGTGGTGTTATGAGATTTGGAAATATGTATAAGTTGAGCCGTGGTTTTGGATGTTAACTAGTCTTGTGAGGAGACGTTGGTTGTAATCTTAGCATCCGAACCAAAGTGATGAGAAACAAAATGATCAACTTGGTAAAAGTGTTGTGGATGAACCAAGTGCTGAAATAGGTTACGTGGAAACGTGAGGACAAATTGCAGTCGAAGTATCCTCGCTTTTCGCTTAGTGATCGCACTTTTCGGGGACGAAAAGTCTTTTAAGGAGGGTAGACTGTAACGTCCCGTTATTTTTTTTTTGGAGTGAAATTTTTATTTATTTATTTAATATTTCATTTATTTATTCATTTACTTTAATCAAAGTATTTAGTTTAATTTTAGAATTAGTAATTTAGAATTTAGTAGTTAATTTCGTTCGAAAGCTTTGTAATCGTTTTAATTGCTTAAATTAGATTTGGACGTATTAAAATTTTTAGCGGGCCCATTATTTATTGTTAAATACTTTTAAGATAGATTAGAAGTGGTAAAGTTGTATTGGAATTAGAAACGTGAAATAACGAGCACCCGGAATAAGTTTTCTTAAGGAAATAAGAGGAGGGGTAATATGGTCTTTTAACAAAATATCTTTATATATATCTAATACATAATTTGCAAGGATAAAGATAAAAAAAAAGAAAAGAGAAGTGAAAAAAAAGAAACCAAACCCGTAGCTAGAGAGGAGGAAAAGAGAAGAGCAAGAAATTGTCGCCCCGGCTTCGTTTCTCGACCGTTTTCATCGTGCCTTAGCTGGTTGGAAAGCTCTCGAGACGATCTTTCTACCCATCCTATCAATCGCGCCAATCCATTAAAGATACAGGAGATACAAGGTGAGTAAGAAATGGGTTTTTGTGTTTCCTTTATTTCCAATCTTGCATGTAAGCCTTGATTCGTTTTTCCTGGGTGTTGCTTGTGAATTCTAGTTAGGAAAAATCACTTTGGATGTGGTTGTTGTCTTGGACCTAAACCTGAGTCGAATCGAAAACCCGTCCCGTATGATTTTCTCTCACTTGGCCATGGCTAGGGTGTTTAGTTTGCTATGATTTTGTATTTTACCTAATTTTTCGGAAATCGATTATTGAGTAAAACCCTAAAATATGGTTACCCATTGATATATCGACTTACAAAGTGTTTGAAACCAACCCGAAACGCCTCTAAAATGCCTAAAAGCCGGAAAACGGAACTCGAGCCCTTTTTATCCTTGTATGGCCGAGAGCCTCATAGGGGGAAATTCTGGGTTTTTTGTTGTTTTATGCACTTAGATGTCGTTTTCTTGATTTTCAGATAATTAATGATTGTTAGGTGTAATTGATTTGTAGGATTGTGACTGCTCGTGTGGTTTTCGACCTCGGCATTTTTGGAGCTTGAACTTCACAATCTAAGGTGAGTTTAAAATGGAAGTTAGTAATTTTATGAATTATGTTTCATTATGATATTGTTTATCGAGGTTAAGAGGGGAACTAACTTCCGGAAGTTATACTTGGTTGGTGACTTTAAACTCGGATGTGAGTGGAGTGGCTTTGGTGTTCTTATGAATTTGGAAGTAAAAGAGGAGTTACAAGTGATTTGGAAGTCTAGTAAGATGAATTGAAGAGTTTAGATAAATTGAAGAGTTCAGATGAAAGTGAAAGTTTAAGGTACTTTGAGAAGTTTAGATCAAAGTAGCGTAGATTTTATTCTCAAAAGTATGAAAGGTTATAAAGATTCTGAGACAAGGTTGGGAATTGAATTTACTTTAGGTAGTTTTGACCAAAGTAAAGAAAAGGAAATGTTTGGAAATTAACTCATGGTTTATGGTAATGGTTTGGAAAGTATTCTTGTGATTTGAGGTGATTTATTGTCATTCGTGACATGATGATGTTAAACCTCGTTTTGTTTATTGGGAGTTATAAGACTTCGTGGAATTATGGCATCAATGATGATAATGGTTAATGTTTTATGAACTTATTACCTTGTGTGAGTAATAAGGATTGTATTATATTATGGTAATAATGTGGAGTATGAAAGTTCATATGATAATAAGGAATGATGTTGATTATGTCAGTACTGGGAAGTATGAAATCATGATGATAGTACGATTGATGTACTCAGGACTTTTGGTAAGAGGCAACACTTTAAGTACAAAAGATAAGCATGTCATTGAGTGTAATTGTAGTATGATTGTATTGTTTGTTAGTTGTTTGTGTTGTGATGCTAAAGTAATGAACCGATTTATAGATACTATGATTTGTGATATAGCACTATACACGCTGTGGTAAGGTGGGCATTCTACGAAATGAGCGTTCTAGATGCATTATACCTTATAGCACTATACACGCTGTGGTGAGGTTGGCATTCGAAGATTTGAGCGTGTATGGATGCGTTATTATTGTTATCAATATTATAGTATTACACATGTGATGATATGTGTTATGGAACATGATAGTATGTGATACGCTCCATACGGTATCATGGTGCGATGAGATGTGTTGTGGCACGTGATAGTATGTGATACGCTCCATACGGTATCATGGTGCGACGATATGTGATACGGCACATGATAGTATGTGATACGCCCCATACGGTATCATGGTGTGACGTTATGTGATACGGCACATGATAGTATGTGATACGCTCCATACGGTATCGTGGTGCGAGGATATGTGTTAAGGCACGTGATAGTATGTGATACGCTCCATACGTTATCATGGTGCGAGGATATGTGTTATGGCACGTGATAGTATGTGATACGCTCCATACGGTATCATGGTGCAAGGATATGTGATATGGCACGTGATAGTATGTGATACGCTCCATATGGTATCATGGTGCGATGATATGTGTTATGGCACATGATAGTATGTGATACGCTCCATACGGTATCATGGTGCGATGATTTGTTATATAGTGAAATTGCTGATATCTATATGGTGAAATTCATGATATCTATATGGTGAAATTCCTGAGACCTATATGGTGAAATTTCTGAGACCTATATGGTGAAATTCCTGATATCTATATGGTGAAATTCCTGATATCCGATGTGATGAGAGTTACGATGGTTTGTGATATGGTACATGATGGTATGTTGACTTCGGTCCATACAGTATTATGATACGATGAAAGATAGTTAGTAATGCAATTACATAATCTTTAGACTTGTATAGTAAGACTTAGTAATAACAGGTACTTTTACTTTAAGTCTTGATAACGTTACTTTTAGAAAGTATATTATGTATGTTGTTTATAATTGGACTTTGGAAGTGTAGAATGGTTAGCAAAGAGAAAGTTAGGCCTTTGGACACAATTTCTGGTATGGAATTTAGTCCATGGGATTACTGGCTTTCATTTTATTCTCACTAGCATTTTTATGCTAATGTTGCTACTTTTACATTTTTTTTCAGGTACTTCTTGACATAGTAGTTGTGGTAGAGGAGGTGGTGCTATTTGACTTCTCGAGGCGATGAAACGACAAGAACAGGAACACTTTTGAATAGAATTCTTGGAATGCTTTGTTTATACTTTCTACTTTTCATATTTTGTGATTTGAGCTCGGTAGAGCAATTGTCTAAAATTATAAATGTCTTATGGTTTTAAAGTTCTTTTCAAAGTTACTTTTAAGCTGGAATGCGCATTCCACAATTTTTATTGCTTTCTCTGAATTAGGTCATTGTAAACAAGTTTTGGTTTATCCGAGTTTTAAACGAACCCATGCTGATTTTCTTTAAAACCAAGTCTTCCGCTGTGCATTTGAATTTAGAGGATTTTACGGTATTAGGTCGTTACATGGTTAGCTGACCTTTACTTATGAGTTGTTGGGTCTCTAATAAAGTGTTTTGAGATCAAGTAAAGAAGAATATTGACAGCATCTAGGATTGTCTCCTCAGAAGATTCCCAAGTTGAAGGGTCTCCTTCGACTTTCACTTTTTTTCTTTTACTTGAGGTAGTAGTGAGGGTAAGAACTTGCTTTCTTTCTTTATCTAAAAGAAAATTGTCCCATCAACTTTTGAGTTGTCCAGTGAAAATAGTTGCTAAGGCATTGGCTATTGCATGATCTTCTGTGCCATAGGCTTTAAAGACTGAGGCAACAATCATCATTTCATGTAGAATATTGAGTATCTGATACTCAGATAATCCATCGATGTTCCATTCAATAAAAGACTTTCCATCAAAAGTCCTTTTTGTTGTAAGGTGCTTTTCCTCTATTTAAATATCTGAAAAAGTTGGCCTTGGATACCAATTTCTAGTATTTCCTTGAAACTAGTTTATTTTTCTGAAAATTCTTTGAATCTCTTCTGGATTATCAGCATTTGCTTCAAAGTGATTGTCTTCATCAACAGGAAGTGAAAGATTCTTCACTCCTTGAATCATTTCTTCGATTAGATCACCCTGTTCATTCAGGACATTAAATTGGGTTGAAGAAAATGCCTTTGAAGGTGTAGAGATGTGGAGCTTTTTAAGCTGTTCATTTATAATCTTTAACATCTCTTGATCTTTAGAGATCATCTTGATTTATTTTTCAGCTTCGAGAGGTCTGAACAGAGGTATGGTAGGATCTATTGCGGAGAAAGATCCATCTTTAGAATCCATAGGGATTTTTTAATTATTATCTTGTACCGCTTATTCTATTATGTCTAGCTAAACAACCATAGTGGAAAACAGCCTGTTAGAATAATTATTTTGATTTTGGACATAATGGATACCTTTAGATAGTATGCAGGATGCGTCTTTCTCATCCATTTTCTTGAATGGGCTACCTGTTACGGTATGGCCGTACTTTGTTTGAAATATAATATCCTCTAGAGGAGGATTATGTGAATAAATTTCTTTCTTTTCTCTCTTCCATATGGTTTCTTTGATATAGTAAAGTTTTTTTAATCATAATCTTTACGCCTGGCAAACCAATAGAAAAAATGAATTTTTTCTTCTATCTCTTGCATAGTTTGTTTCCAGCTAGCTTTGAATTGTTCTTGCTTTTTGTCGCTATAAGCACGAAAAAAAGATATTCGATAGAATTTGTTGTTTTCTGAAAGGATTTCTGCTATCAACTTCTCCAGATTAGGAAAAAACTTCGTTGTCAGGAAGTTAATTAAATTAAATTCTGACGGGGTTGCTATGTCGGATTGAGTTGGAGAGGATGAACCTTGACTCTCTTCATAATTAACGTTGGGGATAAATTAATCAAAGTCTACAGACTTGATTTTCATAGGATTACTCCTCGTAATTCTTTTTGGTTCTTCTGATCGAGTAAAAGTGCTTGGTCTTGATTTAATGAAATTCTTAACCTTTGGAGTAGTAACAAAATCATCAGTAAAGTTTATTTCAACTCTTCCATTTGGGAATTTTGTTATATGAGAGTCTTCTTCAGCAAAGTCTCGCCTTTTGGAGAATATCTAATTGCTCTTGGAGAGATGCTTATATGCATTAGCTTGTAACATACTCTAAATATAATCACTGTTGAAAGTGATTTTTCTTCCATCTTTAATTCTTTAGAGTTGATTCTAAACATTATGGAAAACAAAATGTGAGGATCAAATAAAGAAAAAGTTATGGTTTGGGAAACAATTGAAATATACAAGGCCGTTTTCAAGGATGGATTTAATAGAACCCAACAGTCTATCTGTATATTCTTTGAACCTATCATCTCTTAAAGAGACAAGTATTTGAGAGTCTAATCCAAGACGAAATAGTGGTTTTACGGCTAGTTGGATTAATCCAAGATAAATGTATTTAAACTCTTCCCGGTGTTCGAGGATTGTTTCCTTTGAAAATAAATGGAGTGCCTCTAGTTAAGAAGTGACTAAGACATTCCTCTCTATTGTTTTGATTACATCGCGAGATGCAAAATTGAAAGTGTTGTGGTAGTAGACCTTTTTACAATCTACTTTTGGAATACTCCAGTTCTGGAGATCTTATTCTACTTTTGCAATTCTAATTCTTCATTGCCTCTAGAAGACAATATATCTGGTTCTCCTTTGAAATTCATGATGTCTTCTTTTTGACATCCTTCTTTGTTTTATCCTTCGATAATATTATTTTTGACAGTGTGGACATAAAATAAGCTAGTTTCAAAATAAATTGACAAAGTTAAAGAGACTTCCCTATTTAGCTGCTTGCAACTGGACCATCTGGCTTACCAACAGTCTTACAAAGCTGGCTTGAATACCAATGACTTACCAACGTTGCGGACGAGCAAGCGGACAAATAGTTTGGAGTTGAACTTTAAAATTTTTAATTGAAGAGAACTTATGATATCTCTTCCGCCACAAAAAAAAAAGATTATCTAAGGATAAAGCAATTGAAGAAGATAAAGAATGAAGATATTAAAATATTTGAAGGGAGATTTTATTAAGGCTCTGATACAAATCAATTGAGTACCTATAACGATCCGAATTCATTAAATCCTTTAAATTCAAATGCACAACGGAAGACTTGATTTTAAAGAGAAACGACATGGGTACGTTTAAAATTTGGACTAACAAAAACCTCTTTACATTAGCCTCAATCAGAGAAAGCGATAAAATGGAATTCACATTACAATTTGTAATCCAACTTCTAAAAGTGACTTAAAAGAACAAGACCTTTACAATTTTAAAACACATTCTCTTTCGAGCTCAAAACGGAGAGTATGAAAAATGATAAAATATTTTCAAAGCATTTTAAGAATGCTATACAAAATGAGTCTATATTCATGTCCATCCATCATCTCGACAAGTCAAACATCACCATCTCCTCTACCACGTCCTCTACGTCGAGATTTACCTGAAAATTGTAAGTGCAGCAACATTAGCATAAAAATGCTAGTGAGAGTAAAATGAAAGCAAGTAATCCTATGAACCAAATTCCATACCAGAAATTGTGTCCAAAGAACTAAAATGCTTCTTACTACCCATTCTACACTTCCCATATATCCATGCAATCGTAAAGTAATTCCAAATCAATCAACATCCAACTACGTAAAGTAATGAATTCGAGATTGGAAATAAATTTACTAACGATTTCTAAGTCTTTCTACACAATTCTAATGTAAGTAAATAATTATATCTCAAAACTTTTACCATATCAAGTTTCATCGTAACATGTTACCGTATGGATCAACATCAACATACTACCACATACGGTCTTACCATATCACATATCATCGTAACGTGTTACCGTATGGATCAACATCAACATACTACCACGTACGGTCTTACCATATCACATATCATCGTAACGTGTTACTGTATGGATCAACATCAACATACTACCACGTACAGTCTTACCATATCACATATCATCGTAACGTGTTACCGTATAGATCAACATCAACATACTACCACGTACGGTCTTACCATATCAAGTTTCATCATAACATGTTATCATATGGATCAACATCAACATACTATCATGTACAGTCTTACCATATCACATATCATCGTAACATGTTACCGTATAGATCAACATCAACATACTACCACGTACAGTCTTACCATATCAAGTGTCATCGTAACGTGTTACCGTATTGATCAACATCAACATACTACCACATACGGTCTTACCATATCTGTAACGTCCTGTTATTTTGAAGTGAATTTTTTTTTATTATTTATTTATTTTATTTATTTATTGAATTAAAGTATTAAAGTTAATTTTAGAATTAGTTATTTAGATTTAAATAGTTAATTTCGTTCGGAAACATTTTAATCGTTTAATTAGCCTAATTTAGTTTCAGTTGTATTAATAATTATTAATGGGCCAATTAATAATTATTAATCACCATTAGGCTAGTTTAAATGCTTCGGGTTTCATTTTAAAGGCTTAAGACAAATAAAGGATGTAGGCGTCATTTCCAAGTTCTTAAATATCTAAAAACACTATTCATCATCTCCTTAAATATCAAAAATTAGACAAAAATTCCATTTCTCTTCCTCATCTTGCCGTGAGCTTCAATGAGAGAAAAGAGATTTTTGCTTTTTCTTCGTTTCTTGCCTGATCGTCACAATTTCGGTTCCGTTGGATAGCCATGGGCCCGAGCATCATTTTCAACCTACCAATCGTTCTTTTCCACCACTATCCAAGGGCTTTAAGGTATGTCAAAGTTCAAAACCTAAAGCTTCAAATTGTGTTTTAATGGTGTTTTTGGTTAAAATCTTCCATTTCTTGCTCGGGAACTCGAAGATTTAGATCGAGCGAGTTATTTTATGTATATTTAGAACTTTCCCTAAACCCTAGAATTGGGTTTGAGCCAAAAGCCATTTCTTTTAGTTTTTCTCTTGTTTGATGATGCTTAGGGTTTTTCAAATGTTATGTTTTTATGTTTCTCTTAATTGTTCGGGATTGAACTTTTGTCCTAAACCCTAAATCACGTTTACCCATTGATGGTACCAACCTCCAAAGTCTCCGAAACCAACTCGAAACACCTTTAAAGTGCTTAAAATCCGGAAAACCAACTCCATTCCTTCCCTCCCTTTGGGTCGTGGGCCTTGTGAGCTCATTTCTGGGCTGTTTTGTCTTTTATTTTAATAACGTGACGATCGTTATTCATATTGTTAAATTAATATACTTTAGGTGTATTTCAATTATAGGTTTTGTGCATCGATCGTGAATTTTTGTCAACTGGCGATTAGGAGTTGACTTCTTTTATAAGGTGAGTTTAAAATGGTTGTGATTACTTTTATGTTTTCAAATTGCTTGACGATTATGTTCGATCGAGGTTAAGAGGGTTATTAGATTTTAGAACTTATCCAAGGATGTATATAATTGGGAGTCAAGGAAAGTGCATAAGGAAAGAACTAGTTAAGTTTGTGTGATTTAAAGTGAGATGTTATTGGTGGATTAATTTGTATTCTCAAGGAGAATTAGGTTTCCGGAAATTAGAGGAGAGTATTAGATTTCTTCGTTTATTTCGAGTGGTTATAAGATAGTTAAAAGGAAACTTTGAAGAGATTCACCGTGTAGATTTGAGTTAGTATGATATTATTAGCGATGAGATTTGCTATTTAGTACTACCAAAGGGGAGTAGTACGTGTGGCGTTATGATACGCGTGGTTTGTGAATGGTGACAATGAGGTCACGGTGTGGTTTCTGATTGGTGACAATGAGGTCACGGTGTGGTTTGTGATTGGTGACAATGAGGTCCCGGTGTGGTTTGTGATAGGTGACAATGAGGTCACGGTGTGGTTTGAGAATGGTGACAATGAGGTCACGGTGTGGTTTGCAATGTGGTCATGGATGTGAAATATGAATGGTGACATTGTGGTCACGATGTGAAATGTGAATGGTGACAAATGGTCACAGTTTGAGTTGTGAAAGGTGACAATGGGGTCACAATGTGAAATAACATGTGGAATGATGTAAATGATAGAAATTTACTTTGTTATTTACTTTGTTATGCTTTAGTACTTTATTTTACGAGCTTGAATGTTTACTTTTCTTTCGAAATTACGATATAGTAGAATGGGATTGAATTTCTTATGCAAAGTACTTGGGAATATCGAATGGGTAGTAAATAGCACATTAGGAATTTTGGACACATTTTTCGATATGGGATTCGGTCCATAGAGTGCTTGCATCCATCTTATTCTCACTAGCATTTTTATGCTAATGTTGCTACACTTAAACTTTTTCAGGTAATACTCGTGCGGGAGAGCGAGGTCGTGGAGGTGGTGCTGCGTGATCGCGAGTGGATGTCTTGGATACTTGGACTAATAAAGGCATATTTTGGATCATTTTAGGAATGCTATATATATAAACTTGATTTTGATGTCTTTAAACTCGCTTTAAACTCATATTTTGTGGCTCACGAGAGCCTAAGATCTGTTGTACATATGTCTGAGTTTATTTTCTCTGATTTTGTATAAATCGAAGTCTGATATCCTGTTGTTTTAAATTCTCTGATTTGAGCTCATGTAAACAGGTTTAGGGAGTTCGTGTTTTAAACGGATCCACGCCAATTTTTTTTTAAAAATCTAGTCTTCGGCTGTTTTGCTTATAATTTAAAGATTTGAGAAAATTCGAGTCTTTACAATATTACATATCATTGTAACGTGTTACCGTATGGATAAACATCAACATACTACCATGTACGGTTTTACCATATCACATATCATCGTAACGTTTTACCATATGGATCAACATCAACATACTATCATGTACGATCTTACGAATATCAAGTGTCATCGTAACGTGTTACCATATGGATCAACATCAACGTACTACCACGTACGGTTTTACCATATCACATAGTTCCCTAGTAAGCTAGATAATTTAATTAAAATTCTACAAGCTACTAAAGAATATAATCCACTTTGAATTGCACAAGCTAACTCCCAAGTACAACTCCTAAGCTACTTTGAATCCAAGCCACTCAAAATATCTTAAACTCCAAATTTAATCTAAACTCTCCAATTTCATCTAAACTCTCCAATTTCATCTTAACTTTTCAAATATACTCAAACTTGCTTTTCCATCCAAAATCACTAAAACCTCCAAAGTCACTCCACTCACTTCCGAGTCTAAAGTCACCAACCAAAGTATTAACTTCTAAATGTTTGTTTTTTCATTGAACCTCAATCAACAATATCGTAATGAAAGCTAATTCATAAAATTACTAACTTCCATTTTAAACTCATCTTAGATTTGAAGTCGATCTTTCTAATTTCCAAACAAATTACGGCCTCTCATACGATTACCAACACTTTTTAGGGCTTCCCGTAGAGAATTAGAAATGCCACAAGGTTAGGATAGAATGAAAGCCCACTTCCCGAGCAATCCAACAGACTAAAAATCACGATGATCCGTCGAGCAATGGTAAAAACTCAAGGTTTTCTCTCTTCTCCTATGGAGACCCACGGCTTGATGAGGAAGAAGAGAAGAAATTATTTGATTTTTTTGGCTTTTGGTTTATTTAAAGAAGAAAATGAATAGTGCATTGATATTTTATATAATCCAAAATTATGAATACGTCCCTTTAAATGATTTAGCTCATAAATTGAAACTCGAAGCTCTTAAACTAGCCAAAAGGTGATTAATAATTATTAATTGGCCCGTTAATAATTATTAATACGTCCCAAACTAATTTAAGCTAATAAAGTCATTAAAAAAGTTTTCGAACGAAATTAGCTACTAAATTCTAAATTACTAATTCTAAAATTAAAATAAATAAATGAAATATTACAGAAAAAATCACTTTAAAAATAACGGGACGTTACAGTATCTATCTCACAAGGAGTTTAATTTACAGGACCTTGACTAAAGAAGGGAGATGGGAGAGAAGAGAAGGATGAGAGCTTAATTCTTTTGCTTGATGATCCCAGTTGTTACAGACTTTAGTCCTTTTATAGACTGATAATTGAACTACATATTTTAAAGGAAAATTAAATCTAACTATCTAAAAGATAAAAATGAGTCAGCGGGACAAGAGCCATGTCTGGATCATCTTTATAAAATAAAATTATTGCTAAAAAACAAAAGAAGGCGGGAGACAGGACATGACATTTGTCAATCACCTTTATAAATAGTAAAAACAAATAATTTCAAAAGAAAACAAAATAAAAGGAATCTTAGGACCCATTATTAGTGATGCTTATGTACCAGAAAATTTCCTGTCCATCGGAGGATCCAAATGTGATTTCATAGGGCCCCGGGTATCAAAAATACTTTTAATCCCCATTTTGGACTTTTTTTGAAGGATTCATGTCTAGGATAATTTTATGACCTACCATAAAAAAATTTATGTTTTTTCGACGTGTTACCTTTTTTTTTAATGAATTTTTATATTTAATTCTCGTAAAAATTACATAACTAACTAAAATTAACGGAAAAATTCAAAATAATTTTAAAAAAATCTGAAAAAATTAAAA
Organism: Gynostemma pentaphyllum; assembly: GCA_028015215.1. Lineage (NCBI taxonomy): Eukaryota > Viridiplantae > Streptophyta > Magnoliopsida > Cucurbitales > Cucurbitaceae > Gynostemma > Gynostemma pentaphyllum. The sequence continues at coordinate 16,099,714 of CM051345.1, forward strand.
TATTTCCATGACCACTTATTAGTGATGCTTACGTACCAACAAAACTTCATGTCCATCGGAGCATCCTAGATATGATTTTATAGGCCAAAACAAGCCTATGCGGCGCTTGGGGCCCCGAGTATCAAAAAACTTTTTTTCTCTGTTTAGGATTTTTTTTTATGGATTCATGTTTAGGAAAATTTTAAGACCAACCTGAAAAAATTTCATATTTTTTCGATGTGTTAGCATTTTTTTAGGATTCTTTTTAATATTTAATTCTCGTAAAAATACGATAACTAACTTAAAATTAACGGAAAAATTCAAAATAATTGAAAAAATTTAGAAAAAATTAAAATCTTTCCGGAACCACTTATTAGTGATGATTAAGTAATAGAAATTTTTTTTCATGTCCATCAGAGCATTCTTGATGTGATTTTATAGGCCAAAACGTGGCTGCAGCGCTCTAGGCCCTAAGTATCAAAAAATATATTTTTCTCTTTTTTGGATTATTTTTCATAGATTCATATCAGGGATAAGTTTATGACCTACCAGAAAGAATTTCATGCTTTTTAGATGTGTTAACTATTTTTTAATGATATTTTTTAATATTTAATTTCCATTAAAATATGATAACTAACTAAAATTATTGAATAATTAAAAAATATTTAAAAAAATTCAGAAAAATTAAAAATCATTCATGGACCCCTTATTAGTGATGCTCATGTATTAAAAAAAAGATGTGATTCCATTGGAGCATCCTAGATGTGATTTCATAGGCCAAAACTTGCCCATGCGACGCTCGGGGCCCTGGTATAAAAAAAATTTTCTCCGTTTTGGATTTCTTTTCATGGATTCATGTCTAGGATAATTTTATGACATTACACAAAAAAAATCCATGTTTTTTCGACGTGTTACCTTTTTTTTCATTTTTTAAATATCTAATTCCCATAAAAATACGATAACTAACCAAAATTAAAAAAAAAAATTCAGAAAAATTTGAAATCTTTCTGGGACCCTTTATTAGTGATGCTTATGTACCTTAAAATATTTAATATCCATCAAAGCATCCTAGATATAATTCCATAGGCTAATTGTGCCTATGCAGCGCTCAAGGCTAAAAAAAATTTCTTTGTTTTGGATTTTTTTTTCATGGATTCATGTCTAGGATAATTTTATTACCTACCCGAAAAAATTTCATGTCCATCAGAGCATCATATATGTGATTTCATAGGCCAAAACATGTTCATGCGGCCCTTGGGGCCCTAGGTATTAAAAACTTTTTTTCTCCATTTTTGATTTTTTTTCATGGATTCATGTCTAGGACAATTTTATGACCTGCCAAAAAAAAATTTAATGTTTTTTCGTGTAACGTCCAGTTATTTTGTGATAAAAAAAATTTATTTATTTTATTTTATTTAAGTAATTAAAGTTTATTTATTAATTGTTAATTTAGAATTTGCAGTTTATTTCGGTTTTAATCTTTTAATTGATCTTTTTAGTTTATTTTCGTTTTAATAGTATTAATAATTATTAACGGGCCAATTAATAATTATTAATCACCATTGGGTTAGTTTGAGAAGTTTGGGATTCGTTTTTAAGCTAAAAGTCCTAAAAGGGAAAAATCGTAATTTCTCAATTTGCAAAATATCTAAAAACACTATTGACTATCTTCTTTAAATATCCCAAGTGACCAAAAGTTGACCAAAAAGCTCTCATTTCTTCTCTTCTACCCGTGAGCTCCAAGGAAGGAAAAGCAAAAATTGATTTTTGTTCGTTTCTTGCGGGATCGACTTGATTCTCGATCCTTTGGAAAGGTATCGGTCCTACGATCCTTTTCCACCTAGCCTTCGTACTTGCCACTCGTGTTTTGCGGAGTTCTCGGTAAGTAAAGTTTCAAACCCTAAGCTCCAAATAGTGTTTTAATGGAGTTTTCATTGTTTTCTTTCGATTTCTTGCCGTGAAACTCGGTGTTTGTCAATTCGGGAGTAGTTTTAAGTGTTTTTGGAAACTATTCCATAACCCTAAAACCGAGTTTCAGTCAAAACCCTTTCCGTTTGAAATTTACCCTTTTGGGTTTGATTTTGGGTTAGAAATTAATGAATGAATGTTTTCTTAAATTCAATTCGGGAAAGGGCTTAATGTTCAAAAACCCTAATTATCGATACCCATTGAAATCGGGATTATCGAATTTGCTTAAAACCAACTCGAAACGTATTTAAATTGCCAAAAAGCCGGAAAACCAAACCCGAAACCCATTTTATTGGGGGGGGGGGGCGAGAGCCCTAAGGGAGGGTTTGATGAGTTTTCGTTGTTTTGAACGTTTAGTTGGTGTTTGATCGATAGTTGGTAAAGTTATTGATTGTATGATATAATTCGTTTGTAGGTGTTTTTGAACCGCGTGGTTGATCGCTCCTTCGAATTTAGGAGCAAAGTCATCTTTTAATAAAGGTGAGAATAGTTAGAATTTAAAGTAATTATAGAAATCGAATAAGAGTGAAGGTTTGTAGAGTTTGAAACTATGTTTAGAATCCGAATATAAGATTAGAGGGATGTGAGTTAGTGCCCTTAGGATTAAGAGTTAATCCTTTAAGGAGAACTTAGGAGTTCTCAAAGAAAGTGTTGAACCTTAGAAGTTCTAAGTTAGATTCGTTCGAAGCTTAGGTTGGACCATTGGAAGTTAAAAGATTCAACTTGTTTCTAGAACGGTTAATAGAACCTCGGATTATTGGAAGTTTAGAATCCTTGAAGGTTTAGGTTAATCGTTATGTTATGTTCTTACTTTTATTATTATTGTTACCGGAGTTCGATTTATAAATCGTTCGTTCGAGAATTCTTATCTGTTTCTTTATCTTATGTCTTTACTTTATTGCCCCTTTTCTTTACGTTGGTTGTGATTTCTTTAATATTCGCGCTTTACTCTAATTACTTTGCAAGCATATTTTGCACCATTATTTATTATACCATAACATCTCACATCATTGAAAAGAGAAAAAGAAAAGAATGAAAGGAACGGTGGATGAGTTGGATACCCACGTTACCTTCATGCATAAGGAATGGTGGATGAGTTGGATACCCACGTTACCTTCATACATAAGGTTGAATGGTGTATGAAATGTGAAAATCCACATTACCTTCATTTCACGCATAAATGGCGAATGCGTATCCTATGGGATGTACTCATTACTTTTATACATATGAAAGATGGAATCGAGAATCGAGATGTTATAATTATACAAGTTTATTTTATTTTCCTATTTTATGCAAAGTATATTTACTTTTCTTACTTATATCATATCATTGATAATGGATGAGTATTGACTACAAGAGTTAGTAATATCATCCTTTGGAAATTTTTAGAATGAATTACCTAGAGTTTGGAGGACTTTAGGAGTGATTTTGTAAGATTAGTTGGACACAAATCGAAATACGAGTTTGAGGTCTATTATTACTTTTTATGCTTACTATTCTCACTGGGCTTAGTTTGTTAGCTCATGATATTACAACCAATTTCAGGTAATGCCTTGGTCAGAGGTCGAGAGAGAGGAGGTGGTGCTGCGTGATCGAGGGATGCTGACCTCGAGATGGACACTTTTGTTTGTAAAGTTTATGTCTTATTTTGATGAACTTTAAGAACTTAAATGAATTGTATTTTGTATTTAGCTCATAAGAGCTTAAATGTTGATGTTTATATGATATATATCTTTGAACTCCTGAAATGGGACTTGATGTTCCTTGTGAATTTATTAGATTGAAAAATTAGGATGTAAACAGGTTTTCGGCATGCCAACTTTCAAACAAAACCACGCAAAATTTTCTAAAAACAAAAGACTTCCGCTGTTTTCTCTGAATTTTATTTATTTAAAAGTGACGGGTCGTCACAGTTGGTATCAGAGCCGACGGGTTCTGTAGACTACATGCGATGCATGTTTGTATTTCATGTTTTGTTTTAAGTCCATTCTCGAAAGTCATCATCTAAGATCAGCAGCACCAGGTATTCCCAGACCTTTGTCTTTAAACTCGCATTTCATTTCGATTTGGTAAAAGAGTGGTGAATCCTCTTTTACAAGTGACTTATCATGTTATATTGACTATAATGCAGTATGCCTCCTAGAAGGGGTGCCAGACGAGCTGGTGTTAGGGTGGCTGCTCCTGTGAGGGGTAGAGGTCGAGCCCGAGCCCGTGACCCTACACCACCTCCACCTGTGATTCCTGCAGTACCTCCACCAGTGATTCCTGTTGTACCGCCACCTGTTCAGGGGCGAGGAGTTTATATTGCTTAAATGGATTATCTGGGATTATTGCGAGATGCTGGTAGACCAGTTCTGCCTGTTGTACCACCACCTAGACCAGTTGATGTGGCAGTTGATCAGGTTGGAACTACCGATGCTGCTAGGTTTCTGAGGGAGTATAGTAGATATGCACCTGCTGAGTTTAATGGTAGGTCTTTAGATGCATCTTTTGTAGAGTTCTGGATTGACAGAGTTGAGAGGGCTTTTGAGTTCATCAGGTGCCCGGACCATCTGAAGGTCCATTGTGGTACGTACTCTTTGGTTGATGATGCTCTGTATTGGTGGAGAGGCCTTCATAGATCACTTTCTTTGACTATGGAGGTTACTTGGAAGGTATTTCGCGAGAAGTTTTATGAGAAATACTATTCTGCTGATTTGAGAGATCGATTGGAGGTGGAATTTCTGACCCTGAAACAGGGTGATAGCTCGGTGACAGAGTACGAGCGAGAGTTTCACCGACTGTCCAGGTTTGCTGCTGGACAGGTTGCTGATCCTGAGAGCATGATGAGGAGGTTTTTAGTAGGGCTGAGAGCCGAGATTAGGGGTCATTTACGCACCTTGCGTCCGACCACCTATGAGGAGGCTTTAGAGTTTGCAGTTTCTTTGGATTTGGCATCTGAGGAGAAGAAAGGCAAACTAGGTGCTACCAGAGAGACTTCCTCTCATAAGAGGAAGGTAGAGGACGACCCTGCTAGTCGAGTACCACCGCCACGCCGGAGACAAGCGGCCACGAATGGCTTGGGGTGGATTTCGGTTTAGACGACCTAGGTGCAGGGGCTACCTCTTCGTGATTGCCAAAACTGTTTTAGTCGTCACACCTGGGAGATGTACCCTACCACGAGGTGTTTTACTTGTGGTCGGTGGGTCACCTATCTAGGCAATCGTAGAGCTCATCAGGCACGACCACTACAAGATGGTTACCTCGGCCAGGGTAATCGCCAGAGACCTTATCAAGGCACCACCTGCTTTTTATGCTCCTCCTAGGTTAGGGCGGAGGTCGGGGCCGAGGTAGAGGTCGGGGCCGAGGTAGAGGACGATTCAGGTAGAGGTCAGGGTGGCCAGGCACGCAGCTTTAGACTTCCGCCGTTGTTTAGCCGCCACAGATTTTACCTCCACCACCACCGAGATTTCCTCCACCTGTTCAGCATCAGGCACGTGTATATGCCACCAGAGAGGAGGCCGAGGCTGCAAGTACTGTAGTTACTGGTACTTTGACAGTTTTGGGCCATTCGGCCTTTATTTTATTTGATTCTGGAGCTAGTCACTCTTTTATTTCTTCTGCTTTCGTTGAGTCGGCTATGCTTGAGTCTGCACCGTTAGGTTTTGAGATGCGTGTTTCGACCCCAGTGGGGAAGTTTGTTATTGCTGATAGCATGATTAGCACAGATGATTTGTGTTTTATGGGTTGTTGTTTGCATGCTACTTTGATTATCATGCCTATGTCTGATTTCAATGTGATATTAGGTATGGATTGGCTATCAGCTAATCGTGCCACTATTGATTGTACTGAGAGAGTGGTTGATTTTATGAGTCCATGTGGGACCAGTGTACGTTTTCGTGGGACTAGTAGTAGATTAGCACCCACTTTGATGTCTATGTTAGAAGCTAGTATGCTTCTAAGTGATGGAGCCTTGGGCTATATAGCTAGTGTGGTTGACACTTCTATGCCAGAGGTTAGTTTGAGTTCTGTGCCAGTAGTGAGAGACTTCGTTGATATTTTCCCTGATGAGTTGCCCGGTTTGCCACCGTTGAGACAGTTTGATTTTCAGATTGAGGTTGCTCCTGGGACAGCTCCATTGTCCAAAGCACCATATCGTATGGCACCGGCTGAGTTGAAAGAACTCTAGAGCCAGTTACAGGGACTTTTAGACTTGTGGTTTATACGCCCGAGTGTTTCACCGTGGGGAGCTCCGATGTTGTTTGTGAAGAAGAAGGATGGTTCTATGCGATTGTGTATCGATTATAGAGAGTTGAACTGTGTTACGGTGAAGAACAAGTATCCTTTGCCTAGGATAGAAGACTTGTTTGATCAGTTGAGAGGGGCCACTATCTTTTCGAAGATAGATTTGAGATCTGGCTATCATAAGTTGAGGATTCGGGATGAGGATATTCCCAAGACTGCATTCAGGACGCGTTATGGACATTATGAGTTCGTAGTTATGTCCTTTGGCTTGACTAACGCGCCTGCAGCTTTTATGGACCTTATGCACACGGTGTTCAGGAGGTTCCTTGACTCTTTTGTGATTGTATTCATTGATGATATCTTGGTTTATTCCAAGACAGAGGAGTTACATGATATACATCTTCGAGAGGTTTTGACGGTACTACGAGATCAGAGATTGTATGCCAAGTTCTCCAAGTGTGAGTTTTGGCTGAGGGAAGTGGCATTTTTAGGCCACGTAGTATCGAGTAGAGGAGTATCTGTTGATCCCTCTAAGATTGAGGCAGTTACTAACTAGCCTAGATCGACGAGTGTGGCTGATATTCGCAGTTTTTTGGGACTTGCAGGCTATTATAGACGGTTTGTGCAAGATTTCTGCAAGATTGCTTCAGCTTTGACACGTTTGACCCGGAAGGGGGTTGATTTTGAATTCCATCGGAGCATCTTAGATGTGACCAAAAAACTTTTTTTTCTCTATTTTAGAATTTTTTTTTTTCATGGATTCATGCGTAGGATAATTTTATGACCTACCTGAAACAATTTCATGTTTTTTCGATGTGTTACAAACTTTTTATTGTTTTTTTAATATTTAATTCCCGTAAAAATACGATAACCAACTAAAACTAACGGAAAAAATAAAAAAAAATTAGAAATTTTTAAAATGTTTCCGTATTCTTATGCATCAAAAAAATTCTGTCGATCAGAACATCTTAGATTTCCTTTAATAGGCCAAAATGTGCCCATGCGACACTCTTGGCCCTTGGTATAAAAAAAATTCTATGTTTTGAATTTTTTTTTTTATGGATTCATGTCTAGGATAATTTTATGCACTACCAGAATAAAAATTCATGTTTTTTTGACGTGTTACTTATTTTTTTTATTTTTTAATATTTAATTTCCTTAAAAATAGGATAACTAACTAAAAATTACGGAAAAATTAAAAAATTAAAAAAAACCAGAAAAATTTAAAATCATTCATGGACACCTTATTAGTGATGCTAATGTACTAGAAAAAAATTCATATCTATCAAAGCATCCTAGATCTGATTTCATAGGCCAAAACATGCCCATACGACGTTCGAGGCCTCAGAAAAATTATAATTTTATGACCTACCAAAAAATATAATTTTTTTTCGACTTGTTACCTATTTTTTAAAATTTTAATCCCCGTAAAAATACGATAACTAACTAAAATTAACGAAAAAATTAAAAAAAAATCAGAAAAATTTGAAATCATTATGGGACCTCTTATAATGGATTGTTATGTATTAGAAAAAAATTTCATGTCCATTGAAGCATCCTAGATGTGATTTCATAGGCAAAAAATGTGCCTATGCAGCGCTCAGGACCCCTGTCAAAAAGATTTTTTTTTTCTCTGTTTTAGATTTTTTTTTCATGGATTCATAACTAGGATAATTTAATGATCTACCATAAAAAAACTTCCTATTTTTTCAACGTGTTACCTATTTTTTATGATTTTTTAAAAATTTAATTCCCATAAAAATATGATAACTTACTATTTTTAACGAAAAAATTCAAAAAAAATTAAAAAATTTTAGGACCCCCTTATTAGTGATGCTTATGAACGAGAATTTTTTTTATGTCCATTGGAGCATCCTAGATCTGATTTCATAGGCCAAAACGTATCCATGCGGCACTCAAGGCCACGTGTATAAAAAAAAATTGTTTTGGATTTTTTTTTCATGGGTTCATGTCTAGGATAATTTTTTGACCTACCATATAAAAATTCATTTTTTTCGACTTGTTACCTAATTTTTTTATTAATTTTTTAATATTTAATTCCCTAAAAAATACGTTAACTAACTAAAATTAAAGAAAAAATTCAAAAAATTCAGAACAATTTAAAATCTTTCGGAGACCGCTTATTAAAGTGCTTATGTACTAAAAAAATTTCATGTCCATTCGAGCAACCTAGTTGTAATTTTATAGGTCAAAACTTGACCATGCGGCGCTCTGGGCCTGGGTATAAAAAAAACTCTTTTGCTCCGTTTTAGATTTTTCGTGGATTATTGTTTTGGATAATTTTACGACTTACTAGAAAAAATTTCATGTTTTTTCGACGTGTTACCTATTTTTTATGATTGTTTTTAATATTTCATTCCCATAAAATACAACAACTAATTAAAATTAACCGAAAAATTAAAAAAAAAATATGAGAAAAATTTAAAATCTTTCTGGGACCCCTTATTAGTTATTATTGATGCTTATGTACCATGAAAAATTTCATGCCCATAGGAGCATCCTATATGTGATTTCATCGGTCAAAACGTGCCCATGTAGCACTCATGTCTTCGAGTATTAAAAAAACTATTTTTCTCCATTTTGGTTTTTTTTTTCTTGTATTCATATCTAGGTTACTTTTATGACCTACTTGAAAAAGTTTCCTGTTTTTTCGACATGTTACCTATTTTTTTTATGATTTTCTTAATATTTAATTCTCGTAAAAATACGATAACTAACTAATTAGTGATGTCACAACGTGTTTGCGACGCGGAGTGCCAACGTCCAATTTATAGGCCTCTTTGTAAAAAGGAAAAATTTGGAGTCGCCACCAACCAAATTTGGGTGTGATTGGTCACCTAATTGTTAAAATAGTCTACGAACACCAGATCGGGTTCTGGAGTCATTTATGTGCAGGGAAGGTATTAGCACTTTACAACATCCATTTGAAAAATAGTTACCCTAATCTTGTCTTATATTATCTAATTTTAAATTATTGGTCTCTAATTAAACTAATTGGTGAAAGATTGATTTTAATTTATGAAAACAAATGTCTCATTTAAATCTTCTCTTAACATCAAGAATGATGCAAGTATGAAGATTAATTTAGCGAGGTTATTACCGTTAATTGAACAAATATCGGAATAGAATTCCTCACCTAGAGAGATTGAAAGTCGTTAGTTTCTCAAAATCCCATCATCGGGTCTGTATTTATATTTTAAAAGGTTTTATTATTTTTATTCAAAATACATCTTTTAAAATACTAATATAACAAACCAAATAATAGATAACAATTATTTCAAATCAAAGTCTAAACTTAAAAAATTTATAATTTATTAATCATAATTTGTTTTGACTTCATTATTCCTTATAAATGCACCTTATTAATTCATCATTGACTTATAATATTAAAGTGAAATAATTTTATAAATCCGAATTTATGTAAAAGAGACTTCAATCACGTTTTTTATATACAAAAAATATTACAGCATTTGTATCGACTTTGAAAAAACATATCTTTTTATATACTGATCCAAACGAGGTGATTCTTGTTTTAAAAGTTTTATTTATCAGTCTAGTTTCAAGAAAAAATAAGTTTTTAAGATAAATATCAGAGAAACATCACCGAAAATATTCATAATCAAAGATGCTACAGTTTTTCCCGAAACAGTAAATCCCGCTAAATCCTTCAGCTTCAAAAAATCATAACTCTCAAACCAGAAATCGAAATTGATTGATTCTTTTTTCCTATATATTCTTCTATCAGTGTAGTTTCAAATAAAATTAATCACACAATAAAATTCAGAACCTAAAAATCACGAATTTAATATAAACACAGAAGACTCATATGACTAAGAAATAATTTAAAGAAGAGAAAAGAATTTACCTTTGGATGCATTGGATTGGGAGAGAATGAGATGGAGAAATTTGATAGGTTTTCTCTCCTCAAAACTTTGATATGTGATGTCTACATTTTCTCTTTTTTTTTTCTTCTGTGTTTTTCTGTGAATACTATGACCTATTCTAAGAGTTAGGGCTCTTATTTATAGGCAAAATTTGAGACATTTAAAATAGATTGAGATAAACTTATGTAATATCAGATAATACTTAGAGATTAACTCAATCTAAATCAAATAATGTTGGAAATAACATATTAAATGGCTTACTTTGAGGCATAATAATTTGTGGGTCCCATCTATATTAACGTAATTAATGAATTGGGAATTAATATTTAATGCAAGGTTATTAAATATGAACTTTTATTAGGCCTTAAATATGTTTGTATTGATTGGAATAAGACTCCAAAGTACCTTCATTGAAATGTCATCTATGTAGTTTCTAAAGTTGTCCCACATTGATAAAAACCAAAAGACTTCTCCTATATATAAGTAAGGAGCCTCTTCACTTCCTTACTAATGTGGCAAGTCAATGGTTGTTTGACCAATGGCTATCACAAGGTGGTGCGAAGCACCACCCTCGCAGGCACGCGCACGACGCACGTCGCAAAGGTCGCATTGGGCATTTTAGGGCGCACTTTGCACTTCGCACGTACGCATCATCGCGAGGAGCTGGGGAGCCTTTAATTTTACCAAACGACACCGGGGTGACGGTTGACCATCGAAGGGCCCTCGAACGGTTAACTCCGAACAGTCATCAGGCGGCGGTTGGGGAGGGAGGAGTTGCGACTTACTGGCGACGAGACGCGACCGTTGACACTTCAGCGGTTGTATAGACAAACAGGTACGTTGTGAATAGCCACACTGTGAACGGATGCACCTGATCAGTCAAGGGACGCGATCTGGATCATCCATTTAGAAGTAGTGCGATCGTACGGTTCAGATTAAACCATACGAACAGCTACTTCAAACAGTCATTATACTGTCTATAAATAGGCAGTCTCACATCACGAAAATACTCACTCGAAAATCAGAATTCCTATTCAATTTTCTCTCTGTTTTCTTGCTTTCATTTGCTGTTGCTCTGTTCGTTTTGCTTTCGGAGTCAAGAAGTTCTTTCGTTCAAGTATCCGGTTCGCCCGTCGAGGTTAGTACAGTGCTGTATTAATTTTCGGTTAAAGTGTTGTATCTTGGGTGACTATCGTTCATAATCTGTAGCACCTTAGCAGTGAGCGAATATTGTCTTAAGGAAATTTGCATATCTGCATGCCTCACTTTGTTCTAAATTTCCTTCGTTTATTTCTTTATTTATTTAACAGTTCCTACATGCAATTCTATGTTATTTATATGTTTAGCTTTGTTTAGAATTTTCCAGCATTCTTAAGACAATAACTGTTTCGTTTATATTAAATTAAACCGTTGCTAAATTTGAGTTCGTAATTTTGCATGTCTGTTAAATTAAACCGTTGCTGAATTTCAGTTCGTAATTTTGCATGTCTGTTAAATTAAATAAGTCAATCTCGAAATTCTTATTTTGTTTTTATTATTTTCACAATAGTTATATATATTGTTAGTATATATTTTGCAACTTTAGAGTTTATATATTCATTAAAAATTAATATTCTATTACAGAATATTATGGATTCCAATACTGAATCATCACAAATGGTCCATGGTTCTGTACCATTAGCACCAATTGCACCTGTTGTGCCCACTGTACCTATTGTGCCTATTGTGCCAACGCCGATAATGCCTCCTCCTTCTCAGTTTGAAAAACCGGAAAAATTCAACAGCACTGATTTCAAACGTTGGCAGAAGAAGATGTTGTTTTATTTGACCACATTTGGTCAAATTTCTGTTCGAGGATTCTCCAAAATTGACAGAAGCAAATGCTTCTGATCAACCCACTCTCTTGGCCATAGAGGCATGGAAACATGCCGACTATCTATGCAGGAACTACATTCTGAATGGGTTGGAGAATTCGTTGTACAATGTCTATAGCACCATAGTTTCTGCAAAGGAATTGTGGAGTTCCTTAGACAAAAAGTACAAAACAAAAGATGCAGGCACAAAGAAATACTTTGTTGCGAAATTCCTGGACTTTAAGATGACTGATAACAAATCTGTTGTCAGTCAAATTCAAGAATTTCAAATCATTCTGCATGACATCGAAGCAGAGGGTATAGTCATAGGCAAGTCTTTTTGTGTGGCTGCGGCTATCGAGAAATTACCTCCTAGTTGGGATAATTTCAAAGATAATCTTAAGCATAAACGCAGAGAGATGCGACTTGAAGAACTGATTGTTCGTCTTCGCATTGAGGAAGACAATCGGTTAAATGGCCGAAAGACCTCCAAACCTGCAATAGAAGCTAAGGCACATATCGCTGAACATAGTGGGCCGAAGAACAAGAAAAGGAAGCATACTGAAGCGTCTTCCTCAAAAGGTGCAAGCAATAATGCGAAGAGATTCAAGGGAAATTGCTACAATTGCAACAAACCTGGGCATCGTGCAAAAGATTGCAGATATAAGAAGAATGATGCCAAAAAGAAAGTTGCCCAAGCCAACATCGCTGAGGTTGAACAAGTCAATACAGGTGTTGCTGAGTTGAATTTATCTGCTGTCGTCTCAGAGGTCAATCTTGTGATCAACAACAAAGACTGGTGGCTGGATACTGGAGCCACTCGCCATATTTGTGCTGACAAGCATCTGTTCGCTGAGTACAAAGAGATCAACCATGATGAGAAGCTCTACATGGGTAACTCTACTGAATCTGTTGTCAATGGCGTTGGAAAGGTGATTCTGAAATTCACCTCTGGCAAGGAAGTGACCCTCCAGACATTCGCAAGAACCTGATCTCCGAATCCATTCTGAGCAAGAAAGGTTTCAAGATGGTTATAGAGTCGGACAAATTTGTTCTGACTAAGGGGGGCATGAATGTTGGGAAAGGGTATATGTTAGATGGTTTGTTTAAGGCCAATGTGGCCGTAATATCTAAGAACTCTAAGTTTATGTATCCACATGCTTTTGCTATTAATAATAATGCTACTTCTTCTGCTTACTTGATTGAGTCTTCTTCTTTATGGCATAGTAGACTTGGACATGTTAATTATGCATCTCTAAAACGGTTAACACACTTAGGCTTAATTCCTAGATTTGAAATTAACAATAAACATAAATGCGAAATTTGTGTTGAAGCTAAGTTTGCTAAGAAATCGTTTAAATCTATAGAAAGAAGTAGTGAACCATTATCTTTAATACATAGTGACATATGTGATCTTAAGTTTATTCAAACTAGAGGTGGAAAAAAGTACTTTATTACTTTTATCAATGATTACACTAGATATTGCTATGTTTATCTCTTAAATAGTAAAGATGAAGCTTTAACTATGTTTATCATTTTTAAAAATGAAGTTGAAAATCAACTTAATAAAACTATAAAGGTACTAAGATCCGATCGAGGTGGAGAATATGAATCATCAAGTTTTGATGAGTTTTGTTCTAAGTTTGGTATTATACATCAAACTACTGCACCATATACTCCACAACAAAATGGAGTGGCTGAAAGGAAAAACAGAACTTTAAAAGATATGGTTAATTCTTTGTTGATAAGTTCTAGTTTACCACATAACTTGTGGGGGGAAGCTATTTTAACAACTAATTTTATCTTGAATAGAATTCCTCACAAAAAGAGTGGTATAGTACCTTATGAATCATGGTTTGGAAGGATGCCCTCATATAAATATATGAAAGTGTGGGGGTGCCTAGCTAAAGTGGCTATACCATTACCCAAAAGGGTAAAGTTAGGACCCAAAACCATTGACTGAACGTTCATTGGGTATGCCACCAATAGTAGTGCCTACAGGTTTCTAATACACAAATCTGATATAAGTGATATACATGTTAATACTATACTTGAATCAAGAGATGCTGAGTTCTTTGAACATATATTTCCTTCACGAAAAGAAAATAATGAGTCAACTCATAAGAGAACTCAAGATGTTCTGTATGAATAAGATCCAACTTATTTGGAAACTGAACCTAGACGAAGTAAAAGATCTAGAACCGAAAAATCATTTGGTCCAGATTTCTTGACCTACATGGTAGAAGATGAGCCTCAAACCTACAAGGCGGCTATGTCTAGTTCAGAATCAAATTTTTGGAAAGAAGCTATAAATAGCGAAATAGAATCCATCTTGAGCAACAACACTTGGCAAATTGTGGATCTACCACCCGGATCCAAACCAATAGGTTGTAAATGGATTTTTAGAAGGAAGTTAAGACCTGATGGCTCTATAGAAAGGTACAAGGCTAGACTTGTTGCCAAAGGTTATAGCCAAAAGGAAGGTCTTGACTTTTTCGACACCTATTCACCAGTAACAAGAATTACCTCCATCAGGATGTTAATTGCTATAGCTGCACTCTATAAACTAGAGATACATCAAATGGACGTAAAGACTACATTCTTAAATGGTGAATTAAATGAAGAAATATATATGGAGCAACCTGAAGGATTCAGGAAAGAGAGTGAGAAACACAAAGTGTGTAAACTCATTAGGTCATTATATGGCTTAAAACAGGCTCCTAAATAATGGCATGAAAAGTTTGATAATGTTATGCTAAGAAATGGCTTCACCATTAATGAGTGTGACAAATGCGTATATTCAAAGAAATTTGGATGCGAATATGTCATTGTATGCTTGTATGTGGATGACATGCTTATTATGGGTGCTAATATTGATGTCATAAATAAAACCAAGAAAATGCTTACAAGCAATTTTGATATGAAAGATATGGGAGTAGCAGATGTAATATTAGGTATAAAAATATCTAAATCATCTGAAGGTATATCCTTGACACAAACCCACTACATTGAGAAAGTTGTAGAAAAGTTTAAGGGACACGGAATCAAGGAAACAAACAATCCATTCCTGCCACATGTAGTACTACATAAGAATATAGGAAATGGAAAACTCCAATTAGAATACTCCCAGATAATTGGAAGTTTGATGTACATCATGAACTGCACTAGGCCTGATATTGCCTATGCAGTTAGTAAATTAAGTAGATATACAAGTAACCCAGGAGTTGAACATTGGAATGCAATACTAAGAGTTTTAGGATACCTAAAACGAACTAAAGAGTATGCATTGCACTATGGAAAATATCCAGCCGTTCTAGAAGGCTATAGTGACGCCAATTAGATATCTGATTCAGATGAATCAAAATCAACAAGTGGCTATGTTTTTAAACTGGGTGGCGGAGCTGTATCTTGGAAATCCTCTAAACAAACGTGTATAGCCCGTTCCACAATGGAATCAGAATTTATTGCATTGGATAAAGCTGGAGAAGAAGCTGAATGGCTTCGGCACTTTTTAGAAGATGTTCCAATATGGCCGAAACCTGTGACCGCTATTTGCATACACTGTGATAATCAGGCTGTAATAGCTCGTGCACAGAATTTCGTATACAACGGGAAGTCAGGACATATACGTTGTCGACATAATACCGTTAGGCAGTTACTCTCGAATGGAGTGATATCCATAGATTTTGTTAAGTCAAAAGATAATCTCGCAGATCCATTTACAAAGGGATTATCTAGAGAGCGTATCGACTGCGCATCAAGAGAAATGGGATTAAAACCTAAACCCAACGAATCATATTAATGGAAACCTAACCAAGCGATTGGAGATCCCATGGACTTGGTTCAATAGGAAAACTAGTTCTGAATGATTCACAAGAAGCACTTAGGAGTAAAAAACTCCTTCCCATTTTTTGATGCAACAAGTCTTTGTCTACTAAGAGTTAAGGATAAGCTTTGCTTTTAATGATAATATATCTTGTTAAACAAGTGGAGTATAGTAGAATACTCTTGATATTAATCACCTATGTGAGCGAGAACATGGCCGGTTCTATGAGAATTATAATAGGCAAAATCTCTAAAGCGCTTGCAGAACCCAAGAAGTTCATGGCCGAAATAATGAACACAATAGAGAACCAAATTTGAATATGAAAGTTAATGTGTTAAATTCATTGTCTAAACTTACATTAAACGATGAAATGACTCAAAACGTTAGTTCACTGATTTACCTAGTGAGTTCGATGGATCTTTACTAAGGAAGGTTCAAGGCGAAAGCTACCTATCTGGACAAGTTATCTTTCAACAGAAATAATTTTCTATTTTAAGTCGTCTTCTTCCATGTGGGGGATTGTTGGAAATAACATATTAAATGGCTTACTTTGAGGCATAATAATTTGTGGGTCCCATCTATATTAATGTAATTAATGAATTGGGAATTAATATTTAATGCAAGGTTATTAAATATGAACTTTTATTAGGTCTTAAATATGTTTGTATTGATTGGAATAAAACTCCAAAGTACCTTCATTGAAATGTCATCTATGTAGTTTCTAAAGTTGTCCCACATTGATAAAAACCAAAAGACTTCTCCTATATATAAGTAAGGAGCCTCCTAACTTCCTTACTAATGTGGCAAGTCAATGGTTGTTTGACCAATGGCTATCACAAGGTGGTGCGAAGCACCACTCTCGCGGACGCGGGCGCGGGCACACGCACGACGCACGTCACATTGGGCACTTTAGGGCGCACTTTGCACTTCTCACGTACGCATCGTCGCGAGGAGCTAGGGAGCCTTTAATTTTACCAAACGACACCGGGGTGACGGTTGACCATCGAAGGGCCCTCGAACGGTTAACTCCGAACAGTCATCAGGCAGCGGTTGGGGAGGGAGGAGTTGCGACTTACCGGCGGCGAGACGCGATCGTTGACACGTCAATGGTTGAATAGACAAACAACTACGATGTGAATAGCCACACTGTGAACGGATGCACCTGATCAGTCAAGGGACGCGATCTGGATCATCCATTCCGAAGTAGTGCGATCGTACGGTTCAGATTAAACCGTACGAACAGCTACTTCAAACAGTCACTATACTGTCTATAAATAGGCAGTCTCACATCAGGAAAATACTCACTCGAAAATCAGAATTCCTATTCAATTTTCTCTCTATTTTCTTGCTTTTATTTGCTGTTGCTCTGTTCGTTTTGCTTTCGGAGTCAAGAAGTTCTTTCGTTCAAGTATCTGGTTCGCCCGTCGAGGTTAGTACAGTGCTGTATTAATTTTTGGTTAAAATGTTGTATCTTGGGAGACTATCGTTCATAATCTGTAGCACCTTAGCAGTGAGCGAATATTGTCTTAAGGAAATTTGCATATCTGCATGCCTCACTTTGTTCTAAATTTCCTTCGTTTATTTCTTTATTTATTTAACAGTTCCTACATACAATTCTATGTTATTTATATGTTTAGCTTTGTTTAGAATTTTCCAACAAATAATATCTCTAGAAATTTATTTAAATCTATTTATCTTTGACCATTTCAAATTAATTTAAAATTAACTACTTTATCCCTACAAATTTAAATAACAATTTTTAAAATAAAAAATTATTTTATATTTAAAATTAAAAACCAATTTTATTTTTGAAATAAAAATCGTCTTTTCATTTAAATTTAGAACCCAATTAAAATCTAATTATTTTTAAAATATAAGGATCAATTTTATTTATAAGAATAAAATAATCTCTATTTTTAAAACAATCAAATTGTATTTTTTATTTAAATTTTCTTTATTTTAAAAATGAAAATTAATAAATTTGTACCGGACAAAATACGATATCTACAGTTGCCCCCCTTTGTTTATCTTTGAATAATTATAAATTTAGACAAAGGAATAGATTTAGTATTTGGAAGGCGCAAATTTATTGACTTTGATTTTGATTTTGTTTTTAAAATGAGTCTTTTAAGTGAACGGGAAAGAGTATATCTTGCTTGACATAGGATGTGGCATTTACCAGAGCTGAAATGCAGTATGGATTTGATTTTGCTGAAAACGTTTAGAATGCAACAAACTGTGTCTGACACAGTTTTTGACCTCTACCAAGACTAAACCAAAAGTAGGATTTGATTTAACCGAAAAATAAACAAAAGCGATGGACCTCGATTGACGCATGCTTTGACCTATACTGGGACTAAACAAAAAGTAGGGTTTGATTTAACAGAAAAATAAACAAAAGCGATGGACCTGGGTTGACGTAGGCTTCGACCATACTGGGACTAAACCAAAGGTATGGTTGGATTTAACTGAAAAATAAATAAAAGCGATGAACCTGGATTTACATAGACTTTGACCTACACCGGGACTAAACCAAAAGTATGGTTCGATTTAACCAAAAAATAAATAAAATCAGTGGACCTGGATTGACGCAGGCTTCGACCTATACCGGGACTAAACCAAAAGTATGGTTTGATTTAACCAAAAAATAAATGAAAGAGGTGGACCTGGATTGACACAGGTTTCGACCTATACCGGGACTAAACCAAAAGTATGGTTCGATTTAACCGAAAAAAATAAAAGAGGTGGACCTGGATTGATGCAACCTTTGACCTATACTAGGACAAAACCAAAAGTAAGGTTCAATTTAACTGAAAGATAAAAAAAGGGATGGACCTGGATTGACGCAGGCTTCGACCTATACCGGTACTAAACCAAAAGTACCGTTCGATTTAACCGAAAAATAAATAAAATCAATGGACCTGGATTGACGCAGGCTTCGACCTATACCAGGACTAAACCAAAAGTAAGGTTTGATTTAACAAAAAAATAAATAAAAGTGGTAGACCTAGATTGACGCAGGCTTCGACCTATACTGGGACTAAACCAAAAGTAAGGTTCGATTTAACCAAAAAATAAATAAAAGTGGTGGATCTAGATTGACACAGGCTTCGACCTATACCGGGACTAAACCAAAACTAAGGTTCGATTTGACCCAAAAAATTAAGGATTAATTTTGATGAGAAATGAGATTTTTGAAATTTTCAACTCAAGATCATTTAGTTGCCAAGTCTCATGGTGAAAATAATGTGTATGATGATGAAATGATAATTTTTTTAAAACATTGTTGAAGAAAGTTGAATGTGATAAAGATGGATCTGCATGTGATGCAAAAAATTTAAATTAATCTTCAAAATTTAATGAAAAGAATGGATTCATGGTGTATTTTTAAAATGATATGGAGAAAAATATCATGTGATGCATGATGCATGCTTGATGAATTTTTTTTTTATTTCACAAGATATGAACATAATGAGATATGAATGTCTGATGCATTTGTTTTTTTGAAATGATAATGATAAAAATATAGAGTGATGGATGATGCATGGTGAATAATTTCTTTTGAAAGAAGCTTCAAAATATTTTGAAGACGATGATGTTGATGATTTCGCATGAAAACCTTGAGTTTTATTATGCAAATGAAAAACAATTTGATGTAAGCAATGATGCAATCAACTATGGGATGAATTTAAGATAACTTGAATATCTTTTTTGTTACATCATATCAAGTAAGATGCATGCAAAAAATCTGATTAACAAGTGAAAAAACATTTACAAAATTACCATACATGATTTTGTCCCAATATTGTAAAATTCATATCAGTTTGGCTTTAGAGGTGAATATCATTCAAATTATGCTCCTAAAGAATCAGGCTAATCATGCTCGTAATAATGAAAAATGACCATGCAATATCTGATACACCATTAACAATTGTACAAACATTTACAAAATTGCCATATACAATCACTACAAAAAAACTGTCAAAATGCGACTAGAAATTTGCAACCAAACAAAAGTGGTAGTTTTTTGGCGACCACCTAGTCACTTTTTTTGAAGGTTGACTCTAAGTGACCATCTGGTCACTTTTTTTGCAACCAGATTGCGACCAAAATCAGAAGTAGTCATAAAAAATAATGCGAAATTATGGCTCGAAAGAAGCGACCAATTGGTCACCTACAAAAACGACCAACTGGTCGCATTTTTGTGACTAAGAATATGACTTGGTAGCAAAAAATGGCACGTAATTTTGAAGGGAAGAAAGCTACCAAGTGGTCACAATTCAAAGTGACTAAATGGTCACAATTTTGGTGAACTTTAGTGACCAGTGGTAGCTTAAAAATTTGGCAGGAAATAAGCTACCACGTGGTCAAATTTTGAAGTGACCAGATGGTCGCAAACGTTGTGATTTTATGTGACCAATAGATAAATAATTTGGTGGGAGAAAAGCTACCAAGTGGTCACCAAAATAAGTGACCATGTGGTGGTAAATTCTTACTTGATGTGACCCAGGGCAGTAAAGAAAATGGCGGGAAAATGCGATCAGGTGGTAGCAAAAATACTACCATCTAGTCGCAAATGAGCAGAGGAGTCCATTATAAAAATCCCTCCAGCCATTGTTTGTTAGCATTAAGAAAAAAGAAAATGAGAGAGTGAATGTTTGTTCGTTTGATAGACGGGTATTTGAACGATGAGTTCATGGCTAGGGTTGAACAGTTTGTTGAGTTTTGCATAACAACTATCTATTATGAAAAGTATGGTGGAAAGCTACGTTGCCCGTGCAGGAAATGCGACAATAGGAGAATTATACCGGTTACAGATTTGAAGGTGCATCTTTATAGTCGGGGATTTGTGCAGAATTATTATCACTGGGTGTTTCAGGGGGAAACAAAGGAAATGTTCGACGCTGCATTATAGGAATCGAGACGATACGAAGGTAGCAGCTCGAATGTAGAGGTTGTTGCCGAAGAACGGAATGATGAACAACAGTATATAGTCAGATGCAACAAATGATACTTGATGGTGCAGGGTATGAGGGCAATGAAAATTTCCGTGAAAGTTTAAACGTAGACAAAGATGAACGGGTTGTAGAAGAGGAAATGAATCCGGAAGCATGTAAGATGCACGAGATGCTAAAGACAGCCAGCCGACCATTGTACGATGGGTGTGGGTAAGTCAACTTGCTGCTGCTACAGAACTTTTAAATATAAAGGCGCAGTACAACATACCTGGTAGAGGATTTGATGGGATTGCATAGTGGTTTCGTTGATGCGCTCCAGAAGAAAATAATATGCCCCACAGTTTGTACGACACGAAAAAGCTAGTGGAGGGACTTGGATTACCCGTGGAGAAAATAGATTCGTGTCAAAACGGATGCATGATTTACTGGGATGTGGATGAGGACTTGGATCATTGCAAATTCTGTTTTCTTCCAAGATATAAACAAAGGAAACGCAGCCTGATTCCGAACGCCCGCATGTTCTATTTACCGCTGACCCCACTTCTGCAACGGTTGTATGCATCAGATGTGACAGCCTCGCACATGAGATGGCATCACGAGCATTCATAGGATAAAGGTGTTATGAGACATCCCTCAGATGCTGCGGCATGGAAGCATTTAAATAATTGTCATCCAGATTTTCCACAAGATCTGAGAAATGTCAGATTGGGCTTATGCACGAATGGCTTTAACCCGTTCGGGGCATCCGGGGCACAATATTCAGTTTGGCCAGTCATGGTAACCCCATATAACTTGCCTCTCTAGATGTGCATGCGAGACTCGGTGATTTTTCTAACAGTGATCGTACCTGGGCTGAAAAGTCCAAAATAGAAACTGAATGTGTATTTGCAACCACTTATTGCAGAGTTGAAAAGGTTGTGGACTGACGATGTTATGACGTACGACATTTTGAAGAAACAAAATTTCTTGATGCGCGCCGCGTTAATCTGGACGATCAGTGACTTCCCTGCGTATTCAATGTTGTCAGGTATGTTGATCTTTAATTGCTTTCATATACATTTTTTTAGTATGTGTTTAGCTTTTGTTATTGCTTTCCTTAGTCAGTGTAGTTAATTGTGTGAACCTCAATCTCCTCCTTTTAAAGGATGGAGTACGGCGGGGAAATACGCATGTCCACATTGCATGCTAGACGCAGATGCATTTTATGTCAGAAACGGTCAGAAAACTTGTTGGTTTGATTGTCACCGTCGATTTTTTCCGTTGAATCACACTTTCCGTTCAAACGGCAGTGACTGGAAGAAGGGTCGACGAGTATGAAAACAAACCCCCCAATCATGTATAGTGGAAGACAGATTCTTCACGGTATAGATGCTATAGGGATGCATAAGATTACAGTGGAAGGCGCAGAGAGTGCAAACAATGCGGCTGGGAAAAACATGGGTTGGAAGAAACAGAGTATTTTTTGGGATCTACTGTATTGGGAAGATCTACTGATTAGACACAATCTGGATGTAATGCATATCGAGAAGAATTTCTTCGACAACATTTTCAATACGATTTTGAACGTTTCGAGAAAAACGAAGGACAATCTGTAACGCCCCGTCACGAGAAAGTTACAAAATGAATATTATTTTTAAAATAATATTAATCAGGCTTAATCGATTAATTAGAGCAGAAATACCGTGTTATTTCAAAAGGGTATTATGGTAATTTTTCCCGAAAAACCTCGAAATTTGAACCTTGTGATTTGAAAAATATTTTGACATAAAATTGATCGTCTTGATGTCACGATTCCAACGCAACTGACGGTTCGTCGTTCTGAGACCCGGTGATCGAGTTATAGACGTTTTAAGGTGAGTGGCAATTTCGTAAATATGCCAACTCGTGAATTTTAACCTAGGATGACTTCCCTTTTGGGTTTATCATATTTTAGACTCTCATTCTTGCCTCCATGGTCGCTGCCCCCTTGAGAAGACCCGTGTTCCGATTTGTTCGTCGTTTCTTCATCGATTCAAGGATCGATCTCGTATTTGGAGTGTTTGGAATATCCTTATTTTATCAAAAGGTAAATCTTCTTGTTCTTTTGAATTTCCCAAGTTGCCGCCGCCTTAGGCTTTTGAAATCGATGTTCGGTTCGTCAAATTTTTATTGTTAGGTGTTCGATTTGATCGTGGTGAGTCGTTAGGTGAAGATTGGAGATTGATCTCGTGATTTCCTATCGTTCGGTGAGTGTTTCGAACCGATTATTAATCTTTTTAAATTTTGGAAATTGGTGTTAATTATGAAATTATGATGTTCTTGAACCTTGCCCAAACACTCATTCCATATTGTCTTTTGTCACTTAATTCTTCGCCTAAAACTTAATCGGTGTTGATCCCCTTTGCCTAAAACCAAAACCCATCAATACCGATCACCTGAAACTTGAAACCGAGACCAAACCGTGACCCGAAGGCCACGGTTCAGCCATGGTAAAAGACAACAGCGCCGTAGCTGCTGTCTCCTTCAAACAGTGACCATTCGTCGTTTGCCTTTTTCCCAATCTTAGAGCCATTGAACCCCAACCTTTTTAACACCTCTTGGTACTGTTTTAGCATGAAAATTTAATGTTTAGGACCCTTGTTTCAGTTCTGATTGGTGGTGGAAACTAGCTTGGAAATTGGAAATTTAGCAAAGACAATGTGAGTTAACGGTTTAGTCAACGGTGGGGTTTTAGAGAAATCTAAGGCTCTTACCATAGTTTATTCATTTCATTATATTTAATCATGTTATTCTGGAATGTTTGGATGAATTTGGACCATCGAAGATATCGTTTTTAATTTGGGAGAAATTAGATTTTCGGTTAGAGCTAAAATAGTCAATTTTCGGTAAAAGTGAGTTTTCTTTACATCGAATTGATTTTCCTGGAAATTATGGAGTTTTAAGATGAGTTTTGACATTGGAATCATAAGAAAAATCTATTGGAATAATTTATTTTTCGGTTAGAACTAGTTTAGGCGTTTTTGGTGAGTTTTCATTTCTACTTGGTTCTGATTGATTTGGGAGTTAATTCTGGGATATTATGGAGTATTTTATGGTGATTTTGCATGAGTTTTGAGTTGAGCATAATTAGGATTGAATTATTAGTTTTGATCGTTTTCGGCAGTTTTATCGTAATGAGGTATTGTGCATGTTTTAATTAGAACCTTTGAGCTACTGTATTTTAATTGTGTTTGCTGATTGTGAATGAACATTATCAAGAGGATAATGTAAAGAGATTGTGGAATGATGGCTTGACAGGTGTGTTAAACTAGTATGAGGCTACGAGCTCATACTTAGTAAAATATATAGTTATGAGAGTGAGTTCATAACGGCTAATGGACGTTGCTCGTATGAACGATCCATTAGGGGATTAGTTATGGTTACGATCAGAACTAAGTGCCTAAGAAAGGTTTGTAGTCCTGAGAGACCGCCTTCTTAGTGGAGAGTATGAATGATTGATTGATTATGTTTGTTTGTTAAATTATTTGCTTGTTAAAATAGAGTTACCCAGTTATCCGGAATGTTAAGTATTGTCGTTGGGATATTTTGAATGAAAACCTTGGGTATGAAACTAGTGAGAGTTGTCTACCCAAGTAAAGTAAGTTTTATTGAGAAACCTTGAATATGGAACCCGGTAGTGTTGTCTATTAATGTAAGAAGTTATTATGTGTTGCCTTGAATATGGAGCTAGTTAGAGTTACCTATTCATGTATGAGAATGATATTATGAAAAATGTGGATATTTACAATGGTTATGAGAATGGAAAGATTGGTGATCTAAGTGAGATTGGTGGTTAAAGGTAATGAATATGGAATCAGTGAGAATTTCCTATTCATGTAAGCGAGTGAGACTTGGAGTTTTAAGTGATTTTGTGCCTTAGATGTTATTGGAGAATGTTTGAGTGCTTGGGACTCGGTTTGAATTGTTAGAGACTATCTAAGACTTCATCTTTGATTAAGTCGTTTTCTCACTGGCTTTAGCCTCACAGTGCTATCTGTTGTTTTTTTCCAGGTAACAATGGACCGAGAGGTGGCGGTTGATGAAGTGAAAGAGATGAGGGTTCATGTCATGTCGGCGCCGGTTTTGTTTATTCATTAATATTTATGAATAATATACATATTTTATTTGGGATTTTATTTGGTCATCGAGACTTTATTTTATGATTTTGAGCTGCCGAATTTGAGATTATGTTTTTGGATTAATGTTTTGTTTTCAAAGTTTGAACTCCGGAGTTTATGTTTTGTTTTAAACACTTATTGATTAAAAGGTTTGCATGTTTTCAATAAAGAACATTTATTGAGTCTTCCGCTGTTTTAATTAAGTATATTTAATGCTCTGAAAGGTCGGGTCTTTACACAATCTAAAGGCACGTTATGATATACGGGAGATATGTGACCATCCTGAGTTGGAGCCTGACGACAATGATAATTACGCAAAAGCAAAGTACATGTTGACGACGGATGAAAGGAAAACATTATTTGAGTGGATCAAATCCATCAAATTCCGGGACGGATATGTTCCGAATTTGAGTCGGTGTATAGACAGTCAAAAACATATCATGTTCGGGATGAAAAGCCACGACTGTCATATATTCATGCAACGATTGATGCCCGTCGAGTTCAGACCGTTCCTAGAGAATAGACATTGGGAGCCGTTTGCACAATTGAGTGTTTTTTTTCAGGAACTTTACATGTACAGAGCTGACAGAAGCTACTGTCGCTTCAATGAGTTCAGAGATCGCTGTTATTATTTGTAAGTTGGAGCGAATGTTCCCACCTGGCTTTTTTTTACTCCATGAAGCATCTTCCTGTGCATCTTCCATACGAGGCATTCTTAGGGGGTCCGGTACATTACCTCTGGATGTACCCATTTGAGAGGTATGCACAGTTATTTTGTAATGTACGCGTATAAAGTATAGTGATCGAATGTAAATTATGTTTTGTACCTGTTAGGAATGGTGTCCTAGAACTTGTAATTATTTAATAATAATAATTTATTAAGAATAAATTAAATAAATAAACATAAGTTCTTTATATTATCTAGATTGATTCAATTAATGATATTAGGAATATATGGAAATATATAAATATCAAACATTCGAATAGTAAAACCCTAAGTCACTCTTATGAAATCACGACTTAGTATGTGAGTCATACGAGAGGATTAAAGTCGAGATGAGTAACTTAAACGTGTCTACGATGAAACGGATAACGTTTGGGAACCTTATCCTGGTAACACCGTTTGATAGCTTCGCATTTTGTTTATAGACAAATGATCGAATCCTGATCATTCATGTGGGAGACATGAAATGGAAGTATCATATGCAATGTTGATTGTATAAGACAGGACCACGATGTTCGATCAAATTTCTCATTAGTACCGTTTACGAGAAATAATCGAATATCAAACTAAGTTTATCAACCGTGATAGATCTCAATCCTGAGTGAAATGCGGACTCCTATTTATGGAGTTATGTTCTTTGATTCACATGGTTGAGAGCGATCTGTAAGAACGCTCAATACACTTCTGTTTTGGGAACATGACTAGATAAGTAGCTGGGAACTCATTTTCACGAGATGGAATTCATAACTTTCCTATAAATTAACGGTATCAGTGCGATACCTAAATATTTTAGGAATTTTAGGAAACTCCCTTGATGTACTGATTCGAGACATGAACAAGTGGCGCCCACGACTTCTATTGATCACGTAGTATATTATCTCTAGTTCGACTAAAGATAATGTTAATTGGAGAATCAGCGGGAACACAAGGATAAAGCGGTAATTACAGGGGCAAAATGGTAAATTTATCCGCTTGTAATTATGAGGGTTCCACGTGAAGGATTATATCACGATATAAATAAAGATAAACTAAATGGACATAACTCATCTATAGTGAGGGGAGTTCAGCTATGAATCTATAGTGGAATTATTCATAGTTAGATAATAAGTAATTAACTGATTATGTGTTAATCACTTAATTGACTAATTATTAAGCCCATGATCTATAGGTCCATCGGGTCCCTATGCTAGCCCAAATATCGTAATCGCGAAATCAAG
Organism: Gynostemma pentaphyllum; assembly: GCA_028015215.1. NCBI lineage: Eukaryota > Viridiplantae > Streptophyta > Magnoliopsida > Cucurbitales > Cucurbitaceae > Gynostemma > Gynostemma pentaphyllum. Next base: position 16,126,504 of record CM051345.1, read on the forward strand.
TAGAAGAAATGGAAATTTTAAGTAAAGTGAATTACTTAAAATAGGCAATATTAATTGTTTAAATATTGAGTATATTTAAACGGTATTTAATATATATAAACATTATTAATTGTTTAAATAATGAGTTTATTTAAACATGAAATTAATAATGAAATATTATTAATTATACATTATTAATTATTTAAATACTGAGTATATTTAAATGGTAATTAATAATTTGAAATTAATTAAAAATTATTAATTGTTTAAATAATTAATTTTATTTGAACGGAAATTAATAATTAAAATTAATTAATTAATAATAAAATGTTATCAATAAAATTATTAATTAAATAATGAGTTTATTTAATGTAAATTAATAATTAAAATATTTATTATTAATTATTTAAATAATGAAAATTATTTAAATGGAAATTAATAATTAAATATAATTTGATAATATTTAGTCGGGAGAAAATATTAATATTATTAATTGTTTAAATAAAATATTTTATTTAAATGGTAATTAATAAATAAATTAATTAAGTTGGACTTATTAATTTAAGAGAGAGTTTCAAGCCCAATTGGATTAATGAACCCAATTGGAATTGGCCCAAAATAATTAATTAAATAAATTGTATTTATTAATTATTTTATTATGATAAAATCGGCCATATGAGATAATTTGTAGGAGATAATAGTTTGAATTATATCCTATAATAATTATATAGATTTATTTACCCAAGATAAATAAAATAAAGAAAAGAAAATAATCTCTTATTTATCTATGGCATTTTCGAAATTGCAAGATAAAGGAAAGAGATAATCTTTATTCTTTTTGTATTTATCTCTATAGATTAATCCTAATGTGATTAGGATTCCTATTTTTCTATAAATAGGAGGGTTGGGTCATTCATAAATCACACAATTCAATTCCATAGAAAATTGGAAATCTCTCTCCCTCCCTTCTCCCCTTAGTGCCGATTTTGCTTAGCCATTGGGAAGAAAAAAAAATTTCTTCTTCCCAATTTCTTCTAAAGTTCGATCCCACAATCGGGTTTCGTTTGATCGATCGGGATATAGCGTAGAAGATCCGGTGTTGCTGAGGATTTGATGCTGTAAAGAAACCTCCAACCGATTCTCCATTTATTACTCAATGTAAGTTTTGATTTTAATTTTCGAAATTTAAAGCATGAATCTACATGTTTTTTCACAAATTGCATGATATTAATAGATCCTAAATTAAGTGTTAATTTGTGTTACTAAATAAATTCCGCTAATTTAGTAAAACATCCCTTCAGTACCCGCAGGTATTTAGGTTGGTTGAAAAAGATGGTTGGAAATAGATCGCGAGTAGAAGGATCTATCTGTAGTGCGTACCTGACGCAAGAGACTACCATATTTTGTTCATACTACTTTGATCAACACATTGTAGAGCAGTTTTGACCAGCGAAACGAAACATTGTCGAAAGTTTACTTGTAGGTGTTGACATAAACGACTTGCCGATTTTTACGGAACCTAGCATGACAGTTGGAAGATCAGTGCGTAGGCCGTTGACTGATTCTGAGTATCACGTAATGCAGACATACCTGTTATGCAACTGCGCAGAGATTGAGCCTTACATAGAGTGAGTTTGTAACTTAGCATTATTTCATCGCATAAACAAACTATTTGCTAACTATTTTTGTAACATACAGATTATTTCTAAACGTATACGTTCGAATGACACGAGTTGGTCTTACAGACACTGAGGAGAGGTCAATAATCGACAAAGAGTTTCGTTCTTAGTTAAGTGCATACGTGAGTTATTTTAAATTGTCAAAAAAACTGTAGCATTTTGTTGAAAAAATTACTATCTTCCTAACATTACTGTATGTGAACAATGACACAAGTTGACTCCCCTACATTACCGGTGGATGATCCTCGCATCATTTCTTTGGCAAAGGGACCTGGACGAATGGCAAATTCGTATGGTGGATACGTCGGTAACGGTTACAGATTTCAAACGAAGGCGCATTCAGTGAACAGGGCAACAAACAATAGTGGTGTTTGCATAAAAGGTCAAGTGTTCGGCACAAACAAAGACGATTACTTCGGAGTAATTGATGAGATTCTTGAGATTCAATACGCAAGTCCGACGCTAAAACGCATTGTTCTATTCAACTGCACTTGGTTCGAGACAACTAGACGAGGCGGAGTCCGTAAGATTGATCATTTACAAATCGTTGAGGTAAACATGTCTAAGCATATGCGCACCGCTGATAGGTTTGTCCTGGCTTCACAGGCGATTCAAGTTTATTACCTGAACTATCCGATTAATAGATGAGATCCTACAGATTGGTTAGTTGTTTGTAAAGTTAAACCACGCCAGGTAGAAGAAAACTTGTCCGAGAAAGACGACTATGCAGAGGAAGCTATTGCTTTTCAAGAAGATGAGATAAGATGTCGTGCAATCGACGATGGTCAGAATGCAAGTACTGTTCGTCCTTTGAACGATGGAACGATAACATTGCATGATGATGATACAAATGCTTCCACTTCTCACGCACGTGAAATTGATGCTGAATTTATTCGAGACGATGAATCCGATGAAGAAACAGAAGAAGAAGAAGAAGAAGCGACGACCGAAGAAACTGAGGATGATGAATGAGACATTTTATAACTTTATGATTCACTGTGTATGTGTTTATTAAAACTATTTCTTTAATAAACGATAAATAAATAAATAAATATATATATATATATATATATATATATATATATATATTAATATTTGCGACTATATGGTCGCAATTTAACACAAAAGGTGACCACATGGTAGTAATTTAGAAGTGAAATGCGACCAGTTGGTCGCATTTGTGGAAACGTAGAATTATGTTTTTAAAAAAATATGAGTTAAATTACGACCAGTTGGTCGCAAAACTCAAACGATATTCTAAAATGTCCATGAAATTTTTGGCGGTTAATTTCATAAGTGCGACCATCTGGTCGCAAATCTGGGCGGTAAATTTAAATTTTCATGAAATTTATGGCGGTGAATTTAAATATTACAACCATCTGGTCGCAATCTTTGGCGGTGAATTTCATTATAGCGACCAGATGGTCGCAATTGTTGATGGGACTCGTGATATGACAGCTGTGTGGATAATAGCAAATTTGTGACCACCTGGTCACTTTTGTAATAAATGCTACCATGTGGTCGCAAATATATGAAAAAATGCGACCAGGTGGTCGTAATTTCCCCAGCACGCGCGACCTTTTGTTTCTAGTCATGATTACATATTTGCGACCAGTTGGTTGCAAAATCTGATTTAAAATCAGATCCATTTCCCTTTCCCCCGTTTCTTTTTCTTTTCCTTTCTCTTTTTCTTTCTTTTCTCTCTTTCCCCCGTTCCGTTCCGCGTTCTTTTTCCCCGTTCCTGTTCCCCTTTCCTACTCTAAATCTAAAAACCCTAAACCTCCAATCCCGGTTTCTATTACGAGGTTAGTTTTCGTATAGATTTTAAGTTTTAAATAGTTTTAGTTTTAAGTTTTTAGTTAGTTTATAGTTTTTTAATTAATTAGTTTAGTTTAATTTTGTTAATTTAATTAATTTTATTTTAATTAATGTAATTTAGTTTAATTAAGTATTTAGTTTACTTAAGGTTAATTAATCTAATTTCGTTTACTTTAATTAATTAATGAATTTTAGTTCAATTATTCTAAGTTTAATTTAATTAATTAGTTTAGTTTAGTATAGTTTTAATTAATTAATGTTAGTTAAATTTAATTAATTTTAGTTTAAATTAATCTAATAGTTGAAATCTTCATTACTTAGTTTACTTTAATTAATTACTTAGTTCACTTAATCTAATTTATTAGTTTAGTTTATTTTAGTTTTAATTAATTAATGTTAGTTTAATTTAATTAATTTTAGTTCAATTAATCTAATTTAGTTTAATTCTTCATTACTTAATTTACTTTAATTAACTAATTAATAAATTTTTGTTCACTTAACCTAATTTTAATTAACTTTAATTTAATAAATTAGTTTAGTTTATTTTAGTTTTAATTAATTAATGTTAGTTTAAATTAATTAATTTTAGTTTAATTTAAATAATTTTAGTTCAATTAATCTAATTTAGTTTAATTCTTCAATACTTAGATTACTTTAATTCATTTTAATTAATTAGTTTAGTTTAAATTAGTTAATTAATTTATTTTAGTTTTGTCGCTACCTACCCGCGACGCGAAAAAATAAAGAGTCGCCACGAATCATTGGTTTTAAAATTATTGGTGTGATTAGTCACCTAGTCATTAAAATAAGGATGGTCTTCTAACTTTTAAAACGGGTTCGGGGGTTCATTCACACATAGGGAAGGTATTAGCACCCTATTATGTTCGTTTTGAAAACGATTGTTGTTTTTTTATTATTTATTGTATTAACTAGCCTTTTATCTTTAAAACAAAAATATTTTTTATTATTTTTTTAAATGTCCCATGTTTATTAATTAATATCTTTAAGAATAAAGATATGATTAAATAATTATGAGTGACACGAGGTCATTAGGGAAAATTTATATTGGAATTCAATTTCAGCATTTTGAAATTAAATTCCTCTTCCTCAAGAGTTCTAGAAGATTTAGCATTCTAATTCTCTTAAATTCCATTGTCGGAAGGTTTTGGAAAACATATATTTATTTTAAAAATCTTTGAAAATATTATTATTATGAAATAACTTGAGTAGTAAATTTTGGAATTAGGTTTATCATTCTATTAATCAAATAGAGAATTTCAATACTTTTTAAAAAGAAAAATCATTCAATTGGAAAAGTTAGCATTCTAACAATTCTAAATTCTAATTTATCAAAAGCCATTTTATAGAATTTAGGGAAAATTAGCATTCTAATAATTCCCAAATCTTTTCTCAAACTTTATTCAAGTATGAACATAATATATAAACAATAAATATGAACATAAAACACAAATATGGAAAACCAAGTTCATCAAATATAGCAAGTCAATTAAAACAAGAACAATTATTCCTAATCAAACATCTCAACTTATAAAATTCACCAATATTAAACCAAAATGTGTTTCTTCTTAATTTTTACTCCTAAATACTCTTCATTATCATATAAATGACTTATGATATTCAAATGCATTCATATTTTATAACAAAAATCAGATTTTTTGAAAAATAACATCTCAGTCACGGTTTTACTGTGTAAATTCCTGCAGCATTTGTATCAACTTTGAAAAATCATATCTTTTTTTATACTTATCGAAATGGGGTGATTCTTGTTCTCAAATCTTTGTTTACGAGTTTATTTTCAGAGAAAAATAAGAAATAATCACGGGTTTTTTAGTAATTATCACAGAAATACTACGTAATAAAAAGGGTCCAGAAATTCCCGAAACAGTAAATATACTTGAACACCAAATTTCGAAAAATCATAACTTTTCAACCACAACTCCAAATCATTTGATTCTTTTTTCTATGTATTCGTATTTAAATCTAGTTTCAAGTAAAAATCACCACATAATCTAAATATTCATAGAAAAATCCAGATTTCAAATAATACATCAAAAGCTCATATGAATGACTATATTTTCAAAAGGAAAATGACTTACCTTGATTTGAATAATATACAAGCGTGTCGCTCCAAGTTAGGAAGCATAAAGGAGAGTAAAAACGCAGAGATTTTTTTTAGAAAAGCCTTTTGTTTGAGAGAATATGAGTGTGTGTTGAGTGTCCCCTAGGGTTGTAGAAGAGCCTCTATTTATAGCCAAATTAAAGATTTGAATGTAGAAAAAAAAAATAGAGATAAAGATAAATAATTTATTAGATGTTTTATCTCAATCCAAATTTAATCTCAAACCAAATCTTATTTCAGTTTTATTCTTCCAATTATCTTCTTCTAAATCTAATCTCAAATTAAATTCTTGTTTTAAATTTATTCATCAAATTATCTCATTCCAAATCAAATCCTCATTTAATTATTCAAAACAAAAACAAAACAAATTTTATCAATAAAAAGTATTTTAAACACCAATTATCATAAAAATCATTTTTTTTAGAAATAAATGAATTTTGTTAATTTTAAATAGCATCAGACGAAAATAGGGGTCTACAAGTTTAATTTACATTATTTAATCAATTTAATTTAGATTATTTCATTAATTAATTTAATTCAGATTATTTCATTAATTAATTAATTTAATTAATTTCATTATTCTAATTACTTAGTATTAAATTAGTTTGGTTTAGTTGTAGGATTATGACGGGCAGATGACGTCCTCCCCAGTCAGACGAGCCGGACGACGAGATGGACGACGAGATGGACGAGCAGACTCCTCAGCCGCCTACTGGCGCTGCCCATGATCTGAATTTCACTACAAAGGAGTTGGACAGCCTCCTCGCAGTTTACGAGGCGGGAGTTACTGCCGCTCCCGATGATGCAGTCCCTGAGACCCAGCCTGCGAGACCACGATTGTCGCAGGACTCCCAGGCCACGACTTCCACGGGAGCATCAGGGTCTGCATCACAGCCCGATCCAGCGGGATCGTCCACTTCAGGCACGCAGCCTCCTCGGGCCGCAGACTCTACCCTGCGGATTGAAGGGACTACGTAAGTAATTTTGTTTATTGTTTAAATTACTTAATTTTTAAATATTTAAACATTTTTAAAAGTCTTTTTTTTAATAATAGTTTCTAATATCACAATATTTTTTTATGTTTTTGCACAGTACAGCTGCATACAACCGTTTCAAAACGGTTTCACGAGGTCCTCCAGTGCATGTCTCTACCCAGCGAGCTTCGCTGGCAGAAGATTCAGACGATGGAGAAACGTCGGATGTACGACAATTGGAAGGTAAAAAACATCATTTATTTTTATAATTAATTAATTTTGAAATTTTTGAAAATAAATTTATTACTTTAACAATTTTTTATTTCAATTTTTTCAGGGCAAGTTTACTGTTATCGATCCCGATATCACGAATGGTAGATTGTTCCCCTTATGGGACAATCACGTCCAGGATCGATTTAAGGACCTCATTTACCGGGCGCGCAGAAAGCAAGCAGCAAACTGCCTCGTGTGGATGACCGCGGAGGACCGCGCGCGACTTATCGCGAGCTTGAACACTCCCACGGGCAAGGAAGTGTCAAGGAGGAACAAGGCCAACCGCGAAAAGAATCCCACTAAACACACAGCCGGGGCCCGTACCCACGACGACCACCATCGTCGATTGGTAAGTTTTTTTCTTTTTTTACGTACTTTTTTCTTGTTTTCTTTTTTCAATTAGTTATTAATTTGTTATTTTTTCTTCTTCAATCTCTAATCTTTTTAGGAAGCAAAGCACGGTCGCCCTGTCCCGTCCGATGAGCTCCACCTCGTTCTTCACAAGAAGAAGGACCGGACGATCGTCGACGGGAAGGTGAAAGCAGTTCAGGTATTTAATAATTTTTTCAATTCTTATTTTTTCTTTACAATGTTTTCTAACTTATATATTAACTATTTTATTTTCTGAATTTTAAATGTTTAGGAACGTTTCAAGGAGTCGTTGAGTTAGCGGTTGCCCACACTAGACTAGTAACTGACTCAGGAAGACCGTAGAGAGGCGTTCTTGGAGGCTGCTGGAGGGGTTCGGCCTGATGGATCAGTTCCTGGGCTCGGCTCGTACGGGCGACGCCTTTACGTGGATGTGCCTTGGCCTCAGCGGAGCGGAGCAAGCACTAGCTCCGACCCTTCTCCGGTTGAGCAGCAGCTGCGCGAGGAGGTTCAGCAGCTGCACACCAACATGGACGCTATGGGCAACGACTTCGTTTCTCGAGTCGCTGCGACTAAGGTGAATATGCAGGCACGGGTCGAGGCCCAGGTCGCAGCATCTTTGGCCGCCTACTTCAAATCCTGAGACGGCGGCCATTCATCATCGACGCCGCCTCCGCCACCCCCCACCCCGCAGTAGTTCTAGGATAATTTCTTTTGTATAGAACATTTTTTGAATTTTTTATTTATATATATTTTATTTTAATTCCAATTTTTTATTATTAAATTTTAATATTAATTAAATAAATAAATAATAATTAATTAACTAATTATTGAAATTTAAATTAAAAAAAAAATTCTTAAATACGACCATATAGTCGCATTTTATACCTAGAAAAACGACCATATGGTGGCATTTTGACTGAGTCCAAAAGGGACCATTTGGTCACTTATAAAACGACCAGGTGGTCACTGTTGGATGTGACCAACTGGTCACTTATCTTCAACTTAAATTACGACCAGATGGTCCCTTTCTTAAGCGACCATCTGGTCGTTTTTTTACTGAGTCCAAAAGTGACCATTTGGTTGGTCACTTTTAAATATGACCAACTGGTCACTTATCTTCAACTTAAATTTTGACCAGATGGTCACTTTTTAAGCGACCATCTGGTCCTTTTTTTAAAATGTTGACTTTTTTGCGACCAAACATACCTGGTCATATATTTGTGACTATCTGGTCGCATAAAATTCCGGAGCGACCAGCTTTTTGGCCACCACCATGTTCGTCGCTTTTTTGGTCGCATTATAAAATAAAACGATCGTTTGGTCGCAAATTGCTGGTCGTAAATTGACAGTTTTTTTGTAGTATTATCTTACAAATGAGGTAAACCTATAACTTGTGATTTTGTAACGTCCCGTTACTTTTGAGGTAAAAAAAAATTTATTTATTTTATTTTAATTAAAGTATTTAAAGTTTATTTTAGAATCAGTAATTTAGAATTTAGTAGTTTATTTCAGTTTAAACCTTTTCAATCGCTTTATTAGCTTAAATTAGTTTTGGTCGTATTAATAATTATTAACGGGCCAATTAATAATTATTAATCATCATTTGGCTAGTTTAAGAACTTCGAGTTTCGATTTATAAGTTAAAAGTCATTAAAGGGACGTAACCGTAATTTCTAAAATTCTTAAAATATCAAGTTACTATTCACTTCTTCTTTAAATTGACAATTGACCAAAAATTGACCAAATTTTCTTCTAATCTTCTCTTTAAAACCGTGGGCTTCAAGGGGATTGGGAGATTTTCAGGTTTTGTTCGTTTCTCAAAGGATCGTTACATTTTCTGTTTCATTGGAAAGCCCTCGGTCATAGGATTCTTCTCAACCTAACAATCCTACTTTCCATCTTTTTTATAAGGGCCTCAAGGTATTTCAAAGTTTCTAACCTAAGCTTCAAATAGTGTTTTAATGGAGTTTTTGATTTGAAATCTTCGATTTCTTGCTGAGAAACTCGATGACTCTACCTACAGAAGTTGTTTTAGGTGATTTTTGAAACTTCCTCTTAACCCTAAAACCGAGTTTCAGTCGAAACCCGTCCCGTATGAAATTTACTTTTGTGGGCTGTTTTAGGATGAATATTTATTGATTAATTGTATGTTATAATTAAATTCGGGAAATCAACTATTGTTTAAAAACCCAAATCATCGTTACCCTTTGAAATCGGGAACTTCCAAACTACTTGAAACCAACCTGAAATACGTCTAAATTGCCTAAAAGCCAGAAAAACTAACCCGAGGCCCATTTTACCTTGTAGGGCCGAGAGCACCTATGGCATTTTCTTGGGTCATTTCGTCGTTTTATGCTTTTAGATGTTGTTTGTTCGATGTTTGGTTAATTAATGTTAGATATAATTTAATTGTAGATGTGTTTGGACAGTTGCTTAATTGTTCATTCGGAACTCGGGAGCGAAATCTACTTTTGCCAAGGTGAGAATAATTAGAACTTAACGTATCTTTAGAAACAGAAAAAGTAGAATGATTTGTAAGATTGGAAGTTGAGATTAAGGTTTGAATCAAAGAATAAAGGAAAGCGAGCTAGTATACTTAGGTTTATAGCTAGTTCTAATTGAGTGAGAACAGTTATAGATTTCTCGAGAGAAACGTTTAACTTTTGGAAGTTCTAAGTTTAGAATCGTTCCGGAGTTTAGGATGGATTATTGGAAGTTGAAGGATCCAAGTATAATGGAATGGTTAAGGGACTTGAATGTGGAACTTTGGATATTTATTGAAAGGAATAGAATCTTTGGAAGTGGAGACTTTATTTATAAAGTTAAGAACTCACTTTTATGAAAAGACCGTTGGCTTGATTTACTTATTGTTTTTCTGAAATCTCTATTTATTTATTTTATGTATAAGGGAATTTATCATCAATTTACTTTATGCCCTTCGGTTACTTTGAATGTTTATATTTATGTTTACTTCCTTTTGAAAGCATATATGCATATCATATTGCATCATCGAATTGAAAGGAAAGTGAGATTAAAGGTGAATGCGAAACCTACGGGAGTTTTCATTACCTTACATTATTCATTGAAGGTGAATGCGAATCCTACGAGAGTTTTCATTACCTTACATTATTCATCAAAGGTGAATGTGAATCCTACGAGTGTTTTCATTACCTTACATTATTCATTAAAGGTGAATGTGAATCCTACGGGAGTTTTCATTACCTGACATTTTTCATTAGAGGTGGAATTATATCATTGAGAAGGAATTGCATATTCTACTATGGAAAGTAAGATAACAAGGTGAATGTTAGTTCTACGGGTGCTTGTTTATTGAGCTAATGAATGATTATTAGACTACGTATGCTAGAAATATCATCTTTTGTTGCAAATTGTGATTGTGGATTATGTTAAGTCCGAATGAGATTAACATTATTTTATCGAACATAAAGAAAGTTAAACCTTATATATAATATGAGGTATCAAAAGGATGAACCATGAAGAGATTTTGTGATATGGAAGTATTCTTCCAAACATTTGAAGATTAGTTTTCTTGAATTTATAGAACTTTTGTAAAGGATATATAAAGTACTTGGACACAAATCAGAATACGGGTTTGGAGTCTATTGTTACTTTATATTCTATTTATTTTTACTGGGCTTGTTGTTAGCTCATGATATTACAAACAATTTTAGGTAATGCTTACGTTCGTGTTGGTGGGAGAGGAGTTGGTGAAGCTTGATCGAGAGGATGATGATACAGAGATGGACTAGATACACTTTTAAAAAGTCCATGGACTCATTTTGTTGAATTTGTGTCTTTTGTTATGTAAATTTGTATATAAGCTCATAAGAGCTTCTTGTTTTACTTTGATGGTTATTAACTCGTTAAAACTCTTGAAATAGGAATTTGAAATTCCTTGTATTTAAATTCTCTATTGTGAAAAATGTATACAAGTTGTTGATAGTCAGAGTTTTAAACATATCCATGCCAAATTTTTATTAAATGTTAAGTCTTCTGCTGCAATTCGATTTTAAACGATTTAAAAGGAGTCGGGTCGTCACAGTTGGTATCAGAGCCTAAGGGTTCTGTAGACTACATACGATGCATGTTTGTTTTCATGTTTTGTTTTAAGTCCACTCTATAGTCATCATCTCAGATCAGCAGTACCAGGTATGCCTAAAACTTTTATTTTTCAAGCTTTAATTCTTTAATAGTGGAAAAAGTTTATGCGAAGGTTGTTAAATGTCAATTGTACTTGTGATATTCAGCTTCACGTAAAACCACTATGTGGTGATGTTTATTTTACCCAAGATTGAGATCTTGGTAAGGGTGCAGAGAATGTGAAGAATCTCGTTAAGCATATTGATATAATGTCAAAATTGAAGGGATGATTTACTAAAATAGCGGAAATTTATTTAGTAAACCCTAATTCGAAGATTACAACTCAAAATCTCCATTAAAACACTATTCATCTCAAGTTTTAGAAACTTTGACATACCTTAAGGCCTCGAGAAAATGAACGAAAATCTCGATCGGTAGGTTGGAAATGATCTACGGGCCAAGGGCTTTCCAACGGAAGTAGTTTCGATACGATCCGCCGAGTATTAAACAAAAACCAAAATTTGGAGGAAGGGTTTTGGTACCCACGACATTCAAGAGGAAGAAGGAGAGAAAATGATCAATTTTTGCCTATTTTTGTATATTTAAAAGATGATGAATAGTAACTTTTAGATATTTAAGAATTTAGGAAATGACGCCTACGTCCCTCTTTTACTTTTGCTTTTAAAAACGAAACCCGAAGCTCGTAAATTAATCTAAAGGTGATTAATAATTATTAATTGGCCTATTAATAATTCTTAATGTCACCGAAACGAATTTAAAGTATTAAAACGATTTAAATGAATTTCGGACGAAAATAGATACTAAAATCGAAATTTCTGAATTTAAACTAATCTTAAAAACTTTAATTAAATAATAAAAAAAAATTTACCTCAAAAAGTAACGGGACGTTACACAATAATTCCATAATACAAATAATTCATTTAGTTTCTATTCCACTTTTAAACTAGATTTAACTTTTGAATTTTAACTAAATAAGCATGCTTTTAATTCTAAAAACAATTAAAATAAAATACATAATTTTTCGATAAGAACACTTTATAAATAAAAATTATGGCATGCTTCACATACATTAGCACATAATAACACATATTATATCATGATGCATGTATGTATAATTAATTAAAATCATACAACCTATGGTGGGATTTTCTACATGACATACTCTTATGCATGAACATTATTTAAAAATTATATCATACAAATAAAACAATTTAAATAATAAATAGCTAAATTGACCGGTATTCTTGGCACTATTTCTAAAACGGAAAATTAAAATTACAACTTAATTTAAATCTTCCATTGTAGAACTTGAGGCTTCAACTTTCTCTCTCCTCCATGGTGTAGGCGTGGGCATGGGTATTTATGGGGCAAATATTATCTCCTTAATATTTCCATAAATACTTGTTTTAAAATAATTATCTTTTAATTATATGGAAAAATTAAAGAAAATATTTTCCATATAATCTTATATCAATTTCTAAATTCATAATTTAAGATAGAGATATAATCATTAAAAAAGATTTTATCCTTATCTTAAAAATTTAAATTTTTAAATTGAGATAACAAGATAATTATGATAAAATATCTTACCATATCTTTACCCTTTTCTCTCTCCTTGGGCGTGGACCTCATGGAATGGTGGAGAAAAATTTTCTTCTCTTCTCCCTTTGATGTAGCCGATTTCATGCCTCTTTGCTATGGGAAAATTACAAATTTTTTCTATACCCTAAAATTAGGGTTTACAAATTTTCTAATAAAATTTAAAAAACCTAAGTGCCTCAAGAATACCTAAACAGTCAACTAGCAAACCTCCAGAATTTGTATAGCACAATTTATATAAACATACATAAAACGATTTTTATGCAACCCACCAAAATTTTCAAAAATTCACAATTTTGCATGATAATTAAAACTAGCTCTATACCAATTGAAGGGATGATTTACTAAATTAGCAAAATTTTGTTTAGTAAATTTATTAACATTTAATTACGGATCTATTAACATCATGCAAATTGTGATATGAACACGAAGAACATGTAGATTCATGCTTAATTTTCGAAAATTAAAATCAAACCGAAACTTACATTGAGTAAAATTGGAGAATTGTTTGGAGGTTTCTTTATAGCATCAATCCTCAGCAACACCGGATCTTCTATGCTATATCCCGATCGATCAAACGAAACCCGATTGTGGGATCGAACTTTAGAAGAAATTGGGAAGAAGAAAAAATATTTTCTTCCCAATAAGACTAAGGGAATTTCAGCCGGGGGGGGGGGGGAAGGGAAGAAGAGAGGGTTCCAATTTTCTATGGAATTGAATTGTGTGATTTATGAATGACCTAACCCTCTTATTTATAGGAAAATAGGAATCCTAATCACATTAGGATTAATCCATGGAGATAAATACAAAAAGAAAAAAGAATTATCTCTTTCCTTTTTCTTGGTATTTCTAAAATGCCATAGATAAATAAGAGAATATTTTCTTTTCTTTATTTTATTTATCTTGGGTAAATAAATCTATATAATTATTATAGGATATAATTCAAATAATTATCTCCTACAAATTATCTATGATGGCCAAAATTAATAATAAATAATTAATAAATCAAATTTATTTAATTAATTATTTTGGGCCAATTTCAATTGGGTCCATTAATCCAATTGGGCTTGAAACTCTCTCTTAAATTAATAAGTCCAACTTAATTAATTTATTTATTAATTACCATTTAAATAAAATATTTATTTAAACAACTAATATTTTCTCCCAACTAAATATTATCAAATTATATTTAATTATTAAATTCCATTTAAATAATTTTCATTATTTAAATAATTAATAATAAATATTTTAATTATTAATTTCCATTAAATAAACTCATTATTTAATTAATAACTTTATTGATAATATTTTATTATTAATTAATTAATTTTAATTATTAATTTCCGTTCAAATAAAATTATTTATTTAAACAATTAACAATTGTCAATTAATTTCAAATTATTAATTACCATTTAAATATACTCAATATTTAAATAATTAATAATGTCTAATTATTAATATTTCATTATTAATTTTCTGTTTAAATAAACTCATTATTTAAACAATTAATAATGTTTATATTAATTACCGTTTAAATATACTCAATATTTAAACAATTAATATTGCCTATTTAAGTAATTCACTTTACTTAAACTTTCCATTTCTTATACTTGATTTCGTGACTACGATATTTGGGCTAGCATAGGGACCCAACGGACCTATAGATCATGGGCTTAATAATTAGTCAATTAAGTGATTAACTCATAATCAGTTAATTACTTATTATCTAACTATGAATAATTCCACTATAGATTTTGTGACGACCCGACACTTTTAAATAATTTAAAATCAGATTGACAGTGGAAGTCTTTATAATTTAAGAAAAATTGGCGTGGTTATGTTTGAAAATTGGCTAGCCAAAACCTGTTTACATCTTAATTTCAAAATCTAAAGAAAAACACAAGGAACTTCAGTTCCTAATCAGGAGTTCAAAGAGACGTTTATCATAAAAGTGAAATCAAAAGCTCTAAAGAGCTATATACAAATTTACATAATATAAGATACAAATTAACAAAATGATACCATGGTCTTTTAAAAGAATGTCTAGTCCATCTTTGTGTCATCATCCTCTCGATCAAGCGCGCACCAGCTCCTCTCCCACGACCCCAAACATTACCTGAAATGTTTGTAATATCATGAGCTAACAACTTAAGCCCAGTGAGAATAAACAGAATAAAAGTAAAGTTAGACCCTAAACCCGTATCTGGATTCGTGTCCAAGAACATACTTACTCTTTGCTATCAATCCATTCAAAGAGTTTATATAAAGTGTTCCACTTTTACTTACCAATTCTCCCATATAATTGTGGAACTACATTCCAAGCATTTCTGGGTATGGTTTCGTAAATGCATATAGCATTTATATCTCATTTTCTTTATATACCTTACACTATAAATAAGGTTTACATCAAATCTTATTCTCCCAAATAAGAGATCTTCCAATTTAGTGAGAAACTAGTTCTCTTACATATGTAACTTAGTGAGAAACTAATTCTCTTACATAGCTATCACATAATAATTATACAAGGTTCAATACGCCCTTGTATTCTCTTATTATCCAATTCAATCTCATTCCTTTTTCCTATAGCACTCGGCTATACATCAATTTCATTACTTTTCTTTATAGAAATGTATGTCATACAAAATGTTTGATTCTTTTCTCTATAGCAACTCAGGCTATCAAAAGTTTACTTCCCGTTATTTTTAATATAATAATGTTAAGCTCACTCGGACTTAACATATTCAACAATCACAGTTTGCGATTAATGATGAAAAGATTAGCACTCGTAGTCTAATCATTATTCATTAATTCGCTAAACAAGTGCAAGGACATACAACCTTACATCAATATAACATCAATTGCTTATAATGACAGTATTGAAGTCCCGCAGTCCTTTCAATACTTCATTATCTCGCTCAACAAATGTAAAGGACACACAACCTGTGACGACCTGTCACTTTTAAATGAATTAAATCAGAGAAAACAGCGGAAGTCTTTTATTTTAAGAAAAATTTACGTGGTTTTGTTTGAAAATTGGCTAGCCAAAACCTGTTTACATCCTAATTTTCAAATCTAATGAATCCACAAGGAACATCAAGTCCCATTTCAGGAGTTCAAAGATGTATATTATATAAACATCAACATTAAGCTCTTATGAGCCAAATACAAAATACAATTCATTAAAGTTTTAAAGTTCATCAAAACAAGACATAAACTTTACAAATCCATTAGTCCTTCTCGAGGTCAACATCCCTCGATCACGCAACACCATCTCCCCTTCCACAAACTCTAGCCAGGGCATTACTTGAAATTTTGTAATACCATGAGCTAACAAACTAAGCCCAGTGAGAATAATAAGCATAAAAAGTAAAGATAGACCTCAAACTCGCATTTCGATTTGTGTCCAATTAATCTAACAAAGTTCACTCCTAAAGTTCTCCAAACTCTAGGTGATTCTAATCCATTTTCTCCAAAGTATGACATTACTACACTTGTAGTCAATCCTCATCCATTAACTTGTTATGAAAAAGAATAAGTAAAGTAAATAAACCTTGTGATATGAATTATGTAGCCATGCATTTAAGGAATTCAAGCTTAAAGAGTACATGCCTTGATGACAACTCAAGTTGCATTAAATACACTCAAGATGTATTTATGACAACTCAAGCATCAAGTGTAGTAGCATTGATGACAACTCTAGATGCATTTATGACAATTCAAAGTTTCATTCAAGGGAACTCAAAGCAATATCAAGACAAGCTTTTATGAAGTTTTAAAAGCTTAATTTAGAGTTCAAATATCAGTTTCAATTGTAATAGTTGTATTTTAAGTTACAAATTAAATGGTGGCAGATGTAACTTAAGTTTTTGCTTTAAATTCGTAGGTTTCATGCTAGGGACTTAATTGGGCTGTTATGGGAGCATTATGAACGAAATTGCATTGTATT
Source organism: Gynostemma pentaphyllum (assembly GCA_028015215.1). Taxonomy (NCBI): domain Eukaryota; kingdom Viridiplantae; phylum Streptophyta; class Magnoliopsida; order Cucurbitales; family Cucurbitaceae; genus Gynostemma; species Gynostemma pentaphyllum. The sequence goes on from CM051345.1 coordinate 16,143,406, forward strand.
TTAAGCCTATAAATAGGCCATGTATCAGCCAATGTAAAGAAGACTTGTAAGACTTGATGATTCATAAGATTGAATGAAATGTAGCATTTTTATGCACATTGAGAGCCTTGAGCCTCACCCTTTGTAATCTTGCTTTAGGTTACATGTTTAGAAACATTCAAGAGGGGAGTGATCAACCAACTTGTGGAGTGTTTCGAGTCATGAGATGATGGAACGTAAAAGTTTGCCCGTTTCATGATTTTTAGATCACATAGGGCAATCTGTTTCTAGCCTTTCCTTATGGTTGAAATCGAATAGTTAGGGAGGGTTTGAATTCATGCTTCAAGGGTTCATGCTAAGTATAATAGCATCGGGTGTTTGAACTTGACATTTGAGTTTGCCTTATCATTTGGTATCAGAGCATTGGTTGCGTTTTTGTGGCCGATCTCGAAAACCCTTTCGAAATGCTTTAAGAACCCTTAAACTTAACTAAGGACCCAAAAAGATCACAACCAAAGAACCCACATATGCCATTTGAAACAACCCCAAGGAAAGGCTAGAAAACAGATTGCCTTGTGTGATCTAAAAATCATGAAATGGACCCAAACAATTACGTTCCATCATCTCATGACTCGAAACACTCCACAAGTTGGTTGATCACTCCCCTCTTGAATGTTTCTAAACATGTAACCTAATGCAAGATTAGAAAGGGTGAGGCTCAAGGCTCTCAATGTGCATAAAAATGCTACATTTCATTCAATCTTATGAATCTGTCAAGTCTTACAAGTCTTCTTTACATTGGCTGATACATGGCCTATTTATAGGCTTAAAATACAATGCAATTTCGTTCATAATGCTCCCATAACAGCCCAATTAAGTCCCTAGCATGAAACCTACGAATTTAAAGCAAAAACTTAAGTTACATCTGCCACCATTTAATTTGTAACTTAAAATACAACTATTACAATTGAAACTGATATTTGAACTCTAAATTAAGCTTTTAAAACTTCATAAAAGCTTGTCTTGATATTGCTTTGAGTTCCCTTGAATGAAGCTTTGAATTGTCATAAATGCATCTAGAGTTGTCATCAATGCTACTACACTTGATGCTTGAGTTGTCATAAATACATCTTGAGTGTATTTAATGCAACTTGAGTTGTCATCAAGGCATGTACTCTTTAAGCTTGAATTCCTTAAATGCATGGCTACATAATTCATATCACCTTGTATAAAATATAACATCTCGATTCTTTATATCATCAATCATAATCATGATTGCATAAGGACATCCCGTAGGATTCCACAATTTCTTTTATGCATGAGGAAGTAATGCGTACGTCCGTAACTTACCATTCAACTCCACATGAGGAAGTAATGCGTACGTCCGTAACTTACCATTCAACTCCCTATGTATGAGAAGTAATATGTGCGTCCGTAACTTACCATTCAACTCCGCATAAGGAAGTAATGTGTACGTCTGCAACTTACGATTCAACTTCTATGCATGAGAAGTACTGGTGCGTCCGTAACTTACCATTCAACTCCGCATAAGGAAGTAATGTGTGCGTCCGCAACTTATGATTCAACTTCTTTTCAATGATGTGAGATGTTATGCATATGTTTACATATGCTTGCAAAAGTAAATAAAGTAAATGTAAATGATAAAGCAACTGAAACATACATAAAGTAAAGGAGCAAAAGTAAAGACATAAAGTAAAGGACATAAGTAAAATAGATAGTAATCTCTGACGAACGATATGTCGATCGAACTCCGGAATCAAATAATAAAAGTAGAATCATAACACGAACGATTAATCTATTAACCATTCTAAAAACAAGCTTGGATCTTCTAACCTCCAATGATCCAACCTAAGCTTAGAAACGAATCTAACTTAGAATCTTATAAGATTCGATACTTTCCTTGAGAACTCCTAAGTTCTCACTTAAAGGATTAACTCTTAATCCTAAGGGCACTAACTCTCATGCCTCTAATCTTATACTCGGTTTCTAGTCTTAGTTTCAAACTCTACACACCTTCACACTTATTCAATTTCTATAATTACTTTAAATTCTAACTATTCTCACCTTAAACAAAGTGGAGACTTCGCTCCTAAGTCCGATAGAGCGACCAAACAAGCGGTTCAAAAACATCTACAAAAGGATTAATATCCCGAAAATTAATAAATTACCAACTAACGATTAAACAACGACTAGACAAGCAAAAAGACGAAAATCCATCAAACCTACCCCTTGGAGGCTCTCAGCCCTCACTAATAAAAGGGTCTCGGGTTTGGTTTTTCGGCTTTTTGGCAATTTAAATACGTTTTGAGTTGGTTTTAAGCAAATTCGACAATCCTGATTTCAATAGGTATCGATAATTAGGGTTTTTGAACATTAATCCCTTTCCCGAATTGAATTTAAATATGCAATTAATCATGAATCTCTAACCCAAATTCAAACCCTAAAAAGTAAATTTCAAACGGGAAGGGTTTCGACTGAAACTCGGTTTTAGGGTTTAGGGGAAAGTTTCAAATACACGTAAAACGACTCCCGTAATTACATACACCGAGTTTCATAACACGAAATCGAAAGAAATCAAAGAAAACTCCATTAAACACTATTTGGAGTTTAGGGTTTCAAGCTTTACTTACCGAGAACTCCGTATAACACCAGCGGCAAGTACGAAGGGTAGGTGGAAAATGATCGTAGGATCGATACCTTTCCACTGGACCCGGAATCAAGTCGATCGGGCAAGAAACGAATGAAAATCAAAGTTGGGAAATGAGGAAGAATGACCCACGGCCTTGAGGAAGAGAAATGAAGAAGATGAAGTGTTTTCTTGGTCAAACTTGAGTCAAAGAAGATAGTTAAAGAAGATGACCAAAATATCTAGATATTTAGGTAGTTTGGAAATTACGAAATTGCCCTTTTTATGACTTTTAGCTTATAAACGAAACCCGATGATCTTAAACTATCCCAATGGTGATTAATAATTATTAATTGGCTCGTTAATAATTATTACTACCATTAAAACGAAAATAAACTAAAAAGATCAATTAAAAGATTAAAACCGAAATAAACTGCAAATTCTAAATTAATAATTAATAAATAAACTTTAATTACTTAAATAAAATAAATAAATTTTTTTTATCACAAAATAACGGGACGTTACAGTCAACCCTCCTAAAAAGGGCTTTTCGTCCCCGAAAAGTAAACTTACTAAGTGAAAAGCTGAGGATACTTTGCCCGCATATCATCCTCACGCTCCCACGTAGCTTCTTCAGACACTTGATTCCTCCAAAGGAACTTAACCAAGCGAATAGTCTTGTTTCTCAACACCTTTTGCTCGAATGCTTGAATCTCAACTGGTGTCTCCTCATAAGACATACTAGCATCCAAAACTATCGGCTCATGATCGATCACGTGAGAAGGATCTGCCATGTACTTCCGAAGCATAGATACATAGAATACATTATGAACTGCCGATAAAGAAGGTGGTAAAGCCAATCGGTAAGCCACTGTTCCTACATGATCAAGTACCTCAAAAGGGCCAATGAACCTAGGACTCAGCTTACCTTTCTTCCCAAATCTCATAACACCCTTCATATGTGCTACCTTCAAAAACACGTGGTCCCCCACTGAAAACTCAAGTGGACTACGTCGTCTATCTGCATAACTTTTCTGTCGACTCTGGGCAACCCTCATCCTCTCTCTGATCAAGTCAATCGACTGACTAGTCAACTGTAACAGCTCGGGTCCCAAAAGCCTTCTCTTCCCAACCTCATCCCAGTGAGCTGGAGATCGACACTTTCTACCATAAAGTGCCTCGAATGGTGCCATCTCAATAGTAGCCTGGTAGCTGTTATTATAAGCAAACTCTACCAAATACAATTGAGAATGCCAACTGCCTTCAAATAGTGTTTTAATGGTGATTTTGGTTTTAATCTTCCATTTCTTGCTCGGGAACTCGGAGATTTAGATCGAGGGAGTTGTTTTATGTATATTTAGAACTTTCCCTAAACCCTAGAATCGGGTTTGAGCCAAAAGTCATTTCTTTTAGTTTTTCTCATATTTGATGATGATTAGGGTATTTCAAATGTTATGTTTTTATGTTTTTCATAAATGTTCGGGATTGAACTTTTGACCTAAACCCTAAATCACGTTTACCCATTGATGTTACCAACCTCCAAAGTGTCCGAAACCAACTCAAAATACTTTTAAAGTGCTTAAAAATCCGGAACACCAATTCCACCTTTCACCTTCCTTAGGCCGTGGGCCTTGTGAGCTTAATTCCGGGTTGTTTTGTCCTTTATCTTACTATCGTTATTCGATTCGGTTAATTAATATACTTTAGGTGTATTTTAATTATAGGTTTCGTGCATCGATCGTGAAATTGGTCAACCGGTGATTTGAAGTTGACTTCAATAATAAGGTGAGTTTAAAATGGTTGCGATTACTTTTATGTTTTCGAATTGCTTGACGATTATGTGCGATCGAGGTTAAGAGGGTTAATAGACTTTAGAACTTTCAAAGAATGTATATTATTTGGGAGTTAAGGAAAGTGCATAAGGAAAATTAGTTAAGTTTGGTTGTTGTTTAAAGTGAGATGTTATTGGTGGATTAAGTTATATTCTCGAGGAGAATTAGATTCTGGAAATTGGAGAAGAGTATTAAATACTCCGTTTATTTTGAGTGGTTATAAGATAGTTAAAAGAAACTTTAGAGAGATTCTTGTGTAGAATCGAGTTAGTACGATATTATTAGTGACGGGATTCACTATTTGGTGCTTCCGAAGGGAGTAGTACGTATGGCATTATGATATGCGTGATTTATGTTTAGTGACAGTGAGGTCACAGTATGATTTGTGTTTGGTGATAGTGAGGTCACGATATGTTTATGTTTGGTGACAGTGAGTTCACGGTATGTTTATGTTTGATGACAGTGAGGTCACGGTATGATTTACGTTTGGTCACAGTGAGGTCACGGTATGATTTACGTTTGGTGACAGTGAGGTCACGGTATATTTATGTTTGGTGACAGTGAGGTCACGATATGTTTATGTTTGGTGACAGTGAGGTCAAGGTACGATTTATGTTTGATGACAGTGAGGTCACGGTATATTTATGTTTGGTGACAGTGAGGTCACGATATGTTTATGTTTGGTGACAGTGAGGTCAAGGTACGATTTATGTTTGATGACAGTGAGGTCACGGTATGTTTATGTTTGGTGACAGTGAGGTCATGATATGTTTATGTTTGGTGACAGTGAGGTCACGGTACGATTTATGTTTGGTGACAGTAAGGTCACGGTATGTTTATGTTTGGTGACAGTGAGGTCACGGTGATAGTGAGCTCACGATATGTTTATGTTTGGTGACAGTGAGGTCACGATACGGTTTATGTTTGGTGACAGTGAGGTCACGGTATGTTTATGTTTGGTGACAGTGAGGTCACTATATGTTTATGTTTGGTGACAGTGAGGTCACGATACGATTTATGTTTGGTGACAGTGAGGTCACGGTATGGTTTGTGTTTGGTGATAGTGAGGTCACAGTATGATTTGTGTTTGGTGACAGTTAGGTCACGGTACAGTTTGTGAATGGTGACAATATGGTCACGATGTGAATGTGAATGGTGACATGTGGTCACGGTTAAATTATGAAATTTACTTTGTTATGGTTTAGTACTTTATTTCACGAGCTTGAATGTTTACTTTTCGAAACTACAATATAGTAGAATGTGATTGATTTTCTTATGTAAAGTACTTGGGAATATCGAATGGGTAGTAAGAGTACAATAGGATTTTTGGACACATTTTCCGATATGGGATTCCGTCCATAGGAGTGCTTGCATCCATCTTATTCTCACTAGCATTTTTATGGTAATGTTGCTACACTTAAACATTTTCAGGTAATACTCGTGGGAGAGGACAAGGTCGTGGAAGTGGTGTTGCTTGATCACGAGTGGATGGCTTTTGGGACATGAAATTTACATGTATATTTTGGAGCATTTTAGGAATGCTATATATATAAACTTGATTTTGTTGTCTTTAAACTCATATTTTGTGGCTCACGAGAGCCTAAGATCCGTTGTACATATGTCTGAGTTTATTTTCTCTGATTTGGTATAAATCGAAGTCTGAAATCTTGTTGTTTTAAATTCTCTGATTTTGAGCTCATGTAAATAGGTTTTGGTAGTCCATATTTTAAACGGATCCACGCCAAATTTTTATAAAAATAAAGTCTTTTGCTGTTTATTCTGATTTAAAGATTTGAGAAAATTCGAGTCTTTACACTTCTCATGTTCTTTCAATTGTCGAGAAGCATAAGCAATAACTTTCCCGTGTTGCATCAACACACACCCTAATCCCTTCTTCGACGCATCAGTATATACTGTCAACCCACCAGAATCATCAGGAAACACTAACACTGGTGCCGTCACGAGTCTCCTCTTGAGCTCTTCAAAGATCTCTTCACACTCTTGAGACCACCCAAAATCCACTTATTTCTTCGTTAAATGAGTTAAGGCCGATGCAATCTTGGAGAAATCTTGAACAAAGCGTCTATAATAGCCCGCAAGCTCAAGGAAACTTCGTATGACTGCCTCAATCTTGGAAGGATCAACATAAATCCCTTTACTCGACACCACGTGTCCCAAGAATGCTACTTCCTACAGCCAGAACTCGCATTTTGAGAACTTTGTATAAAGCTTCTCATTATGTAACATCGTCAAAACTTTCTCCAGGTGAATAGCATGTAACTCCTCAGTCTGAGAATATACCAGTATATCGTCAATGAACACGATGACAAAGGAGTCGAGTTACCTCCTAAACACCGTATGCATAAGATCCATGAAAGCTGCTGGGGTGTTAGTAAGGCCAAAAGACAAAACAACGAACTCATAATGACCATATCGTGTCCTAAAAGCCGTTTTTGGAATATCCTCATCTCTGATCGTCAACTGATGATATCCCGATTGAAGATCTATCTTTGAAAAGACAGTGGCTCCCCTCAACTGATCAAATAAATCCTCTATCCTGGGCAATGGATATTTTTTCTTCACAGTAACATGATTCCACTCCCGATAGTCAATGCACAACCTTATCGAGCCATCCTTCTTTCTCACAAAAAGAACAAGTGCTCCCCAAGGCGACACACTCGAGCGGATGAATCGTAAGTCTAAGAGCCCTTGTATCTGACTCTTGAGCTCTTTCAACTCAGCTGGTGCATACGATAAGGTGCCTTGGACAAAGGAGCCGTCCCAGGTATCACCTCTATCCGGAAATCTAATTCTCTAACTGGTGGTAACCCAGGTAATTCATCAGGAAAACATCTACAAAGTCTCGTACCACACGTATGGTATCTAGAGTTAGCACACTGACAGACGTGTCGACTACACTAGCAAGATAACCCCAAGCACCATCACTCAATAGTGCCCTAACCTGAAACACCGAGATAACAGCTGGGGTCACTCTACCTCGAGTTCCATGAAAATGAAGTTTAGTCCCACATAGACTAACAAAATCCACGACTCTCTCGCCAGAACCAATACTAGCATGGTTGCGAGACAGCCAGTCCATGCATAGAATAATATCACAAATAGACATGGGCATCATAATCAACGTAGCATGCAAAAAAAAAAACCCAATATACTCAACTCATCAGAATGAATGACTCTATCCACAATAATAAATTTCCCTAATGGTGTACTAACACATAACTCATGCCCTAGAGGCTTAGACTCAAAAGCAGCAACTCAACAAACTCTGTAAAATAAAAAAGTGACTAGCTCCAGAATCAAACAATACAAGTGCATAATGGCCTATAAAAGTCACAATACCTGTAACGATGGTGCCTGCAGTCTCAACATCCTCACATGTGGTAGCAAATACACGAGCTTGCTGTCGGGTCTGACATGGTGGTCTAGACTGCTTGTTGGGTTTAGTCTGGCCTCTGCCCTCAAACTGACCTCGTTCATGTCCTTGCCTCTGGCCGAGTCATTGGCCATGACCCTGGCCATGTCCATTGGATTGCTGCGTGGCCTGAAGTTTTGGGCAATTTCGTCTGACGTGCCCCAATTGGGCACAAAAAAACATCTCGTCATCTTGTACCCCCCCCCCAAAATGATACCAAGAACAGGCATGACAATAAGGTATAGGAGGAACCTGAGCCCTAGGCTGGCTCGTCTGTCCCGAATAAGCCTGAGACCCAATTGATACCCCACTCTTACCCTGGAACTGTCTTTGTGGCTGAGTCCCTCGACCTGGCTGGTCGTCTTCAGCCTTCCTTTTCTACGAAGAAGACTGTGCAATTTCCATCTCGACCTTCTTCTCAGATGGTCTGATATCCAAATCCAAGGCAAGGCTCAACGCCTCTGCATAGGTGGTTGGTTGTAAGGCTCGTACTTACCCCTTAAGATCTAGTTGCAATCCCACGATGAACCTCTTCTTTTTGTTTTCAAGGTTGGCGATGTGGCCAATGGCTAATCTGGATAACCGGTCAAACTCTCTCTCATACTCCACCACAGATCTGTCTCTTTGTTTCAAGGTAAGAAATTGTACTTCCAACTGATCCCTGATATCGTCCGGGTAATATTTATCAAAAAACTTCTCCCGAAACATTTCCCAAGTAACTATCAATGCCAGATCCAGAGAATGGGATAATCCCTCCCACCGAAATCGTGCATCATCGGCCAATGAATAAACCCCGTAATGGACTTTCAAATGCTCAGGGCATCGATTGGAGTCAAGTGCTCTCTCCACTCTCAAGACCCATCTCTCGGTAAGTGTCGGATCACTAGAAGTCCCATCGAACTCAAATGTTGCATGCCTGGTATAATCTCTCAAAATATTGGCAACATCATCAACCCTAGGTAAGGCAGCTGTCGGATCAGGCACTCTAACAGGCGGAGGAATAGCGAGACCAGCATAACCTCCTCCACCCCATAGTAAGTCTAGGTAGTCTTTTTCTGAGATAGTGACATTTCACCCTTGACTAGGCGGCGGATCAACTGGAGGTTCATTCCCTAACCCAACAGCCCGGAGCCGCACCTCCAGCACCAACATGATCCATAGGGGGTGGCGGTGGTGGATTAACGAGTCTAGGCCGACCCCGTCCTCGTACCGCAACCGGAGCTGCACCTCTCTCTCCCCTAAGTGCTCTCGGAGACATACTGGAAAATAACAAAACAAATTATGAGATGAATTACTACATACTAAATTACGAATTCACACTTTTAAATTTAACACTAGTAAGTTTTAAAAGTGCAAAGTTTAAGGTTACCTGGTGTCGTTGACCTCGGTCGATGATAGGGACATAGATTATAAAACCAAAACATGAAAACATGCGATGAATGTGGTCTACCGAACCCGTAGGCTCTGATACCAACTGTGATGACCCGACTCCTTTTAAAACACTTAATACGTTACGCAGCGGAAAATAACCATTTTATAGAAAATTTGCATGGTCCCATTTATATTTTGAACATTCCAAAACCTGTTTACAATGTTCACATCAGAGAAAAACGGGAAATGCTCATTTCCTATGTTTAACAAAACATAAACGACAACATAAAACGTTTAAATAATAAAACAACGCTCTTTCGAGCTCGGAACACCAACTATATACATATTTACAGACAACCAAAACACTAGCATTTTGCAATGCTACAATCCATATCCCAGGCTCATCGCACGGTCAGTCAAGCGGCACCACGACTTCTCCCACGAGATGTTCCAATAAAATTCTAGTGTAGAAACATTAGCATAAAGCTAGTGAGAGTAAAATGAAATCAATTGTTTATATGGACCGAAGTCCTTATCAGGAATAATGTCCAACCACTAAAACTCGAGCACATAAACAATAAGGCTAAATATGCATTTATATTAAGAACTACATGCACAGGGAAGTAAACATAATTAGCTCGGTTAAAGTCAGTTTCAAATACCATAATACATTTCAAACTTCCCTTGTCACTTCGCGTATAACAATGCTATAATCACCGTAATTATATTGTCACCATTCATACATAGTCACCATTGTCACCATTATTGCATGTCACCATAAGTCACCATGAATATAGGTCACCATTAGTCATCATATTCACCGTAGTCACCATGAATATAAGTCACCATTAGTCACCATAGTCACCGTTATTACATGTCACCATAAGTCACCATAGCCACCATGAATATAAGTCACCATTAGTCACCATAGTCACTGTTATTACATGTCACCACTCACCTCGGTTTCTATTCTATTTCCTAAGTACGTAGGATAATATTTAAGAGAAAACCTAATGCATACTAGGCTATTTTTCCCTCCTCGGAAATCCCGAGTCTGAACCGTCACTTTCCATCTCTAGTTTCAAATCTGTTACACCCAAACCACACTTTAGCCCTCAAGCCTTAATACCATTTAGTGACGAGAATCTCGTCTTAATGCACTTTCCTTAACCCGAACATACTTTCCACGATATTTGCTTCCTAAACATCCACAACCCTCAACCTTGAATCAACTAGATCGTCAAGTAATCCGAGCTATTAAAACACTAAAACTCATTTAAACTCACCTCAAAAAGTCGTAGGTGAACCACTGCTCGATGGATGTGTATACAGTCGCTCGTGGATCAAACCTACAAACAAAGTACATAACTAAACGGATTAAGTTCCAAGCGTCGAATGATTAACTACGAGCTAGATTAAACGTCTAAATGCTCCCAAAAATCCTATGGAGTTTTCGGCCTAAACAAGAAAAAGTCTCGGTTTCCGCTTCCGATCAATAATCACGAAGTAAATACAAATCAAAAACTCAACACATGAAAACCTCAATTTGGAATACCTCAAAGGGCTCGGGCCATTCGACTCGGGTTTAGATTCAAGACAACAACCTCGACCAAAATGATTTTCCCTAACTAGAAATCACCAACGACACCCGAGAAAAACGAATCGAAGCTTAAACGCAAAATCGAAAAAAGAAAAACAAATTATTTAAATCGTATCTCTCGAATCTGGAACGGATCGACTAGATTGATTGTATGAAAGGAAATCTTGCATAAAGATCTTTCTATCCTGACAAGAATCACTGAAAACGGTCAAGAAACGGCGACGGAATCGCGACTTTTCTCTTTTCTTTAAACTCACTGGTGGGGGGGTTCTTAGTTTCATTTTTCCTCTTTTTTTTTAATGAATTTCCTTCCAAATATATGTTAACTTATATAAATAAACATTTGGCAAATTACCATAATGCCCCTCCTTCTATTTCCTTAAGAAAACTTGTTCCGGGTGCTCGCTATTTCACGTTTCTAACTCCAATTCAACTTAATTATTTCTTACCTAACTTAATATTATTTAACTATCAATAATGGGCCCGTTAATAAACGTTATTACACCCGATTCTAATTAAACGTTCTAATGGGAATTACTTAACGATCGAACTTGAGCCAAAAACTAAAATACTAAATTAAACTTCTAAGTAAAATAAACAATCACCAACCACTATAATTATACTAAATGAAGCAATAATAATAATAATAATAACAAAAAATTTCACCTCAAAAGTAACGGGACGTTACAGTACACTTGACCAATCCATGGCATTTCAAACTCATAACCATATCGAGTAACCATTATCAGTCTCATAATCACATTCCGCAAATTTCTTTCAATTAATAACCTTTCATATACAATATTGGCATCTCACTGCACAATTTGCACATATCATCACAAATTAATATTCAAGCCGTAGCTTCTTATATTCTTCCAGGTTATCGTAATAACCACTCTAGCATCCAAGCCGTCCACTACACAGCGCCTCGGAGCTACACAATATCCTCCACGGTAACCACGTGTAACGTCCAACAACCAACACACCGTTACACGGGTTACCATCCCATGGCCACAAACCGAAAGCATGATATGCATGAGTGATATGTTATGAGATGCAATGAGATTGGCATGTTTTCTTTTAGTAATATCATATATCAGAATCTTAATCACAAAACGTGTTGGCTCAAAATCACATAACCCTTAGTGCACTTTTCAAGCAATTTCCTTTCTAAGCTTTTCCATAACAGCCATCGAGCATAGCCCGTATACATAAATATGGCCCAATTCAGCACATGACTCGATCTTTAACTCGACCATGTGATAATGCAATTAAAAGATGTAAGAGAAGAACAAAAATAACATATAAATTCAAGACAATATTCATTCGACAACTTGTCAAGTCTAGCTCGTCTCCTTCGCAATATTCATTCCTTTATCGTATTCCGATACCAAAGTTTCACTACCAGCCATGTCAAATTTAAAACCACCTCATACCATTCGCAAACAACCACAACCTGTAAATCTATGGTAATATCATCCTCCAATTTCGAATATAAAGCAAAGGTATAGGTTTTAATAAAACAATCCTCAACTCGCATCTAACGCACCCGAGTCACAACTCATCTACCCACTTCAAAAAAACTGTCAAAATGCGACCAGAAATTTGAGACAAAAAAATGGTAGTTTTATGGTGACCACCTGGTCACTTTCTTTGAAGGTTGACTCTATGTGACCATCTGGTCACTTTTTTTGCGACCAGATTACGACCAAAACCAGAAGTAGTCTTAAAAAATGGCGCGAATTTATGGCGCGAAAAAAGCGACCAGATGGTCACCTAAAAAAATGACCCTCTGGTCGCATTTTAGTGACTAAAATATGCCTTGGTAGCAAAAAATGGTGCGTAATTTTGGAGAGAAGAAAGCTACCAAGTGGTCACAATTAAAAGTGACTAACTGGTCGCAATTTTGGTGACCTAAAAGTGAGCAGTGGTAGCTTGTAATTAGAGGGAAGAAAGCTACCAAATGGTCACAATTAAAAGTGACTAAATGGTCGCAATTTTGGTGACCTAAAAGTGAGCAGTGGTAGCTTATAATTGGAGGGAAGAAAGCTACCAAATGGTCACAATTATAAGTGACCAGATGGTCGCAAATTATGTGATTTGATGAGACCAATAATTGATAAAGAATTTGGTGGGATAAAAGCTACCAAATGGTCACCAAAAAAGTGACCATGTGGTCGTAAATTCTGACTTGATAAGACCCGGGGCAGTGAGGAAAATGGAGGGAAACTGCGACCAGGTGGTAGCAAAAATACTACCATCTGGTCGCAAATGAGCAGAGGAGTCCATTATAAAAACCCCTCCACCCATTGTTTGTTAGCATTGAGAAAAAAGAAAATGAGAGAGTGGATGTATGTTCAGTTGATAGACGCGTATTTGAATGATGAGTTCGTCGCAAGGGTTGAACAGTTTGTTGAGTTCTACATGACAACTGTCTATTATGAAAAGTATGGTGGAAAGCTACGCTGCCCTTGCAGGAAATGTGACAATAGGAGAATCATAACGGTTACAGATGTGAATGTTCATCTTTACAGTCGAGGATTTGTGCAGAACTATTATCACTGGGTGTATCAGGGGAAAACAAAGGAAATGTTCGACGCTGCATTACAGGAATCGAGACAATACGAGGGTAGCAGCTCGAATGTCGGGGTTGATGTCGAAGAACGAAATGATGAACAACATTGTGGTCAGATGCAACAAATGATACTTGAGGGTGCGAGGTATGGGGGCAATGAAAATATCCGTGAAAGTTTGAACGTAGACGAAGATGAAAGAGCTGTTGAAGAGGAAATGAATCAGGAAGCACGTAAGATGCATGAGATGCTAAGGACAACCACCCGACCATTGTACGACGGGTGTGAGGTAAGTCAACTTGCTGCTGCTACAGAACTTTTAAATATAAAGGCGCAGTACAACATACCCGGTAAAGGATTTAATTCGATTGCATCGTGGTTTCGGCGATGCGCTCCAGAAGAAAATAATATGCCCCACAGTTTGTACGACACGAAAAAGCTAATGGAGTGTCTAGGATTACCTGTGGAGAAAATAGATTCGTGTCGAAACGGATGCATGATTTACTGGGACGTGGATGAGGACCTGCATCACTGCAAATTCTGTTTTCTCCCAAGATATAAACAAGGGAAACGCAGCCTGATTCCGTACGCCCGCATGTTTTATTTACCGCTGACCCCAATTGGTTCCGTTCAAACAGTAGTGACTGGAAGAAGGGTCGACGAGTAAGAAAAGAAACCCCCCCTACAATGTATAGTGGAAGGCAGATTCTACACGGTATAGATGCTTTAGGGATGAAGAAGGTAATAGTGGCCAGTGCAGATAGTGCAAACAATGCGGCCGGAAAAAACACGGGTTGGAAGAAACGGAGTATTTTTTGGGATCTACCGTAATGGGAAAATCTACTGATTAGACACAATCTGGATGTCATGCATATCGAGAAGAATTTCTTCGACAACATTTTCAATACGATATTGAATGTTCCGGGAAAAACAAAGGACAATCTGAAGGCACGTTATTATATATGGGAGATATGTAACCGTCCTGAGTTGGAGCCTGACGACAATGATAATTACGCAAAAGCAAAGTACATGTTGACGACGGAGGAAAAGAAAACATTATTTGAATGGATCAAATCTATCAAATTCCCGGACGGATACGTTTCGAATTTGAGTCGGTGTATAGACAGTCAAAAACATATCATGTTCGGAATGAAAAGCCACGACTGTCACGTATTCATGCAACGATTGATGCCTGTCACGTTCAGGCCGTTCCTAGAGAACAGACATTGGGAGCTGCTTGCACAGTTGAGTGTTTTTTTTCAGGGACTTGACATGTACAGAGCTGAATGAAGCTAATGTGGCTTCATTGAGTTCAGAGATCGCTGTTATTATTTGTAAGTTGGAGCGAATGTTCCCACCTGGATTTTTTGACTCTATGGAGCATCTGCCCGTGCATCTTCCATACGAGGCATTCTTGGGTGGTCCGGTACATTACCGCTGGATGTACCCATTTGAAAGGTAATCACATTTAACTTGCAAATGTACACGTATAAAGTACAGTGAGCGAATGTAATTGTTCTCTACATTGTACCCACAGGTACTTACGTCGATTGAAAAAGATGGTCGAAAATAAAGCAAGAGTAGAAGGATCTATCTGTAGTGCGTACCTTACGCAAGAGACCACCACATTTTGTTCGTACTACTTTGATCAACAAATTGCAGAGCAGTTTCGACCAGCTAAACGAAATATTGTCGAAAATTTACTCGAAGGTGTTGACGTAAATGACTTGCCGATTTTTACAGAACCTGGAATGACAGTTGGAAGATCAGTGCGTAGGCCGTTGACCGATTCCAAGTATCACGTAATGCAGACGTACGTGTTATGCAACTACGTAGAAATCGAGCCTTACATAGAGTGAGTTCGTAACTTCACATTATTTCATCGCCTAAAAACTATTACAAACTATTTCAAATATCTCCTAACTATTTATGTAATATACAGATTATTTCTAAACGTATACGTTCGAATGACACGAGTCGGTATTACAGCCGCTTAGGAGGGGTCCATAATCGACAAAGAGTTTCGTTCATGGTTCAGTGCCTACGTGAGTTAATTATTGTAAATTGAAGAAAAAAAAATGATATCAATTTGTTCTTAGAGCTTCTAACTTAACTGTATGTGATCAATGACAAGTTGACTCCCCTACAATACCGGTAGATGATCCTCGCATTATTTCTTTGGAAAAGGGACCTGGACGGATTGCAAGGTCGTATACTGGATACGTCGGTAACGATTCTGATTTAAAACGGCGCCACTCGATTAACCGGGCAACAAACAACAGTGGTGTTTGCATAAAAGGTCAGGTGTTCGGCACAAACGAAGACGATTACTTCGGAGTAATCGATGAGATTCTTGAGATTCAATACGCAAGTCCGACGCTGAAACGCATTGTTCTGTTCAACTGCACTTGGTTCGAGACAACCAGAAGAGGCGGAGTCCGTAAGATTGATCATTTACAAATTGTGGAGGTAAACAAGTCTAAGCATATGCGCACCGCTGATAGGTTTGTCCTAGCTTCACAGGCGTTGCAAGTTTATTATCTAAACTATCCGATTAATAGACGAGATCTGACAGATTGGTTAGTTGTTTGTAAAGTTAAACCACGCTAGGTAGAGGAAAACATATCCGAGCAAGACGAACATGCAGAGGAAGTTGGTGCTTTTCAAGAAGATGAGATAAGATGTCGTGTAATCGACGATTGTCAGAATGGAAGTACTGTTCGTCCTTTGAACGCACGTGACATAGATGCTGAATTTATTCGAGACGATGAATCCGATGAAGAAGAATGCTATGAAGAAGAAGAAGAAGAAGCGACGACCGAAGACACTGAGGATAATGAAGAAGATATTTTGTAACTTTATGATTCACTGTATGTTTTATTGAAACTATTTCTTTAATGAAAGTCAAAAAAAATATATATATATATATTAAGATTTACGACCAGATGGTAGTAATTTAGAAGTGAAATGCGACCACTTGGTCGCATTTTTGTAAATAGAATTAAGTTTTTAAAAAAAATATAAGTTAAATTACGACCATTTAGTTGTAAAAATGAAGGGATATTATAAAATGTTCATTAATTTTTTGGCGGTTTATTTCAAAAGTGCGACCATCTGGTCGCAAATCTTTGGCGGTGAATTTAAATTTTCATGAAATTTATGGCGGTGAATTTAACTATTACGACCATCTGGTCGCAAAACTTGGCGGTGAAATTTAACATTTACGACCAGATGGTCGCAATGTTTGATGGGACGCGTGATATGACAGCTGTTGTGGATAATAGCAATTTGGCGACCATATGGTCACTTTTGGAATAAATGCGACCTTTTGGTCGCAAAGATGTGGAAAATTGCGACCAGATGGTCGTAATGTCCCCAGCACGCGCGACCTTTCGTTTTTAGTCATGATTACATATTTGCGACCAGTTGGTCGCAAAATCTGATTTAAATGCCCATCCGTTTTCCTTTCCCCCGTTTATTCTTTTCTTCCTTTCTCTTTTTCTTTCTCTCTTTTCTTTCTTTTCTCTCTTTCCCCTCTCCTGTTCCCCGTTATTTTTTCCCGTTCCCGTTCTTACTCTAAACCTAAAACCCTCAACCTCCAATCCCGGTTTCTATTACGAGGTTAGTTTTCGTATAAAATTTAAGTTTAGTTTAAGAATTTAGTTAGTTTTAGTTTTTAGTTTTCAATTAATTAGTTTAGTTTAGTTTTGTTAATTTAATTAATTTTAGTTTAATGAATCTAAATTTGTGTAATCAATTACTTAGTTTACTTTAGTTTAATTCATAGCATTTTACTTTACATTAACTAATTAATTAGTTTAGTTTAATTTTGTTACTTTAAGTAATTTTAGTTTAATTAATCTAATAGTTTAATTAGTCTAACTTAGTTTACTTTAATTCAATTTAATTAGTAATTAATTTAATTACTTAATCTAATTTAGTTTATTTAAGCTAGTTTACTTTAATTTAATAAAATTAAACTAAAATTAAAAAATTAAACTAAATTAATTTATAATTACACTAATTTAAATTTTAATTTTAGTTTAATTAATGTAATTTAGTTTACTTTAATTTAATCAATTAATTTAAGTAGGGTAATTAATTGAAATAGTTTAACTTCAATTATACTTACGTAGTTTAAATTAATTAATTACACAAATTTAATTAATTAATTTTAGTTTAATTATTAAATAAAAATTGTTTAATTACTTAATTTTAGTTAAATTTGATTAAAGTAAAGTAAAATTAGTTTAATTATTAAATAAAAATTGTTTAATTACTTAATTTTAGTTAAATTTGATTAAAGTAAAGTACAATTAGATTAATTAATTAGAATAATTTTGTTTAAGTATTAAACTTTACTGAAAATTATTTAATTAATTTAATGAAGATTATTTAATTAATTCATTTTAATTAGTCTAATTTTACTTTAATTAATTAAACTAATTAAAATTAATTAATTAGTATAATTTAGTTACTTGATTTAATTTGCTTTTTTTTTTTGTTTTATTTTAATTTAGGATTATGACGGCGGACGACATCCTCCCCAAGATCGACGAGCCCCGAGGACGAGACTCCTCGGCCCCTACTACTGATGAGTTGACGACTGATGAGTTGGCCATACTCCTCGCACAGTACGAGACGGGAGATGATCTCACTTCCGATCATTCAGAGCCCTCACCGGTCCAGAATTCGATGCTTGCGACACCACGGTTGGCGCAGGACTCCCAGGCCACGACTTCAGGGACTGCCACCCAGTCAGATGCACCTGGCCCATCCACTTCTTCCTCGCAGCCTCCTCGGGCCGCATCCTCTAACCTTCGGATTGAGGGGGATACGTAAGTTTTTTTTATTGTTCTAATTAATTATTTTTTAAATCATTTTACTAATTGTAAATAAATAGATAAATATAAATAGTTTTGTTTAATATAATACCACAATATGTTTAATGTTTTTTTGCAGATTGGAGCCGCATACAACCGTATCAAAACGGTTTCGTGAGGTCCTCCAGAGCATGCCTCTACCCAGCGAGCTTCGTTGGCAGAAGATTCTGACGACGGAGAAACGTTGGATGTACGACAATTGGAAGGTAATTAACATCAATTATTTTTATAATTACTTAATTTTTAAATTTTTCATAATAAATTGATTACTTTAACTAATTTTTATTTGAATTTTTTCAGGGCAAGTTTCCTTCTATCAATTCCGATATCACGGACGGTAGATTGTTCCTCCTGTGGGACAATCACGTCCAGGATCGATTCAAGGACCTCATGTACCGGGCACGCAAAAAACAAGCAGACAAACGACCCGTGTGGATGAGCGAGGAGGAGCACGCACGGCTGATCGCCAGTTTGAACACTCCCCAGGGCAAGGCAGTGTCAAGCAGGAATAAGGCCAACCGTGCGAAGAATCGCAGGAAACACACAGCCGGGGCCCGGACCCACATCGAGCACCATCGTCGATTGGTATGTTTTGTGTTTATTCTTTTACGTACTTTTTTGTTATTATCTTTTCTTGATTAATTAATTATTAATTATTAATATACTTTTTTCCTTCTCAATCTCTCTAATATTTTTAGGAAGAGAAGCACGGTCGCCCTATCCCACCTAATGAGCTGCATCTCATTCTGCACACAAAAAAGGACGGGATGATCGTCAACGATAAGGCGAGAGAAGTTCAGGTATTTAATTAGTTTTTCAATTATTTAATTTTTTTTACTATTCTTTCTAACTTATATATTAAATATTTTATATTTTGAATTTTAAAAATTTAGGAGCGTTTCACGGAGTCATTGAGTCAGTGATTGCCTACACCTACTCGCAACCGACTCCGGAAGACCGTAAGGAAGAATTCTTGGAGGCTGCTGGAAGGGTTAGACCTGATGGATCAGTTCCAGGCCTCGGCTCGTACGGTAGACGACTGTACGCAGATGTGCCTCTACCTCAGCGCGGTGGAGCGAGCACGAGTTCCGGCCCAACTCTGACGGAGCAGCGGTTGCAAGAGGAGCTTCAACAGCTTTAGACTGCCATGGCGGATATGCGCGCTTCGATTCAGGCGGATGTTCAGGCCCAGGTTGCGGCCTAGGTCGCAGCTGCATTGGCTGCGTTCTTCGGGCCCCGAGATCCCGGGTCTTCATCATCGGCGCCGCCTCCACCACCCCCTGCTCCTTCGCAGTAGTTTACATTTCTTTTATTCTGTACAGCACATTATTTTGGAAATTTATTTATATATAGTTTTATTTTAATTTCATTTCTTTATTTTTTAATTAATTAACTAAATAAATAAATAAAATAAATAAATAAATAAATAAATTTAAATGAAATAAAATTAAAATACAATTTACAAATGAAATAATTTAATTTAAATAAATAATTAAATAATTAAAAAAATATAATATAAAGCGACCAAGAGGTCGCATTTCATTATACATAAAACGACCCCTTGGTCGCCATTTGATATAAATAAAACGACCTGTTGGTCGCAATTTGGTATAAATAAAATGACCTCTTAGTCGCAAATATCTTGACTGAAAAGTGACCATTTGGTCACTTTATTGTGGGACCACCTGGTCACTTATATTCAACTTAAATTACGACCAGATGGTCCCTTTTTAAGTGACCACTTGCTCGTTTTTGAAAATGTTTATGTTATTGCGACCAAATTGTTCTGGTCGTATTTTTGTGACTAAACGGCCGCACAAAAGTCAGGAACGACCAGCTTTTTTGCCACCACCATGTTGGTCGCTTTTTGATCGCATTCTAACAGAAAAGTGACCTTCTGGTCACAAATTTCTGGTCGCAAATTGACTTTTTTTTTGTAGTGACCTCTCGACTACAAGATTCATCCTCAACTAACACATACTTTCCTTCCTTACCTTCAAGGCCTAAACACGTTCAACAATCAGACCCAATACCTCAAACCCATACCATAATACCCATAACTCAAATGGTATTCAAGTGTCTCGCGCCATTACAAAACTCGCTCTATTCTCACCTTCGCTAGTAAGCTTTTAAGGCCCGACTTGAAATTACTTTTCCATACAATCACTATCCGTAATTAACCTTAAAAAATTCTTATTATATCTTACAAAATTCAGTAAGAACAGTTAATTAACTCTGGAACCCGGTTTGAACCAAAAAGTCTCAAAACTAGCCAAATGAAAAAGTGGTGATTTTGGCCTCTTGGGTGCTTTTTGAGAGATCAATGGTTGGATTTCCTATCTTGCTTTTCTTTTGTAAAATATGTATTTAAACCCCTAAATATACCAGAATTAAAAGACATTAAGAGAAGGCTAAGAAACTCCAAAATTAAGAAAACTAGGAAAAACTTAAAATGGTCAACTATGGAGGTTTTATGCTTGAGTTCTTTCCATGGCTTCCTACATTCTTATGGTGTCTAAAATGTCTAAAGTTCTTGTTTGTATGATACCAATTCCATTGCGAGATAAGACGTACCCTTCGGTGAAGTCCTATTTTCAACCCACACTCCCATACCACAAACAAGCTACAACTCATGTTCCTTTTAGCCTATAGCACCTGCCACCGAGTAATTAATTCTCCTTTCTAATAATTCAAAACCTTTACCTCCATTGAAAAAAAATAAAATAAATAATCCTGTCTCGATCCCACAACTAAGCTAATTTAATCAAGGCAACAACTTCACTTGTTTCCTTTTATCCCATCCTTGTCTTACGTACTTCCAACTTTTAGTTCATGAGTAATCCCCTCATCTAACTATTAACGCTTGACAACTCAACCCAAAAGCTTAACATCAAAGCACATAGAAATTCTTCATATAGAAATCAAAACATAAAAGTATTTTAAATTCTTTTTATTCCCACCTTGTTATAAAGGAATTAGCTTGCATAACTTGGAGTTGTTTGATCCTTTACCTAGACAAAACAACATTTATATACAACACTTTATTTTCCATTCATTACACATTTATGACATATGAAGCAATAATGACAGCAAGGTTATCCAAAACAGCCCCGTTATAAACAACTACTCTTTAATACCGATAATACTTCATTTTAAAACATATTAACACCATCACGGGACCCCAAAACAGACCTTATATAAACTAATACAAAACAGCACTTATTCCATGGAAATTAAAAAACAGTGGGGTGAAGAATCTCTCTTAAATGAAGTTTTGCCAAGTCTATTTCCATTCTTTCTTCCTATGGTAAATTTATAAAACACATAAATTCAAACTCAATAATGAAAGTATCCATTCAAATTCTTAAAAGTCAAAAGAGATTAAGAAACAATTCAAATACATGTCTATAATTCTATACAACCATTGAAATTTTAAAATTCCAAATTCAAAACAAAGTTTAATCTTTTCCTTTTTGTTTGAGTAGGTTCTATTAACATATTAAAACATAGTTTCCCATTGATTTCTTCCATTACAAAATAGAAGCACTTCAATTTAACCAAAAGCTTTCAATTTTCGAATTCTAGAGTTGAAGAAAACTTACTCAAATCTCTTGATTTCTTGAGGAAACTTGTTTCAATCTTCCTTATTTTGAAAACCCTTCATGAATCAAGCCTTTCCCCCATGAAATCAAGCAAGAAAGAAGAAAAAAAATGTTGAGAAAATTTTTCCCCCTCATGGCAGGTGTTGTTCGGCTGAAGTAAGGGAAGAAAAAGGAGTCTAAAAGCTCATTTTTTACTTAGTTAGGAGAGAAGAAAGGAGGAGATGACACCTCATTTAATGATTAATCATTTTAATGCTTTTTAACCCTTTTATTTTTAAAAAAACCCAAGACTAACCACATTATCTTTCAAACTTTGTCTCCTATTGATATTTGATTTAAAACTAACCACAAAATCATTTTAACCTTAGTTAAATGTTATTTTTCCCAACTAACCATAGTTAGTTTCTATCCCAACCTAACTTAACTTATTTAAAACTAATAAATTAGTTCAAAATAAATATCTAGCTTCAAATATGCCATAGAATATTATTTTAAAGTTCAATTTACCAAATATTAAATTAAAATATCGGTTTATGATAATTTTTCAAAATCCCGAACCACCTCACGAACTATGGTTATTAATTTACCAAACCTTTAATATCCATTCACAACAATTCATTTAATAAGTTTAAAATATAAATATCAAAGTAAAACCCATTTAACCAATTTATAAATTTAAATAAATAAAATAGATAAACTCTATTATTATTCTAAAACTCAGGCTATTACAATGCAACATCCCTAAAATGATTGAAAATGCATGAGATCTATATATGCATGTGCTTGATAATTTTAATTTCTCATAGTCGAACAACTCATTTATCTACCTCTGTTTTTTAAAAAAAAGTTTTGGATTAAGATCATGAGTAAAAAAAGATTAACCAATGAAGTAGAGAAACTGTCCTTTTTTGCAAGAGTTTCCATCTAGGAGAAATCATGGGTATTTGACATTCAAGAAGGAGATTTAGACCTTAGGCTTGAAAAAAAACTTGAAATGGCCTTTGAGAACTTTGGACAAGACAATTGGATTGATCTTTAGGGATATTTGACAAGGCAATTGGATTGACTTTCCAGGAAATCTTAGTAAGGTTTTTAAAATGACATTTCAGAAAATTTAAACAAGGCATTTAGATTGACATTCTTAGGGATTTGGACTGCATTTGGGAAGTGTTTAAAAAGGTACCTCTAGATTGGCTTTTGAGAGGTCTGGAAAAACATTTTAACTGGTCTTTTAGAAACATGTATTTCAATGTATGAAAAAGGTCAATTCAATCAAGATTTCCCCAATGTTGATTTGCTCTTATCCCCATAAAATATATTGATCATTAATTTCAGAGTAGGATACGACAAACTCTAACTTAAATCTTTTGTTTTTTCCCAAGTTTTCCAAGAGTTCTCTATTCTGATTATATGTCTTGCTTTTGTTTGTTAGTCCAATATTTGAAATAAACAATCAAAACCTCATCATAAAAAAAATGTAAGGTTTAAGAAAAATGCAAAATATCACGCAATGTTTACCAATTTAACTATAAAACATGTTTCATAGCATTTAAGGTTCTCTACAATGTGTCTATGAACAGCCCTTCATATTTTGTTATTTTTCAAATCAGATATGTTTATGGAAGATTGAAATTCACTTGGCCTTTAATAACTCTTGAATTTTCGATCAAATTACCCTCCACTCGAGCTAAGTAATAATACACTAGGATCATGAGGATGTAAGAGAAATATTACTCAAATTTTTTCCTTTTTTCTTTCCTGTCAGTAGCTTTCACACATCCATTGCAGGGGTACGATACCCATGGTAGTTCGTCCCTTGACTATTTTATGATAGGCAAGCTCAGATTACTCAAAGGTGGCCCTAACTGATCACAATGATTGTAGCTCTTTATGTCTCAATTCTCTCTTTTTTTTTTCTACATCCATTACTGAGACCTTTACCCGAAGGCGGTCTTAGCAGATTGTAATGGAGGCAATGATTTATGGCCCTTTTTCTTCATTTTTTCTTAACTTAGAACTCCACCCGATCTCCCTAAAATAATTCAACATTCATCTCCTAAGTGGAACATTACCCAACTCTTGTTTTAGACAACTTGCTAGAAAATCAAAGAGTCTTCCAAAACTAAATGGACCCCGTAGTCGCATAAACAGTTCTAAAACTTCGAATAACAACACAAGTTGGACTGTGTGCACGAGTAAGGTGTAAAAGAACTATAAACAATGTGAAACGAGTTTTGCGCCAGATTAGAGAACGCACAAAAATATTTTACAATTTTCAAAAACTTGAAACTTTCTAATGGCTTTATCATTCGCCAATTAGAGTCATTATTTCATAGGAACTAGATTCTCTTAAACTTTGAGAAGGTCAAAATATTATAAAGTTAATCTCTTTTTTCTCTTTTTTTTATATAAAATCAAAGCTTAGAAAACTTAGACAGAGCTCAAGATTAAAAACCAAATATTACACCCAAAGTTCTCTAAAACAACACATGAGTTTAAGGTTTAGCTAAGGAGAATGGTTTTGACTCTCAGATTTATTGATGAAAGATAATCAGGTCATTGGCTAAATAAAATTCCTTCTTCTGAATCATTTTCAACTGAGAATTTTCCTTGACGAAGCTTGCATTTTCCTTTTTTACACATCCTTTTTTATTCAAGATTCACGTTATTTACTCTTGATTTTGATCCATTTTTAGAGTACATGATGCTGGGGTTTCTGCCCTAAATCTGATATGATCCAATTAAACTATAAATAAATAAAGGAATTAGTAATTAGTAACATTTACATTGTCATTTATTATTATTTTAATAAATGTAATCCATCATAAGATCCAGAGTTACTTATGATCACTTAAAGTGAGCATATGTTGCGGGAAGATTCACTTAAGTGTAACTCAAATAGTCTGTGGTATATGAATAAAGGTTGGGTGCCTTATTTCTGGTAACACCACTAACACGGCCCACTAGTGAATTGGCACAAGTGATCTCATTTGGATCGCTCATGTAGAGACATGTGAGTGGAGGTATTGTTGCAATAGAGATTGTAGTACTCTGGACTAAGATAAACTTACTGTCTTCTGGGAAAGCCGTTACAGAAAGACACTTTGTTTATCAACCGGTTGATGATTGATCTTAATCCTGAGTGAAATACGAACTCCTGTTCACAAGAAACAAGCCTTTGATTTGCATAGGTGAGAGTGACTCGATATAGTTCGCTCAATATGCCTCCCACTTTGGGGATTGCATCTTGCTTATAGCTGGGAACGTAATTACACAAGAATGGAATTCACTCTTTTCCATATAGGAAAATAGAAAAGTAGTTCCCTTATGGACTGATTCGGTCTTGAACAGTGGGGCCCCATATTCCTCTGATCAAGGAAAAGGCTAAAGACGCATAATGGAGATTATGTAAGGTTGTTTATTGGAGAATCAGTTGGGCTTAAGGAACAAGATGTATCATGGTGGTTAATACGATGCAAATACATAGCCATGGATACGAACTAACTTGTGAAGGATCAAAGTGTAGTTAATGATATTAGCCAATGGACATAACTATGTCTATAGTACTAAGAGTGCAACTCTAGATATTTAGTGGAGTTATCTACGAGTTAATGAATAAGAATTAATTGATTGAAGGAGTTCAATCAATGTAATTCTAGATCATTGGAGCTTAGTCCTATAGGTCCATTAAGTCCTTCGAGCTAACGCATGTAATTGAGAACATAAATCAATGATGATTAATTTCTTTGGAAAAATGATTTCAAGCATTTGATTTGAAGTTGTGAAATCAATTAAGGCAAATACAAATAGAGGATTCTATTTGATTAATTAAATGAAATTAAATAGAAGAGTCTATTTAATTATTAAATTAATGGTGAAAGTAAATAGAAGAGTCTATTTAATTATTTATTAAATAGAAGAGTCTATTTAATTATTTATTAAATAGATGAGTCTATTTAATTATTTATTAAATAGATGAGTCTATTTAATTATTTATTAAATAGATGAGCCTATTTAATTATATAATAGAGAGATTAAATAGAGGAGTCTATTTAATTAAATTAATTTTGAAGTTGTCAAAAATTAATGGGGATTTAAATAGAGGAGTCTATTTCAATATTTAATTTAAAGAAGTCAAATTAAAGAGGAAATAAATAAAAGGAGTTTTATTTATTTAATGGAATTGTTCTATTAAATAAAAAGAAAAATAAAATGCCCAATATCGTCATGGAGATGACGTGGTGGGCGTGTGACCCACGGGTAGGGTCACACGCCCCATTGGTTAAATGGTAACCAATTATTTGCATTTTATTTTAATTAAAATATATGAATATCTTAATGGTTAAGATATGGAATAATTATTTAAATTAATAAAGATGAATTTAAATAAAAGATATGAGATTATCTTATAAGATATTATATCTTAATTATTTAAAATATATTTTATAATATCTTTATTAATTATTTAATAATTAAAAAGATATTCAAAGATTTTCTGAGGGCTTGGTTTTCCTATAAATAGGACCTTTGGGGTGACCTCAAAACACGCACGGTTAAGCAACAAAGAGAAGGCTCAGAAAATTCCTCTCCCCTCCTCTCATTGCCGCCGCCGCCCCTAGGGTATAAGTAAGAAGATTTTTCTTCCCTTTTCCTTTTTCCAAAGAGGATAGTGCCCACGCACCGATTCTCTTTTGTGCTTAGTGAGGAAGATCTTTTTGGTGGTCCCAGGATCGTAACCATCGAAGAACGAGGAAGAGCCAGACACTTCTCGACAAGGGTTAGTATTCGATTTTATGCATTTAGAATTTTGTTAATATTATACTACAAGGAAAGATCCTTGGGACTTCCGTTTGAGAACTCTTTTAGAGGCCTCAATCCCAACCACTGGTATTAGAGCAGGTTTGTTAATATAATATTTTCAAAATTATATGATGGGAATCAAATCTATTTTTAAAAGGAGTTTTTAAAATGTTGGTTTTGCGTTTTTGTTGAATTAGGATTTATTGGCCTAGGTTTTTCTTTCCTAGAAATTTTGTAAACCCTTTATTGGGTATAGGAAAATTTGTGATCGTTTTAATCATATGGAGATATTGATCAAAACAACGGAGGAAAGAAAGGCGAACTGGATCCCAGCCGGTATCGAAGGAGTCGGTTCCGCGAGCTACAGGTGGAGAGCACCACCACTGCGGCAGCGCTGCGGAAGCAACATCAACGGAAAAAAAAAATTTGGGGGGACGACGCCTAGGGTTAAAACCCTAGGTGCCTCCCCTCGGTTTTTCTGGTTTTTTTTTCTAGAGATCCTGGAGACGTTCAAGATGGAAATTTAATTTATATTTAGATATAGATTTTAATTTTCATAGATTTGGCCAATATTATCCCAACCAAAATTGCTTATTTATTTATTATATATTAGATATAATTAGATAGAAATTATTCATGCATAAAGTATGTCATAAATAATTATTCCCATCATAAATGCATAAATGAGATGATCATGCATCATTAATGGAGGTTATTGATATTATGCTCATGCCTTGTATGAATATAAAAGTTATATTTATTGTGCTAGAATTTTAATTAAGGGGTTAATTAATAATTACTAGCAGCATGTTTTAGGTTTTAATTAAAATTGTCTAAAAGAGTTTAGTAACAAATATTTTAATTAATTGTTTAGTTTTAAATAGGATTTGAAACTTAAACTTAAAAAATGAGGTGTCATTATTTTTAATTAAAGAGTTAATTAAAAAATAATGAAGTTGAAATTATTAATTTAAATATAACTCTGGCGAGAAAGCTCTGCCCAAAATAAGAGGTTATTTAATCGTTCCATATATTAACACGGGACCCCTCTAACTTGGAGCAATCTCGGAGTCATATTTTATTAATAATTCTCTTCATTGAGATGGTGCATAATGTGTTAGGATTAATAGAGATTAATCACTTGGCTTTCACATTAAAATCAATCTAACCAATCTATAAGAGCTATTATAAGTTAGATTGAACTTAGATATTAGAGGTAGCCTGGGTATATCTAAGTTAAAAGCCTTAGCTAGCTATATTGAGTGGGAGAAGGACAAGTGACAACATGTCCTGCGGTCTCCAAGTTGGAATCAATGAGTGAGATTCATATAGGGCTTCTGTGGTATTGGTAACCCTTCACTCATTCCCTCCGGAAAGTAACCATATGGATCAATACCCGGGTGATTTTCTTCAAGATATGATTTTTAAAAGCTTTTGATGTTTGACTCTCCCTTCGGTGACACTCATCAAAATAACTCTAAACGATCTAAAACTTGGGTAACACTCAAAGGGATTCATTTAGAAAAACTCTTTAGAGTTTTGATGTTTGACTTTCCCTTCGGTGACACTCATCAAAATTAATATTTAAGTGATCTGGATGTTTCGCCTGACCAAAACATGGAAACTAAAGAACTGTAGGATATGAGATAGCCTGAGGATGTTCATTAGTTGAGAGGAGTCTCATTTTAGTGGGAGGGAATCTTTACCTGCCTATGTAGGCATCGTTCCTGTCTCACTAATATACCATGGCATAAAAATTGTGTTTTAAGGTTTTAGAATTTCATTAAATGTGCATTCATGCATCATTTTTAATAGATGCCAAAAGTATGAATGAATGGATATGTAAAATTGTATTACTAAAGCATATGTTTATTCATTTATCAGCAATATGTCGAATAAGAATTTCTTGACTTGGAAAAATAAACCTACAATGAATGATGAGAACTATGACACTTGGGAATAAGAACTATTTGATATTTTGGTCAATGAGCACGTTCATTTTGTTCTTTACACTGATTGTCCTGAGGGTCCAAACCTAATTCTTCGAGGCGCGTGGGATCCATATGACAGATGGATCCAGAGCGATGAAATAGCTCAAATGTACATTATAGAAAGACTTTCTTTCCACACGTACAGGATGGTAGAATTGGCTGCCATCGCACGAGAGATGATAAACATCATCTAGGACAATCGAGAAAACCATCAATATAAGTTTATTGGGCAGAAGTATGCAAGGAAAAGAAGAGCTCATGTACTGTAAATATGATTTACTTAGGGACATTATGAGATAATGAGGATATGATCCTATTGAATTTGCGGAAATTCAATTCACTAACTCTACTTTTTTTGCAGACAGATGAATTTTCGAAAGTTCGTGAATTCAGCTCAGAGGATAATTTCAAAAGGAGAAAGATTGAAATCAATAATGGTAAACACGATTTACTGTTCTTTGTTTTCAATGATGAATTATGAGATAATTCTAATATTTTCTTTTGACAGTGGAAAAATGGAAAGGAAATAGAGATTTCATGAAGACTGCGCTCTGGAGCTTAAAGAAGCTTTTCTAGTCATTTATGAACCATTAAGTAGTATCTATGTTATAGAAACTATTTAGTAACTAGTGTTACTATTATTATGTTTATGGAAACATTTGGTTATTTTATTATGAACAAAATAAATGTTGGTTCATTTATAAAGTTGTTGATTATCTTTAAATAAAATGTTTATTTTTCTGAACATTGTTTATTATGTTCCTGGTTTAAACCGGAACATAGTTTCTTTGGGTTGTATTCATAAACAACATTATACCGTGGATTTCGGTATTAATAAAGTTGATATTTTTAAAGATGGAAACTTTATTTGTTCAAGAATAGAAGATAACAATTTATATATACTAACACCGTTAGTATGTGCAACACTTTATAATACTGAGTTATTTCAGACTGCAGAGTCTAGAACTAATAAAGGTAGAATTTCTAAGGATGAGACCCTTCTATGGCATCTAAGGCTTGGCAATATTAACATCAATAGAATTCAAAGACTGGTTAAAAGTGGACCTCTAAGTAACTGAGAGCTTGGTACACTCCCCGTATGTGAATCCTATATAGAGGGTAAAATGACTAAGCGTCCTTTTTCAGCTAAAGGAAATAGAGCCACAAAACCACTAGAGCTTATCCATTCAGACCTTTGTGGTCCGGTTAATGTAAAAGCTAGAGGTGGATATGAGTACTATGTGTCTCTTATAGACGACTACTCAAGGTATAGGTACATTTACCTGTTACAATTCAAGTCTAAAACTCTTGAGAAATTCAAGGAGTTTAAAGCTGAAGTTGAAAAGCAACTTGGTAAATCTATCAAGACACTTCGATTAGATCATGGTGGGGAGTATATGGACTATGAGTTCAAAGACTTCTTGATATAAAATGGGATTACATCACAACTTTCAGCACCTGGTACACCTCAGCAAAATGGTGTAGCTGAAAGAAGAAATAGAACCTTACTTGAAATGATGAGATCAATGATGAGCTATTCATCATTACCAGAATCTTTCTGGGGTTACATATTGGAGACTGCGTTATACATCCTAAATAGGGTACCTTCTAAAAATGTTTTAGAAACACCTATTGAGTTATGGTCGGGATGTAAAGTAAGCTTGCGTCACTTCCGAGTATGGGGATGTCCAGCACACGTGCTGAAAACAAACCATAAGAAATTAGAATCACGGTCTAAGATATGCTTCTTCGTAGGCTACCCTAACAAGACGCGTGGTGGATTATTTTATAGTACTGAAGAGAATAAAGTATTTGTGTCAACAAATGCTACATTCTTGGAAAAGGACTATATAGGAAACCACAAATCTACTAGTAAACTAGTTCTAGAGGAGATGATTCCAAGTGAAACCACTAATGAGCCAACAATTGTTGTTGACTTGCCTATCTCTTCAAATAGAAATAGAAATTCTAGTCAAATCCAGTTAAGTCCCTGTTGTAGTGGGAGGGCACCCAAGTTGCCCGAACGATAATTGTGATTAACTCAGGTCAATGATGGCAGTATTGACCTGGAGGATCCATTGTCTTATAAGGAAGCAATGATGGATGTTGACAAAGAAAAATGGCTAAAAGCTATGGATCTTGAGATGGAGTCCATGTACTCCAACTCAGTCTGGAAACTTGTAGATCAAGTAGTTGGGGTAAAACCCATTATGTGCAAGTGGATCTACAAGAGGAAACGAGGAGCAGATGGGAAAGTGGAGACTTTCAAGGCTAGACTTGTAGCAAAGGGGTATTCTCAAAAGGAAGGGGTTGACTATGAAGAAACCTTCTCCCCTATTGCTATGTTAAAGTCTATTAGAACTCTCCTATCCATTGCTACACATTTCGATTATGAAATTTGGCAGATGGATGTCAAAACTGCATTTCTCAATGGGTATCTTGACGAGAGTATTTATATGCTCCAACCAGAAGGATTCGTTGTTCAAGGTGAAGGACAAAAGGTTTGTAAGTTGCTAAAATCTGTAACGACCCGAACCCGTTAAATTCTTTAAATTCAAATGCACAGCGGAAGACTCGACTTTTAAAGAAAAACGGCGTGGGTTCGTTTAAAAATCGAATAGCCAAAACCTGTTTTACAACCCAAATTCCAGAAAAAGCGATAAATCGGGAATGCGTATTCCAAAAGATATTTAAATCATAAAACATAGACATATTTTACACAAATACCCTTTCGGACTCAAAAAGACATAAGTATGTAAAGATGGAATAATTTACAAGCATTCAATGAATGCTAAACCAAAATGAGTTCTTAATATTGTCCATACACCATCTCGACTAGTCACGCGGCTCCACCTCCTCTACCACGCTTCTTAGCTCAAGGTTTACCTGAAAATTTGTAAGTGTAGCACCATTAGCATAACATGCTAGTGAGAGTAAAACGAAAGCAAGTAATCCTATGAACAAAATCTCATAACCTGAAATCGTGTCCAAAGGCCTATAATGCTCAATACTACCCACATCCACACTTCCAATTTCCATACAATCATTCGATAGTCATATATTACCAGTATTCATCATTCATTACCAAGAGATAGTTATAAAGACTTAAAGTAAAGTAACATTCACTACTAAGTCTTACTACACAATTCTAAAGAATATGTAAAAGTAACATTAACTATCTTTATTACCAAACAAGTTTCATCGTATCGTGCTATTGTATGGATCGAAATCAACATACCACATACGGTCGTACCATGTCTCAAGTTACCGTACCATGATACCGTATGGACCGAAGTCAACATACTATCATGTACCATATCACAAATCATCGCACCATGATACGTATGGATCCGAATCAACATACTATCATGTGCCATATCACAAATCATCGCACCATGATACGTATGGATCCGAATCAACATACTATCATGTGCCATATCACAATTATAGTACCATGGTACCGTATGGATCCGAATCAACATACTACCATATACCATATCACAATCATCGGATATCAGGACTTTCACCATATCGGATATCAGGACTTTCACCACATCGGATATCAGGAATTTCACCATATAGATATCAGGAATTTCACCATATAGATATCAGGAATTTCACCATATAGGTATCAGGAATTTCACCATATAGGTCTCAGGAATTTCACCATATAGGTATCAGGAATTTCACCATATAGATATCAGGAATTTCACCATATAGATATCAGGAATTTCACCATATAGGTATCAGGAATTTCACCATATAGATATCATCGCACCATGATACCGTATGGAGCGTATCACATACTATCATGTGTCGTATCACAAATTATAGTACCATGGTTACATATGGATCAAAATCACATACTACCATGTACTAGTTACAAACCATAGTACCATGGTTACATATGGATCAAAATCACATACTACCATGTACTATCCCACTAATCATCTCACCATGATTACATATGGATCAAAATCACACACTATCACGTGCAGAATCAAAGTGCTCAAGGTACCCACAAATCATCACACCATGATACGTATGGATCAAATCAACATACTACCATGTGTGAATCAATGTGCCTAAGGTCACCACAAATCATCTCACCATGATTACATATGGATCAAAATCACATACTATCACGTGCGAATCAATGTGCCGTAGGTCCCCAAAAAGTTAGCTAAACTCCAAAGAATTCTACTAAGTTAATTAGAAACCTAACCAACTAGATTACACGAGTTACTACTCAAGTGCATCTTCTAAATACTTTACTTCCAAATCCATCAAAGTAACTTTCAAATCAATCAAAGTAACTTCCAAAACCATCAAAGTAACTTCCATTCCACTTTCATCTAACATCTCCAAATCTCATTACCATACTTCCAAACCTCTCCGATGTTCTCTAATCATCGAATTCATTATAACTCCAAACTTTCTCCACACACACTTCCGAATTAAAGTCTCCAACCAAACTTAATCCTAAGAAGTTATCTCCCTCTTTACATCGATAAACAATTACATAACGAAACTAAATTCATAAAACCACTAACTTTCACATTAAACTCACCTTAGCTTGAAGACAAGCTCCGAATAATCCGAGGTTGTAAATTCACGATCAATTCACAATCCTACAAACGAATTATTCCTAAATTACATTAATTAACCGAAAAGCAATCAAACAACATCTAAACACATAAAACCACGAAAATCCCGGATTCTACCCTTATGGACCTCTCGGCCAAGCTAGGGAAAAAGGGGTTCGGGTTTGGTTTTCCGGCTTTTATGCATTTTAGAGGTGTTTTGGGTTGGTTTCGAATACTTTGGAGGTTGGCAAAATC
The DNA here is from genome assembly GCA_028015215.1 of Gynostemma pentaphyllum. Lineage (NCBI taxonomy): Eukaryota > Viridiplantae > Streptophyta > Magnoliopsida > Cucurbitales > Cucurbitaceae > Gynostemma > Gynostemma pentaphyllum. The sequence continues at coordinate 16,176,958 of CM051345.1, forward strand.
AATGGGTAACCGAAAAATAGGGTTTTGCATATTAATCCATTTTCGAAAAATTAACTAAAAAGCAAAAACACAAAGAACCTAACATCCTAAACATAGCCCAAAGAGGGAAAATCACAAGGGACGGGTTTCCGGCTCAAACTCGGTTTTAGGGTTTAGGGAATGTTTCTAAGATTGACTATAAAGACTTCCCCAAATGAAACCCTCAAGCTTCGGTGAACGAATTCGAAGATTACAACTCAAATCCACCATTAAAACACTATTCACATCAAAATTAAGAAACTTTAACATACCTTTAAGCCTCGAGAAAACGAGCGAAAACCTCGATTGTTAGGATGGGTAGAAAGGTCTCGGCGAGAGCTTTCCAACGCATCTGAAATCACGCAAAACGGACGAGAAACGAAGCCGGGGCGACGCTTTCTTTCTCTCCTCTTTTTTTCTCTCTAAGCTACGGGTTTGGGATGAAAAATGAGAAGAAAATTTCATATTTTGTCTAATTTTGGCTTATTTAAAGAGAAGGAGGAATAGTGTTTAGATATTTAACAATTTGGGAAATGACGCCTACGTCCCTCTTTTGTTTTAACTTTAAAAAAATGAAACCCGAAGCTCTTAAATAAGTTTAAAGGTGATTAATAATTATTAATTGGCCTATTAATAATTATTAATGTCACCAAAACAAATTTAAAGTATTAAAACGATTTAAAAAAAAAATTCGGACGAAAATAACTACTAAATCGAAATTTTTGAATTTAAACTAATGTTAAAAGCTTTAATTAAAATAAATAAAAAAAAAATTTCACCCCCAAAAGTAACGGGACATTACTAAATCTATTTATGGATTAAAGCAAGCTTCACGATCTTGGAATAAGAGATTTGACACTACGGTCAAATCGTATGGCTTTGAACCGAATGTTGATGAGTCTTGTGTCTACAAGAAGATACTCAATAAAGATGTGGTTTTTCTCATTCTATACGTTGATGATATCTTACTTATTGGAAATAATGTAAGGGTATTATTGGACTTTAAGAAATGGCTAGCTAACGAATTCCAAATGAAGGATTTGGGAGAGGCTCAATATGTTCTTGGTATCAAAATAATAAGGAACCGAAAGAACAAGATGTTAGCGTTTTCTCAATCATCCTACATTGACAAAATAGTTGCCAAATATAGGATGGATAAATCCAAGAAAGGAGCGTTACCTTTCAGGTATGAGATTTATTTAACAAAGGACCAATGTCCTAAAACTCCTCAAGAAGTTGAGAGTATGAGACAGTATCCTTATGCATCAGCAGTTGGAAGTCTAATGTATACGATGTTGTGTACTAGACCGGACATCTGTTATGCAGTAGGGATAGTAAGTCGTTGCCAATAAAACCTTGGTTATGAACATTGGTTTGAAGTCAAGAATATTCTCAAGTATCTTCGGAGAACGAGAGAACATGTGCTAGTGTACGGTAAAGAGAATTTGATTCTTAAGGGGTACACAGATTCTGATTTCCAGGCAGGTAAGGATTCTGGCAAATCCACGCCTGGATCAGTTTTCACACTTTATGGTGGAGCCATTGTTTGGAGGAGTATAAAGCAAAGTTGTATTGCTGACTCCACAATGGAGGCCAAGTACGTAGCCGCTTGTGAAGTTGCTAAAGAAGGTGTCTGGCTTTGGAAGTTCCTAACCGATCTGGAGGTAGTACCAGACATGGACAAACCCATAACACTGTTCTGTGATAACAGTGCTGTAACCAACTCCAAAGAGCCTAGAAGCCACAAACGGGGAAAGCACATAGAGAGAAAGTATCACCTGATAAGGGAGATAGTCCAAAGAGGAGATGTTGTAGTGACAAAGATAGCCTTTGAGGATAATATTGCTGATCCGTTTACAAAGATGCTTCCGGTTAAAGTGTTCGAGCGTCATATGGGTAGTTTAGGATTACTAGATAAATCTCTGTAAAGCCTAAGTGCAAGTGGGAGATTGATTAAACTATAAATAAATAAAGGAATTATTAATTAGTAATATTTACATTGTCAATTATTATTAGTTTAATAAATGTAATCCATCATAACATCCAGAGTTACTTATGATAACTTAAAGTGAGCATATGATGCGGGAAGATTCACTTAAGTTTAACTCAAATAGTCTATAGTATATGAACACAGCCCGCTTGTGAATTGGCACAAGTGATCTCATCTGGATCGCTCATGTAGAGACATGTGAGTGGGGGTGTTGTTGCAATAGACTGGACTAATATAAACTTAATGTCCTCTGGGAAAGCCGTTACAGAAAGACACTTTGTTTATCAACCGGTTGATCATGTACTATTGATCTTAATCCTGAGTGGATTACGAACTCCTGTTCGTAAGAAACAAGCCTTTGATTTGCATAGGTGAGAGTGACTCGATATAGTTCGCTCAATATGCCTCCCAGTTTGGGGATTGCATCTTGCTTATAGCTGGGAACGTAATTACACTAGAATATAATTCACTCTTTTCCATATAGGAAAATAGAAAAGTAGTTCCCTTATGGACTGATTTGGTCTTGAACAGCAGGGCCTCATATTCCCCTGATCAAGGAAAAGGTTAAAGACGCATAATGAAGATTATGTAAGGTTGTTCATTGGAGAATCAGTTGGACTTAAGGAACAAGATGTATCATAGAGGTTAATATGGTGCAAATACCTAGCCATGGATACGAACTAACTTGTAAAGGATTAAAGTGTAGTTAATGATATTAGCCAATGGACATAACTATGTCTATAGTACTAAGAATGCAACTCTAGATATTTAGTGGAGTTATATCTAGGAGTTAATGAATAAGAATTAATTGATTGAAGGAGTTCAATCAATGTAATTCTAGATCATTGGAGCTTATTCCTATAGGTCCATAAAGTCCTCCGAGCTAACGCATGTAATTGAGAACATAAATCAATGATAATTAATTTCTTTGGAAAAACATTTTCAAGCATTTGATTTGAAGTTGTGAAATCAATTAAGGCAAATACAAATAGAGGAGTCTATTTGATTAATTAAATGAAATTAAATAGAAGAGTCTATTTAATTATTAAATTAATAGAAGAGTCTATTTAATTATTTATTAAATAGAGGAGTCTATTTAATTATAAAATAGAGAGATTAAATAGAGGAGTCTATTTAATCAAATAAATTTTGAAGTTGTCAAAAATTAATGGGGATTTAAATAGAGGAGTCTATTTAAATATTTAATTTGAAGCAGTCAAATTAAAGAGGAAATAAATAAAAGGAGTTTTATTTATTTCATGGAATTGTTCTATTAAATAAAAATAAAAATAAAATGCCCAATATCATCATGGAGATGACGTGGTGGGTGTGTTTCCCACGGGTTGGCTCACACGCCCCATTGGTTAAATGTTAACCAAATATTTACATTTTATTTTAATTAAAAAATATATATATCTTAATGGTTAAGATATGGAATAATTATTTAAATTAATAAAGATTAATTTGAATAAAAGATATGGGACTATCTTATTAGATATTATATCTTAATTATTTAAAATATATTTTATAATATATTTATTAATTATTTAATAATTAAAAAGATATTCAAAGATTTTCTGAGGGCTTGGTTTTCCTATAAATAAGACCTTTGGGGTGTAACACACACGATTAAGCAACCAAGAGAAGGCTTAGAAAATTCCTCTCTCTCTCTCTCATTGCCGCCGCCGCCCATAGGGTATAGGGAAGAAGATTTTTCTTCCCTTTTCCTTTTTTCAAAGAGGATTGTAACGTCCCGTTATTTTGTAGTGAAATTATTTATTTATTGTATTTTATTTTTATTTATTTATTTTAATTAAAGTATTTAAGGTTAATTTAAAAGTAGTAATTTCGATTTTAGTAGTTAATTTCGCCCAAAATTCTTTTTAATAGTTTTAATACTTTATGTGACGTCCCGTTAATTTTTGATAAAAAAAATTTTATTTATTTTATTTTAATTTAAGTAATTAAATTTTATTTATTAATTGGTAAATTAGAATTTAGTAGTTTATTTCGATTTAAGTCATTTTAATGGCTTTATTAGTTTAAATAAGTTATGGTGGTATTAATAATTATTAACGGGCCAATTAATAATTATTTGTGACGACCCGTCACTTTTAAATAAATTAAAATCAGAGAAAATAGCGGAAGTCTTTATTTTAAGAAAATTTTGCGTGGTTTTGTTTGAAAATTGGCATGCCGAAAACCTGTTTACATCCTAATTTTCAAATCTAATCAAATCTCATGGACTTTAAGTCCTAAATCAGGAGTTCAAATATATATATATATATATATATATATATATATATATATCATAAAACCCACATCAAAAGCTCTTATGAGCTAAATACAACATCAAAGTTTTAAAATTTATCAAAATAAAGATATAATTTTACAACAAAAATGTCCATCTCGAGGTCAGCATCCCTCGATCACGCAGCACCACCTCCTCTCCCTCGACCTCTAGCCAAGGTATTACCTGAAATTGGTTGTAATATCATGAGCTAACAAACTAAGCCCAGTGAGAATAATAAGCATAAAAAGTAAAGATAGACTTCAAACTCGCATTTCGATTTGTGTCCAATTAATCTGACACAACTCACTCCTAAAGTCCTCCAAACTCTAGGTAAAACATTTTATACTTTCTAAGGATGATATTGTTAATAATCGTAGCCAATACTCATCCATTAACATCATTATAATGTAAATAAGTAAAGTAAACACACTTTGCACAACATACAACTTCTCAGTTCTCTCTTGCATCTATCATAACCATGAATGCATGAGAGCATCCCGTAGGATTTCACAATTGCCCTTTTTATGCGTGAATGAAGGTAATGAGTACATCCCGTAGGATTACCATTCAACCTTATGCATGAGGAAGTAATGCGTCAGCCCGTAGGTTACCATTCAACTCCCTATGCATGAAGAAGTAATGCGTCGACTCGTAGGTTACCATTTAACTTCTTTTCTTTCACATTCTTTCTTTTCTCTGAAGGTGATGTGAACTCCACGTAGGGTTCATCAATCTTCCTTCTTTTCTCATTCACTTTCTTTTCTTTTCACTTTCATTTTTCTTTTTCACTTTCATTTCTTTTTCACTTTCATTTTTCTTTTTCACTTTCATTTCTTTTTCACTTTCATTCTTTTTCACTTTCATTCTTTTTCATGAATGTTGCGAGAATGGTATGATGCAATATGATATGCATATGCTTGCATATCCTTGTAAAAGTAAATAAGTAAAGTGCGGAATTAAAGTAATCGTAAACAAGCATAAAGTAAAGGTGTAAAGTAAAGGACAAAATATAAATGACATAAGATAAAAGTAGATAAGCATCTCGGATGAACGATATATCGATCGAACTCCGGTATCAAAATAAAAGTAGAATCATAAAATAAACGATTAACCTAAACCTTCAAGTATTCTAAACTTCCAATAATCCGAGGTTTTAATAATCGTTCCAAAAACAAGTTGAATCCTTTTAACTTCCAATAATCCAATCTTAGTTTCGAATTGAACCTAACTTAGAATCTTCTAAGATTCAAAGTCTTTCTCGAGAACTTCTAAGTTCTCACTTAAAGGATCAACTTCTAATCCTAAGGGCACTAACTCACAACCCTCTAATCTTAGATTCGGATTCTATTCTTAGTTTCAAACTTTACAAACCTTCACACTCATTTGCTTTATATAGATACTTTAAATCCTAACTATTCTCACCTTAGCCAAATAATTCCAAATCTCCAACTTCCACGAAACAACCATCGAGCAATTGCACCTACAATTCACCGATTGTACAACATATTACAATTCATAACTAATAAGCGAACAAATGTGCAATTTCGGGTGAATAGTGATTTCGGATGAATAGTGTCTCGGGTGAATAGTGTCTCGGGTGAATAGTGTTTTCTGGTGAATAGTGTTTTTCGAAAATCCGGGCTCAAAATCGTCATTTTTCATTATAGAAATTCATGATTTCAACTTCAAATCTCATTTATAATCAAAAACGAACAAAACCACCTAAAAAGTTTTGAAAACTTACTTTTTGGGACTTCCCTTAGGGAACGAGAAACTTCGAAAAGCTAGGTTGGATAGGTAGCCCTCGTCCCTACCAATCCAACGCAACCGAAAACACGACGATCCGCCGAGAAACGAATGAGAAACGAAGAAAAGAAAAATTCATCAATGGTGGAAAGCATCCCACGGCAAGGAGAAGTGAAGGAGAGAAAGATGAAGGCAATTGTGATATTTAAAGATAAGTGCATAGTGAATTTAGATATTTTGGAAATTTAGAAATTACGGTTTTGCCCTTTTATGACTTTTAGCTTATAAAACGAAACCCGAAGCTCTTAAATAAATCTAGAGGTGATTAATAATTATTAATTGGCCTATTAATAATTATTAATGTCACCGAAGCGAAAAATAAACATTAAAACGATAAAAATGAATTTCGGGCAAAATTAAGTACTCATATCGAAATTACAAAATAATAATTAAACTATATACTTGAATTGAAATAAATAAATAAATAAACAATATTAAATAAAATAAATAAATAAATAAAATAAAAAAAAATTTCACTCCAAAATAACGGGACGTTACATTATTAATCACCTTTAGATTAATTTAAGAGCTCCGGGTTTCGATTTATAAGTTAAAAGTCATAAAAGGACGCAACCGTCATTTCCAAACTTCTTAAAATATCTAGATACTATACATCTTCCTCCTCAAATCTTAAAAAGGATAAAAAAACACAAAATTCTTTCATTTTTCTCTCCAAACCTAAGCAACAAGAGAAAGAAAAGTGTAACGACCCAAATCCGTTAAATCCTTTAAATTCAAATGCACAGCGGAAGACTCAATTTTAAAGAAAAACGGCATGGGTTCGTTTAAAACTCGGATAAACCAAAACCTGTTTACATCGACCTAATTCAGAGAAAGCAATAAAAATGAATGGAATGCGCATTCCAGCTTAAAAGTAAAATTCTAAAAGAACTTTCAAAACCATAAGACAATTACAATTTTGGACAAATGCTCTATCGAGCTCAAAACATAAGTATGAAGGATGATGAAATTTTACAAGCATTTCAAGAATGCTAAACCAAAATGATTCCATGTTTCTATCCATCCATCATCTCGACCAGTCATACGACGCCACCAACTCTACCACGTCCCCCTCGTCAAGATGTACCTGAAAAAAAAAGTTAAGTGTAGCAACATTAGCATAAAAATGCTAGTGAGAATAAAATGAAAGCCAGCAACTCTATGGACCAAATTCCATACCTGAAATTGTGTCCAAAGTTCTAAATGTCTCTTTACTACCCATTCTACACTTCCAAATCATAATAATCATACACCAATCAATTTCCCAATTTCCAAATCATATCAAGCCACATCTAATACCAAATCCGTACCAAATCATAATACCATATCATATTACCACATCTAAATATCTCGTAACGTGTTACCGTATGTTACCACCTCAACATACTAACACGTACGGCGTTACCATATCAAGTGTCCTCGTATCGTGATACCGTATGGATCAACATCAACATACTACCATGTACCGTCTTACCAAATCACGTATCATCGTATCGGGTTTACCGTATGGATCAACATCGACATACTAGCCCGTACGGTCTTACCATATCACAAACTATCGTATTGGGTTTACCGTATGGATCAACATCGACATACTAACCCGTACGGTCTTACCAAATCACTTATGACATACTACCAATTCTCGAATTACCATAAGTTGCCATTGAATCACATACTACGGTCTCTTTCATCCATGGACTGTAACGTCCCGTTATTTAGAAGTGAATTTTTATTTATTTTATTTATTTATTTATTTAATGTTATTTATTTATTTATTTATTTCAATTTAAGTATTTAGTTTAATTATTATTTTGTAATTTCGATTTTAGTAGTTAATTTCGATCGAAATTCGTTTTTAATCGTTTTAATGCTCTAAATTCGTTTCGGTGACATTAATAATTATTAATAGGCCAATTAATAATTATTAATCACCTTTAGATTTATTTAAGAGCATCGGGTTTCGTTTTATAAGTCAAAAGTCATAAAAGGACGTAATCGTCATTTCCCATTTCTTAAAAATATCCAAACACTATTCATTTGTCTTTAAAATCACAAGTTTGACCAAAATTGACTAAACTTCTCATTTGTTTCTTCTCCTTGCCGTGGAGCTCATCTTCCATGGATGAGAAGAAGATTTCTTTGGCCTTTCTTCATTTCTCGACCGTTTTCAATGAGGTCGATTGCGTTGGAATGCTCGGGACGTGAGCTTTCTTTCCAACCTAACCTTATGCCGTTTCGTTCCCTAAGGGAAGTCCCAAAAAGTAAGTTTTCAAAACTTTTTAGGTGGTTTTGTTCGTTTTTGATTATAAATGAGATTTGAAGTTGAAATCATGAATTTCTATCATGAAAAATGACGATTTTGAGTCCTGGATTTTCAAAAACACTATTCACCCGAAAACACTATTCACCCGAGACACTATTCATCCGAAATCACTATTCACCCGAAATTGCACATTTGTTCGCATATTAGTTATGAATTGTAATATGTTGTGCAATTGATGAATTGTAGGTGCAATTGCTCCGGTTGTTGAATTGTGAGAATCGAAGATTTGGAGAAAATATTATTTGGCTAAGGTGAGAATAGATAGAATTTAAAGTATTTATAGAAAGCAAATGAGTGTGAAGGTTTGTAGAGTTTGAAACTAAGATTAGAATCCGAATCTAAGATTAGAGGGATGTGAGTTAGTGCCCTTAGGATTAGAAGTTAATCCTTTAAGTGAGAACTTAGAAGTTCTCAAGGAAAGTATCGAATCTTAGAAGATTCTAAGTTAGCTTCGTTTCTAAGCTTAGGTTGGATCATTGGAGGTTAGAAGATCCAAGCTTGTTCTTAGAATGGTTATTAGACTAATCGTTCGTGTTATAATTCTACTTTTATTATTGATGCCGGAGTTCGATCGACATATCGTTCATCCAAGATTGCTATCTATTTATTTATGTCCTTTACTTTATGTCTTTACTTTTGCTCCTTTAATTTATGCTTGTTTTGATTACTTTATCATCTACATTTACTTTATGTACTTTTGCAAGCATATGCAAGCATATGCATAACATCTCGCATCATTCTTTGAGAAGGAAACGAAAAAGAGAAAGTAAGTGAAAAAGAAAAGAAAGTGAAAGAGAAAAGAAAGTGAAAGAGAAAATAAAGTGAAAAAGAAAAGAAATATGAAAAGAGAAGGATGGGACCCTAAGGGATCTGCTCATCACTCTATATGAAAAGAGACGGATGGGACCCTACGGGATCTGCTCATCACTCTATATGACAAGAGACGGATGGGACCCTAAGGGATCTGCTCATCACTCTATATGAAAAGAGACGGATGGGACCCTACGGGATCTGCTCATCACTCTATATGACAAGAGACGGATGGGACCCTAAGGGATCTGCTCATCACTCTATATGAAAAGAGACGGATGGGACCCTACGGGATCTGCTCATCACTCTTGATGAAAAAGAAGTGAATGGTATCCTATGGGATTGACGCATTACTTCATTCATGCATAAGGGTATATGCGAGCCCTACATTGCATATGATTGATGATATAGAGAAATGAGATGTTATATTTTATGCAAAGTCATTTACTTTTATTACTTTATGTCATAACGAGTTAATGGAGGAAATTTGACTATAAGTGTGAGTAATATCATCCTTTGGAGAGTTTAGAATGAAATTATCTAAAGTTTCGAGAACTTTAGGATTGATTGTGTCGTAAATTGGACACAAATCGAATACGAGTTTGAGGTCTATCCTTACTTTTTATTCTTATTATTCTCACTGGGCTTAGTTTGTTAGCTCATGATATTACAAAATTTCAGGTAATGCCCTGACTAGAGGTCGAGGGAGAGGAGATGGTGCTGTATGATCGAGGGATGAAGACTTTGAGATGGACTAAGTGTTATGTAAAAAAATCCATGTACATGGTTTTGTGAACTTTATATCATTTTGATGATTTGTACTTTGTAATTAGCTCATAAGAGCTTATTGTCGTTGATTTATGATTATAATCATTTTGAACTCCTGGATAGGAACTTAATGTTCCTTGTGTATTTTAGATTTTGAAATTAAGATGTAAACAGGTTTTTGGCCAGCAAGTTTTCAAACATAACCACGCCAAATTTTCTTAAAATAAAAGACTTCCGCTGTTTTCTCTGATTTAAATTATTTAAAAGTGACGGGTCGTCACAGTTGGTATCAGAGCCTTAGGGTTCTGTAGACTACATGCGATGTATGTTTGTTTTCATGTTTTGTTTTAAGTCCATTCTCAAGTCATCATCTGAGATCAACAGCACCAGGTATGGCTATAACTTCTATTCTCATGCTTTATTTCTTTGATATTGGAAGAGTTATGAGAATATTGTTAAAAGTTAATGTTGTTTGTGATATTTCATATCCTTGTAAAACCACTATGTGGTTATGTTTATTTGACCCATTTTGAGATTTGGGTAAGGTTGTCGAGAAAGTGATTGACCCCGTGCAGATTTGGAGGTTATACACCTTGTTAAGTGTATTGACATAATGTCAAAGTAAAGGAGATGAGATACTCCGAGAGATCAACCGTTTGAACCTTAAAGCTAATCAAAGTGTTATTGTCACACAATTGCTAAGTAGTGGTCTTAGTAGATGTGTGTGGACATTTATGTGTAAAAAGGGGACATGTTTGTCCGAAGCCCAGTATTAAGAGATGAAACACCTGTTTGAGGTGAGAAATTGTTGAAAAGAAATCGGTCTGGCTCGAGTCCAGTAACCTAGATTAAACTCAAAGGACAAGTTCCTGGTTTGAGTTGAGAAAGTTGAATTATGGTAAGTGGTAAATCCTTATGGTAGCATTGTGCTAAAAGGAAAGTGTGTTACCACTCAAAAGAGGAAGTAAGGACTTTTCGTGATGAGTCTCAACGAGGACCATTAGAGATTGTGTTAATTGGTTAATGGCCTAGTTTGGTCACTATCACGGTATGTGTACTAATTTGAATTGGATTATACTCGAGGTCGAGTTATTGAGATCCATATTTGGAAAATTTTCAAGATTGACTAACACTAAGGTGGAGTGTTGGTATTCGATTGAAGTATAGAAGGAAGTTGATGGACCGTGGTATCGGTAACTTCTATAAGGCAATGAGATGGTTTAGTGAATTTCAATTCACATGGTGTTTGACCATCTAAATGGACGGTGAACTTTGAGAAACTTGTAGGTCATAGTTTGGGCCTACTGAGTCTTTTTAAGATAGACTCTAAAGTGAAACCTATGTTGGAAGGTTAAAATGATATTGAACTAAGGTGTTTGACGGGCACCTGGTTTTGGTTTACAAGAAAGAAAATGATCTCTGAAGTCGAGTTCATTCAAGAATTGAATAAGGAAGCTTAGAAGTTATCCTTATCTTGGATTTTACATCTTGTGAAAAGAAGAGAAAATTAACTACTACGGGACAGATTACCTCTCAAAAGAAGAAAGCAAAGGATGACGACGCCAGTCAAAGGATACCGCAGCAGCAGCAACAACAACATCAACAACAAAATCAACAACAGCAACGGCAACAACAACTGGTTCGAGGTGGAGCTCAACAAGGATAGGATCATCCTTACTACAATAGTTGTGCCAGTTTCCATCAGAGAGATGCACACTTCCATCAAGATGCTATGTTGTGATCAAACTTGGATTCACGCCACCTTTATAGGACGTATAAGACATAACTATCACAACGTAGTAATAAGGTCAGGATTATCAGGAAAAACTACCAGTATGGTAGTGATTTATACTTTGTTATTTTCAGGCCGTTTGGCTTTTATTCTGTTTAATGCTGGAGCTAGCCATTCTTTTTTTTTTTTATCTTGTTATGATGAGTTGGCAGCTCTTGAGCCGAGACTGTTGAGTTTCGAGATATGTGCTTTTACCCCAGTGGGGAAGTTTATTATGATGATATTGTGTATGGCACTTATGACATATGTATTATGAGTAGATGCTCACATTTTACTGTGATTGTTATGCATATGTCTAATTTTGATGTGATATTGATTATGGATTGGCTATTATCCAATCATACCATTATCGATTGTACTGAGAAAGTTGTTGGTTTTATGAGTCCACGTGGGACTAGCTTATGCTTTCGTGGGTCTAGTAGACGAGTAGCACCCACTTTGATATGTATGTTAGAAGCTAGAATGCTTCTAAGAGATATAGCTTGAGATGATTTAGCTAGTGTTGTTGATACTTCTGTACCGAAGACTAGTTGAGTTAAAAGAACTTAAGAGTGAGTTATAAGAACTCTTAAACTCAGGGTATTCACCCTAGTGCGTCCTCGTAAGGAGCACCTCGTGGTTTGTGAAAGGAAAGACAGTTCAGTGAAACTGTGTATTGATTATCGAGGGTGAATCAAGTTACAATGTAAAACAAGTATCAATTTCATTGGATTGATGATCTATATGATCAGTTGCTCATCCTATAGAGATTATGATTATGGAAGTTAGTTTTCTAGAGAGTAGAGAACTATAGAAAGGATTATTTAAGACGTACTTTTCTAGAGAGAAAAGAAATGAAGTTGATGTATAGCCAAGTGCTATAGGAAAAAGGAATGAGATTGAGTTTGATAATGAGAGAAGACAAGGGTGTATTGAACCTTGTATAACTATCATGTGATAAACATGTAAGAGAACTAGTTTGTCGATATATTGGAAGATCTCGTAATTGGAGAATAAGATTGATGTAAACCTTATGTATAGTATAAGGTATTAAAGAGAACGAGATTCAAATGTTATATATATGTTATGAAATATATCCCCTTAATGGTTGGAAGATTGTTCCTCAAATATTGGGGAGAAACCGCTATCTTTTAAAAGATAGATTTGAGATCCGGTTAGATCCGTTGAAGATTTCGGATTAAGATAATCCTAAATCTGTTTTCAGGACGCGTGATGGATATTATGAGTTTGTAGTAATGTATTTTGACTTCACCAACGCGTCTGCAGCTTTTATGGATTTTATCCATGTTGTGTTCAAGAGGTACATCAATTCTATTGATGTTGTGATTAATGATGACAAACTAATGTATTCTAAGACTGAGAAAATGCATGATATGCATGTGAAGGAATTTTGACGTGATTAAGAAATCATAAGTGTATGCCAAGTTCTCAAAGTGTGAATTTTGGCTAAAAGAAGTGGCATTTTTAGGCCATGTAGTATCGAGTAGAGGAGTATCTGTTGATCTCTCTAAGATTGAGGCAGTTACTAACTGGCCTAGACCTACTAGAATGGCTGATATTCACAGTTTTATGGGACTTGCAAGCTATTATCGACAGTTTGTGCAAGATTTCTCCAAAATTGCTTCAGCCTTGACACGATTGACTCGGAAGGGAGTTGATTCTGTATGGTCTAAGGATTGTGAAAGGAGCTTTGAAGAGCTCAAGAGAAGGCTTGTGACAACACCTGTTCTAGTGTCGCTTGACAGAACCGGTGGTCTAACTGCGTACACAAATGTTTTCCCACAGAGGTTTGGGATGTGTGCTAATGCAACACGGAAAAGTTACAGCTTATGCTTCCCGTCAGTTGAAAGAGCATGAGATGGTTAGAGCTCGTTAAAGATTATGACTGTGACATTCAGTATCATCCTGGGAAAGCCAATGTAGTGACTGGCGCGCTCAGTAGAAAGTCTTCATATTCATCAGCCTTGTCAGCCATACCTTTGAGTTTGAGGTGGAATATGGAACGAGTTGAGATAGCATTGTTTACTGCCGAGGTCACTGTGAGTTTGGCTAGTTTAACAGTGGGACCTACTTTGAGGCAGAGAATGGTTGATGCACAAAGAGGAGAGACTCTTTTGCAGGCAGGTTTTAGAGAGGTTGAGTCAGATATTTCTGGCCATTTTACCTTCTCTACAGATAGTACTCTGATGTATCGTAAGAAGCTATGTGTGCCTTCAAGATCGATTTTTGAAAAGAAATGTTGGAGGAAGGTCATAGTTTTATCTTTTATGTTCATCCAGGCAATACAAAGAGGTACGAGAACCGAGACAATTTTATTGGTAACCTGGAATGAAACATGAGATTGTAAAGTATGTGAGTAGGTGCTTGATTTGTTAGCAAGTCAAGGCCCTAAAGATCCACCGGGTTATTTTAACCTTTGAAAGTACTTAAATGGAAATGGGAGAAGATTTCCATAAGTTTTATCAAGGTTTGCCAAGGACGGTAAGGAATTATGATACCATTTGGATGATGGTGGACCATTTGATGAAAAACCGCACACTTTACTCTTGGAAGGATTATCTATCCAGTTAAGACTAGGGTACAGTTGTACCTAAGAAAGATTGATAGGTTGTGGTGTGCCAATGAAGATTTTATCAGAATGAGACACTTGCTTTGTCTCGAAGTTTTGGTACTATTTAGGCACTTTATGGTTGAAAGTGTTATTCTCCCGCTCAATTGGATGAGAATGGAGAAAAGAGACTTTTTGGTACTCAAGTTGTAACAAATGACTAGCGAGTCTATCATTTGTTTAAAGAAAGGTTAAAGTTAACCAAAGTTGACAACAGGATTCGTTGTAGTTCGTTCAAGTTGTAGTAGGGGATCTCGTATACTTCAAGTGGCACTAATGAAGGGTGTTATGAAAGTTGGAAATAAGGGTCAGTTGAACCCTAAGTTTATTGGCCTATCGGGATACTCAATCGAGTAGAAGTGGTAGCTTATTGTTTAGCAATACCACTTTCGTTATCGGCCGTTTGTAATGTTTTCCATGTATTGATGCTTCGGAAATACATGGTGAATCCGTTCCACGTGATTGATTATGAACTGGTTGTTTTGAATGCTAATAAGTCTTATGATAAGGCACCCGATAAGAGCATTCGAACAAAAGTGATGAGAAATAAAAAGGAATTTACTTGGTTAGGGTTCTTTGAAAGAACCAAGTGTCAAATGGAATAACGTGGGAACGTGAAGATGAGATACAGTCAAGTACCCTCGCTTTATTCACTTAGTGAACGCACTTTTCGAGGACGAAAAGTCTTTTAAGGAGGGTAGATTGTAACGTCCCGTTATTTAGAAGTGAATTTTTATTTATTTTATTTATTTATTTATTTAATGTTATTTATTTATTTCAATTTAAGTATTTAGTTTAATTATTATTTTGTTTCGATTTTAGTAGTTAATTTCGATCGAAATTGCGTTTTAATCGCTTTTAATGCTCTAAATTCGTTTTGGTGACATTAATAATTATTAATAGGCCAATTAATAATTATTAATCACCTTTAGATTTATTTAAGAGCATCGGGTTTCGTTTTATAAGTCAAAAGTCATAAAAGGACGTAATCGTCATTTCCCATTTCTTAAAAATATCCAAACACTATTCATTTGTCTTTAAAATCACAAGTTTGACCAAAATTGACTAAACTTCTCATTTGTTTCTTCTCCTTGCCGTGGAGCTCATCTTCCATGGATGAGAAGAAGATTTCTTTGGCCTTTCTTCATTTCTCGACCGTTTTCAATGAGGTCAGTTGCGTTGGAATGCTCGGGACGTGGGCTTTCTTTCCAACCTAACCTTATGCCGTTTCTCGTTCCCTAAGGGAAGTCCCAAAAAGTAAGTTTTCAAAACTTTTTAGGTGGTTTTGTTCGTTTTTGATTATAAATGAGATTTGAAGTTGAAATCATGAATTTCTATCATGAAAAATGACGATTTTGAGTCCGGATTTTCGAAAAACACTATTCACCCGAAAACACTATTCACCCGAGACACTATTCATCCGAAATCACTATTCACCCGAAATTGCACATTTGTTCGCATATTAGTTATGAATTGTAATATGTTGTGCAATTGATGAATTGTAGGTGCAATTGCTCGGTTGTTGAATTGTGAGAATCGAAGATTTGGAGAAAATATTATTTGGCTAAGGTGAGAATAGATAGAATTTAAAGTATTTATAGAAAGCAAATGAGTGTGAAGGTTTGTAGAGTTTGAAACTAAGATTAGAATCCGAATCTAAGATTAGAGGGATGTGAGTTAGTGCCCTTAGGATTAGAAGTTAATCCTTTAAGTGAGAACTTAGAAGTTCTCAAGGAAAGTATCGAATCTTAGAAGATTCTAAGTTAGCTTCGTTTCTAAGCTTAGGTTGGATCATTGGAGGTTAGAAGATCCAAGCTTGTTCTTAGAATGGTTATTAGACTAATCGTTCGTTTTATAATTCTACTTTTATTATTGATGCCGGAGTTCGATCGACATATCGTTCATCCAAGATTGCTATCTATTTATTTATGTCATTTACTTTATGTCTTTACTTTTGCTCCTTTAATTTATGCTTGTTTTGATTACTTTATCATCTACATTTACTTTATGTACTTTTGCAAGCATATGCAAGCATATGCATAACATCTCGCATCATTCTTTGAGAAGGAAACGAAAAAGAGAAGGTAAGTGAAAAAGAAAAGAAAGTGAAAGAGAAAAGAAAGTGAAAGAGAAAAGAAAGTGAAAAAGAAAAGAAATATGAAAAGAGACGGATGGGACCCTAAGGGATCTGCTCATCACTCTATATGAAAAGAGACGGATGGGACCCTACGGGATCTGCTCATCACTCTATATGACAAGAGACGGATGGGACCCTAAGGGATCTGCTCATCACTCTATATGAAAAGAGACGGATGGGACCCTACGGGATCTGCTCATCACTCTATATGACAAGAGACGGATGGGACCCTAAGGGATCCGCTCATCACTCTATATGAAAAGAGACGGATGGGACCCTACGGGATCTCGCTCATCACTCTTGATGAAAAAGAAGTGAATGGTATCCTATGGGATTGACGCATTACTTCATTCATGCATAAGGGTATATGCGAGCCCTACATTGCATATGATTGATGATATAGAGAATTGAGATGTTATATTTTATGCAAAGTCATTTACTTTTATTACTTTATGTCATAACGAGTTAATGGAGGAAATTTGACTATAAGTGTGAGTAATATCATCCTTTGGAGAGTTTAGAATGAAATTATCTAAAGTTTGGAGAACTTTAGGATTGATTGTGTCAGGTAAATTGGACACAAATCGGAATACGAGTTTGAGGTCTATCCTTACTTTTTATTCTTATTATTCTCACTGGGCTTAGTTTGTTAGCTCATGATATTACAAAATTTCAGGTAATGCCCTGACTAGAGGTCGAGGGAGAGGAGATGGTGCTGTATGATCGAGGGATGAAGACTTTGAGATGGACTAAGTGTTATGTAAAAAAATCCATGTACATGGTTTTGTGAACTTTATATCATTTTGATGATTTGTACTTTGTAATTAGCTCATAAGAGCTTATTGTCGTTGATTTATGATTATAATCATTTTGAACTCCTAGATAGGAACTTAATGTTCCTTGTGTATTTTAGATTTTGAAATTAAGATGTAAACAGGTTTTTGGCCAGCAAGTTTTCAAACATAACCACGCCAAATTTTCTTAAAATAAAAGACTTCCGCTGTTTTCTCTGATTTAAATTATTTAAAAGTGACGGGTCGTCACATGGACTACATAAGGTATTACCATCGAAAACCAAACACTTGTACAAAGGATAAGCATGTAACTACGTAACCACTAACAAACAAGCTGGGATGTTCATTATATGAACTCGACCTATTTGCCAATCTTGCCATATAACACCCGCTCATAGCCTGTTTCATCTATGAACCTGATATATCACAAGATCATATCACATAGTATCTCGGTATATGACGCCCATAGCCTCTTTCATCTATGGACTACACATATCTATAGGTATCCCGATAAGTGAAGCCCATAGCCTCTTTCATCTATGGACTACACCTATCCACAAGTATCATGATATAGTGACGCCCATAGCCTCTTTCATCCATGGACTACACGTATATGCATAAGTATCCTGATAAGTGATGCCCATAGGCTCTTTCATCCATGGACTACACCTATCCACAAGTATCCTGATATAGTGACGCCTATAGCCTCTTTCGTCCATGAACTACACATATATCTATAAATCGGTTCATTAAATGAGCACCTCAACATAAACAACTAACAAACAATACAATCATACTACAATTACACTCAATAACATGCTTATCTTTTGTACTTAAAGTGTTGCCTCTTACCAAAAGACCCAAGTACATCAATCGTACTATCATCATGATTCCATATTCCACGTTTCTACTACAATTCACATCAAACCTTATTACCATTAAAACGTTCATACTCCACACTATTACTATAATAAAATACAATCCTTATTACTCACACAAGGTAATAAGTTCGTAAAAACACTAAACAATATCATCACTAATGCCATATTCCACGAAGTCTTATAACTCTCAAATAAGCAAAATCGATGTTTAACATCATCATGTCACGAATGACAATAAATCACCTCAAATCCCAAGAATAATTTCCAAGCCATTACCATAAACCACGAGTTGACTTTCAAACATTTTCTTTACTTTACTTTAGTCAAAACTACCTAAAGTAAATTCAATTCCCAACTTAATCTCAATATCTCTATAAACTTTAATACTTCTGAGAATAACCTCTAAGATACTTCGATCTAAAACTACTTAAAGTAACTTAGACTTCCACTTTCATGTAAACTCTCCAATTTCACCTAAATTATCCAATTTCATCTTACATGACTTCCAAGTATACCCAAACTTGTCTTTCCATCCAAATTCACTACAAACTCCAAGGTCACTCTGCCTTCCAAGTTTAAAGTCACCAACCAATAAGTATTTACTCCTAGGAGATTGTTTTGTCACTTAACCTCGATCAATAAAATCGTAATGAAACTTAATTCATAAAATTACTAACTTCTATTTTAAACTCACCTTAGAATTAAAACCGAACTTCCAAAGTGTCGAGGTAGATCCCACGCGAGCAATTACCAACCTACAAATAAGTTACATCCAATAAATATTAATTAACCTGAAATCAAACCATCGACATCTAAACGCATAAAACGATAAAAAACCCGGTTTTTAGCCTTATAGTGCTCTCGGCCATAGGAGGGAAAATGAGGTTCGGGTTTGGTTTTTCGACTTTTAGGTATTTTAGAGGTGTTCCGGGTTGGTTTTAGGTACTTTGGAGGTTCGAAATATCAGTGGGTAACCGTGATTTAGGGTTTTACACAATACTTGATTCCCGAAAAATTAAGTAGAATACAAAACAATGACAAACTAAACACCCTAGCCATAGCCAAGTAAGAGAAAGACAAACGGAACGGGTTTTCCATCCGACTCGGGTTTAGGTCCAAGACAACAACCTCATCCAAAGTGATTTTTCCTAACTAGAATTCACAAACAACACCCAGGAAAAACGAATCAAAGCTTGCATACAAGATTGGAAAAAAAGAAAACCCAAAAACCCATTTCTTCCTCACATTTTATCTCTTGGATATTTAATGGATTGGCTCGATTGATGGGATGGGTAGAAAGTACGTCTCGAGAGCTTTCCAACGAGCTAAGGCACGATGAAAACGGTCGAGAAACGAAGCCGGGACGACACTTTTGTAAGGGCTCGAGGTTGTTGTCGGGTATTGGGCATTTCTCTTATTTTATGTATTTAGTAATATATATATATATATATATATATATATATATATATATGATAGTTATATACTTTATAGGTGAATTTTGGTTAATTGACAATTAACCATGGTTAGTTTCAACTTTAAAAAAAAAACTTTACTTATGGTTAATTGGAAGGAGGGGTTTGGGTGGAAATTTTAGGAGGTGGAGGGACTTTGGGGTAAATATATTTTAGTTAAGTTATAGTTTTATTAGAAAATGGGAAGTATATGATTTGGGAAAAGAAACAAATTACAAAAACCAAAAATCATATTTTCATTTTTTTTTCTTTCTTCTTCTTCCACCGTCGCCCCCCCCCCCCCCCCCCCCCTCCCTTTCTTCTCCATTTTTACTTCTCACCAATTCTTCATCCAATTCTCCAAATTGCTTTGAGTTTGGTGTGGGTTTTTCTTGTTTATGTTGGAAACACCATCCAAGAAAGGTTATCACAAGAGATTTGGGAGTTCAAGCAAATTCTAAGGGAAATTTCTAGGTTTTTACGAAAATTGATGGGTAGTTCTTGTTTGTTCCAATCTCTTTTGTTATTGTTTTCTCTTCACCTTGAAATCTGATTTTGGGTTATTCAAGCATGTTTATCCACCTTAGAAAGTTTTGATTTAGTTTACATTTTAATGAAAACCATGGATGTTCTTCAAGCTTTATGAAACCTCCATTAATGGTGGATTCCAAGCTTTTAGTTTTGGCAAAAAATTGAGTTATCTTGACTATTCTTTGGAGGTTTTAAATTCTGGGAATTTGAGTGTTTATGGACATATTTCTATTTATGAAAATCATTTTAGGAAAGTAAACCAATGTATTTGTGATGATTTTCCATTTTGCCAAACACTATACTTAAAATTAGCTAGTTTTGGAACATTTTCCCTTCTACTGGGCTGTTTTCCGTTTTGCTTTTAATGGGCTGAGATATCTACCTTATTATAAGCTTAAAATGTGTTTGGAATGGTTAATGTAGGAGACGTACAAGCGCGCGTACGTTTGAGGCATAATTAAAAGGTGAGAACGAAAGAATGAAAACGGTGCCGGCGGGAGGTTTGTACTTGTCAAAGGATGGTTTGTAGGTGTTTGAGGTGTGACGTAAAGAGTAATGGAGTTGTGAAAGTATTAAACGCGAGATCCTAATTCGGTTGCTCTTAGGGACCGGAAAGAGCAAAACTTACTAATTTTAATTGAATTGATCTTGACAGTCAATCTTGGCTAGCTTGCATGACCACTTGAATACTTAATTTATTTACATAGCATGAGAGTTAGATTTGTACATATCCTCGCCTCTACTCGTATTTCAAGTGAAGATCGAGTCATATGCTGAATTGGGTCTTATGATACACATGCTCATTATGTTAGATTATTGTTTAATAATCATGTTTTGGTGAAACGCTACGGCATCATGCTTGAAGTTGATGTTTATTTTTGGGAAGTTCGAAAGTGTTGTTCGATAGTTCGATAATGGTTAGCGTGTTGTATGAGAATTCTTCTATTTGCAATGTCGTGCTCGCATGGTATATCTAATACTAATAGTAGGGAAAGTGTGAATAGTGCATTTCATCCCATCTCAGTTCATCCATACATTTTAAAGGTTTGACATTTGGCCATGGGGTCGTAACCCGTGTAATGGTGAGTGGTTGTTGGACGTTACACGTGGCTATCGTGGCGGAAGTGGTGAGGTTCCGAGGTGCTGTGTGGAGGATGGCCCGGATGCATGAGTGGTTATTGTTGAATAACCTGGAAGAATTAGTAAGATGTGGATTGAGAGATGTTAAAAGCGGTTGTATGTAGTTACGTGTAAAGAGGCACGGGAAAGTTATGTAAAACTATGTTGGTAGTGATTTAAATGATCAAAGACTCGGTTTTACCTTGATTGTGAAATACCAATGGTTTGGTCCACCTTATACATTTACTCTTTCCATTTGTTTAAGCATACTTAGTGACTATATACTTTGCGCATAATGTTCGTACTTCCACAGCATCGTATTCATTCCTTTTGTTTTCACTGAGTGTTATGCTCAGAGGTGTTCTATATCACCTTTCAGGTCCCGGACGAGGACGGGGACGAGGTGCGGCTGGTGGTGCACGTTGATACTTCGGGATGGAGCTTTTGGGATTAGGCCCCCGGACACGCGAGCCACGGATCTTTGGGATAGGAGTAGGGTCCTACCTCTTTTGTCATGTCTTTCACTTTTGAGATCAAACGTAACTTTATGTACTTATTGTAGTTTTGAAGCGTTTTCTCTGGTGCACCACTTATTTTGATTTGTAATTATGATGTTTTAAACCGGCCGACGAGCCGATGCTATTAAACAGGGTTATTTTGTATGTGGGTTATATATATACACAAATACTTCATGGCGAAATTTCGTTTATTTCACAAAAAAAAAATTGTTTAACGTTTAAGTTCTTTTCCACTTCCACTCTCGTGCTCTCTCCTTCACGCCCCGACTTAATAAAACAATCAGGGTGTAAATGAGAGAGCACGCGAGTGGAAGTGGAAAAGAACTTAAACGTTAAACAATTATTTTTTTTTGTGAAATAAACGAAATTTTGGCATGAAGTATTTGTA
Source organism: Gynostemma pentaphyllum (assembly GCA_028015215.1). Lineage (NCBI taxonomy): Eukaryota > Viridiplantae > Streptophyta > Magnoliopsida > Cucurbitales > Cucurbitaceae > Gynostemma > Gynostemma pentaphyllum. Next base: position 16,199,185 of record CM051345.1, read on the forward strand.
TATATATATAACCCACATACAAAATAAACCAGTTTAATAGCATCGGCTCGTGGGCCAGTTTAAAACATCATAATTACAAATCAAAATAAGTGGTGCACCAGAGAAAACGTTTCAAAACTACAATAAGTACATAAAGTTACGTTTTATCTCAAAAGTGAAAGACATGACAAAAGAGGTAGGACCCCACTCCTATCCCAAAGATCCGTGGCTCGCGTGTCCGGGGGCCTAATCCCAAAAGCTCCATCCCGAAGTATCAACGTGCACCACCAGCCGCACCTCGTCCCCGTCCTCGTCCGGGACCTGAAAGGTGATATAGAACACCTCTGAGCATAACACTCAGTGAAAACAAAAGGAATGAATACGATGCTGTGGAAGTACGAACATTATGCGCAAAGTATATAGTCACTAAGTATGCTTAAACAAATGGAAAGAGTAAATGTATAAGGTGGACCAAACCATTGGTATTTCACAATCAAGGTAAAACCGAGTCTTTGATCATTTAAATCACTACCAACATAGTTTTACATAACTTTCCCGTGCCTCTTTACACGTAACTACATACAACCGCTTTTAACATCTCTCAATCCACATCTTACTAATTCTTCCAGGTTATTCAACAATAACCACTCATGCATCCGGGCCATCCTCCACACAGCACCTCGGAACCTCACCACTTCCGCCACGATAGCCACGTGTAACGTCCAACAACCACTCACCATTACACGGGTTACGACCCCATGGCCAAATGTCAAACCTTTAAAATGTATGGATGAACTGAGATGGGATGAAATGCACTATTCACACTTTCCCTACTATTAGTATTAGATATACCATGCGAGCAGGACATTGCAAATAGAAGAATTCTCATACAACACGCTACCCATTATCGAACTATCTAACAACACTTTCAAACTTCCCAAAACTAAACATCAACTTCAAGCATGATGCCGTAGCGTTTCACCAAAACATGATTATTAAACAACAATCTAACATAATGAGCATGTGTATCATAAGACCCAATTCAGCATATGACTCGATCTTCACTTGAAATACAAGTAGAGGCGAGGATATGTACAAATCTAACAATCATGCTATGTAAATAAATTAATTATTCAAGTGGTCATGCAAGCTAGCCAAGATTGACTGTCAAGATCAATTCAATTAAAATTAGTAAGTTGTGCTCTTTCCGGTCCCTAAGAGCAACTAAATTAGGATCTCGTGTTTAATACTTTCACAACTCCATTACTCTTTACGTCACACCTCAAACACCTACAAACCATCTTTTGATAAGTACAAACCTCCCGCCGGCACCGTTTTCATTCTTTTGTTCTCACCTTTTAATTATGCCTCAAACGTACGCGCGCTTGTCCGTCTCTTACATTAACCATTCCAAACAAATTTTAAGCTTATAATAAGGTAGATATCTCAGCCCATTAAAAGTAAAACGGAAAACAGCCCGGTAGAAGGGAAAATGTTCCAAAACTAGCTAATTTTAAGTATAGTGTTTGGCAAAATGGAAAATCATCACAAATACATTGGTTTACTTTCCTGAAATGATTTTCATAAGTAGAAATATGTCCATAAACACCCAAATTTCCAGAATTTAAAACCTCCAAAGAATAGTCAAGAAAACTCAATTTTTTGCCAAAACTAAAAGCTTGGAATCCACCATTAATGGAGGTTTCATAAAGCTTGAAGAACATCCATGGTTTTCATTAAAAGGTAAACTAAATCAAAAATTTCTAAGGTGGATAAACATGCTTGAATAACCCAAAATCAGATATCAAGGTGAAGAGAAAACAATAACAAAAGAGATTGGAACAAACAAGAACTACCCATCAATTTTCGGAAAAACCTAGAAATTTCCCTTTTTCAATCTTACCTAGAACTTGCTTGAACTCCCAAATCTCTTGTGATAACCTTTCTTGGATGGTGTTTCCAACATAAAGCAAGCAAAACCCACACCAAACTCAAAGCAATTTGGAGAATTGGATGAAGAATTGGTGAGAAGTAAAAATGGAGAAGAAAGGGAGGGGGGCCGACGGTGGAAGAAGAAGAAAGAAAAAAAAATGAAAATCTGATTTTTGGTTTTTGTAATTTGTTTCTTTTCCCAACTCATATACTTCCCATTTTCTAAAAAAACTATAACTTAACTAAAATATATTTACCCCAAAGTCCCTCCACCTCCTAAAATTTCCACCCAAACCCCTCCTTCCAATTAACCATAAGTAAAGTTTTTTTTTTTAAGTTGAAACTAACCATGGTTAATTGTCAATTAACCAAAATTCACCTATAAAGTATATAAATATCATATATATATATATATATATATATATATATATATATATATATATATATATATATATTACTAAATACATAAAATAAGAGAAATGCCCAATACCCGACAACAACCTCGGGCCCTTACAGTCTCATGACCTTATAATTTTGCGTCCCCGCAAAATCAACTTTCGGAAAACAGGAACGGATAACGCTCCCTCATCTTTTCTTCTAGCTCCCACGTAGCTTCCTCCGTTTTTTGGTTTCGCCACAAAACTTTAACAAGCTTGATTATCTTGTTTCTTAACACTTTTTGCTCACTTGCCAATATTTCCACCGGCATTTCCTCATATGTTAATTTCTCATCGAACACTATAGGTTGGAAATCAATGACATGAGACGGGGCGGCTACGTACTTCCAAAGCATGGATACGTGAAACACGTTATGAACCGCAGAAAGAGCTGGTGGTAGAGCCAACCGATAAGCAAGCTTCCCAACTCGATCTAAGATCTCGAAAGGTCCGATGAACCGAGGACTAAGTTTCCCTCTTTTCTTGAATCTCATTACACCCTTCATAGGTGCAACCTTGAGGAATACATGATCCCCCACCGTGAACTCTAGTGCGCTTCGCCGAACATCGGCATAACTCTTCTGCTGGCTCTGAGCGACTCGCATTCGATCACGAATCAGGCTAATCTTTTCGCAGGTGGTTTGCACTAATTCGGGCCCCAGCAACTTACGTTCTCCCACTTCATCCCAATGCACTGGTGAATGACACTTTCTACCATATAAAGCTTCGAAAGGGGCCATCTCAATCGAAGATTGGTAACTGTTGTTATATGCGAATTCCACGAGATACAAATTAGTATCCCTGCTACCCCCGAAGTCCATAATACATGCTCTCAGCATGTCTTCCAAGATTTGGTTAACCCGCTCAGTTTGGCCATCAGTTTGAGGATGGAAAGCCGTACTAAACTCCAGTCGAGTTCCCATCGCCTCATGTAATGATTGCCAAAATTTTGAGACAAATCGTGTATCCCGATCTGAAACAATTCTAACAGGTACCCCATGGAGCCGTACAATCTCCCTCAAATAGAGTTGGGCCCAGGCCTCTACTGAGTACGTGATCTTTCCTGGAATAAAGTGAGCGGTCTTAGTTAATCGATCTACTATTACCAAGACCGTATCGAAACCCTTGAGTGTCCTCGGTAATCCAGAAATGAAATCCATCGATATTTCCTCCCATTTCCACTCAGGAACACTCAAAGGTTGGAGTAATCCTGGCGGACATCGCTTAAGTGCTTTGACTTGCTGACAAACAAGACACTTACTAACATACTCCGCTACCTCCCGCTTCATTCCCGACCACCAATAGTGTTGCCGCAAATCCTGATACATTTTATTTCCACCGGGGTGTACTGAGAAAATAGAGTTATGAGCCTCATCTAGTAATTCCTGTCGAAAAGTGGAACTCAGGGGCACACATAATCGCCTGCGATACAACAGGGCGTTATCCGAAGAGAATGTAAAGTATCCGGGTAAACTGTACTCCGCCTCAGCAAAACCTGAAGTCAGATGAGGTTCTCCACGTTGAGCTTCAATCATACGGTGTCTAATTGTAGGGCCCACCATGAGACTAGCTAAGCTCGCCGTGACTTCATTAGTGATATAAGAAATCTCTGCTCTCTCCATCTCCCACCGAAGGTGTACCTGATGCGATAAAAGTGCTGGTTTACTTTCCTGAAATGATTTTCATAAGTAGAAATATGTCCATAAACACCCAAATTTCCAGAATTTAAAACCTCCAAAGAATAGTCAAGAAAACTCAATTTTTTGCCAAAACTAAAAGCTTGGAATCCACCATTAATGGAGGTTTCATAAAGCTTGAAGAACATCCATGGTTTTCATTAAAAGGTAAACTAAATCAAAACTTTCTAAGGTTGATAAACATGCTTGGATAACCCAAAATCAGATTTCAAGGTGAAGAGAAAACAATAACAAAAGAGATTGGAACAAACAAGAACTACCCATCAATTTTCGGAAAAACCTAGAAATTTCCCTTTTTCAATCTTACCTAGAACTTGCTTGAACTCCCAAATCTCTTGTGATAACCTTTCTTGGATGGTGTTTCCAACATAAAGCAAGCAAAACCCACACCAAACTCAAAGCAATTTGGAGAATTGGATGAAGAATTGGTGAGAAGTAAAAATGGAGAAGAAAGGGAGGGGGGGCCGACGGTGGAAGAAGAAGAAAGAAAAAAAAATGAAAATCTGATTTTTGGGATGGAGCGTGCGAAGTATCAACATGCACCACCAGCCGCGCCTTGTCCCTGTCCTCGTCTGGGACCTGGACACGTGAGCCACGGATCTTTGGGATAAGAGTTGGGTCCTACCTCTTTTGTCATGTCTTTCACTTTTGAGATAAAACGTAACTTTATGTACTTATTGTAGTTTTGAAACGTTTTCTCTGGTCCACCACTTTTTTTGATTTGTAATTATGATGTTTTAAACCGGCCGATGAGCCGATGTTGTTAAACAGGTTTATTTTGTATGTGGGTTATATATATATACAAATACTTCATGTCGAAATTTCGTTTATTTCACACAAAAAATTATTGTTTAACGTTTAAGTTCTTTTCCACTTCCACTCGCGTGCTCTCTCGTTCACGCCCTTATTGTTTAATTAAGTCGGGTTGTCACAACTTTCTTTCTCTCTAAGCTACGGGTTTGGGGGCTCCTTTTTCACTTTTTCCTTTCATTTTTCTTATCATTATCCTTGAAAACTATGTATTAGATATATATATATATATATATATATATATATATATATTTTGGTAAAAGACCATATTACCCCTCCTCTTATTTCCTTAAGAAAACTTGTTCCGGGTTCTCGTTATTTCACGTTTCTAATTCCAATTCAACTTAATTACTTCTAATCTATCTTAAAAGTATTTAACAATAAATAATGGTCTCGCTAATAATTTTTAATACAACCAAAACTAATTTAAGCTAATAAAACGATTAAAACGGTTTTCGGACAAAATTAGCTACTAAATTCTAAATTTCTAATTTTCTAAAATTAAACTAAATACTTTAATTAAAATAAATAAATAAATAAATTAAATAATAAAAAAAAATTCACTTAAAAAAAATAACGGGACGTTACAAAAAGAAAAGAGGAAGAAAGTGTCGCCCCGGCTTCGTTTCTTGGCTGTTTTGTGTGATTTCGGATGCATTGGAAAGCTCTCGCCGAGACCTTTCTACCCATTCCACTCTTGGAACGTTTCCAACTCTCTAAGGTAAGCCCTAGATTTCGAATTCTCATAGTATTTCCATGGAAATTGATTCAAGCTTTTGAGTTCTTGGCCGAAACTCTCATCCCCTTCCAATTTTATTGTTGAATGTTGATGGAAAACTTATTGGGTAACTATTACTTGAATTTCCCTTAACCCTAAACCCGAGTTTCAGTCGAAACCCTTCCCGTTTGAAATTTACCTTTCGGGGTTTGAATATGGGTTATTTATTATTGAAATAATGTTTATTGTAATTCAATTCGGGAAAATACATATTGTCCAAAAGCCCTAAAATATTGATACCCATTGAAATCGGGAATATCGAAATTGCTTGAAACAAACTCGAAACACATCTAAATTGCCTAAAAACCGGAAAACCAAACCCGAGACCCACTTTTCATGGGGGGGCCGAGAGCCTCATATTGGGGTTTGTAGAGTTTTTCGTCATTTTATATGCTTAGATGTTGTTTGATCGTTATTTGGTTAATTATTGATTGATAGATGTAATTCTAATTTTAGGTATTTTTGGATCGTTCGCTTGATCGCTCTAACGGTTTTAGGAGCGAAATCTTCTTTTACAAAGGTGAGAATAGTTAGGATTTAAAGTAACCTTAGAAAGCGAATAAGTATAATGATTTGTAGAATTTGAAACTAAGACTAAGATTCGAATCTAAGAATAGAGGGAAGTGAGCTAGCGCCCTAGGATTAGGAGCTAGTTCTTTGAGTGAGAACTTAGGAGTTCTCGAGGAAAACATTGAACCTTAGAAAGTTCTAAGTTAGATTCGTTTCGAAGCTTAGGATGGATCATTGGGAGTTAGAAGATCCATACTTTTAGATAGAACGGTTAAGGAACTTGATGTACAACCTTGGATCTTATTTGGAAGTTTAGAATCCTTGGAAGATAAAGATCACACTTTAGTATGTATCGGTTGTACGGTTTACTTATCGTTCTTCCGAAAGTTACTATCTATTTACTTTATGTCTTTTAGTTTATGCCCCTTTACTTTATGATTGTTTCGGCTACTTTAATATCCACACTTATGTTTATTTACTTTTGCAAGCATATGCATAACATCTCGCATCATTGAGAAATAAATGAAAGGGAGAATGATGGATCCTACGGGATAGACCACATTACCTTCATAGAAAAAGAAGAGAAAGTGAGAAAGAAATGAAAGGGAGAATGATGGATCCTACGGGATAGACCACATTACCTTCATAGAAAAAGAAGAGAAAGTGAGAAAAAAAAGGAGGGAGAACGTTGGATCCTACGGGAAGTCCACGTTACCTTCTTCATTCAAAAGATTGAATGGAGATCCTACGGGATGTCCTCATTACCTTCATTCATGCATAAAGGGCGAATGCGAATCCTACAGGATGTCCTTATTACCTTCATGCATATTATCGTTGTTAAAGGATCGAGATGTTATATTTATGTAAAGTTTATTTACTTTTCTTACTTATGTTGTACCAAGTTAATGGATGAGAATTTGACTACGAATGTTAGTAATATCATCCTTTGGAGAGTATAGAATGAAATTTACCTAGAGTTTGGAGAACTTTAGGAATGATTGTGTCAGATTAATTGGACACGAATTGGAATACGAGTTTGAGGTCTATCATTACTTTTTATTCTTATTATTCTCACTGGGCTTAAGTTGTTAGCTCATGATATTACAAAAATTTCAGGTAATACCCTGGCTAGAGTGAAGGGATGATTTACTAAATTAGCGGAAATTTATTTAGTAAACTTATTAACATTTAATAACGGATCTATTAACATCATGCAATTTGTGATAAAAACATGTAGATTCATGTTTTAAATTTTTGAAAATTAAAACTCTAAAACTTACATTGAGTAATATATGGAGAATCGGTTGGAGGTTTCTTTACAGCATCAAATCCTCAGCAACATCTGATCTTCTACGCTATATCCCGATCGATCAAACGAAACCTGATTGTGGGATCGAACTTGAGAAGAAATTGGGAAGAAGAAAAAAATATTTTTCTTCTTAATGGACTTGGGAAAATCGGCCAAGGGGGGAGAAGGAGGATGAGAGAATTCCAAATTTCTTAGAAATTGAATTGTGTGATTTATTAATGACCCAAGCCTCCTATTTATAGGAAAATAGGAATCCTAATCACATTAGGATTAATCCATGGAGATAAATACAAAAAGAAAAAAGAATTATCTCTTTCGTTTATCTTGGTATTTCTAAAATGCCATAGATAAATAAGAGAATATTTTCCTTTCTTTATTTTATTTATCTTGGGTAAATAAATCTATATAATTATTATAGGATATAATTCAAATAATTATCTCCTACAAATTATCTATGATGGCCAAAATTAATAATAAATAATTAATAAATACAATTTATTGAATTAATTATTTTGGGCCAATTTCAATTGGGTTCATTAATCCAATTAGGCTTGAAACTCTCTCTTAAATTAATAAGTCCAACTTAATTAATTAATTTATTAATTACCATTTAAATAAAATATTTTATTTAAACAATTAATAATATTAATATTTTTTCCCGACTAAATATTATCAAATTATATTTAATTATTAATTTCTATTTAAATAATTTTTATTATTTAAATAATTAATAATAAATATTTTAATTATTAATTTCCATTAAATAATCTCATTATTTAATTAATAACTTTATTGATAATATTTTATTATTAATTAATTAATTTTAATTATTAATTTCCGTTCAAATAAAATAATTTATTTAAACAATTAATAATTGTCAATTAATTTCAAATTATTAATTACCATTTAAATATACTCAATATTTAAATAATTAATAATGTCTAATTAATAATATTTCATTATTAATTTTCTGTTTAAATAAACTCATTATTTAAACAATCAATAATGTTTATATTAATTACCATTTAAATATACTCAATATTTAAACAATTAATATTGCATATTTAAGTAATTCACTTTACTTAAACTTTCCATTTCTTCTACTTGATTTCGCGACTACGATATTTGGGCTAGCATAGGGACCCGATGGACCTATAGATCATGGGCTTAATAATTAGTCAATTAACTGATTAACTTTGACGACCCGTCACTTTTAAATAATTTAAATTAGAAATACACAGCAGAAGTCTTTATATTTTAAGAAAAATGGCGTGGTTATGTTTGAAAAGTGGCTAGCCAAAACCTGTTACATTTTAAATTCACAATTTAAATACACAAGGAACATTAAGTTCTTATTAAGGAGTTCAAAATGATTTATAATCATAAAAGTAAAGACAACAGCTCTTAAGAGCTATATACAATTGTACAAATCTCAAAATTATATAAAATTCACAAAACCATGTACATGGACTTTTACATAACACTTAGTCCATCTCGAAATCATCATCCCTCGATCATGCAGCACCATCCCCTTTCCCTCGACCTCTAGTCAGGGCATTACCTGAAATTTTTGTAATATCATGAGCTAACAACTTAAGCCCAGTGAGAATAATAAGAATAAAAAGTAAAGTTAGACCTCAAATTCGTATTCTGATTCGTGTTCAATTAATCTGACACAATCATTCCTAAAGTTCTCCAAACTTTAGGTAATTTCATTCTAAACTCTCCAAGGGATGACATTACTAACACTCGTAGTCAAATCCTCATCCATTAACTTGTTATGACATAAATAAGAAAAGTAAATAAACTTTGCATAAAATATAACATCTCGATTCTCTATATCATCAATCATAAGCATGAATGCATGAGGACATCCCATAGGATTTCGCATTTGCCCTTATGCATGAGGAAGTAATGTGTACGTCCCGTAACTTACCATTCAACTCCCTATGTATGAGAAGTAATGTGTACGTCCCGTAACTTACCATTCAACTTCTTTCCTTGTTTTACTTTCTTTTCTTTTTCTGGAGGTGATGCGGACACTACCCGTAGGCTCCAACATTCTCCCCTTCTTTTCTTTTTCAATGCATGATGCGAAAATGTTATGGTGCAATATGATATGCCTATCTCAGCATATCCTTGTAAAAGTAAATAAGTAAAGTACGGAATTAAAGTAGTCGATGCAAGCATAAAGTAGAGGGGTATAAAATAAAAGACATAAAGTAAAATAGATAGGAAAATTCGGACGAACGATATGTAAATCGAACTCCGCTACATTAAAACAATTAAATCCTATCTTAAACGATTAACCTATACCTTCCAGGATTTTAAACTTCCAATAATAATCCGAGGTTCTATTAACCGTTCTATAAAGAAGTTTGGATCTTTTAAATTCCAATGATCCATCCTAAGCTTCGAAACGAATCTAACTTAGAATCTTCTAAGATTCATTAGTTTCCTCGAGAACTCCTAAGTTCTCACTTAAAGGATTAACTCCTAATCCTAAGAGCACTAACTCACATCCCTCTAAACTTATATTCGAATCTTAGTCTTAGTTTCTATTTCTACAAACCATCACACTTATTTGCTTTCTATAATTACTTTAAATCCTAACTATTCTCACCTTTGCAAAAGAAAATTTCGTTCCAAACCTTCGATAACGCGATCAATGAAAGGTTCAAAAACACCTACAATTAATAATTAACCAAATATCAATCAAACGACATCTAAGTACACAAAACAACGAAAAGCCCTTTAATTCTCACATGAGGCTCTCGGCCCCCCCTTCACAAAAAGGGTTTCGGTTTTGGTTTTCCGGATTTTAGGCAATTTAAATGTGTTTCGAGTTGGTTTCAAACAACTTCGATATTCCCGATTTCAATGGGTATCGATAATTAGGGTTTTTGAACGTTATGCCATTTCCCGAATTGAATTTAAATAAACATTATTTCACTAATTTATAACCCATATTCAAACCCAAAAAGGTAAATTTCAAATGGGAAGGGTTTCGACTGAAACTCGGTTTTAAGGTTATGAGAAAGTTGTCAAAATCACTAAAACCACTAATTATCGATACCCATTGAAATCGGAATTATCGAATTTGTTTGAAACCAACTTGAAACACATCTAAATTGCCTAAAAGCCGGAAAACCAAAACCAAAACCCTTTTATGAAGGGGGGGGGGCCGAGAGCCTCATTGTTGGGGTTGTTGGGTTTTTCGTCGTAATGTACGCGTAGATGTTGTTTGACCGTTATTTGGTTAATTATTAATTGTTAGGTGTAATTTTAATTGTAGGTGTTTTTGAACCTTTCATTGATCGCGTTATCGAAGGTTTGGAACGAAATCTTCTTTTGGCTAAGGTGAGAATAGTTAGGATTTAAATTAATTTTAGAAAGCAAATAAGTATAATGATTTGTAGAATTGGAAACTAAGACTAGGATTCGAATCTAAGAATAGAGGGAAGTGAGTTAGTGCCCTTAGGATTAAGAGTTAATCCTTTAAGTGAGAACTTAGGAGTTCTCGAGGAAAACATTGATTCTTAGAAAATTCTAAGTTAGATTCGTTTCGAAACTTATGATGGATCATTGGAAATTAAAAGATCCAAACTTTTATATAGAACGATTAATAGAACCTCGGATTTTATTGGAAGTTTAGAATCCTTGAAGGAATAGATTAATGGTTTAAGATAAGATTTACTTTTATTAATGTAGCGGAGTTCGATTTACATATCGTTCTTCCGGGATTTCCTATCTATTTTACTTTATGTCTTTTACTTTATGCCCATTTACCTTATGCTTATTTCGGCTACTTTAATATTCGCACTTTACATTTATTTACTTTTGCGAGCATATGCATATCATATTGCACCATAACATTTTCGCATCATTCATTGAAAAAGAAATGATGGGGAGAATGTTGGAACCTACGGGTAGTGTCCGCATCACCTTCAGAGAAAAAGAAACGAAAGTGAGAAAGAAAGGAAGGGGAGAATGTTGGAGCCTACGGGTAGTGTCTGCATCACCTTCAGAAAAAGAAAAGAAAGTGAAAAAGAAAGGAAGGGAGAATGATGAACCCTACGGGAAGTTCACATCACCTTCAGAAAAAGAAAAGAAAGTGAAAAGGAAAAGAAGGGAGAATGATAAATCCTACGGGAAATTCACATCACCTTCAGAGAAAAGAAAAGAAAGTGAAAGAAAAAGAGTTGAATGGTATCCTACGGGATGTACACATTACTTCTTCATTCATAGGGGGTTGAATGGGATCCTACGGGACGTCCTCATTACTTCCTCTTTCATAAGGTTGAATGAGTATCCTACGGGATGTACCTATTATCTTCATTCATGCATAAAGGGCGAATGCGAATCCTACGGGATGTCATCATGCATTCATGTTTATGATTGATGAAATAGAGAATCGAGATGTTTTGTATTTATGTAAAGTTTATTTATTTTCTTATTTATGTCATAACAAGTTAATGGATGAGGATTTGACTACAAGTGTTAGTAATATCATCTTTTGGAGAGTATAGAATGAAATTACCTAGAGTTGGAGAACTTTAGGATTGATTGTGTCAGGTAAAGTGGACACAAATCGGAATACGGGTTTGAGGTCTAACCTTACTTTTTATACTTATTATTCTCACTGGGCTTAAGTTGTTAGCTCATGATATTACAAAAATTTCAGGAAAATGACCTGGCTAGAGGTCGAGGGAGAGGAGATGGTGCTGCATGATCGAGGGATGACGACCTTGAGATGGACTAGGTTGATTTAAAGTTCATGGACTATGTTTTGTGAATATTTCACATATTTTGGAGTTGTATATTTGTAAATGGCTCTTAAGAGCTTTTGTTTTTATGTTTATGATTATAATCATTTTGAACTCCTGGATAGGAACTAAATGTTCCTTGTGTATTTTAGATTTTGAAATTAAGATGTAAACAGGTTTTGGCTAGCCAATTTTCAAACATGATCACGCCATTTTTCTTAAAATATAAAGACTTCCGCTGTGTTTTCTAATTTAAATTATTTAAAAGTGTCGGGTCGTCACATTAATCTATCAGTCTATTTTCAAATAAAATTAACCACATAAAAACATTCAGAACCTAAAAATCACGAATTTAATATAAACATAGAAGAATCATATGACTAAGAAATAATTTAAAGAAGAGAAGCAAATTTACCTTTTGATGCATTGGTTTGGGAGAGAATGAGATGGAGAAATTTGATAGGTTTTCTCTCCCCAAAACTTTGAGATGTGATGTCTACATTTTCTCTCTTTTTCTTTCTGTGCTTTTCTGTGTTTCTACTGTGACCTATTCTGAGTGAGGGCTCTTATTTATAGCCAAATTTAGAGACATTTGAAATAGGTTGAGATAAACTTATGATAATATCATTTATACTTAGAGATTAACTCAATCTAAATCAAATAATATCTCTATAAATTTATTTAAATCTATTCCAAATCATATTTATCTTTGACCATTTCAAATTAATTTAAAATTAACTACTTTATCTCTACAAATTTAAATAACAATTTTTAAAATAAATAAAATAAAAAATTATTTTATATTTAAAATTAAAAGCCAATTTTATTTTTGAAATAAAAATCGTCTTTTCATTTAAATTTAAAACCAAATTAAAACCTCATTATTTTTAAAATATAAGGATCAGTTTTATTTTTAAGAATAAAATTATCTCTATTTTAAAAAAAATCAAATTATATTTTTTATTTCAATTTTCTTTATTTTAAAAATGAAAATTAAATAAACACTTATGTACCATTGGTATCTACACTTATGTACTAGAAAAAATGACATGTTCTTTAGAACATCCTATATGTGATTTCATAGGGAAAAACGTGCACATGCGGCGATCTAGGCACTATAATAAAAAAAAACTTTACTTCTCCGTTATAGATTTTTTCGTGGATTCGTGCCTAGGATAATTATATGACCTACCCGAAAAAATTTCATGTTTTTTTAACGTGTCACCTATTTTTCTTGAAAAAATCTTATAAATAACTAAAATTAACGGAAAATTTTAAAATATTTCCTACACTAGAAAATGTTAGTTTAGTGATGCATCAATAACGACAGAATATTGTGTCTCGTTACATAACGACGTAAAACATCGCTCATTGAAAGTGTAACGTCCCGTTATTTTGAAGTGAATTTTTTTATTTCTTTATTTATTTATTTTATTCTATTATTTATTTAATGTTATTTATTTGTTTATTTCAATTTAAGTATTTAGATTAATTATTATTTTTGTAATTTCGATTTTAGTAGTTAATTTCCCCTGAAATCCTTTTTTATCCTTTTAATACTTTAAATTCGTTTCGGTGACATTAATAATTATTAATAGGCCAATTAATAATTATTAATCACCTTTAGATTTATTTAAGAGTATCGGGTTTCGATTCATAAGTCAAAAGTCATAAAAGGACGCAACCGTCATTTCCAATTTCTTAAAAATATCCAAATTACTATTCACCTCTTATTAAATACTCATTCTTTGACCAAAAACAAGACAAGTCTTCATTCTTCTTCCTTTCTTCTTCCTCCTTCACCGTATCCATCATTCTCCCATGGATGACAAGGAAAAGCTCTTGGCTTTTCTTCATTTCTCGGCGGATCGTCGTGTTTTCGGTTGAGTTGAATTGGTAAGGACGAGGGCTACCTATCCAACCTACCTTTTCGGAGTTTCCCGTCCTCCAAGGGAAGTCCCAAAAAGTAAGTTTTCAAAACTTTTTACATGGTTTTGTTCGTTTTTTATTATAAATGAGTTTTGAAGTTGAAATTATGAATTTCTATCATGGAATTTGACGATTTTGAGCCCGGATTTTCGAAAAACACTATTCACCCGAAAACACTATTCATCCGAAAATGCAAACTTGTTCTCTTCTTAGTTATGAGTTGTAATATGTTGTGCAATTGATGAATTGTAGGTTCGTTTGCTCGGTTGTTGATTCGTGGGAATTGGAGATTTGGACCAAAACTAATTTGGCTAAAGTGAGAATAGTTAGGATTTAAAGTAATCTTAGAAAACGGATAAGTATGATGGTTTGTAGAATTGGAAACTAAGACTAGAATTCAAATCTAAGATTAGAGGGAAGTGAGTTAGTGCCCTTAGGATTTGAAGTTAATCCTTTAAGCGAGAACTTAGGATTTCTCGAAGAAAGCCTTGAATCTTAGAAGATTCTAAGTTAGATTCGTTTCGAAGCTTAGGATGGATCATTTGAGGTTAAAAGATCCAAACTTCTATATAGAACGGTTAATAGAACCTCGGATTATTATTGGAAGTTTAAAATCCTGGAAGGTATAGGTTAATCGTTTAAGATAAGATTTACCTGTTTTAATGTAGCGGAGTTCGATTTACATATCGTTTGTCCGAAGTTTCCTATCTATTTTACTTTATGTCTTTTATTTTATACCCCTCTACTTTATGCTTGCATCGACTACTTTAATTCCATATTTTACTTATTTACTTTTACAAGGATATGCTGACATAGGCATATCATATTGCACCATAACATTTTCGCATCATGCATTGAAAAAGAAAAGAAGGGGAGAATGTTGGGGCCTACGGGTAGTGTCCGCATCACCTTCAGAAAAAGAAAAGAAAGTAAAACAAGGAAAGAAGTTGAATGGTAAGTTACGGGACAGACACATTACTTCTCATGCATAGAGAGTTGAATGGTAAGTTACGGGACGTACACATTACTTCTCATACATAGGGTGTTGAATGGTAAGTTATGGGACGTACGCATTACTTCTCATGCATAGAGAGTTGAATGGTAAGTTACGGGATGTACACATTACTTCTCATACATAGGGAGTTGAATGGTAAGTTACGGGACGTACGCATTTGTAACGTCTTGTTATTTTGAAGTGAAATTAGTTATTTATTATTATTTTATTATATTTTATTTAATGTTATTTAGTTATTTATTTCAATTTAAGTATTTAGATTAATTATTATTATTATTATTATTATTTTGTAATTTCGATTTTAGTAGTTAATTTCGTCCGAAATCCTTTTTAATCGTTTTAATATTTTAAATTCGCTTCGGTGACATTAATAATTATTAATAGGCCAATTAATAATTATTAATCACCTTTAGATTTATTTAAGAGCATCGGGTTTCGTTTTATAAGTCAAAAGTCATAAAAGGACGCAACCGTCATTTCCAATTTCTTAAGAATATCAAAACACTATTCATTCATCTTTAAAATCACCACTTTGACCAAAATTGACCAAAACTTGTCATTCTTTTCCTTGCCATTGCCGTGAGCTTCTCATCCATGGATGAGAAGAAATTCTTCTTGGCTTTTCTTCATTTCTCGATGGATCGGCTTGATTTCGGTTGCGTTGGATTGGTAGGGACGAGGGCTACCTATCCAACATACCTTTTCGGAGTTTCCCATTCTCTAAGGGAAGTCCCAAAAAGTAAGTTTTCAAAACTTTTTAGATGGTTTTGTTCGTTTTTTATTATAAATGAGTTTTGAAGTTGAAATCATGAATTTCAATCATGAAATTTGACGATTTTGAACCCGGATTTTCGAAAAACACTATTCACCCAAAAACACTATTCATCCGAAATTACTATTCATCCGAAATCACTATTCAGCCGAAAATGCACACTTGTTCACATATTAGTTATGAGTTGTAATATCTTGTGCCATTGGTGAATTGTAGGTGCGATTGCTCGGTTGTTGTTTCGTGTAAAGTGGAGATTTTGAGTTATTTGGCTAAGGTGAGAACAGTTAGAATTTAAAGTAACTCTAGAAAGCAAATAAGTATAATGGTTTGTAGAATTGAAACTAAGTTTAGAATCCGAATCTAAGATTAGAGGGATGTGAGTTAGTGCCCTTAGGATTAGAGGTTAATCCTTTAAGTGAGAACTTTGGAGTTCTCGAGGAAAGTATTGAATCTTAGAAGATTCTAAGTTAGATTCGTTTCGAAGCTTAGGTTGGATCATTGGAAATTAAAAGATCCAACTTATATTTTAGAACGGTTAATAGAAACTCGGATTATGTTGGAAGTTTAGAATCCTTGAAGGTTAGGTTAATCGTTTACGTTATGATTTTCACTTTTATTATTGTAGAGGAGTTCGATTTACAAATCGTTCGTCCAAGATGCTTATCAATTTTACTTTATGTCATTTACTTTATATCTTTTACTTTATACCTCTTTACTTTATGCTTGCATCAACTACTTTAATTCCGCACTTTATTTATTTACTTTTACAAGGATATGCAAGCATATGCATATCATATTGCATCATACCATTCTCCCACCATTCATGAAAAAGAAACAAAAGTGAAAAAGAAATGAAAGTGAAAAAGAAAAGAAAGTGAAAGAGAAAAGAAGGAAGAATGATGAACCCTACGTGGAGTTCACATCACCTTCAGTGAAAAAGAAACGAAAGTGAAAAAGAAATGAAAGTGAAAAAGAAATGAAAGTGAAAGAGAAAAGAAGGAAGAATGATGAACCCTACGTGGAGTTCACATCACCTTCAGAGAAAAGAAAGAATGAGAAATGAAAAAGAGACGAATGGGATCCTACGAGATTTGCTCATTACTCTAGATGAAAAAGGAGTGAATGGTATCCTACGAGATTGACGCATTACTTCTTCATACATAGGGAGTTGAATGGTATCCTGCAGGATTGACGCATTACTTCCTCATGCATAAGGCTGAATGGGATCCTACGGGATGTTCTCATTACCCTTCATTCACGCACAAAAGGGCAATTCCGAAGTCCTATGGGATGCTCTCATGCATTCATGTTTATGATAGATGAAAGAAATAATCGAGAAGTTGTATGATGTGCAAAGTATATTTACTTTTCTTACTTATGTCATAACATTGTTGATGGATGAGTATTGACTATGATTATTAGTAATATCATCCATAGAAAGTTTAAAACGAAATTACCTACAATTTAGAGAACTTTAGGAGTGAATTGTGTCAGATTAATTGGACACAAATCGAAATACGAGTTTAAGGTCTATCTTTACTTTTTATGCTTATTATTCTCACTGGGCTTAGTTTGTTAGCTCATGATAATACAAAATTTCAGGTAATGCCCTGTAAGAGGTCGAGGGAGAGGAGGTGGTGCTGCGTGATCGAGGGATGCTGACCTCGAGATGGACTCTTTTGTTGTAAAGTTTATGTAATTATTTTTGTGAATTTCAAAGAATTTGACAGTATATGTTGTATTTAGCTCATAAGAGCTTTTGATGTGGTTTTTATGATATGAAATATTTGAACTCCTGATTGGGACTTAAAGTCCATGTGATTTTATTAGATTTGAAAAATTAGGATGTAAACAAGTTTTTGGCTAGCCAATTTTCAAACAAAATTACGCAAAATTTTCTTAAAATAAAAGACTTTCGCTGTGTTTTCTAAATTAAATTTATTTAAAAGTGACGGGTCGTCACAACATTACTTCTCATGCATAGAGAGTTGAATGGTAAGTTACGGGACGTACACATTACTTCTCATACATAGGGAGTTGAATGGTAAGTTACGGGACGTACGCATTACTTCCTCATGCATAAGGGCAAATGCGAAATCCTACAGGATGTCCTCATGCATTCATGCTTATGATTGATGATATAGAGAATCGAGATGTTATATTTTATACAAAGTTTATTTACTTTACCTATTCTATGTCATAACAAGTTAATGGATGAGGATTTGACTACGAGTGTAGTAATATCATCCTTTGGGAGATTAAGATTTGATGTAAACCTTGTATATAGTATAAGGTATATATAGAAAATGAGATATAAATGCTATATGCATTTACGAAACCATACCCAGAATATTTGGAATGTAGTTCCACAATTATATTGGAGAATTGGTAAGTAAAAGTGGAACATTTTGATATAAACTCTTTGAATGGATTGATAGCAAAGAGTAAGTATGTTCTTGGACACAAATCGGAAATGCAAGTTTGAGGTCTAACCTTACTTTTTATTCTTATTATTCCCACTGGGCTTAAGTTGTTAGCTCATGATATTACAAAATTTCAGGTAATGCCCTGGATAGAGGTCGAGGGAGAGGAGATGGTGTTGCAGGATCGAGGGATGATGATTTCGAGATGGACTAAGTGTTATGTAAAAATCCATGTACATGGTTTCGTGAATTTTATATAATTTTGGAGTTGTATATTTGTAAATGGCTCTTAAGAGCTTTTGTCTTTACTTTTATGTTTATAAATCATTTTGAACTCCTGATAGGAACTTAATGTTCCTTGTGTTTCTAGATGTCTGAATTTAAGATGTAAACAGGTTTTGGCTAGCCTATTTTCAAACATAATCACGCCAATTTTTCTTAAAATAAAAGACTTCTGTTGTGTTTTCTAATTTAAATTATTTTAAAGTGACGAGTCGTCACAGAAAGAGTTGACTTTCAGCGATGGATTGCGTCGTCTAAATGACCTCAGATTTTTTACTGGAGGAAGCGACGTGCCTTGGGCGAGAAAATTCGTGGTTAGTATTGATGCCATTAATTCCCGCGAAAAAGAAGAGGATGTAAGCCATCATTAAAAAAGGCGTGAATTTTCCCGCAAAATAGGATGACAGAATCATCGCTAAAAATATGGCGGGAAATAGTCCCGCCAAACGAACGACGTATTTCGTCGATAAAGTTAGTGTATAAATTGATGTTTTTGGCTATTATATTTATTTATCATAAAAAACACCCAGTTTGTAAATTTTTTTTTGATTTTGTTTGTTATAATATCCAAAAAAATGCGCGGATGGATGTATGTTCGTCTATTAGAAGGCTATTTGAAGGATCAGTTCGTAGTAGGGTGGAAGAATTCTTGGAGTTTTGTGAAAGTACTGTTGATTATGATCAGAATTGAAAAATGATACGATGTTTGTGCAGAAAGTGTAGAAATAAGAAGTCATATTCTTCATTTGATGTTAAGAAACACATGTATAGTCGTGGATTTGTGGAGAATTATTACAGATGGGTTTATCAAGGGGAATCTGACGATCAATATAATGCGGCGTTGGAGAGAGCCTTGTTTAACCAAGGAAGTAGCTCGAATGCAGTACCGAATGTGAAAGAAAATTGTGAAGAAAGATACCAAGAGTATGGATAAATGCAGCATATGATATACGAAGGTATGTTTAGTCATACTCAAGATGATAATCAAACTATTCTAGCGGAGGAGGAAGAAATGAATCCAGAAGTACAACAAATGTATCATATGCTCGAAGCAGCAAGTATGTTATTGTACCCGGGTTGTGATGTCATTCAACTGGCTGTAGCTATAGAGCTTCTGAATATAAAAGCGTCATATCATCTCCCGGAGAAGGGTTTTTATTCTATTACACAATGGTTTCATCGTTGCGGCCCTATTAACAACACGTTGCCAGAAAGTTTATGCGACACGAAAAAATTAGTGGAGGGTCTCAGGTTTTCTGTTGAGAGAATTGATTGTTGCCCGAACGGATGCATGATATTTTGGGGTGATGGAGATTCGAGTCTTCATAATTTTAAATTATGTTTCCACACGAGATATAACAAGGTAAACGCACTCTCATTCCACATGCACGTATTTTTTATTTACCGATCACTCCTCGTTTTCAACGATTGTATGCATTAGAAGTCACGACTTCTCATATGAGATGACATTATGAGCATTTACAAGAGGATGCTCATATGAAACATCCATCTGATTCTGATGCGTGGAAACATTTGGATGATTGTCATCTAGAATTTACAAGAGAGGTTAGAAATGTGAGATTGAGGTTATGTACTGACGGTTTTAACCTCTTCGGCGCTTCTGGTGTACAATATTTTGTATGGCCTGTTATGTTGACATCGTATAATCTTCCTCCATCGATGTGTATGAAAGATCCTGTTATATTCTTAATGGTTATCGTACCGGATCCGTAGAGTCAAAAGTAAAGGTTAGATATCTACCTCCAATCTCTTATTGCTGAGCTGAATAATTTATGGAATAACGGACCGTTGACGTACGACGTATCGAGAAAATAAAATTTATGTATGAGAGCCGCAGTAATTTGGGCAATCAGTGACTTTCCGACGTATTCGATGTTATCTGGTAATCACGATAGTTTATTAATTTTTTTTATATTTAAGTAATTTAGGCATAATTCTATAATAGTGTATAATTAATTTAAACTTACCGTAGGTTGGAGCACATCCGGAAAGTTAGCTTGTCCTCATTGCATGATTGACACTGGAGCATTCTCATTGAGACATGAATCGAAAACGTGTTGGTTCGATTGTCATAGAAGATTTTTACTGAGTGACCATTCGTTTCGTTCAAATAAGTCAGATTGGTATAACAGTCGTAATGCACGCAACCAAGGTCCACCCCAAATTTTTAGTGGAAATGAAATATTACACGGGTTGGATTGTATGGGTATGAAAAAAATTACCGAGATAGGTGTTAAGGTTGCAAACAAGGCTACTGGTAAAAACAGTGGATGGAAGAAAAGAAGTATATTTTGGGATTTACCGCATTGGGGTGACTTACTAATCAGACACAACTTGGATGTCATGCACATCGAAAAGAATGTGTTTGACAATGTCTTCAATACAGTTTTAAACGTGCCAAATAAGACAAAAGACAACCTGAAAGCACGGTATGACATCCAAGAAATATGTCACCGACCTGAGTTAGAGCCGGATGCAGATAGACACTACGCGAAGGCCAAATACATGTTAAATATAGAAGAGAACAAAATATTGTTTGAATGGACTAGATTGATTAAGTTCCCTGATGGTTATGTTTCTAATCTCTCGAGATGCATTGACGTGCAGAGTCATATTGTTTTCGGAATGAAAAGTCATGATTGTCACGTTTTCATGCAACGATTGATGCCTGTTGCATTTAGACCATTCCTCGAACAAAAACATTGGGAACCGTTGGCGCAGTTATGTGTTTTCTTCAGAGATTTGACTTGTGTAGATTTAACAAGAGAGACAATTGAATCATTAAACCGAGAGATTCCAGGTTTGAAACATACAATCATTTTTAAGTTCACGTGGTTTGAAACAACGCGGTGAGGTGGAATTCGAAATCATACAAATCTTAAAATTATTGAGGTGAATCGGTCAAAACACATGTGGACCCAAGATCATTTTGTTTTGTCACAACAAGCAATTCGGGTATATTATTTAAATTATCCCGGTCATAGTCGACATCTATCTAATTGGTTAGTTGTCTATAAGGTAAGACAGATGATAATAGATGACAGTCTCCCTGATAAAGATAGTGAGCATTACATTACATTTCAAGAGAATGAAGTGGAAAATTGAGAAATCGATGAAGGTATTAATTCTAACACTGTGCGTCTTTTGAATGATGCGACCGATAGACTATTGATGAAACGAATGTGTATGTTCCACCTGGAAACGACAAAGATACTTCTTCAGATGAAACAAACGAAGAAAAAATTGAAGAAGATAGCATTGATTCAAGAAGGACGAATGATTTTGAGGACGATGATTGAAGTGTTTATTTGTAACAAGGTGAAAATAATTGAATGTTTAAAAAAATTGTGACGACGTAAAGGATTGTTATTAACAAGGCACAACGTCGTTAATAATGACGTATAGCATCGTTACTATCAAAAAGAAAAGTGGGGAAATTTTTTTAAGTATTATTGTGGATACTAACGATGCAATTCCTCGTTATTATTAAAAAGATCAAAGTGGGGAAAAGTTTCTAAGTATTATTGTGGATACAAACGATGACATGCATCGTTAAGATAAAAAAAAATGGGGAAATTTTTTAAAGTATTATTATGGATATTAACGAGGAAAGTCATTGTTAATATCATATAACGGATATATTTTTAGTAACTTTTCATATTCTTCAACGATGGAATCCGACATTAAAAGCAATTAGAAAGTGGGGCAAATTTTCTAAGTATGATTATGGATATTAACGAGGAAAGTCGTCGTTAAGATCTTATAACGGATAGATTTTTAGTAACTTTTCATATTCTTCCACAATGGAATCCATCGTTAATAGCAATTAATAATGTGCGAAGCTCAAACATTTCACGAAATTTTAGGCGGTAATCATCGAGGCAATCCGTCGCCCCGTATTCAAATTGACTGAATTTAAGTTGACTATGAACGACGGAATGCATCGTGTCTATGAAATCAGCGACGCAATGAGTCATGTTGTTCATCTTCATATGAACACAGAAGACGTTGTTCATGGGTTTGAACGATGGATTCCATCGTTAATGCACAAATAAAACCCACCTGAGGCTGCCATTTCTTTCATTTCTTCTTCTGTTTTCTTCCTTTCTCTCTGCTACATTTCTTCCCATTCCTCTAAATTCCTTTCCCCTATTTCAATCCCTACTACCTTGGAACGATTTCGAGTAAGTTTCGTAAACTTCTATTTTTTATGTTTATTTGTTTTAAGCTTCGTGTAATTTTTATGAAATTAGTTGAATTTGTGAAATTGTTGCGAACTTACTAATTATGTAATATTAAATAATTAGTAATTTGATTAATTAAATAATAAGTAATAATTTGATTAATTAAATATTTAGTAATTTGATTAATTTAATATTTATTAATTTGATTAATTAAATATTCAGTAATTTGATTAATTAAATATTTAGTAATTTGATTAATTAAATAATTAGTAATAATTTGATTAATTAAATAATTAGTAATTTGATTAATTAAATAATTAGTAATTTGATTAATTAAATAATTAGTAATAATTTGATTAATTATATAATTAGTAATTTGATTAATTAAATATTTAGTAATTTGATTAATTAAATAATAAGTAATAATTTGATTAATTAAATAATTAGTAATTTGATTAATTAGATAATTAGTTAATTAGATTATTTAAATAATTATTAATTTGATTAATTAAATATTTAGTAATTTGATTAATTAAATAATTAGTTAATTTGATTAATTAAATAATTAGTAAGTTCATTAATTAAATAATCATGCATTCTCTAATTAGTTGATATCTTAGGTCATGCCTCCTCGTAGCCGCCCTCTAGCACCATCCGACACACGGGGGGCTAGTAGTTCTGGGAGTCAGCCCCATATTGAGGGTATCCACCTCATAGATTCTCTTAATCAGCAGAAGGAGGATCAGACGATTGAGCCAGATGAGCTTTCCATCAGTGGGCGGCCTCGCCTAATGTTAGATGCTGGCAAGTAAGTTATTAAATAATATATTGTTTTCTTTATTTATACATTTTTATCTAACTTAAAATTTTCATTCATTTAAATAGGTTACAACCATCATGGCGCGTTTCCACCAAGTGTACGGATGTGCTGAAGATGCTTCCAGTACGGGGACACCCTTGCTGGCTGGCTGTCGTCGCTAAGCATAAGACGCGCTAATTCGAAGCTTGGAAGGTAAATAACTTTATCCTTTTCAATCAATATGTCTTTTATTTATTTAATTATTATATAACATTTTATAATTTGTTCTTTTTCAGCAATACTTCATTATTCCAGAGGAGCTGACCGACGAGGTCATCTAAGCTCCCTGGAATCATCAGGCCGGTATTCGGTATAGGGACACTGGCAACAATATCCGCCATGCCCCTGCCAATAAAAGGTCAGCCTATATATTTGCGGAGGACTTGGCGGATATCTTGAGCCGTTCGCAAACTCCATATGCCAAGAGGATTTCAGGGATCAATAGTGCTGTAATGTCCCGTTATTTTACACGGAAATTTTATTTATTTATTATTTAATTTAATAATTATTATTTGATGTAAAGCACTTAATTTAATTTTAGAATTTATTAATTTAAATTTTAGATTTAATTTAGAATTTACGCGTTTATTTCGTTCGTAAATTGTTTTAATTGCTTTATTAGCTTAAATTAGTTTTGGTCGTATTAAAAATTATTAACGGGCCAATTAATAATTATTAATCACCATTTGGATAGTTTGAGAACATTGGGTTTCGATTTATAAGCTAAAATTCATTAAAGGGACGTAACTATAATTTCCAAATTCTTAAATATCTAAACACTATTCCTATTTCTTCTTTAAATTGCCAATTTGACCAAGGTTGACCAAGAAGTTATTTTTTTCCTTTCTCTTCTTCATCCATACGTGAGCATCTTCCATCCATGGATGAGAAGAAAAATTTCTTGGCTTTTCGTCATTTCTCGACCGCTTTCGATGATGTCAGTTGCGTTGGATTGCTAGGGACGAGGGCTATCTATCCTACCTAACCTTGTGCCATTTCTCGTTCCTTAAGGGAAGCCCTAAAAAGTAACTTTTCAAAACTTTTACATGGTTTTGTTCGTTTTTTTTATTATAAATGAGTTTTGAAGTTGAAATCACGTATTTATATCAAGGAATTTGATGATTTTGATCCCGGATTTACGAAAAACACTATTCACCCGAAAACACTATTCATCCGAAAACACTATTTATCTGAAATTACTATTCACCCGAAAATCATACCTTTTCTCTTATTATATTTGAATAGTAATTCGTTGATCGATTGATGATTTGTAGGTGTCGGGTGTATGTTGAAGTCTCGTTGGACTGTTAGATTATACTTTGACTAGCTAAGGTGAGAATAATTAAAATATAAATTAGCTTTAGAAACTGAATAAGTTGATCGATTTGTAGGATTGGAAGTTGAGATTAAGGTTTGATTAGAAAGGATAAAAGAAAATAAGCTAATATGCTAGGCTTGGATGTAGTTCAAATCGAGTAAGAGAACTTATAGATTTCTCGAGGGAAGCGTTTAACTTTTGGAAGTTCTAAGTTTAGAATCGTTCCGGAGTTTAGGATGGATTGTTGGAAGTTGAAGGATACAAGTTTAATGAGGTTGTTAAGGAACTTGAGTATGGAACCTTGGGTATTTATTGAGAAGATTAGAATCCTTGGAAGTGGAGACTTTATTGTTTAAGTTGAGAACTTACTTTTATTAAAGTACCGTTGGCTTGATTCACTTATTGTTTTTCCGAAATCCCTATTTATTTACTTTATGTATAAGGAAATTTATGATCCATTTACTTTATGCCCTTCGGTTACTTTAAATGTTCATATTTATACTTATTTAATTTTTAAAAGCATATGCATATCATATTGCATTATTGAATTGAAAGGAAAGTGAGAAAAAGTTGAATGTGAATCCTACGGGAGTTTTCATTACCTTCATTCATAAAAGGTGAATGCGAATCCTACGGGAGTTTTCATTACCTTCATTCATAAAAGGTGAATGCGAATCTTACGGGAGTTTTCATTACCTTTGTAACGTCCCGTTATTTTAGAGGTAATTTTTTATTTATTTATATAAGTGTTTATTTATTTAAAGTTAATTTAGATTTAGTTATTTTCGTTCGAAACCTTTTTAATCGCTTAATTAGCCCATTTTCGTTTTGGTTGTATTAATAATTATTAATAGGCCAATTAATAATTATTAATCACCATTGGGCTAGTTTAAGTGGTTCGGGTTTCGTTTTGAAAGTAAAAGTAAAAGAGGAACGTAGGCGTTATTACCCGATTTACTAATTTTCACAAAATCACTATTCATCATCCTTTAAATACCAACACTTAGCATTTTTTCACCAAAATTCTGCTTCTCTTCTTCCTTGCTGCCGTGACCAACAAGACCCCCCCCCCCCCCAATTTTTTATTTTCTTTATTTCTCAACGGATTGCATCGATTCTATATCCGTTGGAAAGCTCTTGGCCCGGGGATCATTTCCAACCTACTCTTCGTGATTTCCGCTCGTTTTCTCGAGGCCTTAAGGTATGTTAAAGTTTCAAAACCTAGAAGTGAATAGTGTTTAATGGAGGTTTTGAGATTTAATTTTCGAATTCGTTCATCGGGGCTTTAAGATATCATTCGGGAAAGTCGTTTTATTCATTTTTAGGAACTTTCCCTAACCCTAGATTCGGGTTTGAGCCAAAAAGCCATTTATTTCAATTTTCCTCTTGTTTGTTGTTGATGAGAGCTTTGAATTTGATTAGTTTAATGACTTTACTAAATTTTTCGGGATTGAATTTTTGACCTAAACCCTAAATTAGGTTTACCCACTGAGTTTACCAATCTTCAAAGTACCCAAAACCAACCCGGATTGTCTTCAAAGTGCTTAAAATCCGGAAAACAAATTCCTTTTCTTCCTTCCCCTTAAGCCGTGGGCCTCTTGGCTTTATTTACGGGCTGTTTTGTCTATTATTTTGGTATCGTGTCGATCGTTGTTCATTTCGATTAATTAATATACTTTAGGTGTATTGTAATTATAGGTTTTGTGCATCGTTCGTGATTTTCGGTCAAACGGTGGTTAGGAGTTGACTACTCTTATAAGGTGAGTTTAAAATGGTTGTGATTACTTTTATGCTTTCAAATTACTTGACGATTATGTTCGATCGAAGTTAAGAGGGTTATTAGATTTTAGAACTTTTACAAGAATGCTTGTTATTTGGGAGTTAAGGAAAGTGCATAAGGAATTTAGTTAAGTTTGGTTGTTGTTCAAAGTGAGATGTTATTGGTGGATTAAGTTATATTCTCGAGGAGAATTAGATTCCGGAATTTGGAGAAGAGTATTAGGTACTCCTTTTATTTTGAGTGGTTATAGAATAGTTAAAAGAAACTTTGGAGAGATTCTTGTGTAGAATCGAGTTAGTACGATATTATTAGTGATGAGATTCACTATTTGGTGTTACCGAAGGGAGTAGTATGGCATATTGATATGCGTGATTTATGATTGGTGACTGTGAGGTCACGGTGACTTGCATAGTATCTGTGACGACCCGTCACTTTTAAATAATTTAAATCAGAGAAAACAGCGGAAGTCTTTTATTTTAAGAAAATTTGGCGTGGTTATGTTTGAAAATTTGCTGGCCAAAAACCTGTTTACATCTTAATTTCAAAATCTAAAATACACAAGGAACATTAAGTTCCTATCCAGGAGTTCAAAATGATTATAATCATAAATCAATGACAATAAGCTCTTATGAGCTAATTACAAAGTACAAATCATCAAAATGATATAAAGTTCACAAAACCATGTACATGGATTTTTTTACATAACACTTAGTCCATCTCAAAGTCTTCATCCCTCGATCATACAAAGAACATCTCCTCTCCCTCGACCTCTAGTCAGGGCATTACCTGAAATTTTGTAATATCATGAGCTAACAAACTAAGCCCAGTGAGAATAATAAGAATAAAAAGTAAGGATAGACCTCAAACTCGTATTCCGATTTGTGTCCAATTTACCTGACACAATCAATCTTAAAGTTCTCCAAACTTTAGATAATTTCATTCTAAACCCTCCAAAGGATGATATTACTCACACTTATAGTCAAATTTCCTCCATTAACTCGTTATGACATAAAGTAATAAAAGTAAATGACTTTGCATAAAATATAACATCTCAATTCTCTATATCATCAATCATATGCAATGTAGGGCTCGCATATACCCTTATGCATGAATGAAGTAATGCGTCAATCCCATAGGATACCATATACTTCTTTTTCATCAAGAGTGATGAGCAGATCCCGTAGGGTCCCATCCGTCTCTTTTCATATAGAGTGATGAGCAGATCCCGTAGGGTCCCATCCGTCTCTTGTCATATAGAGTGATGAGCAGATCCCGTAGGGTCCCATCCGTCTCTTTTCATATAGAGTGATGAGCAGATCCCTTAGGGTCCCATCCGTCTCTTTTCATATTTCTTTTCTTTTTCACTTTCTTTTCTCTTTCACTTTCTTTTCTCTTTCACTTACTTTCTCTTTTTCGTTTCCTTCTCAAAGAATGATGCGAGATGTTATGCATATGCTTGCAAAAGTACATAAAGTAAATGTAGATGATAAAGTAATCAAAACAAGCATAAATTAAAGGAGCAAAAGTAAAGACATAAAGTAAAGGACATAAATAAATAGATAGCAATCTCGGATGAACGATATGTCGATCGAACTCCGGCATCAATAATAAAAGTAGAATTATAACACGAACGATTAGTCTAATAACCATTCTAAGAACAAGCTTGGATCTTCTAACCTCCAATGATCCAACCTAAGCTTAGAAACGAAGCTAACTTAGAATCTTCTAAGATTTGATACTTTCCTTGAGAACTTCTAAGTTCTCACTTAAAGAATTAACTTCTAATCCTAAGGGCACTAACTCACATCCCTCTAATCTTAGATTCGGATTCTAATCTTAGTTTCAAACTCTACAAACCTTCACACTCATTTGCTTTCTATAAATACTTTAAATTCTATCTATTCTCACCTTAGCCAAATAATATTTTCTCCAAATCTTCGATTCTCACAATTCAACAACCGAGCAATTGCACCTATAATTCATCAATTGCACAACATATTACAATTCATAACTAATATGCGAACAAATGTGCAATTTCGGGTGAATAGTGATTTCGGATGAATAGTGTCTCGGGTGAATAGTGTTTTCGGGTGAATAGTGTTTTTCGAAAATCCGGACTCAAAATCGTCATTTTTCATGATAGAAATTCATGATTTCAACTTCAAATCTCATTTATAATCAAAAACGAACAAAACCACCTAAAAAGTTTTGAAAACTTACTTTTTGGGACTTCCCTTAGGGAACGAGAAACGGCATAAGGTTAGGTTGGAAAGAAAGCCCACGTCCCGAGCATTCCAACGCAACTGACCTCATTGAAAACGGTCGAGAAATGAAGAAAGGCCAAAGAAATCTTCTTCTCATCCATGGAAGATGAGCTCCACGGCAAGGAGAAGAAACAAATGAGAAGTTTAGTCAATTTTGGTCAAACTTGTGATTTTAAAGACAAATGAATAGTGTTTGGATATTTTTAAGTAATGGGAAATGACGATTACGTCCTTTTATGACTTTTGACTTATAAAACGAAACCCGATGCTCTTAAATAAATCTAAAGGTGATTAATAATTATTAATTGGCCTATTAATAATTATTAATGTCACCGAAACGAATTTAGAGCACTAAAACGATTAAAAACGAATTTCGATCGAAATTAACTACTAAAATCGAAATTACAAAATAATAATTAAACTAAATACTTAAATTGAAATAAATAAATAAATAAATAACATTAAAGAAATAAATAAAATAAATAAAAATTCACTTCAAAATAACGGGACGTTACAGTATCGTTATGCACGGATGTCACGGAATGGTTTGTGATTGGTGACTTGCATAGTATCGTTATGCACGGATGTCACGGAATGGTTTGTGATTGGTGACTTGCATAGTATCGTTATGCACGGATGTCACGGAATGGTTTGTGATTGGTGACTTGCATAGTATCGTTATGCACGGATGTCACGGAATGGTTTGTGATTGGTGACTTGCATATTATCGTTATGCACGGATGTCACGGTGACTTGCATATTATCGTTATGCACGGATGTCACGGAATAATTATGATTGGTGACAAGTGGTCACGAATGAAATGAGAAATTTACTTTGTTATTTACTTTGTTATTACTTTGTCATTTACTTTGTTAAGCACTAGTATCTACTTTAAATACGGGCTTGAATGTTTACTTTCCGAATTTACGAGATAGTAGAATGGTTTGATCTATTTATGTAAAGTACTTCGGATTATTGAATGGTTAGTGCAAGAATACTTAGATTTATTTTGACACATTCTCCGATATGGAATTTGGTTCATAAAAGTGCTTGCATCCATCTTATTCTCACTAGCATTGTTTGCTAATGGTGCTACACTTAAACTTTTTCAGGTAATACTCGTGGTAGAGGACGAGGTCGTGGAGGTGGTGCTGCGTGATCTCGAGTGAATGCTTATGGATATTTGGACTAGTAAATCTAAGTTTGGAGCATTTTAAGAATGCAATATATACATATAAACTTGAAATAAAGTCCTAAAACTTGTATTTTGTGGCTCATGAGAGCCTAAGGTCGGTTGTATGTATATTTTGAGTTTACTTTCTCTGATTTGAGTATATTCTGGAGTAGGAATATATGTGATTAAAATTCTCTGAGATGAGTTCTTAAAAACAGGTTTAGGGAGTTCCTATTTTAAACGGATCCACGCCAAATTTTTGTAAAAATAAGTCTTCCGCTGTTTTACTTCTGATTTAAAGATTTGTGAAAATTTGAGTCTTTACAACCTTCATTTTTATTATCGTTGTAATTATATCATTGAGAAGGAAATGTATATTCTACTATGGAAAGTAAGATGACAATGTGAATGTTAATCCTACGGGAGTTACCATTACCTAACCTTATTTACTTGAGGCTTTATGTTTATGTAAAGATTGTTTATTCCTTTTATACTTGTTTATTGAGCTAATGAATGATGATTAGACTACGTATGCTAGTAATATCATCTTGTATCGTAAATCGTGATTGTGAATTATGTTAAGTCCGAATGAGATTAACATTATTTTATCGAACATAAAGGAAAGGTTTTAACGTCCCGTTACTTTTTGAGGTAAATTTTTTTTTTATTTAAAGTTTTTAAGATTAGTTTAAATTCAGAAATTTCGATTTTAGTAGCTATTTTCGTCCTAAATTGTTTTTAATCGTTTTAATACTTTAAATATGTTTCGGTGACATTAATAATTATTAACGGGCCAATTAATAATTATTAATAACCTTTAGATTTATTTAAGAGCTTCGGGTTTCGTTTTTAAAGTAAAAATAAAAGAGGGACGTAGGCGTCATTTCCAAATTTCTTAAATATCTAAAAATCACTATTCATCATCTTTTAAATAATCAAATCAAAGGCAAAAATTGATAAAATTTTTCATCCTTTCTCCTCTTGAAGCCGTGGGTATCAACACCAAAACCCCAAAGTTTGGTTTTTCTTTATTTCTAGGTAGATCGTCTCAATACTACTCCCGTTGGAAAGCCCTTGGCCCGAGGATCATTTCCAACCTACCAAATGTGATTTTCGCTCGTTTTCTCGAGGCCTTAAGGTATGTCAAAGTTTCTAAAACTTGAAGTGAATAGTGTTTTAATGGAGGTTTTGAGTTGGAATCTTCGAATTCGTTCACCGAAGCTTGAAGGTTTCAATCGGGGAAGTCGTTATAGTCAATTTTAGAAACTTTCCCTAAAGGCTAAAACCGAGTTTGAGCCGAAAACCCGTCCCATGAGATTTTCTCTCTCTTGGCCATGTTTAGGATGTTAGGGTTATTGTGTTTTTGCTATTTACTTAATTTTTTGGAAATCAATTGTTGATCAAAACCCTAAATTACGGACACCCATTGTAGTTGCGAACCTCCAAAGTATCCGAAACCAACCCGAAACACATCTATAGTGCATAAAAGCCGGAAAACCATACCCGAACCATATTTTCCCTTGTATGGCCGAGAGTTCCATAGGGAGGAAATCTGGGATTTTTGTTGTTTTATGCGTTTAGATGTTGTTTGTTCGATTTCCGGTTAATTAATTTTATTTACGTGTAATTCATTTGTAGGATTGTGAATTGATCGTGGATTTGCAACCTCGGAAATATCGGAGCTTGTCTACAAGCTAAGGTGAGTTTAAAGCAAAAGTTAGTGGTTTTATGAACTAAATTTCATTATGTTATTGTTTATCGATGTTATGAGGGAACTAGCTTCTTAGAATTAATGTTTGGTTGGAGACTTTAATTCGAAAGTGAGTGGAGAGGATTTGGAATTATGGTTAGTTCGGTGAAAAGGAAACATTGGAGTGGTTTGGAAGTATTGTAAAGTGATTTGGGGATGTTAGTTAAAAGTGGAAGTTAAGTTACTTTGAGAGGTTTGGAAATTAAAGTAGCTTAGATGTTACACTTGAGTGGTGACTCGTGTAATCTAAGTAGTTAGGTTCTTTAATAACTTAGTAGAATTCCTTAGAGGTTATCTAACTTATTGGAGAGCTTGATCACATTGATTCGGCACATGATAGTATGTTGATATTGATCCATACGTATCATGGTGCGATGCTTTGTGGAGACATTGGCACATTGATTCGGCACATGATAGTATGTTGATATCGATCCATACGTATCATGGTGTGATGATTTGTGGAGACAGTGGCACATTGATTCGGCACATGATAGTATGTTGATATCGATCCATACAATAGCACGATACGATGAAACTTGTTTGGTAATAAAGATAGTTAATGTTACCTTTACATATTCTTTAGAATTGTGTAGTAAGACTTAGTAGTGAATGTTACTTTACTTTAAATCTTTATATCTATCTTATGGTATTGAATGATGATTACGGGTAATATATGACTATCGTATGATTGTATGGAAATTGGAAGTGTGGATGTGGGTAGTATTGAGCATTTTAGGCCTTTGGACACGATTTCGGTTATGAGATTTTGTTCATAGGATTACTTGCTTTCGTTTTACTCTCACTAGCATTTTTATGCTAATGTTGCTACACTTACAAATTTTCAGGTAAACCTCGAGCTATGAAGCGTGGTAGAGGAGGTGGAGCCGTGTGACTAGTCGAGATGGTGTATGGACATTGTTAAAGACATCTTTTGGTTTAGCATTTGTTAAAATGCTTGTAAATTATTTCCATTTTACATACATATGTCTTCTTGAGCCCGGAAGGGTATTTGTGTAAAATTTATCTATGTCTTATGATTTATTTCTCCTTTGGAATGCGCATTCCCGATTTATAGCTTTCTCTGAATTTGGGTTGTAAAACAGGTTTTGGTTATTCGATTTTTAAACGAACCCATGCCGTTTTTCTTTAAAAAAAATCGAGTCTTCCACTGTGCATTTGAATTTAAAGAATTTAACGGAAAGCGGGTCGTTATAAAGGTAAATCTTATATATAGTATGAGATATCAAAAGGATGAACCAGGAAGAGATTATGGGATATGAAAACATTCTTCCAAATATTTAAGTGTTAGTTTCTTGAGTTTGAGAGCTTTGGAAAGAATATGTAAACTTTTGATAGCCTAAGTTGCTATAGAGAAAAGAATTGAAATATTATGTCTAACATACATTTCTATAGAGAAAAGAAATGCAATATAATGTATAGTCGAGTGATATAGGGAAAGAGAAATGAGATTGAATTGTATAATGAGAGAATACAAGAGTGTATTGAACCTTGTTTAATTATCATGATATATATGTAACAGAACTAGATTCTCATAAATTGGAAGATCTTGAAATTGAAGATTATACTTGATACAAACCTTATGTAAAGTATAAGGTATTAAAGAGAATGAAATAAAATGTTATGTGTGTTATGAAACACATCCTTCTAAAGGTTTGGAAGATAGTTCCTCAATTATTTGGGAGAATTGGTAAATAAAAAAGTGAATTACTTGATGTAAAACCCTTTTTGGTGGTTGAAAGGTAAAGGTATGTGAGTTTTACTTGGACACAAATCCGGATGCGGGTTTGGGGTCTATTAGTACTATATGTTCTATTTATTTTCACTGGGCTTGTTGTTAGCTCATGATATTACAAATAATTTCAGGTAATGCTTATGCTCGTGGTGGTGGGAGAGGAGCTGGTGCGGTTTGATCGAGAGGATGATGAAAAAAGGATGGACTAGATATTCTTTTAAAAGTCCATGGACTCATTTTGTTGAATTTGTGTCTTTGTTATGTAAATTTGTATTCAAACTCATAAGAGCTTATTGTTTTACTTTTATGGTTATTAACTCTTTTAAATCTTGGAAAATGATTGCATTTCCTTACTTTTAAATTTTCCTGATGTGAAAAATGTATACAGGTTTTGGCTAGCCTAAGTTTCAAACATATCCCCGCTGTTTTTTTGTTAAATACTAAGACTTCCACTGTATTTTAAGTTTTAAATGATTTAAAAGGAGTCGGGTTGTCACAAGTGCCAACCGGAACGCAAACCCATCGAAGCACACTAGAGGATCACTCTCAGCCTATGAGCACCAAAAGAGGCTTGTAAGTGTTTTTCTTATTTTTAACTTTAAATTAATTGATTTCAATTGAATATTTACTACTTCTTAACTTTTGCAGGAAAAAGAGCTTGGACATCCCGTGCATGCTGCCGAGATGTTCCTCATTCTCCACACCAAAGGTGGAGATAAGGAGACCTTCGTTGATGACAAATCTAGAGAGAGGGCGGTAAGTGTTTCATTAATAAATAAATACGATTAATCTATAATTTTATTAGTAACGAAACTCTTTCTTATCTTTCTTCAGCGTCGTTATGAAGAAGTCCTCACTACACGATTATCGAGTAAGGACACCCTTCCCACCCCGGAGGATATCGATGAGACCTATCTCGAGGCAGCTGGAAGCCAACGTCCAGATGTCATTGTTCCTTGGCTCGGTAACCTCAGGCCTATCCTTTATGCCAATCAGCTTCGCTCGTCTCAGACGGCTCGTACAAATAGAGAGACTCAAGAGCTCCACGAGAGCAACCTGTCTCTTAAGGCATAGACTGTTCAACTCCAGGAGAGCAACGAGCTTCTGACGGTGGACATGTCGACGACTCTTGCTCGTCTCGATGCATCTAAGCTGGAATGTCAGGAGTTTGAGAGGTCGATGAAGGCGACTGTTGATAGTCTTATGGCTGTCGTGCGAGGATCAGAGGGTTTAGCAATTTCCGGTATTGCTGCCTTGCGACACGAGCCTCCGCCTGATCTGAAGTAGATTTTTATTTTTGGGATTTTTTTTGTATTGCTGTTTTATATACACTTTGATACTTTGTTATTATATTTATATATTATTCATTTTGTTATTTTATTATTTATTTAATTTACATTTTTTAATTATTCATAATTTAATTAAATTGGTTTTTTTTTAATATAGTCATTTGGAGCGACGAAATGAATCGTAATTAATATAACGCACGATGGACGACAGATTCCAACAGTACTCACAAATAAAATAACTATGTATCTAGTCGTTGTAATTAACATAACAAATGATGTAATGGGTCGTTTTGTGTAATGACGCGATAAGTCGTTAGCATCGTGGTCAACATATGCTAACGATAGAAAAGTTTTACCTCGTTACGAACGAGGCAATCGCTTATTAATTTTCACCAACGACGTCAAAAATAATGTCCGATCGTTTCGTCGTTGATTCTGTCGTTATTCCTTGATAACGATGTAATACAAGGTGCATTGCGTCGTTATTTGCCTGTTTTCTTGTAGTGCTATAATGATGCTTATGTGCTCGAAAAAATTCTATGTCCATCGGAGCATCTTAGATGTTATTTCATAGGCCAAAACGTGCCCATACGGCCCTCAGGGCATTGCGATCAAAAAATCTTTTTTTTTCTTTGTTTTAGATTTTTTTCTTGGATTCATTTCCAGGACATTTATATGACCTACAGAAAATTTTTCATGCTTTTCGACGTGTTACCTATTTTTTATGATTTTTTTCATTTTTAAATCATGTTAAAAATGACAACTAACTAAAATTAACGGAAAATTAAAATAAAATAAAATAAAATAAAAAAATTCCGAAAATTTAAAATCCTTCTGGGACCGCTTATTAGTGATGCTTATGTTCTAGAAAATTTTTCATGTTCATAAGAGTATCCTATATGTGATTTTATAGGCCAAACGTGCCAATGCAGCGCTCGGGGCAATGAGTATTAGAAAAAAAATTATTCCACTATTTTGGATTTTTTTCATGGATTCAAGTTTATATAATTTTATGACCTAACATAAAAAATTTAATGTTTTTTCAACGTGTTCCCTATTTTTATGATTTTTTAATATTTTATTCCCATATTAATACGATAACTAACAAAAATTAACGGAAGGATTAAAAAAAAATCTTTCCAGGACCCCTTATTAGTGATGCTTATATACCGGAAAAATTTAATGTCCACTGGAGCATCCTAAATATGATTTCATAGGCCAAACGTGCCCATGTGGCGTATGGGTCGACTGGAGGCTCATTCCCTAACTCAACATTACCTAGAGCCACACCTCCAACATCAACATGATCCCCAGGGGGTGGGGGTGGTGGATTAACGACTCTAGGCCGATCCCGTCCTCGTACAGTAATCAGGGCTGCACCTCTACCTCCCCTAAGTGCTCTCAGAGGTATACTGGAAAACAACAAAACAAATTATGAGATGAATTACTACATACTAAATTACGAATTCACACTTTTCAACTTAATACTAGCAAGTTCTAAAAGTGCAAAGTCTAAGGTTACCTGGTGCCGTTGACCTCGGTCGATAATAGGGACATGGATTATAAAACCAAAACATGAAAACATGCGATGTATGTGGTCTACAGAACCCGTAGGCTCTTATACCAACTGTAATGACCCGACTCCTTTAAAAACACATATTACATTACGCAGCGGAAAACAACCATTTTATAGAAAATTTGTGTGGTTCCATTTATATTTTGAACATGCCAAAACCTGTTTACAACATCCACATCAGAGAAAAATGGGGAATGCGCATTTCCTATGTTTAAGAAAACATAAACAACAACATAAAACGTTTAAAACAAAAAAACAACGCTCTTTCGAGCTCAAAACGCCATATATACACATTTACAAACGACCAAAAGACTAGCATTTTCACAATGCCACAATTCCATGTCCCAGGCTCATCGCACGGTCAGTCAAGCGGCACCACAACCTCTACCCCGACCTCTCCCACGAGATGTACCTGTAAAAAGTGTCGTGTAGCAACATTAGCATAAAGCTAGTGAGAGTAAAATAAAATCAAATGTTTATATGGATCGGAGTCCTTATCAGAAATAGTGTCCAACCACTAAACATCGAGCACATCAACAAATAAGGCTAAATATGTATTTACATTCAGAACTACATGCATAGGGAAGTAAACATAATTGGCTAGGTTAAAGTCAATTTCAGCTACAATAAAATATTTCAAACTTCCCTTGTCACCTCGCGTATAACAACGCTATAGTAACCGTAATTATATTGTCACCATTCATACATAGTCACCGTAGTCACCATTGTCACCATTATTACATGTCACCATAAGTCACCATGAATATAAGTCACCATTAGTCACCATAGTCACCGTTCATACATGTCACCATAAGTCACCATAGTCACCATAAATATAAGTCACCATTAGTAACCATAGTCACCGTTCAAACATGTCACCATAAGTCACCATAAATATAAGTCACCATGTCACCTCGGTTTCTATCTTATTTCCTAAGCACGTAGGATCTTAACTAAGAGAAAACCTAAAGCATACTAGGCTATTTTTCCCTCCTCGTAAATCCCGAGTCTGAATCGTTATTTTCCATCTCTACTTTTAAATCTATTACACCCAAACCACACTTTAGCCCTCAAGTCTTAATACCACACATTGACAAGAATCTCGTCTTATTGCACTTTCCTTAGCTCAAACATACTTTCCACAATATTTTCTTCCTAAACATTCACAACCCTTAACCTCGAATCAACTAATTCGTCAAGTATTCCGAGCCATTAAAACACTAAAGCTCATTTTAAACTCACCTCTAGGATGCGTAGAAGAAACACCGCTCGTTGGACGCATGAACGGTTGCTCGTGGTTCAAACCTACAAAGTAAAATATACAACTAAACATATTAATTTCTAAACCACGAACGAGTAACTAATAGCTAATTTAAACGTCAAAACGTTCCCGGAAACACTATGGAGCTCATGGCCAAGGCAAGAGAAAAGGATCGAGTTTCGGTTTCCGATTAATATTTAAAGAAAACACTTTAAAAAATAACGAAACTCAACTTACGAAACTCTCGGTTTGGAATATTTCAAAAGGCTCGGGTTTTCCATTTGACTTGGGTTTAGATTCAAGACAATAACCTTAACCAAAATGATATTCCCTAACTAGAAATCAACAACCACACCCGAGAAAAACGAATCGAAGCTTAAACGCAAAATCGAGAAAAAGAAAAACATAAAACCCATTTCTTATTTACCTCGTATCTCCCGGATCTAGAACGGATCGACTCGATTGATGGTATGAAATGAAAGCTTGCATCGATATTTTTCTATCGTGACAAGAATCAACAAAATCGGTCAAGAAACGGCGACGAAACCCCGATTTTTCTCTTTTCTTTTACTCACTGGTGGGGAGGGTCCTTGATTTCGTTTTTTTTTTTTTGTGAATTTACTTCCCGAAGGTTTTATTTAACACACACACACACACACACACACACACACACATATATATATATATATATACAGGGGCGGATTTACATAGGGACCAGGGGGGCACGTGCCCCCCCTCAATTTGTTAATAAATTATAAATATATATAAATTTATGCAAATTAATCCATTGTGCCCCAACATGTAATAAATATATAAAATAACGATAATCAGCAACTGATATGTTGTTGGTACATTGGCTGAAGACTTGATTATGCATGTTGCGGAGCCTGGGTTCGAATCACGCCTATAGAAATTTTTGTATAATTTTATATTCTTTATTTTCTTTATAAAATTTCTAAAAAGCATGTAACTTTTAATATTTTAATTTAGTTCAATATATTTATTATGTCTGTTTTCAAAATTTAAAAATCATAATATAATTAAAATTTATTTTATTTTATTACCATTTTTAATAAAAATCTTCATTACTTTTATCCATCTATATAATTATTAACATAAATAAAATGATATTGAACATAAAAAACTATATAGATTAAAATTTAATTTACTTTATTTTTTTAAAATTAAGTATGTCTAATGAATATATATATATATATATATATATTATTTTTAAAGTTGTATTATAATAAATAATTATACATTTTTATATATTGCGTGTTAGGGGTATTTTTAGTTCATTCTTAAAGAAAATTGATACCGAATTGATTAAAAATGAAGAAACTTTGTAAATTGAAAATCGACCACTTATGTGTAACAATAATATATATCGAATTGACTTTGACACATAGGCAGTTTAAAGTATTGATTTTTATAGATTTTATTTGGTTTCGATATAGTTTAGTTTCTATCGGTTTGGTATTTTTAAATCGTGCCCCCCCTGAAATTAATTGCTGGCTCCGCCACTGTATATATATATATATATATATATATATATATATATATATTTTCCAAATGTTCGTTATGTCCCAACTTATAATTCTTTAGTAAAAAGTGTCCCAGTTCTCGTTATTTCGTTTTTCTACACCAATTCAACTTAACTACTTCTAACCTAACTTAAAAGTATTTAATGATCAATAATGGGCCCGCTAATAAATGTTATTACACCCGATTCTATTTAAAAGTTCTAACGGAAATTACTTAACAATCGAACTCGAGCCTAAAATTAAAATACTAAATTAACTTCTAAGTAAAATAAACAATCACCAACCACTATAATTATACCAAGTGAAGCAATAATAATAATAATAATAATAATAATAACAAAAAATTTCACCTCAAAAGTAACGGGACGTTACAGCATATATGTATCGTAGTGGGGTAATAGGGCCACTCATGATACTTGCCAAACTATACGCTTGAAAATATGATCATAGTGGGGTATAAGGCCACTCATGATACATGTCATAGTATACGCTCAACAAATTTAATATATATTAATTATTAGGTTCAACATAGGTTGTAAAACCTAAAGGCTTCATTTATCACTTATCAATTAACCAAACACAAATAATAATTAAATAATATCTGGAAGTCACGATAATCACATAATAATTCTTAGAAAACTAATAAATCATCTCCCAAGTCATACCATAAATCTCACGAAAAATAAACAAACGAAAGATAATCAGTTTAACACTTTAAGTAGGAATTTAACCTACATTATTCGCAAATTGAACTAGCCATTGAGCTCGAAATAACGCTAAAAAAATCTTAATGATGCCCAAGACCTGTGAAAACAATAATACAAGGTCAATTTTACGAGAACTGGACTAACAAGGAAAAAACCGACTCAAATTGAGTCAAATTAGCCTCTAGACCTGTTGAACTAGCTAAACCAGTTCAGTTGAACCAGCTCAGCCGGTCCAACTGGACTGTCTCTTCTTCACAGCAACAGACGCACGAGACAGAGGGAAAACGCATAGGGTTTTCCCTTTTTTATTTAATTAAAATGAAGCAGCAGCTTACCTAACTCGAAGGAAAAACGTCCTACGCTCGTCCTGATTCACACGTAGCGAAGAAACTCACGCAAAATAGCCTCAAATCCGTGTAATTCGAGATGAAAATTTCCAGTTTCTGGTGAGAATTGTAGAGACTATGGCAAAGTTTTAATCCAAATGAAAACCAAAGGAAACTCGTCCAATTTAGCTTAAAATTAACTTGAAAAAAAAAATAGAATAACAAGGCTCAAGCCAAAACGGAATACCTCGCTCAAATCAATGAAAATGGTGAAGCGGGAGACTATTTTATGGCTAGACGAATTTCAGAGTCCGACCAGCTGTTCCTTGCAAAAATAGTGACGTTTATGCTTGGATTCCAATTGAGTTTTTTAATCTAAATGAACAGAAAACAAGGCAGCGAGTTAGCTAATGAAATTAACAAAGAAAACTTGAAAAATTCTTCAATTTTTGGTGATGAACACGACTCCAACGATTGCTTCCAAAACGGCGTGAAAAACATGAAATTAGAGATGTATTGGCAGCATATTACATGAAGAAGGTGATTAATCGATAAGAAACGATAACGAATAATTACCTGGAAGATTTGAACATGAAAAACTATGATGAACGAGTGACAGCTGAGACATAAGTGACGTGAGTTTGCAAATAACTTGGAGTCTAGGATTTTGTGCCTTTTAAAAGAATTTGAGAGCTTGTCAAAAGACCATATTGCCACTAAAACAAATAAAGGAAGTTAAAGGCAAGAACGGAATTCAGGTAATAACTTTTTACTCATAATTCGGAATTGAGCGTAGTCAATTTCGTTGGACTCGTAACGACGCAACCATTACTCAAAATAAAATTATTTAGATCGAAATTGAAGAAAAGACCAAAATACCCTCACAAAAATATCGGGTTGTCAATCATACTACACATCTTGCTCGATACATAAACATATAATTCACATCTTAAGAATTACTTCTTAATAACACATTCACATCCAACTCATTGAGCAACAACCGATAGCATAACATGTATTCATTCACATGCTATTCTCTAAGCAATTACAATATCTTATCGAATGGTAATAGAACTAGCCCCTAATCAGTATATGACTCGATCATGAACTAAGAGTATAAATATTAACAAGCAAGCATGCTCAATCAAGCAAACAACTAAATAAACACATATCAATTTGAGCCATCTAGCTCGTAGCGGTCCTCTTAGTATCGGCCCACTCAATTCCACTTCTCCACCTCCTCATACCTTGGTCCCTTACTATTTACAACCATCGATATCAAACCATCGATATTCATAAATAACCCTTTTCACAAAAACATACAAGAAACCGTGAATCACATCGCTAACACCCCTCTGATTCTTTATGTTCTCACCTTCGCAATCGGCCTCTAAATGAGCTCGCTCGTCTTCTTCCTACAACAAGACGAACCACATTCATTTGCTCTAATGTTAATATATTTACCTCAACCAAAAACACATCAAGCATAACTTGTACCCGGTTGATAGAAAAAGTCCCAAAACTAGTCTATTTTAAGGTGTAATTTTCAGCCAAATAGAGATTTATCAATTATTTATTGGGTGGAACTTCTAAAGTGTTTTTCATGTAGGAAAGACTCATATAACAATCTAAAACTTCAAGATTTAACAACCTTTCATTAATATTCAAGGAAACACAAAATTAGAAAAAAATAAAAGCTTGGGAAACCTCCATTAATGGAGTTTCTTGAAAGCTTACACCTACCCATTGGTTTCCACCCTTTCCCTTTCAATATGTATGATTCCTAAATCTCAACCTAATCATTAAGCATAAATTTCCAGATTTAATAGCCCCTCCATACATGTCATGAAGACCCCAAAGATTCAACAAGCTAAAAAGCTAGAAATACTCCATTTATGGAGGTTTTCGTTTTCCTTTTAACGTTTGAACATCAACTTGACAAATCTTAGGATTGACAAATATCATTCTTTAAGCTTAATTTCCAAAAATTTTACATGGACGAACACTCCATACAAACACATATTAAACACCAAATAAGAAAACTCAAGAATATCCATGAAAACCTTGAAAACACATAAACCTAGGAGGAGAATTGACCTTGATCTTTAACCAATTCCTCTCAAATCTTGTTTGAATCTTCCTAATATGTTGATTACATCATGAATCAACAAGAACCTCTTTGAATTTACTCACAAACACCAAGCTTGGATGAAGGAGAATTGACAAAAATGGAGGTGAAGAGAAAGAAGGGGGGTCACGGTTTGGGGAGGAAGACGAAATAAGAAGTATTGCTTCTTCTTTTTTTTCTTTTCTTTTCTTTTTTTTTTTCATTTATATAATTTCTAATTTCCAACAATTAAAATAGTAACTTAATTATAATTACCCACAACTCCTTCCACCTCCTCATTTTATTTCTTAACTTCTCCACCTCCAACAATTTAAACTAAGCCCTTGCACCTCTTTTCTATTGCTAAAAAGTCCTTGCGCTTAAAACTTTTGCTAACTAATCCTCTTCACCATTGTTAACTATGGTTAACCATTCTTTTTTAGTAAATTCCTCCACCCTTGTTTAATTA
Source organism: Gynostemma pentaphyllum (assembly GCA_028015215.1). Classification (NCBI taxonomy): domain Eukaryota; kingdom Viridiplantae; phylum Streptophyta; class Magnoliopsida; order Cucurbitales; family Cucurbitaceae; genus Gynostemma; species Gynostemma pentaphyllum. Next base: position 16,242,207 of record CM051345.1, read on the forward strand.
CTAATTAACCAAAATACACATATGAATAATTTCCCACACATTAAATCACTATTTAAAATATACCAATAAAAATAAAATTTCCAATTACCTTTACGTCAAATCCTCCTGACCTTACAATGAGATGAAGAAATTTTGATAGATTTTCTCTCCCCAAAACTTTGAGATGTGATCTCTACATTTTTCTATTTCTTTCTCTTTTTCTTCTCTCTTCTCTCTTCGTTTTCTTTTCCCCCTTTTGTTTGTTCTATTAGGGCTCTATTTATTGCCAAATAGAGATAAATAAAAAATTTAGAGATATATTCTATAGATAATTCAAATTATTTTCAAATTTATTATCTCCTATCAAATCAATTAAATCTCTAAGAATTTATCTTGATCTATTTCAAATTATATCTATCTTTGATAATTTCAAACTTCTTTTAAAAATCAATGGTTTATCTCTACAAATTGGATTGAACAACATTTTATCTATAAAATTAAAAGCCAAAAATATTGTCTTTATCTTTTAAAATTAAATCAAAATTCAATTTTCTTCATTTAAATAAATATAGCATGGACAAAATACGGTGTCTACACTTATCCCATAAGTTTGTGAATTAATGTGGTTATCATCTCAAACTTTGGGAACCATCTTTAAGAAATAATCCTTCTAACTTATTTAAGTAAATTTAGACTTAAGTTATTACAAAAATTAAACCTTATAATTCATTTAGATATTCCGGACTTTAGAATTTGGATTTGGAATTTATTTGTTTTATACTACGTATTTTGAATAGCCATCAAATTACACTTTGGAATTTTGTAATATAATTTTAAAGGAATATCACCCTAAATAACTCTTATTAAAAATGTTCCTCAACTTGGTTCATATGAAATGAGAACCAATACTTATTACATAATTCTAAATTAAAACAAATTTATAACTATAAATTACAAAAATATGGTTTTTGGAAGAAAAATATTTTCTTCCCTTTAAACTATAGTAAAATCGGTTATGCGGAAAAACTAGGAAGAATAAGAGTTTTCACTTTCAATAATTGAAATTAGAAGATTTTAAATGAATAACCAAAACTTTTGTATTTATATGCAAAGTAGTCTTCTAATTAAATTAGAAAACTATTAAGATAAATACAAGATAAATGCCAAGAATAAAAAAAATTTATTCCTTATTTATCTTATGTGCCGATTTTATGTGCAAAAAATCAATAAAAAAAAACTAATTTTTTTCTTTGTTTAATTTGTCTTTGGATAAAAATTAGTTTATGGGGTATGGACTCAAATGATATATTTTATAAAGTTAATTCCCTATATTGCACCTCTTTTTCATTATTCCCCAAATGAAATTTTTATAATATAACAAAATTAATTATTTCGTTAAATTTACAAAAGTGCTACTCATGTATTAATTCACTAAATTTGTTCTCTTATTCATTTATCAGTGAATTAAAATATGAACTTTATTAATTCACTAAATTTTCCCACTTAGTCAAATAATTTAGTGAATTAAATTTGATTTTAATTATTTAATAAAATTTCATTCTTCATCAATAATTTATTAAATTAAATTACTACATATAATTGAGATACATCATATTTTTTTAATTCGATAAGTTATTGAATAGCGGTTTTTATTTTGCCCCAAAAAAAATATAAAATCTCAAAGCTTTCTGCAAATAAAAATCACATTCATACCAATATTAATGATTATAAATTCAAAGTACAAATTATTATTTTCATGTAGTTGTAAGATAGTATCAAGATTTTAATTCAATAATTTATTGAACTCAATGTAATAAATAATTGAATGGTAAATCTCAACAACAAGATCCAATTACACATATATACATCATCAACAATTCATTAAAATTTATAACAAACATAAAAAAGAATAAAAAAATATGGCATCTTCATGTGTCACCTCTCATTAGGCCTCCCTTCACATTTTTTTCTTCTCCAATTTACATATACCTTAGCACATGTAAAGTAAGCAACAGTGCAAAATAAAAAGCTTAATGAACTACGTTGCAAAATAAAACAAAAAAGTTTCATTCAATAATTTAGTGAACAATTTGGTATAAATTATTGAATTGTACAACGAAAAACTAAATTGACACAAAAAAGGGACTTGGGATGAAAAACTATTTTAAAAACTAAAATGACAGAGTTTACAAATTTTATGAAAAAAATTTATTCAATAACTTAGTGAGCAACACATTATAAATTATTAAATTGTACAACATAAAATAATTAAATAAATTAACCATTTAATTCAATAACTTTTTGAATTAAAATCATATCTAAAAAGATAAGATATTGTATAAAAGCATTAACATTCTATTACAAGCTTAAGAATAAAAGAAGAGAAGCGATCTTTGATGAAAAGGACAAATACATAAGAAAGACCTAGAGAAAATCAAAATGTCAACACTAACAATTACATTTAAAACACACACAAAAAAAAAACTAAAAACTAAAAACTAAAAAAACTAAAATTAACAAACAAACCTTACACATTAGAACATATCAATATATGAAGTTCATTGATGAATAGTTTTAATTAAAAAAACAGACTTATATCAATTCATATTCCAACAAAGAATCATTTTCTTTGATAAATTTGATTTTCAATCATTTACGACATCTTTTTTTATTTGCTAGCTTAAAAATATCCTGGGGCATCATGTGCCTACAAATGTATTGTCACGAGGCATCATATGCCTACAAAAGTTGTCAAAAGAGCCTCTAATCATATTTTTTACAAACTTTGTGTGCGGGCGATATGGTTTCGTTGGCAATGACAACCTCTAGGGTGGCGTCAAAGAGGCATGCGAGCATTGATGAAATGTTTTGTCCCGGGCCATCAGGTTCCTATAAAAGTTGTCAAAATATCCTCTAAACTTTTTTTCGACAAGTTTTGTGTGTGGGCGACATGGTTTTGAGAGCATCGTGGGTATAAGCAACGTTTCACAATAACCTCTAGGATGGCGTCAGAGGGGTTTGCGAGCATTCATGAAATGTTGTGTCCCACGACATCATGTGCCTACAAAAGTTTTCAAAGTAGCCTCAAATGGTATTTTAGACAAGATTTGTGTGCCGGTAACATGGTTTCGTCGGTATCGTGGGCATGGGCATCGTGACACGACAACCTTTAGGATGTCATCAGAGGGGTATGCAAGCATTCATGAAATCTTTTGTCCCAGGCGATCATGTGCCTACAAATACTATATCACGGGCAATCATGTGCCTAAAATATTTGTCAAAATAGCCTCTAATCATATATTAAACAAGCTTTGTGTGCGAGCGACATGGTTTCATGGGCATGGGAACTGTGCCACGACAACTTCTAGGATGGTCTGTAAAGATTCGAATTTTCTAAAATCTTTAAATCAAAAGTAAACAGTGAAAGACTAGATTTTATAAAAATTTGGCTTGGATCCGTTTAAAATATGAAATCCCTAAACCTGTTTACATGGACCCAAATCAGAGAATTTAAAAACAACAAAAGTACATACTTCATTTTATAACCAAATCAGAGAATATAGACTCGACATAATATACAACAGTCCTTAGGCTCTCATGAGCCATAAAATACAAGTGTAAAGGTAATGACATATGTGATTTTTATCTAGCATTCGTAGAATGCTCATAAATGTGCATGTAAAGTCCATGTCCCAAAAGCCATCCACTTGTTATCAAGCAACACCACCTCCACGACCTCATCCTCTCCCACGAGTACAACTGAAAAAGTTAAAGTGTAGCAACATTAGCATAAAAATGCTAGTGAGAATAAGATGGATGCAAGCACTCCTACAGACCGAATTCCATATCGGAAAATGTGTCCAAAATCCTATCGTGCTCTTTGCTACCCATTCTATACTCCCAAGTACTATGCATAAGAAAACAATCTCATTCTACTATATCATAACTTCGAAGAATAAACATTTAAGCTCGTAACTAAAGTACTGAAACAACTAATTAGTACTAAAGCATAACAAAGTAAATAATAATAAAGTAAATTTCCATTTTCTTTGTGACCACTTTGAAGGGATGATTTACTATTTTAGACGAAATTTATTTAGTAAACTTATTAACATTTAATAACGGATCTATTAACATCATGCAATTTGTGATAAAAACATGTAGATTCATGCTTTAAATTTTCAAAAATTAAAACTCTAAAACTTACAAATCCTTAGCAACACCGGATCTTCTATGCTATATCCCGATCGAAAGCAAAACTGATTTGTGGGAATCGAACCAGAAGAACAATAGAAGAAGAAATTTCTTCTAAATTTTTTCCCTAAGGAAAATCGGAAATTGGGCAAAAACTTGAAAGAGAATTTTCACTTTTCTAATTCACTACAAAACAACTGTCAATTTGCGACCATAAAATTGCGACCAACTGGTCGTTTTTAGGGTATAATGCGACCAAAAAAGCGACAAAAATGGTGGTGGCCAAAAAGCTGGTCGGTCCTGAATTTGGGCGACTGGATAGTCACAAATTTACTACCAAAAACATTTGGTCCAAAAAAGTCAACATTTTGAAAAAATGACCAGATGGTTGCTTAAAAAGTGACCATCTGGTCGTAATTTATGTTGAAGATAAGTGACCATTTGGTCACATAAAAAAGTGACCAACTGGTCGTATTCAATGTGACCAAATGGTCACTTTTGGACTCAGTCAAAATACGACCAGATGGTCGCCTCAAAAGTGACCATATGGCCGTAATTTATGTTGAAGATAAGTGACCAATTGGTCACATAAAAAAGTGACCAACTGGTCGTATTTTATGTGACCAAATGGTCACTTTTGGACTCAGTCAAAATGCGACCATATGGTCGTTTTCTTGAAATCAAATGCGACCATATGGTCGCATGTAAGAATTTTTTTTAAAAAAAATTAAATTTTAATAATTAGTTAATTAATTATTAATTATTTATTTAATTAAGATTTAAATTTAATAACAAAAAATTGGAATTAAAATAAAAAATATATATATCAAACATTCAAAAAAAGTTTTATACAGACGAAAGCATCCTAGAACTACTGCAGAGGGGCGGGGGATGGCGGAGGAGGCATCGATGATGACTGGCTGCCGTCTAGGGATCTGAAGTACGCGGCCAAAGCTGCTGTCACCTGGGCCTCGACCCGTGCCTACATGTCCGCCTCTATCGCAGCGACTCGAGAAACGAAGTCCTCGCGCATAGCGTCCATGTCCGCGCGCAGTAGCTTCTCAACCGGAGAGGGGCCGGAGCTAGTGCTCGCTCCGCTCCGCTGAGACCGGGGCACATCTGCGTAAAGGCGTCGCCCGTACGAGCCAATCCCAGGAACTAATCCATTAGGCCGAACCCCTCCAGCAGCCTCCATGAACGCCTCTCTACGGTCCTCCTGAGTCGGTTCAGAAAATAAAATAGTTTATATATAAGTTAGGAAAATTTTAAAGAAAAAATAATAATTGAAAAAATTATTAAATACCTGAACTGCTTTCGCCTTATCGTCGACGAACGTCCCATCCTTCTTCGTGTGAAGAACGTGGTGCAGCTCATCAGGCGGGATGGGGCGCCCATGCTTCGCTTCCTAACAATATTAAAGATTGAATAATAAAACATAATAAATTAATAACTAATTGAAAATAGAAAACGAGAAAAAAATACGTAAGTAAGAAAACGACTAAAAAAAACTTATCAATCGACGATGGTGCTCGTCATGTGTCCGGGCCCCCGCTGTGTGTTTGGTGGGATTCTTCGCGCGGTTGGCCTTATTCCTGGTTGACACTGCCTTGCCCTCAAGAGTGCTCAAGCTTGCGATAAGCCGCGCGTGGTCCTTCGGGCTCATCCACACGGGGCGGTTTGCTGCTTGATTTCTGTATGCCCGGTACATGAGGTCCTTGAATCGATCCCGGATGTGACTGTCCCATAGGGGGAACAATCTACCGTCCGTGATATCGGGATCGATAACAGGAAACTTGCCCTGAAAAAATTGAAATAAAAAAATTGTTAAAGTAATAAATTTATTTCTATAAATTTCAAAATTAATTAATTATAAAAATAAATTATGTTTTTTACCTTCCAGTTGTCGTACATCCGACGTTTCTCCGTCGTCGGAATCTTCTGCCAGCGAAGGTCGCTGGGTAGAGGCATACTCTGGAGGACCTCGTGAAATTGTTTTGAAACGGTTGTTTGCGGCTGTACTCTGCAAAAACATAAAAATTATTGTGCTATTAGAAACTATTAGTTAACGGAAAAAAAACACTTTGAAAAAAGATTAAATGTTTAAAAATTAAGTGATTAAAACAATAAACAAAATTACTTACGTTATCCCCTTCAATCCGAAGGGTAGAGTCTGCGGCCCGAGACGGCTGCGTGCATGAAGTGGAGGGGCCAACTGGATCTGACCCTGATGCAGACCCGGACGCATACCCTGATGCTAAGCCGAGAGTCGTGGCCAGGGAGTCCTGCGTCAGTCATGGTGTCGCAGACTGGGTCTCAGGGACTGCATCATCAAGCATGGCAGCAAGTTCCGCCTCGTAACCGAAGAGGATCTCCAACTCCTCTGTAGTCATGTCCGCATCATGGGCAGCGGCAGTAGGTGGCTGTGGAGACGCCTCGTCACCCGCGTCGTCACGCTCGTCTGACTGGGGAGGACGTTGTCTGCCCGTCATACTCCTACAACAAAACTAAACTAATTTAATACTAATTACGTAATTAAAATATTGAAATAAATTAAATTAATTAATTAATGAAATAATCTAAATTAAATGGATTAAATAATGTAAATTAAACTAACATAAATTAAGTAAATAATTTAAAATAAACTAATTAATTAATTTGAATTAAAGTAAATTAAAATTAGATTAATTGAACTAGTTAAAGTAAACTAATTAATTAATTTGAATTAAAGTAAATTAAAATTAAAGTAAACTAAGTAGTGAAGAATTAAACTAAAATTAATTAAATTAAAGTAAAATTAAGTAATGAAGAATTAAACTAAATTAGATTAATTGAACTAAAATTAATTAAATTAAAACTAACATTAATTAATTAAAACTAAAATAAACTAAACTAAGTAATTAATAAACTAAACTAAGTAATTAATTAAAGTAAACTAAGTAATGAAGCTTTCAATTTAACTAACATTAAATTTAACTAACATTAATTAAATTTAACTAACATTAATTAATAAAACCTAAACTTAACGAAACTAATTAATTAAATTAAACTAAATTAAAATTAGATTAATTGAACTAAAATGTATCAATTAATTAAAGTAAACGAAATTAGATTAATAAACCGTAAGTAAACTAAGTACTTAATTAAACTAAATTACATTAATTAAACTAAAATTAATGAAATTAACAACATTAAACTAAACTAATTAAATTTAAACATAAACTAAAAATAACTAAAAACAGAAACAAAACTAACCTCGTAATAGAAACCGGGATTGGAGGTTTAGGGTGTTTAGGTTTTGAGTAGGAACGGGGAACAGGAACAGGGAAAAAACAATGGGGAACGGAACGGGGGAAAGAGAGAAAAGAAAGAAAAAAGAGAAAGAAAAAGAGAAAGGAAAGGAAAAGAAACGGGGGGGAGGGAATCTGATCTGATTTTAAATCAGAATTTGCGACCAACTGGTCGCAAATATGTAATAATGAAAAGAAACGAAAGGTCGCGCGTGCTGGGGAAAATGCGACCATATGGTCGCATTTTCAGAGATATTTGCGACCATCTGGTAGCATTTATTGAAAAAGCGACCATTTGGTCGCCCAGTTACCATTATCAAGAACAGCTGTCATATCATGAGTCCCATCAATAATTGCGACCATCTGGTCGCAATAATGAAATTTACCGCCAAATATTGCGACCAGATGGTCGTAATGTTTAAATTCACCGCCATAAATTTCAAGAGAATTTAAATTTACCGCTCATATTTGCGACCATATGGTCGTAATCTGATTTATTTTTTTTTAAAAATATAATTATAATTTTCCAAAAAAGCGACCACTTGGTCGCCTTTCCCTTCTAAATTACTACCATGTGGTCGCAAATATTAATATAATTTTTTTTTTAAAAAAAATTGGGTTACTTTGTGGAGTTTTACTCTGTTAAATTTGGTTACTTTCTGATATTTAGATAGGAAGGGAACTCTTGTTTCCATGTTGTTATATTTGATCATAGTGCTTCTGAAATCCAATATCCAATCAAGGAAAAGAAAGTGATGTTTAAAAGTGAGCAGACTGAAGATGATGATGATTCTGTCCAAATATTTGACCATGTGGTCGCAAATATTAATATATATATTTTTTTAACCATTCATTGAAAGAAATAGTTTTAATTAATAAACACATTACACACATTGAATAATCAAGTTAATGAAATATCTCATTCATCATCGTCTCCAACAAGTCCGTCACATAAAGTCTTCTTCTCCTTCTTCTTCTGTTTCTTCATCGGATTCATCGTCTCGAATAAATTCAGCATCAATGTCACGTGCGTGAGAAGTGGAAGCATTTGTATCATCATCATCATGCAATGTTATCGTCCCATCGTTCAAAGGACGAACAAGATTCTGCATTCGACCATCGTCGATTGCACGACATCTTATCTCATCTTCTTGAAAAGCAACAACTTCCTCTCGCATGGTCGTCTTTCTCGCACAAGTTTTCTTCTACCTGGCGTGGTTTAACTTTACAAACAACTAACCAATCTGTCAGATCTCGTCTATTAATCGGATAGTTCAGGTAATAAACTTGAATCACCTGTGAAGCCAGGACAAACCTATCAGCGGTGCACATATGCTTAGACTTGTTTACCTCAACGATTTGTAAATGATCAATCTTAAGGACTCCGCCTCGTCTGGTTGTATCGAACCAAGTGCAGTTGAACACAACAATGCGTTTTAGGGTCGAACTTGCGTATTGAATCTCAAGAATCTCATCGATTACTCTGAAGTAATCGTCTTTGTTTGTGCCGAACACGTGACCTTTTATGCAAACACCACTGTTGTTTGTTGCCCTGTTCACTGAATGCGCATTCGTTTGAAATCTGTAACCGTTACCGATGTATCCACCATACAACCTTGCTATCCGTCCAGGTCCCTTTGCCAAAGAAATGATGCGAGGATCATCCACCGGTAATGTAAGGGAGTCAACCTGTGTCATTGTTCACATACAGTAATGTATTAGGATGATAGTAATTTTTTCAATAAAATGCCACGGTTTTTTTGATAATTTAAAATAACTCACGTATGCACTGAACCAAGAACGAAACTTGTTGTCGATTATTGACACCTCCTCGGCGTCTGTAAGACCAACTCGTGTCATTCGAACGTATACGTTTAGAAATAATCTGTATGTTACAAAAATATTTAGCAAATAGTTTGTTTATGCGATGGAATAATGTTAAGTTACAAACTCACTCTATGTTAGGCTCGATCTCTGCGCAGTAGCATAACACGTATGTCTGCATTACGTGATACTCGGAATCGGTCAAAGGCCTACGCACTGATCTTCCAACTGTCATGCCAGGTTCCGTAAAAACCGGCAAGTCGTTCATGTCAACACCTTCAAGTAAATTTTTGACAACGTTTCGTTTCGCCTGTCGAAACTGCTCTGCAATGTGTTGATCAAAGTAGTATGAACAAAATGTGATAGTCTCTTGCGTCAGGTACGCACTACAGATAGATCCTTCTACTCGTGATCTATTTCCAACCATCTTTTTCAACCGACGTAAGTACCTGTGGGTACAAAACATAATTAACATTCGATGATCACTGTACTAATTCATACGCGTACATTACAAAATAACTGTGCTTACCTTTCAAAGTGGTACATCCAGCGGTAATGTACGGGACCCCCTAAGAATGCCTCGTATGGAAGATGCACTGGAAGATTCTCCATGGAGTCAAAAAAGCCAGGTGGGAACATTCGCTCCAACTTACAAATAATAACTGCGATCTCTGAACTCATTGAAGCGACGGTAGCTTCCGTCAGCTCTGTACATGTCAAGTCCCTGAAAAAAGCACTCAACTGGGCAAGCGGCTCCCAATGTCTATTCTCTAGGAACGGTCTGAATGCGACGGGCATCAATCGTTGCATGAATATATGACAGTCGTGGCTTTTCATCCCGAACATGATATGTTTTTGACTGTCTATACACCGACTCAAATTCGAAACGTATCCGTCCGGGAATTTGATGGATTTGATCCACTCAAATAATGTTTTCTTTTCATCCGTCGTCAACATGTACTTTGCTTTTGCGTAATTATCATTATCGTCAGGCTCAAACTCAGGACGGTCACATATCTCCCGTATATCATAACGTGCCTTCAGATTGTCCTTCGTTTTTCCCGGAACGTTCAAAATCGTATTGAAAATGTTGTCGAAGAAATTCTTCTCGAGATGCATTACATCAAAATTGTGTCTAATAAGTAGATCTTCCCAATACGGTAGATCCCAAAAAATACTCCGTTTCTTCCAACCCGTGTTTTTTCCAGCCGCATTGTTTGCACTCTCTTCACCTTCCACGGTAAACTTCTGCATCCCTTTAGCATCTATACCGTGCAGAATCTGTCTTCCACTATACATGGTCGGGGGGGTTTGTTTTCTTATTCATCGACCGTTCTTCCAGTCACTGCCGTTTGAACGGAAAGTGTGATTCAACGGCAAAAATCGACGGTGACAGTCAAACCAACTAGTTTTCCGACCGTTTCTTAGATAAAATGCATCTGTGTCTAGCATGCAATGTGGACATGAGTATGTCCCTGCCGTACTCCATCCTTTAAGAGGAGGAGATTGAGGTTCACACAATTAACTATACTAACTAAGGAAAGCAATAACAAAAGCTAAACACAGACTCAAAAATGTATATGAAAGCAATTAAAGATCAACATACCTGACAGCATTGAATATGTAGGGAAGTCACTGATCGTCCAGATTAACGCGGCGCGCATCAAGAAATTTTGTTTATTTGAAATGTCGACGTCATAACACCGTCAGTTCACAACCTTTTCAACTCTGCAATAAGTGGTTGCAAATACACATCCAGTTTTTCTTTTGGACTTTTCGGCCAAGGTACAATCACTATTAGAAAAATCACCGGGTCTCGCATGCACATCGAGGGAGGCAAGTTATACAGGGTTACCATGACTGGCCAAACTGAATATTGTGCCCCGGATGCCCCGAACGGGTTGAAGCCATCTGTTCATAAGCCCAATTTGACGTTTCTTGGATCTTGTGCAAAATCCGGATGACAATTATTTAAATGCTTCCATGTCGCAGCATCTGAGGGATGTCTCATAACACCTTCCATGCCGCAGCATCTGAGGCTGTGTTTCCCTTGTTTGTATCTTGGAAGAAAACAGAATTTGCAATGATGCAGGTCCTCATCCACATCCCAATAAATCATGCATCCGTTTTGACACGAATCTATTTTCTCCACGGGTAATTCAAGTCCCTCCACTAGCTTTTTCGTGTCGTACAAACTGTGGGGCATATTATTTTTCTCTGGAGCGCATCGACGAAACCACGAAGCAACCGCATCAAATCCTCTACCCGGTATGTTATACTGCGCCTTTATATTTAAAAGTTCTGTAGCAGCAGCAAGTTGACTTACCTCACACCCATCGTATAATGGTCGGCTGGCTGTCTTTAGCATCTCGTGCATCTTACGTGCTTCTGGATTCATTTCCTCTTCTACAACCCGTTCATCTTTGTCTACGTTTAAACTTTCACGGAAATTTTCATTGCCCCCATACCCTGCACCATCAATTATCATTTGCTGCATCTGACTATACTGTTGTTCATCATTTCGTTCTTCGTCAACAACCTCTACATTCGAGCTGCTACCTTCGTATCATCTTGATTCCTGTAATGTAGCGTCGAACATTTCCTGTGTTTCCCCCGTAAACACCCAGTGATAATAATTCTGCACAAACCCCCAAGTATAAAGATGCAACTTCAACTCTGTAACCGGTATGATTCTCCTATTGTCGCATTTCCTGCACGGGCAACGTAGCTTTCCACCATACTTTTCATAATAGACAGTTGTCATGCAAAACTCAACAAACTGTTCAACCCCAGCCACGAACTCATCGTTCAAATACCCGTCTATCAAACGAACATACATCCACTCTTTCATTTTCTTTTTTCTTAATGCTAACAAACAATGGGTGGATGGGTTTTTATAATGGACTCCTCTGCTCATTTGCGACCAGATGGTAGTATTTTTGCTACCACCTGGTCACAGTTTCCCGCCAAATTTTCCCACCATTTTCCTCACTGCCCCGGGTCACATCAAGTCAGAATTTACGACCACATGGTCACTTTTTTGGTGACCACTTGGTAGCTTTTATCCCATCAAATTCTTTATCAATTATTGGTTCCATAAAATCACATAATTTGCGACCATCTGGTCACTTATAATTGTGATCATTTGGTAGCTTTCTTCCCTCCAATTATAAGCTACCACTGCTCACTTTTAGGTCACCAAAATTGTGACCATTTAGTCACTTTTAATTTTGACCATTTGGTAGCTTTCTTCCCTTCAATTATAAGCTACCACTGCTCACTTTTAGTCACCAAAATTGCAACCAGTTAGTCACTTTTAATTGTGACCACTTGGTAGCTTTCTTCCCTCCAAAATTACGCGCCATTTTTTGCTACCAAGGCATATTTTAGTCACAAAAATGCGACCAGAGGGTCTTTTTTTAGGTGACCATCTGGTCGCTTTTTTCGCGCCATAAATTCGCGCCGTTTTTTAAGACTACTTCTGCTTTTGGTCACAATCTGGTCGCAAAAAAAGTGACCAGATGGTCACTTAGAGTCAACCTTCAAAGAAAGTGACCAGGTGGTCACCATAAAACTACCAATTTTTTTTGTCGCAAATTTCTGGTCGCATTTTGACAGTTTTTTTGTAGTGATTAAAGTGAGAAGTGTATAAAATATGAATCTCAATGGTCATATTTATAGGAAAATATGATATCTAATCTAATTAGATATGCTTATCTCCTAATTATTAAATATAGAAAAGATAAATAATAAAATAATTATATATATATGTCACCTTTGACCACGTCACACGCTGAAGCCAAATAACATATGTATATATATATTTTTTATTAACTTTTTATTCTTTGACTTTTCTTTATTTAATTATTATATATGTATTTAAAATTAGAAATAATTAAATAATAATTTCTAATTAAATACATTTAGTCAAAAAATAATATATTAATTACCATTGAATTGTATTCAATTAATTAATTATTTTGGGCCAAAAAAAATTTGTTTCTTAAACCAATTGTATTTAATTCTCTCTAATATTTATTATTAAATTAAATAAACTCATTATTTAAATAATTAATAATATTAACATAAATTCCAGTTTAAATAATTTATTTATTTAAACAATTAATTTTGCCTTAAAATATTATAATTGATAATGTTATATTAATTTCCATTTAAATAAACTCTTTATTTAAACAATTAATATTTTATCAATATTAATAATATTAATATTAATAATATTAATATTAATTTTCATTTAAATAATCTCATTATTCAAATAATTAATATTGCATAATTTTAAGTAAAATCAATTACTTAAATTATTTGTTCTTTCAAGTTAAATTAATAACTTAGTTTTGCTACAACGATATTTGGGCTAGCATAGGGACCCGATGGACCTATAGATCATGGGCTTAATAATTAGTCAATTAAGTAACACATAATCAGTTAATTACTTATTATTTAACTATGAATAATTCCACTATAAATTCATAGTTGAACTCCCCTCACTATAGATGAGTTATGTCCATTTAGTTTATCTTTATTTATATCTATGATATATCCTTCACGTGGAACCCTCATAATTATAAGTGGATAAATTTACCGTTTTGCCCCTGTAATTACCGCTTTATCCTTGTGTTCCCGCTGATTCTCCAATGAACTTTATCTTTAGTCCAACTAAAGATAATATACTTCTGTGATCAATAGAAGTCGTGGCGCCACTTGTTCATGTCTCGAATCAGTACATCAAGGGAGTTTTCTAAAGTTCCTAAAATCTTTAGGTATCGCACTGATACCGTTAATTTTATAGGAAAGTTATGAATTCCATCTCGTGAAAATGAGTTCCCAGCTACTTATCTAGCCATGTTCCCAAAATAGGAGTGTATTGAGCGTTCTTTCAGATCCCTCTCAACCATGTGAATCAAAGAACATAACTCCACAAATAGGAGTCCGAATTTCACTCAGGATTGAGATCTATCACGGTTGATAAACTTAGTTTGATATTCGATTATTTCTCGTAAATGGTACTAATGAGAAATTTGATCGAACATCGTGGTCCTGTCTTATACAATCAACATTGCATATGATACTTCCATTTCATGTCTCCCACATGAATGATCAGGATTAGATCATTTGTCTATAAAGAAAATGTGAAGCTATCAACAGTGTTACCAGGATAAGGTTCCCAAACGTTATCCATTTACTGTAGACACTTTTAAGTTACTCATCTCGACTTTAATCCTCTCGTATGACTCACATACTAAGTCGTGATTTAATAAGAGTAACTTAGTGTTTACTATTTGAATGTTTGATAGTAATATATTTCCATATATTCCTAATTTCGTCAATGGAATCAATCTAGATAATAAAAAGAACTTATGTTTATTTATTTAATTTATTCGAAATAGATTATTATAATTAAATAATTACAAGTTCTAGGACACTATTCCTAACACACTTTGTCATATTTCACATTTCAAACCGTGACCACATTGTCACCTCTCACATTTCACACCGTGACCACATTGTCACCATTTACATATCACACCGTGACCCACATTGTCACCAATCACATACCACACCGTGACCACATTGACACCAATCACATTACCACACCGTGACCACATTGTCACCAATCACATTACCACACATACCACACCTACCACACCTACCACACATACCACATGATGATTCGTTTTTCATTTCCACACATACCACGCCTACCACACATACCACATGATGATTCGTTTTTCATTTCCACACATACCACGCCTACCACACATACCACATGATGATTCGTTTTTCATTTCCACACATACCACGCCTACCACACATACCACATGATGATTCGTTTTTCATTACCACACATACCACGCCTACCACACATACCACATGATGATTCGTTTTTCATTACCACAAATACCACGCCTACCACACATACCACATGATAATTCGTTTTTCCACGTGTATCATAACGCCACACGTACTACTCCCCTTTGGTAGTACTAATTAGAGAATCCCATCGCTATAATTACCAAACTAACTCAAATCCACATGATGATTTCTCTCCAAAGTTTCCCTTAATTACCTTATAACCACTCAAACAAATGGAGTATACTAATACTCTTTTCCAATTTTTGGAAACACAATTCTCATTGAGTATACAACTTAATCCACAAAATCAACCCTCCTTAAACAACACCAAAAGTTAACTAATTTATTTCCTTATGCACTTTCCTCATCTCCCAACTACATCCAATCTTGGATAAGTTCTAAAATCTAGTAACCCTCTTAACCCCGATCAAACATGATCGTCATGCAACCCGGAAACATAAAAGTAATCACAATCATTTTAAACTCACCTTATAAAAGAAGTCAACTCCAAATCACCGGTTGACCAATTTCACGATCGATGCACAAAACCTATAATTCAATTACACCTAAATTATATTAAATTAACAAAATGAACAATGATTGTCACGTTATTAAAATAAAGGACAAAACAGTCCGGGAATCCTCCCAAGAAGCCCATGCCCCAAGGGGAAGAGGGAAAAGGAGATGGTTTTCCGGATTTTAAACACTTTAGAGGCGTTTCGGGTACTTTAGAGATTAGTACCATCAATGGGTAATCATGAATTAGGGTTTTGAACAAAAGTTCAATCCCGAAAGATTTAGAAAAACCTAAAAACATAACATTTAAAATAACCTAATCATCATCAAATATGAGAAAAACTAACGAAAAGGGTTTTTGGCTCAAACCTGATTCTAGGGTTTAGGATCGAGGGTGTGCTTATGCCAGACAAATCATGCAACCTTGTGCACATGATGTATCTACCTCTATTGGCGGATTTTGAGATGGCGGGTAGATACAGTTGGGGTGGAGCGTGTCTTGCATGGATGTATAGACAGTTGTGCAAGGCAACCCAATGTGAGGCGATGGAGATTGTTGGCCCCTTATTACTACTTCAGGTATGAGCTTGGGATAGATTCCCGTGTATTGAACCACTCGATTGAGTCAAGTGGCATTGGAGGATCGTCCATTGGCTTTTTGGTATATTACATGAAATCTCTTATCAACTACTAAATTATTTAAATTTGTATACGTATACTCATTATACCTTCAATTGTAGGTGGCAGGATGACTTTCGTACGACCGATTCTTTGACACATGTACTAGTAGAATATCATTACATGCTGGATCAATTACAACCAGACCAGGTTAGACTATTTAACATTTGTATTCATATATGTATTTAGTTCATTTCAATGTATTAAATTTGTTCTTTTTTTTTTTTATAGATTGAGTGGGAGCCATATCGGGACATTATGTCATCATTACCTGCATATTGTCTTAATGGGCATGGCGTCTGGCGGACTCGAAGTCCCCTCATTTATTTTTTTGTCACGGAGTGGCATTTTTCGGATTGAGTCATGAGACAGTTTGACATGATCCAGCCGACTCCTATTTCTTGCTTTACTGATCCCACACTCCATGGATATGATCTATGTGGACGTCACGCAGACAGTTGGATTGTTTTATTGCATGACCAATTGGCCTATTGGGATGCTCGCATGGATCATATTATTGAGGGTCAAATGGTCGATGCGTACACCACTGTTGAGCATGGGTACTTCTTGTGGTGCTTTGCGATTACAAGGCACTTCATTACTCGATACGGGGCGTCATTATCCCAAGTGGTAAGTTTTTTAAGTTATTAATTTGAATTATTTCAATAAATTATCTTATTTGATTGATATATTATAATTATTATATTATCGTTGCTTTCAGACCGAGGTTGTACAAACTCTAGAGGACCCCATTTTACGTGCAAATATAATGGAGTACTTAGGGTATTTGAGGACTAACCGGGTACGACATGAGCATGGTCATGCGCCTACTCCTCACATAGGTCATCCACGTGCAAGAAGAAATGATGCTTCTGCCCCTCCGCAACCTCAGGATCATGCTTTTGATCCTACAGATTTTGATTTACTATTAGATTATATGAACCCTCTTTCTACCCCCATCAGGTGCAGGACCATCTACATTTACACATTCATTAGATGCGAGTCCCTCTAGCACACCATTTACCATGACATTATCACGTTCATCGGGTGCGGGTTCCTCTAGCACGCCATTTACCCCATCGTATTGTATGATTCCTACACCCAGTTCATCATTCACATCCTTCCAGCAGCATGCTCGATATGAGATAGATATACCACATATTGAGGCAGATGCACCTCATATTGATGAGCCAGTGAGTCACAGACTGGTGAAGCGACCACGTACTCGAGGGCGAGGAGCTTGTGGATAGTACAAGCCTCCCCATCCAGCGTGTAACCGACAAAGACCTCCATGTGGGACCGGGGGCCATCGTTAATCATTATTATTTCATGCACTAGTTGAAACAAGTTTTGTACTTATTACATTTCATTTCAACCATCCATCATTTGAGTTCATATATTTTTAAAAAAATCAAACGAAACAATTTTTCTAAAGTCATTTTATAATTTTAAAAGAAAAACAACACTAAAATCGAGTTTAAAAAAAAAACGAAACATGTTTCTAAAGTAATTTTTTATAATTTAAAAAAAAACAACAACAACTGAAGACGGTTTTAAAAACCCGTCTTAAGGTAAAAAAAATTGGACAACAAATAAAATCCGACTTCTACTTTAATTTTCCACTTTTCCGATTTACTTAACCACGTGTCAATGACACGTCAGACTCGGGACTTGAACACCGGATTTCAAGTTGCCAGCAAGATGAAAACGGGTTTTGAACCCCCGACTTCTAAAAAAAAGGACATTTCCCTAATTACTTCAAACTTTTGGACATATACTTTAATACTTCAAAATAAGGGCGGAGTATATCCTCGTGATATTCCATAAATATGTAAATGCTATCTAATTTCTTGAATTGTGGCAAAACCAACATTCACACACTTTAAACAAGGACATGAAGTATTTCCATTATCATTCAAAACCGTCCCCACAACCTCTAAAAATAAACTCACCACATCAATATACTCTTTACGGAATCTATCATTTAGATCCATCCAACTCCCATCGTCATTCAACCTATTTTAAACAAAACAATCCCAAGTAAATTCCATGATAAAGTTCTACTCCTCAATGTACCCCTTAAACATACAAACTATGTAAAAAATAAATATATACATATTTTGAGACAACTAACATTGCTGCAGGATAGCCGTCTCCCATGACATTCAAAACAATATACAAAAAACAAAAAATTATATCAACACATGCAAACCTAAGCAAAACATAACAACATTAAGACATGTTTTGAGGCGGCTAACTTTGTTGCAGGATAGCCATCTCCCAAAACATAACGAAGTTAAAATATAAAAGGTCAGAAAACTAACCTGGATCCTGACATTTGTATAATATGCTCACGAAAGATCCACAAATATTATCTGTTTCAATTTATAATTAAATACAAACAAAAAAACTGTAACGTTCCATTATTTTTGAAGTGAATTTTTTTTATATTTAATTTAATATTTAATTAATTAATTTATTTATTTTAATTAAAGTACTTAGTTTAATTTTAAAATTAGAAATTTAGAATTTAGTAACTAATATCGTCCGAAAACCATTTTAATCGTTTTATTAGCATAAATTAATTGTAGTCATACTAAAAAATTATTAACGAGCACCCGGAACAAGCTTTCTTAAAGAAAATAAAAGGAGGGGCAATATCGTCTTTTACCAAAATATCTTTATATATATCCACTTCATATTTTCAAAGATAATGATAAGAAAAAAAAAAGGAAAGGAGGAGTGGAAAAAGATGGCAAAACCCGTAGCTTAGAGAGAAAAAAAGAGGAGAGAAAGAAATTGTCACATCGGCTTCGTTTCTCGACCGTTTTCATCGTGCCTTAGCTCGTTGGAAAGCTCTCGAGATGTACTTTCTACCCATCCCATCAATCGAGCCAATCCATTAAAGATCCAGGAGATACAAGGTGAGGAAGAAATGGTTTTTTTTTCTTTTTTCCAATCTTGTATGCAAGCCTTGATTCGTTTTTCCCGGGTGTTGTTTGTGAATTCTAGTTAGGAAAAATCACTTTGGATGAGGTTGTTGTCTTGGACCTAAACCCAAGTCGAATGGAAAACCCGTTCCGTTTGTTTTTCTCTCACTTAGTGATGGCTAGAGTCTTTAGTTTGTCATTGTTTTGTATTTTACTTAATTTTTTGGGAATCAAGTATTGTGTAAAACCTTAAATCACGGTTACCCATTGATAATTCGAACCTCCAAAGTACCTAAAACCAACCCGAAACACCTCTAAAATGCCTAAAAGTCGAAAAAACCAAACTCAAACCTCATTTTCTCTTCTATGGACGAGAGCACCATAAGGCTAAAAACTGGGTTTTTCATCGTTTTACGCATTTAGATGTCGATGGATCAATTTCAGGTTAATTAATGTTTATTGGATGTAACTTATTTGTAGGTTGGTAATTGCTCGCGTGGGATGTACCTCGACACTTTTTTAGTTCGATTTCAAGTCTAAGGTGAGTTTAAAATGGAAGTTAGTAATTTTATGAATTAAGTTTCATTACGATTTTGTTGATCGAGGTTAAGTGACAAAACAATCTCCTAGGAGCAAATACTTATTGGTTGGTGACTTTAGACTCGGAAGTGAGCGGAGTGACCTTGGAGTTTGTAGTGAATTTGGGTGGAAAGACAAGTTTGAGTATATTTGGAAGTCTTGTATGAAAAAATTGGAGAATTTAGGTAAAATTGGAGAGTTTAGATGAAAGTGGAAGTTTAAGTTACTTTGAGTAGTTTTAGATCAAAAGTAGCTTAGAGGTTATCCTTATGAGTATTAAAGATTATAGAGATTTTGAGATAAAGTTGGAAATTGAATTTACTTTAGGTGGTTTGACCAAAGTAAAGTAAAGGAAATGTTTCAAAGTCAACTCGTGGTTTATGGTAATGGCTTGGGAATTATTTTTGGGATTTAAGGTGATTTATTGTCATTTGTGACATGATGAAGTTAAACATCGTTTTTGCTTATTTGGGAGTTATAAGACTTCGTGGAATATGGCATCAGTGATGATATTGGTTAGTGTTTTTACAAACTTATTACCTTGTGTGAGTAATAAGGATTGTATTTTATTATGATAATAATGTGGAGTATGAAAGTTCTAATGATAATAAGGTTTGGTGTGGATTGTGGTAGTGTCGTTGAATATGGAATCATGATGATAGTACGATTGAAGTACTCGGGTCTTTGGTAAGAGGCAACACTTTAAGTACAAAAGATAAGCATGTTATTGAGTGTAATTGTAGTATGATTGTATTGTTTGTTAGTTGATTGTGTTGAGGTGCTCATTTAATGAACCGATTTATAGATATATGTGTAGTCCATGGATGAAAGAGGCTATGGGCGTCACTATATCAGGATACTTATGGATAGGTGTAGTCCATGGATGAAAGAGGCTATGGGCGTCACGTATCAGGATACTTATGGATATACGTGTAGTCCATGGATGAAAGAGGCTATGGGCGTCACTTATTGGGATACTTATGAATATGTGTAGTCCATAGATGAAAGAGGCTATGGGCATCACATATCGAGATACTATGTGATATGATATTGTGATATAACAGATTCATAGATGAAACAGGCTATGAGCGGGTGTTATATGGCAAGATTGGCAGATAGGTCGAGTTCATATAATGAGCATCCCAGCTTGTTTGTTAGTGGTTACGTAGTTACATGCTTGTCCTTTGTACAAGTGTTTGGTTATCGATGGAAATACCTTATGTGGTAACATGTGGCAACATATGGTAATCCGAGATTTGGTGGAATGTGATCTATGGTGTTTGGATTTCGACGGTAATACTTTATGTGAGAATTGGGTAAGACCGTACGTGTTAGTATGTTGATGTTGATCCATACAGTACCACGTTACGATGATACGTGATTTGGTAAGACCGTACATGTTAGTATATTGATGTTGATCCATACGGTAACACGATATGATGATACGTGATTTGGTAAGACCGTACGTGGTAGTATGTTGATGTTGATCCATATAGTATCACATTACGAGGACACTTGATATAGTAACGTCGTATATGTTAGTATGTTGATGTTGATCCATACTGTGACGACCCGTCACTTTTAATATTTACATTTACTTTTACTTGCATTTGAAACCACTTTCATGTTCATATTGCATAATCGATTATTTGGAGGAATAATGAGACAATGCATAAACTGTGTGACGACCCGACACTTTTAAATAAATTAAATTTAGAAAACACAGCGGAAGTCTTTTATTTTAAGAAAAATTGGCGTGGTTATGTTTGAAAGTTGGCTAGCCAAAACCTGTTTACATCCTAATTTTTCAAATCTAATAAAATCACATGGAACAATAAGTCCCAATCAGGAGTTCAAAGATTTAATATCATAAAACCATAACCATAAGCTCTTATGAGCTAAATACAACATATAAGTCATTAAAGTCTTTAAAGTTCTAAAAAAATAATTACATAAACTTTACGACAAATGAGTCCATCTCGAGGTCAACATCCCTCGATCACGCAACACCATCTCCTCTCCCTCGACCTTTGGCCAGGGCATTACCTAAAATTTTTGTAATATCATGAGCTAACAAACTAAGTCCAGTGAGAATAATAAGAATAAAAAGTAAAAATAGACCTCAAACTCGTATTCCGATTTGTGTCCAATTTACCTGACACAATCAATCCTAAAGTTCTCCAAACTTTAGGTAAATTCATTCTAAATTTTCCAAAGGATGATATTACTAACACTCGTAATCAAAAACTCATCCATTAACTTATTACGACATAAATAAGAAAAGTAAATAAACTTTACATAAATATAAAACATCTCGATTCTCTATTTCATTGATCATAAACATGAATGCATGAGAGCATCCCGTAGGACTTCGCATTTGCCCTTATGCATGAATGAAGATAATAGGTACATCACGTAGGATACCCATTCAACCTTATGCATGAGAAGTAACGAGTACATCCCGTAGGATACCCATTCAACCTTCTTTCTTAGTTTTACTTTCTTTTCTTTTTCTGAAGGTGCTGCGGACACTACCCGTAGGCTCCAACATTCTTCCCTTCCTTTCATTTTCAATGAATGATACGAACACGTTATGGTGCAATATGATGCCCGCATATCCTTGTAAAGGTAAATAAGTAAAGTGCGGAGTTAAAGTAGTTGATGCAAGCATAAAGTAAAGGGGCATAAAGTAAAAGATATAAAGTAAATGACATAAAGTAAAATAGATAAGCATTTCGAATGAACGATATGTAAATCGAACTCAGCTACATTAATAAAAGTATAACCATAATTTAAACGATCAACCTATACCTTCCAGGATTCTAAACTTCCAATATAATCCGAGGTTCTATTAACCGTTCTAAAAACAAGTTGGATCTTTTAACTTCCAATGATCCAACCTAAGCTTCGAAACGAATCTAACTTAGAATCTTCTAAGATTCAATACTTTCCTCGAGAACTCCTAAGTTCTCACTTAAAGGATTAACTTCTAATCCTAAGGGCACTAACTCACATCCCTCTAATCTTAGATTCGGATTCTAGTCTTAGTTTCAATTCTACAAACCATTATACTTATTTGCTTTCTATAGTTACTTTACATTCTAACTATTCTCACCTTAAAAGAGATGACTTCGCTCCTAAGTCCGGAAGAGCGATCAAGCGAGTGGTTCGAAATCACCTACAATTGAATTATCTTACACAATCAATAAAAATTACTAACTATCAATCAAACAACAACCTAACATACAAAACGACGAAAATCCATCAAACCCCCATAAAGAGGCTCTCGGCCTTCACAAAGAAATTAGGCCTCGGGTTTGGTTTTCCGGCTTTTAGGCAATCTAAAAGTGTTTCGAGTTGGTTTTAAGCAAATTTGATATTCCCGATTTCAATGGGTATCGATAAATAGGGTTTTTGAACAATATGCCCTTTCCCGAAATGAATTTAAATAAACATTATTTCACTAATTTATAACCCATAATTAAACCCAAAAAGGTAAATTTCAAACGAGAAGGGCTTCGACTGAAACTCGGTTTTAGGGTTAAGGGAAAGTCAAGTAATAGTTACCCAATAAGTTTTCCATCAACATTCAACAACAAAATTGGAAGGGTATGAGAGTTTTGGCCAAGAACTCAAAAGCTTGAATCAATTTCCATGGAAACACTATGAGAATTCGAAATCTAGGGTTTACCTTAGAGAGTTGGAAACATTCCAAGAGTTGAAAGGGTAGAAAGGTCTCGGCGAGAGCTTTCCAACGCATCCGAAATCACGGAAAACGGCCAAGAAACGAAGCCGGGGCGACACTTTCTTCCTCTTCTCTTTTCTTCCTCTTGTTGCTCGGGTTTGGAGAGAAAATTAATGAAGAAGATGAAGTTTTTTGGTCAATGGAAGTCAAAGAAGATATTAATAAGAGGTGAATAGTGTTTGGATAGTTTTTTAAGAAATCGGAAATGACGGTTGCGTCCTTTTATGACTTTTGACTTCTAAAACGAAACCCGATGATCTTAAACTATCCCAATGGTGATTAATAATTATTAATTGGCCCGTTAATAATTATTAATACCATTAAAATGAAAATAAACTAAAAAGGTAATTAAAAGAACTTAAACCGAAATAAACTACTAAATTCTAATTTACCGATAAATAAATAAACTTTAATTACTTAAAATAAAATAAAATAAATAAAAGTTTTTTTTATCACAAAATAATGGGACGTTACAGACTGGGTGTGCTTGTATTGTCTGGTATCATTCATTTTATGTTTTCGTATATGTACATGAGGAATGCTAAAGGACTGCGGGACTTTGCATATGATCGGAGGAGATGGATAATGAGATAATGATGGAATTATGCGAGTTCACATTATCTAGTATTATCCATAATTACTATGATACATATACGAGGATACAGGGGGTGCATTGAACCTTGTATTCGGTGGGTGAGTTAATGAGGTGAATCAAGGAGTCCTGCGGGAGCTTCATTACCTGTCAATATTCACTAGAGCTGAGAAGATAATATTGAAAAGACTTTTATATTTTTATTATGGAAAGCGAGATAATGAAGTATTGTTGAAACTGCAGGAGCTTCAATACTGTGATTATAAGCATTTGATGGTTATTATTGATGTAAAGGTTGTGTAACCTTTACACTTGTTGAGTGAGTTAATGAATAATGTTTAGACTGCGTGTGCTAACATTATCGTCATTAATCGCAAATTATGATTTTTTTTATATATGTTAAGACTGAGTGAGCTTAGCATTTATTATTAAAAATAAAGGAAGGTAAACCTTATTTTATAGCCTGAGTTGCTATAGAGAAAAAGAATGAAACATTATGTATGACATACATTTCTATAGAGAAAATAAATGAAATATGATGTATAGCCGAGTGTTGTAGGGAAAAGATTGAAATTGAATTGTATAATGAGAAAATGCAAGGGTGTATTGAACCTTGTATAATTATTTATGATACATATATGAGAGAACTAGATTCTCAATTAATTGGAAGATCTTGAAATTGGAGATTGAATACTTGAATACAAACCTTGTATATAGTATAAGGTATTAAGGAGAATGAAATACAATATAATGTGTGTTATGAAACACATCCTCTTAAATGCTTGGAAGTTAGATCCTCGATCATTTGGGAGACTTGGTAAGTAAAAGTGGAATTCTTGATCTAAATCTCTTTTGAATGGATGGATAAGAAAGAGTAAGTAAGTTCTTGGACACAAATCCGGATGCGGGTTTGGAGTCTAATGTTACTTTATTTTCCGTTTATTTTTACTGGGCTTGCTTTTAGCTCATGATATTACAAATATTTTCAGGTAATGCTCATGCTCGGGGTCATGGGAGAGGAGCTGGTGCAGTCTGATCTGGATGATGATGATGCCGAGAGGGACTAGATATATTTTTAAATTCCATGGACTCATTTTGTTTTATTATGTGTCTTTTGAGATGTAAATTTGTTTATAAGCTCATAAGAGCTTTTCGTTTGAACTTTTACGATTGTAAACTCCTTTAAACTTTAGAACAGGAATTGCAATTCCTTGTCTTTTAAATTCTCTGATTGTGAAAAGTTTAAACAGGTTATGGATAGTCCAAGTTTTAAACATATCCATACCAAATTTTTATTAAATATAAAGTCTTCTGCTGAAATCCGATTTAAATAATTTAAAAAGAGTCGGGTCATCACAATTGATTTTATTGATTCTTATTATTCATGCTCTGTTTGATTATAAAATATATATTTTTTAATTTTTATTTGTCTATTTTTTTTGTGGAGTTTTGCTTCCAATTTCCATGACCATCAAGTCATATTTCTCCAAGATGTTTGCACAAAGGAAAGTACTAATTATGTATTTGTATTTGTATTTGTGCACTGCAGGTAGCCATCAATCTGATGGTTAATCAGCTATTTGGTGTGTCAACCGATTCTGAAGTTAATGAGATGAGTAAGTTATTTTATGACTTCGTTGATGGTTGTCTATCTCTTCCTATCTCCTTACTAGGTTTTTCTTATTACAAAGCCATAAAGGTGCGTATTGTGAGTGTGACATACATACATATATATGTAGGTATGAATTAATGTGATATGATAGGCAAGGCAGCAAATTATAAGCAAAATCAAGGAGAAAATAGAGATGCAGAAATCAAGTAATAGAGGAAATGAAAAGGGAGTGTTGGGAAGATTACTAGCGAAAGAGAACTTAGGTGATGATGAAGTAGCAGATTTCATAATCAATCTTATTTTTGCTGAAAAAGAAACTACTTCTAAAACAATGCTCTTCGCTCTTTTGTTTCTAACCCACTCTCGTCTTGCCATGAACCAACTATTGGTAATTTAATCTCAGTACCTTTTCCCATATTTCCATTCCATATTTATAATGAATTTTCGAATTTCAGGATGAACAAATTACTATGCAAATTTCAGTATCTTTGAAAAAATGATACAACACTTTTATTATATAGTTATCTAGTTCTTTGGGTTGGTAGATTTCATGATTCCAAAGGGATGTGATATGAAACCCTAGGAAATTGAAATAGAAACCCTTTGAAAGCACAAAGAACCCCTAGATGCAAATCCTAAAACCCCGATGAACAATTAGGTAAAACCCATGGAATACAAGAAGAAGAAGATTATTCCAATGATCTAATATCTTGAAATAAGAGAACTTGTTCTTATTTCAAGATCGAAACAATTCACAAACATACTAGATCAAATTATGCTTGAATGTTTCTAAAACATGCAACCTAGAACAAGGCTACAAAGCTAAGCAATTTCGGCTAAGCAAAAAGAAATATTATTATCATATGAATTCTTCATCTTCCTCAATATTAGCTCTAGTCATGAGATATTTAAACTCATTGTAGTACTCACAAACACTCATGTTTCCTTGTGTAAGATCTTCAAACTTTTGTACAAGGTCTCTTTGAAATCGGTCTGGTACAAATCGTTTCCTCATTATGTATTTGAGTTCACACCAAGTTTCAATTGGATCCTCCAAAGTTCTTCTTTTCCTATCGTTCACCAATTGTTTCCACCATGTTAGTGCATAATCACATAATTGAGTTGTTATAAGTTGTACCTTCTTTGAATCACTACATGGATATTCTTCGAAACAAAGCTCCACATCTCTTTCCCATATCAAGTAAACCTCTGGATTTGATCTCCCTTGGAAAGTAGGTAACTTGAGCTTATCACCTCTTATGCTTCTATGCTCCATCCCTTCATGGTAAATACCTCTATTTTCCTTCCGAGTATGTTCTCTCTCTCGACATCTATTACTCCTCCTTTGATCAATTTCATGATACATTGCTGCAAGTAAACAAGTTAGTAATAAAAAAATAGGACCTTTCAATCACTCCCTAAGTGTTTACACTCGATGATATTCGTTCTCTCGTGTTTGCACTCAAAACAGATTCTAAAGGCCTAAACGTAACCTTGAACTATTAGCACACTTTAGCAACTATCAAACAACTAAGATACTAATAATATTTGTAAAAAGTATCAATAAAGAAATAAGAAACAATCAGCTTGGGTGGCTAGAGAAATAAAATGACAGATTTTTCAAATGGTGTATTTTTGTAACAAGGAAAGAAAAAGAAAGAAAATAAGCAAGAATAAACTTTCCTAAAAGAGAAAAATTCGAAATTAGACTTCCCTAAAGCACTTTGGATCAGAAAAAATGACTTTAATTGAGCAAGATATGCATATATTTGAATATGGGACAGAATTGAAACTTTCCTAAAACAGTTTTGGGTTATTTATGGTAAGTTCTAGCTTTTTAGGAAACAAACAACTTTGGCTCATTCAACTTGATAATTTGGGATTCAAGATGCATAAATGATGAGTTTAAGATGAACTCTTCAAGAAAAATACGAACACAAACCACTTTTTTTCCAGAAACTTCAACAAATCAAGCAAGAACACTTTTTTTTTTTTTTCAATTTTCTGGACAATCCGACAGTCTGGGAAGATCTATTTTTTTCTCAATCTTCCACTTTTTTTCTGACAAACTTTTCTGAATACCAAATAATTACGACTCAATGATAAACACTTTTGTAGTTTACGACTTTCAAAGATTCGGATTGAAACTATACGAAAAAGAACAAAAACACTAGCTAAAGAAGAAAATTCTGGAACAGTTTTTTTTTTTTTTTTTTTTTGAAATTTTCGATGAACGAAGAACAAGACAAAAAAATTAAAACAACAAGAAAGCAAGTAAGATAGAAATCTTCCCTTGAGCCTAAGCTCTGATACCAAATGATATGAAACCCTAGAAAATTGAAATAGAAACCCTTTGAAAGACAAAGAACCCCTAGATGCAAATCCTAAAACCCCAATAAACAATAAGGTAAAACCCTTGGAACACAAGAAAAGAAAGATAATTCCAATGATCTATGATCTTGAAATAAGAGAACTTGTTCTTATTTCAAGATTGAAACAATCCACAAACACAATAGATCAATTCATGCTTGAATGTTTCTAAAACATGCAACCTAGAACAAGGCTACAAAATGCAAGGTAAAATCAACCAAGCAATAAGCAAAACAAAACTATTTTCTATCATATTAATTCTTCATATTTAGGGTTACAAATGAGGCCTTTAAATAGGAAAAGAAACCCTAAAAAAAAACAAGCAAATTCGGAATAAAGAAGAGAATAAAATCTGCCCAAAACTTGCCTTATATGGATTTGGCAGATTTTGGGGAAAATCTTTCCTAGAGAATAATATCTTTCCTAATTCTGGTATCAGATCTTGCTCTGGGAGAGAGTTATCAAAGGTAAATTCGTTTACTTCATCACCTACGTCTTCACTTTTTCTAATCCCCCATCAAAACCGCTTTCATTAAAAAAAACCAGAAAATTTCCAGATTTTTGTTCCAACTTGTACATCACCTACTGACCTCGTCCCTTAACCTTTTCCTACGAAATTTTTTTCCAATCTGTTTATTTTTCGATCCTCTACAAAATTACAGAAGACATCAAATCCAAAATCAGAACTTAAATTACCTAAAAACTCGTTTCAAAGTTTGAATACCAAGCAGTTTTTTTTTTCTTCATCTTTCAAAACCCTAATTTTTTTGCAACCACAAAATTCTTCCATTATGACAATACATACTAGAGATATCAAGTGTACTAAATGTCGTGGAAGAGGGCATATTAGGGAGGTGTGCCCTAACAAGATAGATTTGGCTCTAGAAGGAGATGAAACTAAAGAAGAAGAAAAAGAGAGATTGAAGAGGATGGAACAAGAACAACAAAAAAGAAGAGAGAAAAGGGAGTCGGTGAAGCGAGAGAGATTAGAGCGAGAAGAAGAGGAGAAAATAAAGAAGCAAGAAGAGTTGAGAAAATTAGAGCAAGAAAAGCAAGCTCTCGTTAGAAGAATTGAGAGGAAAAGGAAATTATTGGCCACACCACCCCTCTTTGCACTCGAGTATCATATGGGAAGTTTCAAGCTAAACCCTTTCCAAGATTTTGTTTATGATTTTTTGCAGGAAATCAATGCCAATAATGGTGCCACAAATGCTTTAACAATTGGCGAATTTTTCAAGGGAGACTCCACCATGATCAAACCTTTAGATTCGAGGACGAATCTTTTCGAAGTTGGAGAGAATGATATGAATCATCCCAGCCCCAAATGTCAAAGAATTGACAATATTGAAGTCCAAGGTTTCAATCAAGAAAAGATCAAGAATCAAGACTAAACGAGTGAAGATTGACTTTCTTGGGCATTTGCAAGGATATTTGGTTACATACTTGACTAATCAAGAAAATGAGTTTAAAACACTTCTAAACTCATGGGATATTTGTTTCAAAGAGCTCCAAAGAAAATCGCGCATGAAAACATTCAAACGAGTGAAAATGACATCAAAAACGGCATCGGCACTTGTAGTTTTGTCTATTTTCATCCAATTTCGAATTTTAGTATTTTATTTGAGTTTTATTACTTTAGTTTTATTTATTATTATTATTATTGATGTAATAGGGAAGATTTGACTTTGTTTCCTTAGTTTTGCAAACTTGGAGACCAAGTTTAAAAGATTAGGAAAACTTTCCTAATTTGAATTTAGGAAAGTCTAGTTTTTACCTTTTTATTATTAGGTCTTTATTTCCCTTCATATTTTCGACCAAGCTAGGGTTTATTAGGCTATTTAAAGCCTCTTTTGTAAGCTTTACAATCAGAATATCAATGAATGAAAATCGATTTGTTTTGGTTTAAGCTTTTGCTTTGAAAAACCTCTTTGTAATTCATGTTCTTGAATTGCATGTTTAGAGTCATTCAAGTCCAATTGATCATTGTTCTTGTGGAGTGCCTCAACCTTAATTAAAGAAACATATTCTTGAATTAGGGGATTGATCGATTAGGTCATCATCTTCCCAACCTCGCCTAATGGTTGATTCAAATTGTTAAGGGTTTTCAAGCTTTTTCGTTCAAGGGTCCATCATCCGGTTCTTGAATCCGTCAACGCTTGAGGGTTCGTATCAGGATGCTTCGTGGTTCCATTTCTGTCGGCAGTACAATGGATGAGAACATACATAAGGGAGCTCTAACCTTCAACCCTTGGAGAGGCTACCCATGTCAATAACGAATGAAGTTTCATTGTGAAATGAAGGAATAAATTACAAGAATGAAATATGTGTTCTTCGAAAAAATAAGCTACATATATCTGTTTATCATTTATTTTTTAAAATTTGTAGGTATTATTATGTTATTGTTTCCATATATTTTTTTGGAAGTGGTGGAGAGTGTCATTTCTTTTTCTATCCCTTACATATTTGGAGCATCAAAACTGCCCTCGCCATGTTCTAGTTGAAATAACAAAATTTCATCCATTTGTGGATGCTTTAAAATGTAAAATAATATATTTATAATGTTAAGGATATAGTTGATCATAAACTGAAACTTATAAAACCATTTTGTCTGATGTCTACTGATTTTTATAGGAAATTACTCATCCGGAGCAAGAAACGGTACTGTCAATTCGTTAAAACGCAAGACTTCAAGTGTAACGACCCGATTTTTCGTAAAATCCTTTAAAACAAATGCGCAGCCGAAAAACTTGATTTTACAGAAAAACGGCATGGTTTCGTTTAAAATTCGGATAAACCAAAACCTGTTTATACATTGGCTCAAATCAGAGAAAGCAATAAACCTGGGATGCACATTCCATACTATGATGAAACTTCTAAAGATAGTTTTAAAGTCCAAAATATATACAATTGCTCAATCGAGCTCAAAATGAAACATAATAAAAGTAATGAAATGTTTATGAGCATTCAAGAATGCTTCACCCAAAAACCATATATGTTCTTGTCAATTCATTGTCTTGATAGGTCACGCGGCGCCACCTCCTCTACCTCGTCCTCTACCACGAGTCTTACCTGAAAAATTGTAATTGTAGCAACATTAGCATAAAAATGCTAGTGAGAGTAAAATGAAAGCAAGTAATCCTATGAACAACATTCCATGTCAGAAATTGTGTCCAAAGGCCTAGATTTCACTTTTACTACCCATTCCACATTCCAAATTCCGCATATAATCAACATACATAATATACTTCCTAAAAAGTAACGATATCAAGACTTAAAGTAAAAGTACCCGTTATTACTAAGTCTTACTATGCAATCTAAAGATTATGTAATTGCTACTAACTATCTTTATTACCCAATCAGTTTCATCGTATCATAAAACCGTATGGACCGAAGTCGACATACCACGTGCCATATCACAAATCATCGCACCATGATACCGTATGGAGCGTATCAACATACTATCATGTGCCGTATCACATATCATCGCACCATGATACCGTATGGAGCGTATCAACATACTATCATGTGTCGTATCACATATCATCGCACCATGATACCGTATGGAGCGTATCAACATACTATCATGTGTCGTATCACATATCATCGCACCATGATACCGTATGGAGCGTATCAACATACTATCATGTGCCGTATCACATAGTACCGTATAGAATCCATCAAGCTCCCTAGTAAGTTAGATAAAGTTCCACTAAACTACTAAAGAACATAAACCACTTGAATTACACGAGTCAATACTCAAGTGTAATTTCTAAGCCACTTTGACTCCCAAAAGACTTAAAGTTCCTTATTCACTCACTTTCATCTAAAGTCTCCAAATCATCTTACAAGACTTATAACCATTCATATTTCCTCATTTACTTCCAAAACCATAAGTACACCAAAACCACCCACTCACATCCGAGTTTAAAGTCTCCAACCAAGTATAACTTCCGGAAGTTAGTTCCCCTCTTAACCTTGATAAACAATAATGTAATGAAACATAATTCATAAAATTACTAACTTCCATTTTAAACTCACCTTAGCTAGAAAAGCTCCGATCCATCCGAGGTTGCAAACCCACGAACAAAACACAATCCTACAAACGAATTACACCTAAATAACATTAATTAATCGAAAATAGTACAAACTACATCTAAACGTACAAAACGAATAAAAACCCGGATTTCCTCCCTATGGTACTCTCAGCCATACAAGGAAAAATAGGGTTCGGGTTTGGTTTTCCGGTTTTTATGCACTTTAGAGGTGTTTCGGTTTGGTTACGGATACTTTGGAGGTTCACAACTACAATGGGTATCCGTAAATTAAGGTTTTGTTCATTAATCGATTTTCGAAAAATTAAGTAAATAGCAAAAACACAATAACCCTAACATCCTAAACATGGCCAAGTGAGGGAAAATCACATGGGATGGGTTTCCGGCTCAAACTCGGTTTTAGGGTTTAGGGGAAGTTTCTAAAATCGACCAAAACGACTTTCCCGATGGAAATCTTCAAGCTTCGGTGAACGAATTTGAAGATTTCAATCAAAAACCACCATTAAATACTATTCACATAAGATTTTAGAAACTTTTTCATACCTTAAGGCCTCGAGAAAACAAGGGAAAACCTCGATTGTTAGGATGGGTAGAAAGTACGTCTCGAGAGCTTTCCAACGAGCTAAGGCACGATGAAAACGGTCGAGAAATGAAGCCGGGGTGACAATTTCTTTCTCTCCTCTTTTTTTCTCTCTAAGCTATGGGTTTGGGATGAAAAAATGAGAAGAAATTTATGATTTTTGTCTAATTTTGGCTTAATAAAGGAGAAGGATGAATAGTGTTTAGATATTTAAGAAATCGAAAATGACGCCTACGTCCCTCTTTTGTTTTTACTTTAAAAACGAAACCCGAAGCTCTTTAATTAATCTAAAGGTGATTAATAATTATTAATTGGCCCATTAATAATTATTAATGTCACCGAAACGAATTTAAAGTATTAAAAGGATTAAAAGGGTTTTCGGACGAAAATAGCTACTAAAATCGAAATCACTATTTTTTAAATTAACCTTAAATACTTTAATTAATGTAAATAAATAAAATTAAATTAAAATTAAAAAAAAAAAAATTTACCCCCAAAAGTAACGGGACGTTACATCAAGGCTTTCCAGATTACTATAAGCTCCATGGCCTAAGAAAGAAAGGTGCATTATATAATTCGATTTTAAGTTGTTGGAATTCAAATTAGTAGCTTTGAAATTTTAGAGTTATTGTAGATTGACTGTCATGGCTATCATGCAGTTATGGTAGTCCTGGCAATGATAAATTGAGTATTATGGCTATCTAAAATTATAGTAGTTGTAAGGCCAATATAAAAACTTACTCTTTTTTATTCTTTACTTATTATAATGATGCGTTAATATTTTTATGAGCTTAAAATATATGTTCTACTACCATTTTGAGTTTTTATGTGACGACCCGACTCCTTTTAAATAATTTAAAATCAGATTTGAACGGAAGACTTAATATTTAATAAAAATTCGGCATGGATATGTTTAAAACTTGGACTATTCATAACCTGTTTACACTTTTCACAATCAAAGAATTTGAAAGGCAAGGAATTGCAATTCCTTTTGTAAAGTTTAAAAGATTTCAAAGTTATAAAAGGTGAAACGAAAAGCTCTTATGAGCTTATATACAATTTACATCTCAAAAGAAACAACATAAAACAAAATAAATCCATGGACTTTAAAAGTATCTCTAGTCCCTCTCGGCATCATCATCATCCAGATCAGACTGCACTAGCTCCTCTCCCACAACTTCAAGCATTACCTGAAAATGTTTGTAATATCATGAGCTGTAACGTCCCGTTATTTTGAAGTGAATTTTTTTTTTATTATTTATTTACATTTTATTATTTTAAATAATTAATCAATTTAATTTTAATTAAAGTTTTTAAGATTAGTTTAAATTTAGTAATTTCGATTTTAGTAGTTATTTTCGTCCGAATTTCTTTTTAATCGTTTTAATATTTTAAAATCGTTTCGGTGACATTAATAAATATTAACGGGCCAATTAATAATTATTAATCACTTTTAGATTATTTTAAGATCATCGGGTTTCGTATTTTAAATCGAATCATTTAAAAAGGGACGTATACGTCATTTTCCAATTTCTTAAAAATCACTATTCATCTTCCTCATCTTTAAAAGTCAATCTTTGGTCAAAAACATCAAATTCATCTCATATTTTTTTGTAACGTCCCGTTACTTTTAGAGGTAAAGTTTTTTTTTATTATTTTATTTTATTAATTTATTATTTTTTTATTTTTTTTAAAGCTTTTAAAATTAGTTAAAATTACTAATTTCAGTTTTATTAGTTATTTCCGTCCGAAAATCCTTTTTATCGTTTTAATTCGTTTTAGTGACTCTAATAATTATTAACGGGCCTATTAATAATTATTAGACACCTTTAGATTTATTTAAGACCGTCGGTTTTCGTTTTATAAGCAAAAGGTCGAAAAGGGCAAAACCGTAATTACCCAAACCCTAAAATATCTAGATATTTTTTTTACTATCTTCTTTTAACTTAATCATTAAGCAAAAAAAAAAACCACACTTCATCTTTCTTCTCTTCTTCTCTCATGGCCGTGGGTCATCAATGGTGGGAGAGAAAGTTTCTTGGGTTTTCTTCGTTTCTCGATCGTTTTCGATGAGGTCAGTTGCGTTGGATTGGTAGGGACGAGGGCTACCTATCCAACCTAGCTTTTTGAAGTTTCTCGTTCCCTAAGGGAAGTCCCAAAAAGTTTGTAATTGTCGTGTGGATTCGACTTCGATTCTTGGATACTCGACTTAAAACCTAAGGTGAGTTTAAAAGGGAAGTTAGTAATTTTATGAATTACGTTTCGATATGATATTGTTTATCGATGTTAAGAGGGAATTAGCTTCTTAGAATTATAGTTTGGTTGGAGACTTTAATTCGGAAGTGTGTGTGGAGAAAGTTGGACTTTTGGTTAGTTTGATGATTAGAGATCATCGGGGAGGTTTGGAAGTATGGTAACGTGTTTTGGAGTTGTTAGATGAAAGTGGTTTTGAAAGTTACTTGGATGGATTTGGAAGTAAAGTAATTAGAAGATGCACTTGAGTAGTAACTCGTGTATTCTAGTTAGTTAGGTTTCTAATTAACTTAGTAGACTTTTTCGGAGTTTAGCTAACTTATTGGAGACCTAGGGCACAATGATTCACACATGGTAGTATGTTGATTTGATCCATATGTAATCATGGTGTGATGACTTGTGGGGACCTTGAGCAATTTGATTCTGCACGTGATAGTATGTGATTTTGATCCATATGTAATCATGGTGAGATGATTAGTGGGATAGTACATGGTAGTATGTGATTTTGATCCATATGTAATCATGGTACTATGGTTTGTAACTAGTACATGGTAGTATGTGATTTTGATCCATATGTAACCATGGTACTATAATTTGTGATACGGCACATGATAGTATGTGACACGCTCCATACGGTATCATGGTGCGATGAATTGTTATATGGTGAAATTCCTGACACCTATGGTGAAATTCCTGATACCTATGGTGAAATTCCTGATATCTATATGGTGAAATTCCTGATACCTATATGGTGAAATTCCTGATACCTATGGTGAAATTCCTGATACCTATGGTGAAATTCCTGATACCTATGGTGAAACTCCTGATATACGATGGTTGTGATATGGTAATACCGTACGGGCTTAGTATGCGATATTTATCCATATGGTATACCCGGTACGATGGTTGTGATATGGTAATACCGTACGGGCTTAGTATGCGATATTTATCCATATGGTATACCTGGTACGATGGTTGTGATATGGTAATACCGTACGGGCTTAGTATGCGATATTTATCCATATGGTATACCCGGTACGATGGTTGTGATATGGTACATGGTAGTACATGGATTCGGATCCGTACGTACCATGGTATTATGATCTATGATACGGCACATGATAGTATGTTGATTCGGATCCATACGTATCATGGTGCGATGGTTGTGACATGGTATGACCGTACGTGGTATGTTGATTTCGATCCATACAATAGCACGATACGATGAAACTTGTTTGGTAATAAAGATAGTTAATGTTATTTTTACCTATTCTTTAGAAACGTGTAGTGAGACTTAGTTGTGAATGTTAATTTTACTTTAAGTCTTTATTTTCCATCTCATGGTATTGAATGACGAATACGGGTAGTATGATACTATCATATGTATACATGGAAATTGGAATGTGGTTATGGGTAATAATGAACATTTAGGCCTTTGGACACGATTTCCGGTATGAGATTTAGTTCATAGGATTACTTGCTTTCATTTTACTCTCACTAGCATTGTTTGCTAATGGTGCTACACCACAATATTTTCAGGTGAACCCCGTCCTAAGAAGCAAGGTAGAGGAAATGGTGTCGCTTGACTGGCCGAGGTGGTGTAAGGACAATATTAAACACTTTTGAAGCATTAGTAGTAATGCTTGTAAATCATATACTTATTACATACTTGTGTCATTTTGAGCCCGTGAAGGGTGTATGTGTAAAGTATTTTGATGTTTTTATGATTAAACTTTACTTTGGAATGTGCATTCCCGATTTATAGCTTTCTCTGGACTTTGGGTTGTAAAACAGGTTTTGATTATTCGACTTTTAAACGAACCCATGCCGTTTTTCTTTAAAAATTAAGTCTTCCGCTGTGCATTTGAATTTAAAGAATTTAACGGAAAAATCGGGTCGTTACATTTTTCCTCCAAACCCGTAGCTTAGAGAGGAGGAAAAGGGGAGAGAAAGAAATCGTCGCCCCGGCTTCGTTTCTCGTCCGTTTTACGTGATTTTGGATGCGTTGGAAAGCTCTCGCCGAGACCTTTCTACCCATCCTATCAATCTAGGTTTTCGCTCGTTTTCTCGAGGCCTTAAGGTATGACAAAGTTTCTAAAATTTGATGTGAATAGTATTTTAATGGTGGTTTTGGATTGAAATCTTCAAATTCGTTCACCGAAGCTTGAAGATTTCCATCGGGAAAGTCGTTTTGGTCGATTTTAGAAACTTCCCCTAAACCCTAAAACCGAGTTTGAGCCGGAAACCCGTCCCTTGTGATTTTCCCTTTTGGGCTATGATTAGGATGTTTATTTAACTATGATTTTACGTTTTACTTGATTTTTTCGGAAATAGATTATTATGTAAAACCCTAAATTACGTTGACCCATTGCTATCCCGGTTTCCAAAGTATTCGAAAACAACCCAAAATGCCTCTAAATTGCATAAAAGACAGAAAACCGAACCCGAACCCTCCCTTTCTTGTTGGGCCGTGGGTCCCCTGGGGATTAAATCCGGGGTTTTCATCGTTTTATGTGTTTACTTGCCGTTTGATCGGTTTTCGAATGATTATTGATGGTTAGGTGTGATTGATTTGTAGGTTTGTGATCGATTTCTTGACTTTGACTCCGGCACTTTGGAAGCTTGGATTTCATATCTAAGGTGAGTTTAAAATGGAAGTTAGTAATTTTATGAATTATGTTTCATTACGTTATTGTTTATCGAGGTTAAGAAGGGAACTAACTTCCTGAAGTTATACTTGGTTGGAGACTTTAACTCGGATGTGAGTGGAGTGATTTTGATGTATTTATGGTTTTGGAAGTAAAAGAGGAATTATGAGTGAATTGGAAGTCTTGTAAGGTGATTTGGAGACTTTAGATGAAAGTGAATGACTAAGGAATTTAAGTGATTCGGGAGTCAAAGTGGCTTAGAAATTACACTTGAGTATTGACTCGTGTAATTCGAACGGTTTATGTTCTTTAGTAGTTTAGTGGAACTTTATCTAACTTACTAGGGAGCTTGATGGATTCTAGGAGGTTATGTGATATGGCACATGATAGTATGTGATACGCTACATACGGTATCATGGTGCGAGGTTATGTGATATGGCACATGATAGTGTGTGATACGCTCCATACGGTATCAGTGTGCGAGGTTATGTGATATGGCACATGATAGTGTGTGATACGCTCCATACGGTATCATGGTGCGAGGTTATGTGATATGGCACATGATAGTGTGTGATACGCTCCATACGGTATCATGGTGCGAGGTTATGTGATATGGCACATGATAGTGTGTGATACGCTCCATACGGTATCATGGTGCGAGGTTATGTGATAGGGCATATGATAGTATGTGATACGCTCCATATGGTATCATGGTGCGAGGTTATGTGATAGGGCACATGATAGTATGTGATACACTCCATACGGTATCATGGTGTGAGGTTATGTGATATGGCACATGATAGTATGTGATACGCTCCATACGGTATCATGGTGCGAGGTTATGTGATATGGCACATGATAGTATGTGATACGCTCCATACGGTATCATGGTGCGAGGTTATGTGATATGGCACATGATAGTATGTGATATGCTCCATACGGTATCATGGTGCGAGGTTATGTGATATGGCACATGATAGTATGTGATACGATCCATACGGTATCATGGTGCGAGGTAATATGATAGGGCACATGATAGTATGTGATACGCTCCATACGGTATCATGGTGCGAGGTTATGTGATATGGCACATGATAGTATGTGATACGCTCCATACGGTATCATGGTGTGAGGTTATGTGATGTGGCACATGATAGTATGTGATACACTCCATACGGTATCATGGTGCGATGATTTGTGATATAGCAATATATACGCTGTGGTAAGGTGGGCATTCTACGAAATGAGCGTTATAGATGCGTTATACTTTATGTTACTATACACGCTGTGGTAAGGGTGGCATTCGAAGATTTGAGCGTGTATGGATGTGTTATTATTGTTATCATTATTATGTTACTATACACGCTGTGGTAAGGGTGGCATTCGAAGATTTGAGCGTGTATGGATGTGTTATTATTGTTATCATTATTATGTTACTATACACGCTGTGGTAAGGGTGGCATTCGAAGATTTGAGCGTGTATGGATTTGTTATTATTGTTATCATTATTATGTTACTATACACACTTGTGGTAAGGGTGGCATTCAAGATTTGAGCGTGTATGGATGTGTTATTATTGTTATCATTATTATGTTACTATACACGCTGTGGTAAGGGTGGCATTCGAAGATTTGAGCGTGTATGGATTTGTTATTATTGTTATCATTATTATGTTACTATACACGCTGTGGTAAGGGTGGCATTCGAAGATTTGAGCGTGTATGGATGTGTTATTATTGTTATCATTATTATGTTACTATACACGCTGTGGTAAGGATGGCATTCGAAAATTTGAGCGTGTATGGATGTGTTATTATTGTTATCATTATATAGTACTACACATGGGGTGATACGGATGGCACTCGAAAATTTGAGCATGTGTGGTTGCCACTTTATTAGCACTTAGTATATCACATTCTTTTACTTGTATCTTGGTATGAGTTTTATTTTATGATGATAGAATGATTTTAAGGAAAGCCATGATTCATAAAATTCGTTGAGCCATAAAGTTGAGAAAGTTTATTATGTATGTTGATTATATGTGGACTTTGGAATGTGGAATGTGTAGTAAAAGTGAAATCTAGGCCTTTGGACACAATTTCTGACATGGAATGTTGTTCATAGGATTACTTGCTTTCATTTTACTCTCACTAGCATTTTTATGCTAATGTTGCTACAATTACAATTTTTCAGGTAAGACTCGTGGTAGAGGACGAGGTAGAGGAGGTGGCGCCGCGTGACCTTTCAGGACGATGAATGGACAAGAATGTTTGTGGTTTTGGGTGAAGCATCCTTGAATGCTTTGGAACATTTCATTACTTTTATTTCGTTTCATTTTGAGCTCGATGGAGCATTTGTATAATTTATATATGTTTTTAAACTATAAACTTTCTCTAGAACTTTCATCATATTTTGGATTGTGCATTCCAATTTTATTGCTTTTCCTGGCTGGGTTGTAAACAGGTTTTGGATTATTCGAATTTTAAATGGACCCATGCCGTTTTTCTGTAAAATCAAGTTTTCCGCTGTGCATTTGTTTTAATGGATTTTATGAAAAATCGGGTCGTTACATGAGCTAATAACAAGCCCATTGAAAATAAACAGAAAATAGAGTAACAATAGACTCCAAACCGGCATTCGGATTTGTGTCTAAGAACTTACTTACTCTTTGCTATCAATCCATTCAAAGAGATTTACATCAAGTATTCCACTTTTACTTACGAAGTATCCTAAATGATCGAGGATCTAACTTCCAAGCATTTAAGAGGATGTGTTTCACAACACACATAATATTGTATTTCATTCTCTTTAATACCTTATACTATACATAAGGTTTACATTTAAGTGTTAATCTCCAATTTCAAGATCTTCCAAATAAAATGAGAATCTAGTTCTCTCATATATAAAACATGATAATTAAACAAGGTTCAACACACCATTGTATTCCCTCATTATACAACTCAATTTCATTACTCTTTCTTATAGCACTCGGCTATCATCATATTTCATTCTTTTTCTCTATGGAAAAGTATAATATACCTAATGTTTCATTTCATTTCTTTAATAAATAATGCTAAGCTCACTCGGTTTTAACATATTTAAACATTAATTAACTGACTAAACAAGTGTAAAAGGCACACAACCTTTACTTTAATATAACCATCACATGCGAATAGTGTCAGGTAATGAAGCTCTCATAGGATCAGTTCATTCACATCATTATCCCACTTTCCATAATAAAATATACAAATTCCTTTCAATTATATCTTTCCATCTCTAGTGAATAATGACAGGTAATGAAGTTCCTGTAGGCCAGTTCATTCACCTCATTAAACTCACTTTCCAAAATAAAATATACAAAGTCTTTTCAATAATATCTTCCCACCTCTAGTGAATAATGACAGGTAATGAAGCTCCCATAG
The DNA here is from genome assembly GCA_028015215.1 of Gynostemma pentaphyllum. Classification (NCBI taxonomy): domain Eukaryota; kingdom Viridiplantae; phylum Streptophyta; class Magnoliopsida; order Cucurbitales; family Cucurbitaceae; genus Gynostemma; species Gynostemma pentaphyllum. The sequence continues at coordinate 16,283,342 of CM051345.1, forward strand.
GTCAGTCCATTAACCTCATTAACTCACTCACCGAATACAGGTAATGAAGCTGTTGTATGGTCAGTTCATTCACCTTTGTATCTTCGTATATGTATCATAGTAATTATGGATAATACCAGATAATGTGAACTCACATAGTTCCATTATTATCTCATTATCCATCTCCTCCGATCATGCAAAGTTTCGCAGTCCTTTAGCATTCCTCATGTACATATACGGAAACATAAAACGAATAATACCAGACAATGCAAAGTCCTGCAGTCCTTTAGCATGTCTCATTATTCCTCCCAGTTTCAATTATGCAGATATGATATGATATGAATATGTTTTTGAGTGCAAGTAAATAAATATAAACATCCAAAGTAATCGAAAGAACATAAAGGTAAATGGATCACGTAATACTCTTATACGTAAAATAAGAAATTAGAAACTTCTAATAAGAAAACAATAAGTAAATCAAGCCAAACGGCCTTCATTTAAATTTGAATTACTAACTTAATCATAAAGTCTCCAATTCAAATGATTCTATTACTTTCAATAAGTATTCAAAGTTTCATAATCAAATTTCTTATTCATTTCGTTATACTCGAAACCTTCAACTTCCGATAATCATTAGTAAACACCGAAGCGAATCTAAACTTAGAACTTCCAAGAGTTATTTGTTTCCTTAGAAACACCTAAGAGCTCTCTTAACTCAAATTAGAACTAACTCCAAGCCTCAGCATGTTAGCTCACTTTCTTTTATCCTTTTGATTTAAACCTTAATCTCAACTTCCGATTCTATAAATCGTTCAACTTATTCGGTTTCTAAAGCTACTTTAAATTCTATTTATTCTCACCTCGAATGCTCGTGTGACAACCAAGTTCCCACGAATCAACAAACGAGCAATCGCACCTACAATTCATCAATCGATAAACGAATTACAATTCAAATCTAATGTAACGTCTCGTTATTTTGTGGAAAAAAAAATTTATTTATTTTATTTTCATTTAAGCATTTAAATTCTATTTTAGAATCGGTAATTTAGAATTTAGTAGTTTATTTCGGTTTAAGTCCTTTTAATTACCTTTTTAGTTTAATTTCGTTTTAATGGTATTAAGAATTATTAACGGGCCAATTAATAATTATTAATCACCATTGGGATAGTTTAAGAACTTCGGGTTTCGATTTATAAGTCAAAAGTCATAAAAGGACGCAACCGTCATTTCCAAAATTCCTAAATATCTAAACACTATTCCCTAATGTTCTTTAAATAAACCAATTGACCAAAGTTGACAAATTTTGCTTCATCCTTCTCTTCAAAGCCGTGAGCAAGGAATTGGGGGGAGAAATTTTAGGTTTTGCTTATTTCTCAACCGATCGACTTGATTCCGGGTGCGTTGGAAAGATCTCGAGTCTAGGATCCATTTCCACCTAACCATCGTCCTTGCCACCCGTGATATACGGAGTTCTCGATAAGTTTATCTTGAAACCCTAAGCTCCAAATAGTTTTTTAATGGAGTTTTCTCTTTGATCCTTCGATTTCTTGTCGTGAAACTCGGTGTTTGTAAATACGGGAGTTGTTTTAAGAGTTTTTGAAAACTTTCCCATAACCTAAAACCGAGTTTCAGTCGAAGCCCTTCCCGTTTGAAATTTACCTTTTGGAGTTTGAATATGGGTTATAAATTATTGAAATAATGTTTATTGTAATTCAATTCGGGAAATTACATATTGTTTAAAAACCCTAATTATCGATACCCATTGAAATCGAGAATGTCGAATTTGCTTGAAACCAACTCGAAACACATCTAAATTGCCTAAAAGTCAGAAAACCAAACCCGAGACCCACTTTTCATGGGGGGGGCCGAGAGCCTCATGTTGGGGTTTGTTGAGTTTTTCGTTGTTTTGTACGCTTAGATGTTGTTTGATCGTTATTTGATAAATTATTGATTGTTATATGTAATTCTAATTGTAGGTGGTTTGAACTTTGCTTGATCGCTCTATCGAAGGTTGGGAGCGAAGTCTCCTTTTACAAAGGTGAGAATAATTTGGATTTAAAGTAACCTTAGAAAGCGAATAAGTATAATGATTTGTAGAAATTGAAACTAGGACTAAGATTCGAATCTAAGAATAGAGGGAAGTGAGCTAGTGCCCTAGGATTAGGAGCTAGTTATTTGAGTGAGAACTTAGGAGTTCTCGAGGAAAACATTGAATCTTAGAAAATTCTAAGTTAGATTCGTTTTGAAGCTTAGGATGGATCATTGGGAGTTAGAAGATCCATACTTTTAGATAGAACAGTTAAGGAACTTGAATGTACAACCTTGGATCTTATTTGGAAGTTTAGAATCCTTGGGAGATAAAGATCATACTTTAGTATGTATCGGTTGTACGGTTTACTTATCGTTCTCCCGGAATTTCCTATCTACCTTACTTTATGTCTTTTAATTTATGCCCTTTACTTTATGTTTGTTTCCGCTACTTTAATATTCGCATTTTACGTTTAGTTACTTTTGCGCGCATACCATAACATATTGCACCATAACATCTCGCATCATTGAAAGAAAGGAAGGGGAAAATGTTGGACCCTACGGGGAGTGTCCGCATCACCTTCAGAGAAAAAGAAACGAAAGTGAGAAAGAAAGGAAGAGGAGAATGTTGGACCCTATGGGGAGTGTCCGCATCACCTTCAGAGAAAAAGAAAAGAAAGTGAGAAAGAAAGGAAGGGGAGATTGTTGGACCCTACGGGGAGTGTCCGCATCACCTTCCTCATTCAAAAGGTTGAATGTTGGACCCTACGGGGAGTGTCCGCATTACCTTCATTCATGCATAAAGGGCCAATGCAAATCTTATGGGATGTCCTCATTACCTTCATGCATATGATCGATGAATAGAGAATCAAGATGTTATATTTATGTAAAATTTATTCACTTTTCTTATTTATGCTATAACGAGTTAATGGATGAGAATTTGACCTCGAGTGTTAGTAATATCATCCTTTGGAGAGTATAGAATGAATTTACCTAGAGTTTGGAGAACTTTAGGATTGATTGTGTCAGAATAATTGGACACAAATTGTGTAAGGGCCCGGGTTCGTATTTGATTTTATTAATAAGGAATACATTTGATTTAGCATGCTTGGGTACTTATTTAATTACTTGGAAGGTTATATTTTGACTTATTTGATTTTGAAGGTTAACCATAGTTAGTTAACCATGGTTAAGTTAAGGAAAAAGGATTAAATTGCAAACTTTAAATGGATGGAGGACTAGTTAGCAAAGGGGAAGAGAGAAAAGGACTTGAAATGAAATTTAGGAGGTGGGAGGACTTGAAGAGTAAATTGAAGAGCTGGAAGGTTTTGGGTGCAATTAGTTATTCTTTTTTTTTTATTAATTGAAATTACAATAGGAGGAGTTAGAGTAATTAAAAAGAAAAAGAAAAAAAAAAATCCTTTTTACTCTCATCTTCCCCAAACCGACGCCCCCCCACCCCCCCCCCCCGGTCTCTTTCTCTTTGATTTTCTTCCTCCAATCTTCAAGAGATGGTGATCCAAGGTCTAAATCATTTGGGGTTTCATGGATTGATGATGGGTTTTTCATCCTGACCAATTCAAGCCAAAATTCATAGGGTTTTACAAAGTTAAGGTAAGATTTCCAAGTTTCCAATTCAAGCTTTTCTAGGTTTCCATGGAAATGGGTTTGGGTGTTCTTGGATGATGTTATTTATGTTTTTATGATGAGTTCTTCCCTCTTTACAATTCTGGAAATGGGTTCTTCAATTCATAAGTTTATATTAAGGTTGACCTAAGTAAGAAAAAGAAAGGGAATTGATAGCCATGGCTTGTAAGAATTCATAACCTCCATTAATGGTGAACTTCAAGCTTTTGTATGTTCTTGATTTGAGTGTTTGGCTTGGATTTGTACAAGTATATATTCTAGAAATTGGCTTAAGGTTAATGGTTTTAAGCTTTAAGAAGCATGTTTATTAAGGTAAAGAAGGGTAAAGGACCATGGATAAACATTTATTGAATGACACCTTAAAATGGCATTGTTTTGGAAATTTCTAGCTTCTTTAAAGAATGGTTATCCTTGGCTTTTCTTTGAATTTATCATTTCTGGAAATAATGTGTGTTTATATACATATAATCCACATGAAAAACAACTTGGAAGGGTAAGAGGATGATTTTTAAGAAGTTATCAAAATTGGCATAAAAAGCTAGTTTACACTTGGCTAATTTTGGGTTTTTCTTGAGTAAATGTGTAAAGTTGTCAATTCTGGAAATAATGGGTGTTAGTATGTATATTTTATACATGAGAAACATAAGGGAAACCCAAGTTGATAATTCTTGGGTTAGTTTCTATTTTGACCAAAAATAGTAAATAATTTGACTAGTTTTGAGCATTTTGCTACTAACCGGGTTTGAGGCGTGTTGTTCTTATCATGGGCTGATTTATATATAATAAATTAAATCTAAAGTGTGTGTGGGATGTTTCATGTACGACAAGAGTCAAGAACGAGCTCTAAGACTATATCGATAAGGTGAGAACATAAAGAATCGGATCGGTGACGGCGGTGTGGTTTGTGATTGTTAGAAGGATGATGTGGGATTGTAAATGGTTATGGCTGATTGGAACACTTTGGTGTATGATTTGAATGAGAAATAGAGTTGTGAAAGTAACGAGAGACGAGATCCAAGCCTGACTCGTTCCTAAGAGCTGGAAGAGCGGTTTTGCTTAAACTAATTTGCCTTTATATACAACTTGAGATACTTTGATATGCCTATTTGCTTTCAAATATCTAAATTAAGATAGATTGACATGTTTACTTGTTTTACTCGCTTTTCAAGTCAAAGATCGAGTCATATACTAAATTGGGATTTATGTTATTCATGCTCGATATGTTTTAGATTATTGCTTGACGAGTAAAGTATAATGAAATGCCACGACATCATGCTTGAAGTTGATATACTTTTGTGCACTTTGAAAAGTTTTGAGTGATAGATTGAATTATATGCTAATTGAGAACTCCTCTTACTTGCTTAAATGATATTTCTGATGACGATGGTAAAGAAAGCATGATTAGTGCATTACATATCATCTCACTTCATTTATGCATTCCATGGTTGTGAATGGTTTGATGTTTATGGAATGTGAATAGTAAGGGAGAAAAGTAAGAGGAAGTGATGGAAAATGGGAGTTGAGCTCGGTTGATATTAAGAGAGCCTCGACGAGATAGTTAGCTCGAGTCAATATGACTTTTATAATTATTCGCTTACATGAGCATGTTTACTTGTTGATATTTACACTCTTAGTCCATGATTGGGTCATATGCTGGATTGGGGCTATTTTTCAATAAATACTCGACATGTATCGTTTATGCTTAGTGAATAGAAAGTGAAGGAGTTGCTAAGGCTTAATATGTGAAACATGATTTACTTGTCTTAGGTGGGATTTGAGCAAGTTGTGTATTACGATTGAGTCATATACAGCCTGGAGGAATTGCCTATTTGTGCTTGTTAAGCCGAGATGACTTCTAATGATGAATATTGAAAGAAAGCGTGATTATGCCATTTCATTCCATAACACTTCATTCATACATTTCATATGATTGATATGTGGCCATGGGGTCGTAACCCGTGTATCAGTGTATGTATGTTGGATGTTACACGTGGTTACCGTGGAGGTGATATTGTGGAGCTTCGAGGCGCTATGTGGTGGATGGCCTGGATGCTAAGTGGTTATTATGATAACCTGGAAGAATAGAATGAGCTTCGGCTCGGATATTGTGAAATGAGCTGCGGCTCAAGTTTGTGATATGTGGCAATTCTTGATAGCGCATAGTGAGATGCGGGTTGTAAGTAAGGAACCAAATGATGGTTGGAACGAAAAAGCGGAAATGGCTTATGCATTGTTGTTCGGTGAAATCTTAAACTTGAAAGTTAATTACTTGCATAAGCATTCATGTTATGTTCTTAGCATATCTATACATCCTTGCATAGCTAACTTCTTGTCTTTAATGTGCGTTTTGAGCGGGATGTGTGATGATAAACAAAGTGACGAGAATAGTGAATGGAATGTGGTAATGGTTGTCTGAGGCTTAATGTCAAGGAGTTATGGATCGGTTATTGGTTAATAATGCGATAAGTATGGGGCGTAGCGAGATGCCGGAAATGAAAAATAGGAAGGTAGGGACTAAGGGAAATGATAGAATATAATACGAGATGAACGGTTTTGGCTTGACCAGGATTCGAGTGTGAAATGTTTACGGTTGGTTATGAGTATCTAATCACAATGCCTTCTTTTACATATATTTTTCATTGATGCATTATGTTATGAGCATTCGCATCACCGTTCATATTCTTTTGTTTTCACTGAGTGTCATGCTCAAAGGTGCTTTATATCACCTTTCAGGTTTTGCACGAGGACGAGGACGTGGAGCGGCAGGTGGTGCTCGTTGACGTGTGAGATGAAGACTTTGGATAGGTCACCGGACACGCGAGCCATGTTTTCTGGTCGTAGTGTTACGTTGTATTTTGAAGTCTAAAGTTTCAAACACCTACTGTAAATGATTTTACGAGGTTTTGTGGTTTGTAATAACTTTTCCGTGGTGCACCACGTCTTTTCTATGTGTTTGTATCACTTTAGAGTTTTTATGATACTGTGAACCGGCCGACGAGCCGATGATTTTGATAAACAGGTTTTACTTTGTATGTGAGTTTTGGAATTTACGTGTACATCATGCCGAATTTTCAATGATTTATTAAGACTTGTATTGTTTCAAGATTGAAGTTTATGCTTCCGCTACGTGCTCGCGTCCTAGGCTTATTTAAATAAGTCGGGTCATCACAAATCGGAATACAAGTTTGAGGTCTATCTTTACTTTCAAAGTCTTTTCAATAATATCTTCCCACCTGTAGTGAATAATGACAGGTAATGAAGCTCCCGTAGGTCAATTCATTCACCTCATTAACTCACTCACTGAATACAGGTAATGAAGCTCCCGTAGGTCAGTTTATTCACCCTATATCTTCGTATATGTATCATAATAATTATGAAAAATACCAGATAATGTGAACTCGCATAGTTCCATCATTATCTCATTATCCATCTCCTCCGATCATGCAAAGTTCTGCAGTCCTTTAGCATTCCTCATGTACATATACAAAAACATAAAACGAATAATACCAGACAATGCAAGCACACTCAGTCTATGCATTGCCTTATTATTCCTCCCAATTTCAATTATTCAATATGATATGATATGTATGAATATGCTTTCAAGTGCAAGTAAATAAATATAAACATTCAAAGATATCGAAAGAACATAAAGGTAAATGGATCACGTAATACTCTTATGCATAAAATAAGAATTAGTAACTTCTAATAAGAAAACAATAAATAGATCAAGTCAAATGGCCTTTAGTTAAACTTGAATTACTAACTTAATTATAAAGTCTCCAAATCAATTGATTATATTGCTTCCAATAAGTATTCAAAGGTCCATAATCGAATTCCTTATTCATTCCATTATACTCGAAACCTTCAACTTCCGATAATCATTCTTAAGCTTCAGAACTAATCTAAACTTAGAACTTCCAAGAATTAAACGTTTCCCTCAAGAAATCCATGATTTCTTTCACTCAATTATAACTAACTCCAAGCCTAAGAATATTAGCTCACTTACTTTAATCCTTTCGATTCAAATCTTAATCTCAACTTCCGATTGATAAGGCAAACTTAAATTTCAAGTTCAAACACCCAATGCCTAATCATAGATAATGTTGCCAAACCTGCAAAGTTCTCACCAAAGCAAGTAACTCCTTATCATAGATGGGATAGTTCAAAGATGCTCCATTTAATTTCTCACTAAAGTACATCAAAGGCTTACCATCTTGCATTAAAACAGCCCCTATGCCTAATCCACTTGCATCACATTCAATTTCAAAAGATTTTTCAAAGTTAGGCAAGACAAGCAATGGTGCATTGGTTAACTTTTCTTTTAATTCATTGAAAGCCTTTTCTTGCATTTCCCCCCACACAAAAGTTACATGCTTTTTAACAAGCTCATTCAATGGTGCTGCTATTGTGCTAAAATCTTTTATGAATCTTCTATAAAAACTAGCAAGACCATGAAAACTCCTAATTTCACTAGCATTTTTAGGTTGTGGCCATTCTCTAATAGCTTTAACTTTCTCCTCATCTACTTCAACTCCATCCTTACTCACAATGAATCCTAGAAAGTTAACTCTATCCATGCAAAAACTACACTTTTTAAAATTAGCATATAGCTTCTCTTTTCTAAGTGTAATTAGAACCAACCTAACATGCTCAACATGATCAATCAAACTCTTTGAATAAATCAGTATGTCATCAAAGTAAACAACCACAAATTTGCCCAAAAATTCCCTTAAAACATGATTCATCAATCTCATGAAAGTACTAGGTGCATTAGTCAAGCCAAAAGGCATAACAAGCCATTCATATAAACCAAATTTAGTTTTAAAGGCTGTTTTCCATTCATCACCTACTTGCATTCTAATTTGATGATATCCAGTTTAAGGTCTATTTTAGTGAAAAGACAAGATCCATACAACTCATCAAGCATATCATCTAACCTAGGAATAGGGTGACGATACTTTACAGATGATTTTATTGATGGCTCGGCAATCCACACACATTCTCCATGTTCCATCCTTTTTAGGCACCAAGATAACCGGAACCGAACAAGGACTCAAACTCTCTCGTATATAGCCCTTTGCAAGAAGCTCTTCCACTTGCTTTTGAATTTCCTTGGTTTCGGTTGGATTTGCTCTATAAGCTGGCCTATTTGGAATTCCAGCCCAGGAATGAAATCAATTTGATGCTCAATGCCTCCGATTGGTGGCAATCCCTCGGGTACATCTTCCTGAAACATGTCCTTGAATTCCTGCAAAAGAGAAGAAAACACACTTGGCAAAGACAAAGTTTGGTTAGGGTTAGTAGCCAAATACCCTCCTTTGTACAAAAGCACAAAGATTGGTTTTTGGATAAGCAAAGCTCTCCTCACTTCCCCAACTCTTGCAAATAGACTCACTTGCTTGCTTTTGTTTTGTTTTGCATCTCTTTTCTCTTTTTCTCTCAATTTCTTCTCTAATTGTTCACTCACCACTTTCTTTTCACTCAACTCTTGCTTTTCTCTCATTTCTTTTTCTTCAAACTCAATTCTTTTTTTCTCAAGTTTCAATTGATCATTACAAACTTCTTTTGAAGATAAAGGTACAAGAGTAATTTTCCTACTATCCTTAGTGAAAGTATACCTATTCAAGAACCCATCATGCATGACTTTCCTATCAAATTGCCAAGGACGGCCAAGTAAAATATCTCCAGCATGCATTGGTACAACATCAAATAATATCTCATCTTTATATTTACCAAGATTAAAGGAAATAAGAGCTTGAGATACTACCTTCATTTCTCCACAATCATTAAGCCATTGAAGCTTGTATGGTGAAGGATGTGCTTGAGTTGGTAATTGTAACCTCTTGACCAGAAATAAGCTCACCACATTTGTACAACTTCCTCCATCAATCACAACACTACATGGTGTGCCATTCACTAAACACCTTGTATGGAACAAGTTTTCTCTTTGATCATCTACACAATCTTCTTTCACATGTGAACTCAAAACTCTTCTAGCAACAAGAGCTAATTGGTTAACATCCTCAACTTCTTCCTCATACTCCTCATCCTCTTCCTCATTTTCCTCATCATTGTCACTTTCCTCCCCATCAGTGACTACCTCCCCATTTCTAATAATCATGGTTCTCTTATTAGGACAATCTCGGCTTATGTGACCAATTCCTTGACATTTTCAGCATTTTATGTCTCTATTTCTCTCCTTAACAACTTTTGTTTCACCCTCCTTCTCCTTACCCTTAGAAGACTCCCCCTTATCCTTCTTGGAAGCCTCAAATGATGTTCTAGGCTTGAAGTCTCCTTTGGAACTACTAACTCCCTTTTTCCAAGTATTGGATGATGGAAAAATGAATTTAGAAGTGAACCTCTTGGAATTGTCTTTCTCCCAAGCCATTTGTTTCTCAATTTTCTCGGCAATATGCAAGAGTTCCTCCATGTCAAAATAGTGATACATATCCACTCTATGAGCCAACTCTTTATTCATGCCTCCCAAAAACCTTGACATAGTGTCATCCTCACTCTCAGGCAATATTAGATCTAGTCATTAAGACATCCATCTCCCTATAGTATTCATCAACACTCTTTGATCCTTGTTGCAATGAAAACAATTTGTTCCTGATTTCCCTATGATAATGCTTTGGAATATATCTCTTCCTCATCAATACCTTAAGCTCCTCCCAAGTTTCAATTGGTTGCTCATAGTTTCTCCTCCATTCACTCCTAAGATGAGTCCACCAAATACTAGCATAATCACAAAACTCAGCCACGACAAGCTTCATTTTTCTCTCCTCACTAAAGTTGTTGCAATCAAAGACATGCTCTATTTTGTCCTCATATTGCAAGTACTCCTCCGGATTAGACCTCCCATGGAATGGTGGAATTTTGAGTTTAACACCCCCTGAATTTCTCTCTTCTACTCTTCCAACTTGTAACTCTCTCATATGTCTCCTAGGTGGTCCTATTTCTCTTCCTCTACCTCTACCCCTTCCTCGACCCCCTCCATGTTCTCTCCTAGGGTCTACTCCAGCCAACAAAGTAACATTATCATCCTCTTCATTTTCAACCCCTACATCTAGATTCTCATCCCTTTGCTGGTTGTTAGCTAGCTCCAATCTACCCATACGCTCATTAAAATCTTCTAAAGTTTGAGTATGCCTAGCAAACGCCCCAGTTTGTGCCTCCCTCCACCTAGCATCACTAATCTCCCCAGAATGATTTCCCTCTTGTGTCATATTGTTCCTCACCAAGTAACAAGTATTTTGGACCTCACAACACTCCCGCACTATATGCCACTCGAGGACACTCGTGTTTAAGCACTCAAGGTAGGCCAAAATGTCAAATAGGGATCTCGTGATCAAAAGGAAGAAACTTGTGTTTAAAGTACCACAAATATCAAGCAATCAGTATTAAACAAACTAAATTTATGAAAAGATACAAATCAGAACAAGAAAAAGCAGAATGTATAGCAAAAACAGGATTATTAAGTAAAGAAGTCAAGAAAAGTGGCGGTTTAAGAAGTTTTAAATTCGTGGAGTTCAAGAATGAATTTTCAAGTGGCAGCCTATATGTAGCTTATTAAGATGATAAAAAAGAGCGGACAAAAGGCCAAATTCAAAAATTCTTTCAAAAACGAAAACACTAACTCACAAAACGAATGCGTTCGAAATTAGATTAAACCTGCGCACGGAATTGGGTCTCCAAATTTGAATTGTTTCCTTTACGATTTGGACTAAGTGGCCTTCTGAACATGAAAAGCTAACAGTGAGATAAAACTTTTCTCTTCAGACAAAACAAACAAATTCGGAAGTTAGAATAGAGTTTGAAACGTCATCGATGCATTAAATGCAACAATTACGAAATTGGACAGTTACAACAAATTTTGAATTTAAAACGTTTCAGTTCTAAAGGAGCATGTATTATGAGTTATAACTGATGGATAAACACACTAATGAATCAGATCTACACGAAATATATGGATCAAACTCAGATTTTTGCAAGAACTTTCACAAGAACACTAGTTGGACAGATTTGGTGCTCTCATATGCAATTGTTCTCTCTCTCTTTTTTTTTTTTTTTTTTTTGAATTTCAAGATCTAAACGTGATCTTCAAGATAGGAAAAGAAAAAAAACGACAAGATGACGAAAAGTATATGAATGGACAGAAATGAATAGATATGGCAGAATTCCAGATTTGAAGAACAAAATGCAATTTCAACAAAAATTAAACATAGAATCAATCCTAGAGTATGGCCAAAGGATTTCGACCAAGGCTCTGATACCAAATGATAAGGCAAACTTAAATTTCAAGTTCAAACACCCAATGCTATGTGATTAGCATGAACCCTTGAAGCATGAATTCAAACCCTCCTAGATCTAGATGTTATCAACCAAGAGATTTAGGCTAGAATGGATTACCTCTTAGATCAAAGATCTAGAGACAAGAATTGGTTTTCTTGTTCTAGATTGAATCAATCCACAATTAGGATGATCAATTCCCAATTGAATGACTCCGGCAGGAACTCTAAACACAAGAATTGCAAAGTGAAAACTCTAAGAACTTGCTCTAGGTTTTCAAAGGAAACTCTCAAAGAGTAATTTGTATTTTCTTTCAAAATATCATAATCCGAGTGTTTACAATCTGATCATGGCTTTATAAGCCTTTACAAAGCAAAGTAAATTCGAAATGGGCCATAAATGTAATGAAAACAATCAGCTAGCAACACTAAATACTCAAAAAGTAACTTAAAATTGAGTTTAAGCAAAAACAAAACTGAAATTACTACTAAAAAGACTTGTAACCGAAATAGCTTGGTCTCCTTGTCATAAGTGTTGTCTTCAAGTGATTAAGAAAGCTTTAGATGTCTTCAATAACCTTTGACTTGCATTTAATGCTAAAAGAGCAACATTAAATGCAACTAGCATAAATCATGGAGAACTCATGGATCTTCAATGCAAACTCCTTTGAGCACTTGAACATTGCAAATATGAACTTTTGATGTCAAATCTTCATCCAAATTGGGTTTTACATCTTCAAAGGAAGCTTGGCGAAGCGATCCATTCTTGCAAATGTGCCAAATAAGCTTGTTGTAGCTTCCTTGCTTTGGATCTAGTGATTGGGCCGGTTGGAACATGAATTGGGCTAGAAATGCTTCCATGATCCTTATCACCGATTCTACAAATCGTTCAACTTATTTGGTTTCTAAAGCTACTTTAAATTCTATCTATTCTCACCTTAGCAAGTCAATGTATAATCCAACGGTTCAACGAGACGTCAACGTACACCCGACACCTATAATTCATCAATCGATCAACGAATTACAATTCAAATCTAATAAGAGAAAAAGTATGATTTTCGGGTAAATAATGATTTTTGATGAATAGTTTTTTTTGAAAATTCAGACTCAAAATCGTCAAATTCCTTGATAGAAATACATGATTTCAACTTCTAAACTCATGTATAATAAAAAATGAACAAAACCATGTAAAAAGTTTTGAAAACTTACATTTTAGGACTTCCCTTAGGCAACGAGAAATGCTACAAGGCTAGATTGGATAGGTAGACCTCGTCTCGAGCTATCCAACGCAACTGACCTCATCGAAAACAGTCGAGAAATGACGAAAGCCCAAGATTCTCTCCAATGGAGATGAAGCTCACGTCCATGGAAGAAAGGAGAGGAGAAGAAAATGAGCACTTGGTCAAAATGGGTCAACTTTGAGATTTTAAATAGATGAATAGTGATTTTAGATATTTTTAAGAAATCAGAAATTACGGTTACGTCCCTTTAATGAATTTTAGCTTATAAATCGAAACTCAAAGTTCTTAAACTAGCCCAATGGTGATTAATAATTATTAATTGGCCCGTTAATAATTATTAATTGACCCGTTAATAATTATTAATACGACCAAAACTAATTTAATCTAATAAAACGATTAAAAGAATTTACGAACGAAATAAACTCGTAAATTCTAAATTAAATCTAAAATTTAAATTAATAGTTATAAAATTAAATTAAGTGCTTTACATCAAATAATAATAATAATAATAAAATTTCCGTGAAAAAATAACGGGACATTACTGAAGGGATGATTTAGTAAACTAGCGGAAATTTATTTAGTAAATTTATTAACATTTAATAACGGATCTATTAACATCATGCAAATTGTGATATAAACATGAAGAACATGTAGATTCATGCTTTATTTTTGAAAATTAAAACCGGTTTATTTACATTGAGTAATTAATGGAGAATCGGTTGGAGGTTTCTTTATAGCATCAAATCCTCAGCAACACCGGATCTTCTATGCTATATCCTGATCGATCAAACAAAACCCGATTGTGGGATCGAACTTAAGAAGAAATTGGGAAGAAGAAAAATATTTTCTTCCCAATAATACCAAGGGAAAATAGGCCAAAGGGGGAGAAGGGAGGAAGAGAGAATTCCGAATTTCTAAGGAATTGAATTGTGTGATTTATGAATGACCCAACCCTCCTATTTATAGGAAAATAGGAATCCTAATCACATTAGGATTAATCTACAGAGATAAACAGAGATAAATATAAAAAGAATAAAGATTATCTCTTTCCTTTATCTTGCAATTTCGAAAAATGCCATAGATAAATAGGAGATTATTTTATTTTCTTTATTTTATTTATCTTTGGTAAATAAATCTATGTAATTATTTCAGGATATAATTCAAACAATTATCTCTTCCTAAAATACATGTCATGGCCGAAAATTGGCTTAATAATTAATAAATGATTCTAATTTATTTAATTAATTATTTTGGGCCAATTTCAATTGGGTTCATTAATCCAATTGGGCTTGAAATTCTCTCTTAAATTAATAAGTCCAACTTAATTTATTTATTTATGAATTACCATTTAAATAAAATATTTTATTTAAACAATTAATAATATTAATATTTTCTCCCAACTAAATATTATCAAATTATATTTAATTATTAATTTACATTTAAATAATTTTCAATATTTAAATAATTAATAAGAAATATTTTAATTATTTATTTCCATTAAATAAACTCATTATTTAATTAATAATTTTATTGATAACATTTTATTATTAATTAATTAATTAATTAATTAATTTTAATTATTAATTCCGTTTAAATAAAATTAATTATTTAAACAATTAATAATTGTTAATTAATTTCAAATTATTAATTACCATTTAAATATACTCAATATTTATATAATTAATAATATCTAATTAATAATATTTCATTATTAATTTCCTGTTTAAATAAACTCATTATTTAAACAATTAATAATGTTTATATTAATTACCGTTTAAATATACTCAATATTTAAACAATTAATATTGCCTATTTTAAGTAATTCACTTTACTTAAAACTTCCATTTCTTCTACTTGATTTCGCGACTACGATATTTGGGCTAGCATAGGGACCCGATGGACCTATAGATCATGGGCTTAATAATTAGTCAATTAAGTGATTAACATATAATCAGTTAATTACTTATTATATAACTATGAATAATTCCACTATAGATTCATAGCTGAACTCCCTTCACTATAGATGAGTTATTGTCCATTTAGTTTATCATTATTTATATCTGAGATATTATCTTTCGCGTGTAACCCTCATAATTACAGGCGGATAAATTTACCGTTTTGCCCCTGTAATTACCGCTTTATCCTTGTGTTCCCGCTGATTCTCCAATGAACTTTATCTTTAGTCGAACTAGAGATAAGATACTTCTGTGATCAATAGAAGTCGTGACGTCACTTGTTCATGTCTCGAATCAGTACATCAAGGGAGTTGCCTAAAGTTCCTAAAATGTTTAGGTATCGCACTGATACCGTTAATTTATAGGAAAGTTATGAATTCCATCTCGTGAAAATGAGTTCCCAGCTACTTATCTAGTCATGTTCCCAAATAGGAGTGTATTGAGCGTTCTTACAGATCGCTCTCAACTATGTGAATCAAATAACATAACTCCACAAATAGGAGTCCGCATTTCACTCAGGATTGAGATCTATCACGGTTGATAAACTTAGTTTGATATTCGATTATTTCTCGTAAACGGTACTAATGAGAAATTTGATCGAACATCGTGGTCCTGTCTTATACAATCAACATTGCATATGATACTTCCATTTCATGTCTCCCACATGAATGATCAGGATTCGATTATTTGTCTATAAACAAAATGCGAAGCTATCAACAGTGTTACCAGGATAAGGTTCCCAAACATTATCCGTTTACTGTAGACACGTTTAAGTTACTCATCTAGACTTTAATCCTCTTGTATGACTCACATACTAAGTCGTGATTTCATAAGAGTAACTTAGGGTTTACTATTTGAATGTTTGATATTTATATATTTCCATATATTCCTAATATCATTAATTGAATCAATCTAGATAATATAAAGAACTTATGTTTATTTATTTAATTTATTCTTAATAAATTATTATTATTAAATAATTACAAGTTCTAGGACACCATTCCTAACAATTACACCTTGTGTTCCCGCTGATTCTCTAATGAACTTTATCTTTAGTCAAACTTGAGATAAGGTACTTCTGTGATCAATAGAAGTTGTGACGTCACTTGTTCATGTCTTCACTATAAGAATTTCGGGAATAGGTGACGTTTTTTTGGCGTCACCTATTCGAATAGGTGACGGTTTTTTGACCGTCACCTATGGCAGTGTCACCTATTTAAATAGGTGACGGGCATAAAAAACCGTCACCTATTCGAATAGGTGACGCCAAAAAAACGTCACCTATTCGAATAGGTGACGCGTTTTACCCGTCACCTATTCGAATAGGTGACGCGTTTTACCCGTCACCTATTCGAATAGGTGACCTGTTTTACCCGTCACCTATTCGAATAGGTGACCTGTTTTACCCGTCACCTATTGCAATAGGTGACGTTTTTTACCCGTCAACTTTGAGAAAAGGTGACGGGGAAAAACCGTCACCTTTTGTCTAAAATTTGAGAAAAAAAATATTTTTTTAATTAATTGATTCTCAAATATTGCCATTTATTACACCTATCAAATTTAACTAAATATTATAATAAAAGTTAAAATATCACTAAACGCCTACATAAATTACAATATTTTTAAACAAAAATTAAATTACATTATACTTAGACAATAAAACAATAATTGCTAAAAAAGAACTTCAATCACCACTCCTTACAAAATTCCAATAAACACATTCAATAAGAAGCGGAATTTAATGCACTTGCAACAATAGGTGTCTTTACCACCACGTTAATCCAGATGGTTCCCACCAGTCTAATATATCAAATTCCCAATAATCATGTCTCATCTTCTGCAAATTTCCATAACCATTCACTTTTCAGAAAACCAAAAGATAGTTCAATGAACTCCCAACCCAGATAAACTTAAAAGGATAAAGTAGAATCAATCCCAGGGAGCATGGAAGAAATGATATGATGGGCAAGTACTCCCAATCCAAGTTGACTGTTTGAAGCAAAAAAAAAAATTAATATAAAAGAGAATAATCAATTTTTAGAAAAGTATAACATAAACAAAATAAAATATAAAAAAAACTTCCAAAATTAGATGCGATGTGCTTACTTACTACGAAGAAGTAGATAAATCATACCTTTAAGAAGTGCAAATACGAAAAACAGAGGCTGAAATAATTGAGAGTCGCCAAGTAGACAGATCTTCCATGATTTTAAACTGAAATTTTGCAGATTTTCGACAATCACTTGTGGAGCAAAAACGATGAGAAGAGGAAACTACTATTAATCGGTAATGAATAATAAAACAATAAGGCACATATGGAGCACGATTACCATAGAAGAAACAACCTGATCAGAAGAAAGCTAGAGATTTCCTTGGGCAAAAAGTGTTCGAACTATCAATAATGTGGAATAAGAAAATTGAAATAAGTAAATTTTAAAAAATAAAAAATATATAATCACCATTAATGAAAGCCCAATACAATTTTACCCTTTTGCATAGATATTTTGAGAAAATAGTGTAAAATATGCCAGCTAGATAAAAATAAATACAAGGGGTCAAAGAATATTACAAACCTCACAAGTGATCCTGCAAGTATCAAGAAAAGAATTGTTGAAGTATTTAATAGCTTCTTAAGCTTCATGTTCCATGTGAAACCTAATGAAGGCAAACTGCGCTTACCATCCCTTAGAAGAAAAAAAAATAAGGAGGAAATAATATACAATTAGGAAGCCAAACTATCAACAATATAAAAATTCCCAATAGAGATAAACAATCACTCACTATATGAAATAAATTTCACCAAAACTCTAATTAAAAAATTATGATGATGATAATATTCAAGCAAGATGATGTAAGCCTACACATAAAATGAAAAAGGAAAGAGAACCATGAGTACCTAGTAATTAAGTTAGGCTCTTCAATTGGTAGAGTCTCAAAAGTTGAACATAGCCCTTTTCTCATTAATATAAACAACCTAGTGAGATTTGTTTATTTCAATTACAATTCAGATAAACAAATGAAGATCTTAGAAATTAATTTACTTTAGAACTTTCCAAATGTGATTATGTAATGCATGATACAATAAACCCCTCTGACACACGTGATGCACAAGAAATGCAACTAAAAATAAAAAAAACTGTGGAAAATTAAAACCATAATGAAATAGACTTGGCTTTGTGAGTTTAAAAAAAAAGATTTCCACATATTAATTTTTTAGTTTCCTTGCACACAATTTTGACATGCTAGTTATTTGTTAAATCAAAAGCAATATAGAGAGAACTTATTATAACATTCGAAACCTTTAATTTCTATGTAGGAGGAAGAACTCATATCAATTTTAATACAATTGTTATCATAAGGCAACTTACAAGTTCGAGATACTCAATATATTGCTTCCAAAGTTTGTCTTGGGCATGCTTCTAGTTCTAAATGGTTAAATCACTACTTGATAAAACTTTTGAACTATCTCTGACAATTTACCTGAAAAAAACTTTTGACAACTATCAATGCCTCCATTATCCAAAATGTTGAAAAATAAGTGATCAGGTTCTTTTGACAAATAAAGTTTATGAGTTAAATTCGTAGAGAATATTCAATATGGAGTATATCAAAGCTCGTTTGCATAGTTAGATGATTGAACCAAGAAGACTATGTAGTTGGCTGCAATAATAATTCTATAAACATTGTTCCATTTTTCATTTTAGTCAATTGGAATAAAAGTTTTCATCTAACAATTAGATGTGGATTCTAGATGCAGTTAGAAAGACGTTAATAATCACTTATGCAAATTTCTGATATGTGACCATACAAGAAATTATCTAAAATCTGGGCTTCTCAAGTTAAATTTCTATAAAAGTAAAAATACCTCCAATTAAATTACTGCGATAGGACTATAACCTGAAGAAATTATCAGCAATAGCTTTTTTCCTTTATTTGGCCCATTTATTATAGTTTAAATAGAAAGGTGGAAATAAGTAGGCCCATAATCTGAGCTTCTCACCCTTAGTATGAATAAACATAAAGAGTATAGTGATCAATAGGAATAACGTTAGGACAGTGTGATGATCAAAAGAAAACAATACAAGAGACAGAAAATAAAAAACAATTTCAAAAATCCAAAATATATAATTGAAATAAAAGGAAAAGTTTCACACTACAAACTGAAAGTATAAAAAAATATGTACCTGTAGCAACAACATTCGTATGTTTCCTCGATATCAAATTCGGTACTATATTGCCTAGACCAGTTGAAAGTACCTAATGGAAATAGAAAAACAGTTCTAATAAGAGAGTTTACACTACAAAAAAACTGTCAAAATGCGACCAGAAATTTGTGACAAAAAAAAATGGTAGTTTTATGGTGACCACCTGGTCACTTTCTTTGAAGGTTGACTCTAAGTGACCATCTGGTCACTTTTTTTGCGACCAGATTGCGACCAAAAGCAGAAGTAGTCTTAAAAAATGGTGCAAATTTATGGCGCGAAAAAAGCGACCAGATGGTCACCTAAAAAAATGACCCTCTGGTCGCATTTTTGTGACTAAAATATGCCTTGGTAGCAAAAAAAGGCGCGTAATTTTGGAGAGAAGAAAGCTACCAAATGGTCACAATTAAAAGTGACTAACTGGTCGCAATTTTGGTGACCTAAAAGTGAGAAGTGGTAGCTTATAATTGGAGGGAAGAAAACTACCAAGTGGTCACAATTTAAAGTGACTAAATGGTCGCAATTTTGGTGACCTAAAAGTGAGCAGTGGTAGCTTATAATTGGAGGGAAGAAAGCTACCAAATAGTCACAATTATAAGTGACCAGATGGTCGCAAATTATGTGATTTTATGGGACCAATAATTGATAAAGAATTTGGTGGGATAAAAACTACCAAGTGGTCACCAAAAAAGTGACCATGTGGTCGTAAATTATGACTTGATATGACCTGGGGCAGTGAGGAAAATGGCTGGAAAATTTGGTGGGAAACTGCGACCAGGTGGTAGCAAAAATACTACCATCTGGTCGCAAATGAGCAGAGGACTCCATTATAAAAACCCCTCCACCCATTGTTTGTTAGCATTGAGAAAAAAGAAAATGAGAGTGTGGATGTATGTTCTGTTGATAGACGGGTATTTGCACGATGAGTTCGTCGCAGGGGTTGAACAATTTGTTGAGTTCTGCATGACAATTGTCTATTATGAAAAGTATGGTGGAAAGCTACGCTGCCCTTGCAGGAAATGCGACAATAGGAGAATCATACCTGTTACAGATGTGAAGGTTCATCTTTACAGTCGGGGATTTGTGCAGAACTATTATCACTGGGGGTATCAGGGGGAAACAAAGGAAATGTTCGACGCTGCATTACATGAATCGAGACAATACGAGGGTAGCAGCTCGAATGTCGGGGTTGATGTCGAAGAACGAAATGATGAACAACATTGTGGTCAGATGCAGCAAATGATACTTGAGGGTGCGGGGTATAGGGGCAATGAAAATATCTGTGAAAGTTTGAACGTAGACGAAGATGAAAGAGCTGTTGAAGAGGAAATGAATCCGGAAGCACGTAAGATGCATGAGATGCTAAGGACAGCCAGCCGACCATTATAAGACGGGGGTGAGGTAAGTAAACTTGCTGCTGCTACAGAACTTTTAAATATAAAGGCGCAGTACAACATACCCGGTAGAGAATTTGATTCGATTGCATCGTGGTTTCGGCGATGCGCTCCAGAAGAAAATAATATGCCCCACAGCTTGTACGACACGAAAAAGCTAGTGGAGTGTCTAGGATTACCCGTGGAGAAAATAGATTCGTGTCGAAACGGATGCATGATTTACTGGGACATGGATGAGGACCTGCATCACTGCAAATTCTGTTTTCTCCCAAGATATAAATAAGGGAAATGCAGCCTGATACCGTACGCCCGCATGTTTTATTTATCGATGACCCCACGTCTGCAACGGTTGTATGCATCGGATGTGACAGCTTTGCACATGAGATGGCATCACGAGCATTCACATGATGACGGTGTTATGCGACATCCCTCAGATGCAGCGGCATGGCAGCACTTAAATAATTGTCATCCTGATTTTGCACAAGATTCGAGAAACGTCATATTGGGCTTATACACGGATGGCTTTAACCCGTTCGGGGCATCCGGGGCACAATATTCAGTTTGGCCAGTCATGGTAACCCAATATAACTTGCCTCCCTCGATGTGCATAAGAGAACCGGTGATTTTTCTACCAGTGATCGTACCTGGGCTGAAAAGTCCAAAACAGAAACTCGATGTGTGTTTGCAACCACTTATTGAAGAGTTGAAAAGGTTGTGGACTGATGGTGTTATGACGTACGATATTTCGAAGAAACAAAATTTCTTGATGCGCGCCGCGTTAATCTTGACGATCAGTGACTTCCCCCGCGTATTCAATGTTGTCAGGTATGTTGACATTTAAATTGCTTTAATCATATATATTTTTTAGTATTTAGTTTAGTTTTCGTTATTGTTTTCTGTAGTCAGTAGTTAATTGTGTGGACCTCGATCTCATCCTCTTAAAGGATGGAGTACGGCAGGGAAATACGCATGTGCACATTGCATGCTAGACACAGATGCATTTTATCTCAGAAACGGTCGGAAAAATAGTTGGTTTGATTGTCACCGTCGATTTTTACCGTTAAATCATACGTTCCGTTCAAACGGTAGTGACTGGAAGAAGGGTCGACGAGTAAGAAAAGAAACCCCCCCCGACAATGTATAGTGGAAGGCAGATTATACACGGTATAGATGCTTTAGGGATGAAGAAGGTAATAGTGGCCAGTCCAGATAGTGCAAACAATGCGGCCGGAAAAAACACGGGTTGGAAGAAACGGAGTATTTTTTGGGATCTACCGTATTGGGAAGATCTACTGATTAGACACAATCTGGATGTCATGCATATCAAGAAGAATTTCTTCGACAACATTTTCAATACGATATTGAATGTTCCGGGAAAAACAAAGGACAATCTGAAGGCACGTTATGATGTACGGGAGATATGTAATCGTCCTGAGTTGGAGCCTGATGTCAATGATAATTACGCAAAAGCAAAGTACATGTTGATGACGGAGGAAAAGAAAACATTATTTGAATGGATCAAATCTATCAAATTCCCGGACGGATACGTTTCGAATTTGAGTCGGTGTATTGATAGTCAAAAACATATCATGTTCGGGATGAAAAGCCACGACTGTCACGTATTCATGCAACGATTGATGCCTGTCGCGTTCAGGTCGTTCCTAGAGAACAGACATTGGGAGCCGCTTGCACAGTTGAGTGTTTTTTTCATGGACTTGACATGTACAGAGCTGAATGACGCTAATGTGGCTTCATTGAGTGCAGAGATCGCTGTTATTATTTGTAAGCTGGAGCAAATGTTCCCACCTGGATTTTTTGACTCCATGGAGCATCTGCCCGTGCATCTTTCATACGAGGCATTCTTGGGTGGTCCGGTACATTACCGCTGGATGTACCCATTTGAAAGGTAATCACATTTAACTTGTAAATGTACACGTATAAAGTACAGTGAGCGAATGTAATTATTTTCTACATTGTACCCACAGGTACTTACGTCGGCTGAAAAAGATGGTCGGAAATAAAGCAAGAGTAGAAGGATCTATCTGTAGTGCGTACCTTACGCAAGGGACCACCACATTTTGTTCGTACTACTTTGATCAACATATTGCAGAGCAGTTCCGACCAGCTAAACGAAACATTGTCGAAAATTTACTCGAAGGTGTTGACGTAAACGACTTGCCGATTTTTACAAAACCTGGAATGACAGTTGGAAGATCAGTGCGTAGGCCGTTGACCGATTCAGAGTATCACGTAATGCAGACGTACGTGTTATGCAACTGCGCAGAAATCAAGCCTTACATAGAGTGAGTTCGTAACTTCATACTATTAATTCATCGCCTAAAAACTATTACATACTATTTCAAATATCTCCTACCTATTTATGTAACATACAGATTATTTCTAAATGTATATGTTCGAATGACACGAGTTGGTATTACAGCCGCTGAGGAGGGGTCCATAATCGACAAAGAGTTTCGTTCATGGTTCAGTGCATACGTGAGTTTATTATTGTAAATTGAAGAAAAAAAAACGATATCAATTTCTTCTTAGAGCTTCTAACTTAACTGTATGTGATCAATGACAGGTTGACTCCCCTACAATACCGGTAGATGATCCTCGCATTATTTCTTTGGCAAAAGGACCTGGACGGATTGCAAGGTCGTATACAGGATACGTCAGTAACGGTTACAGATTTCAAATGAAGGCGCACTCAGTTAACCAGGCAACAAACAACAGTGGTGTTTGCATAAAAGGTCAGGTGTTCGGCACAAACGAAGACGATTACTTCGGAGTAATCGATGAGATTCTTGAGATTCAATATGCAAGTCCGATGCTGAAACGCATTGTTCTGTTCAACTGCACTTGGTTCGAGACAACCAGAAGAGGCGGAGTCCGTAAGATTGATCATTTACAAATCGTGGAGGTAAACAAGTCTAAGCATATGCGCACCGCTGATAGGTTTGTCCTGGCTTCACAGGCGTTGCAAGTTTATTATCTAAACTATCCAGTTAATAGACGAGATCTGACAGATTGGTTAGTTGTTTGTAAAGTTAAACCACGCCAGGTAGAGGAAAACATATCCCACCAAGACGAACATGCAGAGGAAGCTGGTGTTTTTCAAGAAGATGAGATAAGAGGTCGTGTAATCGTCGATGGTCAGAATGGAAGTACTGTTCGTCCTTTGAACGATGGAATGATAACATTGCATGATTATGATACAAATGCTTCCACTTCTCGCGCACGTGACATAGATGCTGAATTTATTCGAGACGATGAATCCGAAGAAGAAAAAGAAGAAGAAGCGAAGACCAAAGACACTGAAGATGATGAAGAAGATATTTTGTAACTTTATGATTCACTGTATGTTTTATTGAAACTATTTCTTTAATGAAAGTAAAAAAATATATATATATATATATTAAGATTTGCGACCAGATGGTAGTAATTTGGAAGTGAAATGCAACCACTTGGTCGCATTTGTGTAAATAGAATTAAGCTTTTTCAAAAAATATAAGTTAAATTACGACCATTTGGTCACAAAAATGAAGGGATATTATAAAATGTTCATTAATTTTTTGGCAGTTTATTTCATAAGTGCGACCATCTGGTTGCAAATCTTTGGCGGTGATTTTAAATTTTCATTAAATTTATGGCGGTGAATTTAACATTTACGACCACATGGTCACAATTTTTAATGGGACGCGTGAAATGACAGCTGTTGTGGATAATAGCAAATTAGCGACCATATGGTCACTTTTGGAATAAATGCGACCTCTGGTCGCAAATATGTGGAAAATGGCGACCAGATGGTCGTAATGTCCCCAGCATGCGCGACCTTTCGTTTCTCGTCATGATTACATATTTGCAACCAGTTGGTCGCAAAATTCTAATTTAAATTCCCATCCGTTTTCCTTTCCCCCGTTTCTTCTTTTCTCCCTTTCTCTTTTTCTTTCTCTCTTTTCTTTCTTTTCTGTCTTTCCCCTCTCCCGTTCCCCGTTACTTTTTCCCTTTCCCGTTCCCGTTCTTACTCTAAACCTAAAACCCTCAACCCCCAATCCCGGATTCTATTACGAGGTTAGTTTTCATATAAAATTGAAGTTTAGTTTAAGAATTTAGTTTACTTAGTTTTAGTTTTTAGTTTTCAATTAAGTAGTTTAGTTTAGTTTTGTTAATTTAATTAGTTTTAGTTTAATGAATCTAAATTTGTGTAATCAATTACTTAGTTTTCTTTAGTTTAATTCATAGCATTTTATTTTACATTAACTAATTAATTAGTTTAGTTTAATTTTGTTACTTTAAGTAATTTTATTTTAATTAATCTAATAGTTTAATTAATCTAACTTAGTGTACTTTAATTCAATTTAATTAGTAATTAATTTAATTACTTAATCTAATTTAGTTTAATTACTTATTTAGTTTATTTAAGATAGTTTACTTTAATTTAATAAAATTAAACTAAAAATAAAAAATTAAACTAAAGTCATTAAAGGACGCAACCGTCATTTCCAATTTCTTAAAAAATATCTATTTACTATTCCATCATCTTTAAATTCTCGTCTTTGACCAAGACAAACCCATTCTTCTCTTCCTTTCCTTGCCATTGCCGTGGAGACCATCCTCCATTGGAGGGTTTGGATTTTCTCTTGGGAGCATACCATAACATCTCGCACCATAACATATTGCACCATAATATCTCGCATCATTGAAATGAAGGGGAGAATGTTGGACCCTATGAGGAATGTCCGCATCACCTTCAGAGAAAAAGAAAAAAAAATGAGAAAGAAATGAAGGGGAGAATGATGGATCCTACAGAGAAAGTCCACATCACCTTCATAGAAAAAGAAGAGAAAGTGAGAAAGAAAAGAAGGGGAGAATGTTGGACCCTACGGGGAATGTCCGCATCACATTCAGAGAAAAAGAAAAGAAAGTAAGAAAGAAAAGGAGGGGAGAATGTTGGACCCTACGGGGATTGTCCGCATCACCTTCTTCATTCATAAGGTTGAATGGTGGATACTACGGGAAATGTCCACGTTACCTTCGTTCATGTATAAAGGGCGAATGCAAATCCTACGGGATGTCCTCATTACCTTCATGCATATGATCGATGGAAATATATATCATGGATAGAGAATCGAGATGTTATATTTATGTAAAGTTTTTTTACTTTTCTTATATGTGTTTTAACGAGTTATTCGATGAAATTTAGACTACGCGTGCTAGTATTATCATCCTATAGAGATTATGATTATGGAAGTTAGTTTTCTAGAGATTAGAGAACAATAGAAAGGATTATTTAAGACGTACTTTTCTAGAGAGAGAAGAAATGAAATTGATGTATAGCCAAGTGCTATAGGAAAAAGGAATGAGATTGAATTGGATAATGAGAGAATACAAGGGTGTATTGAACCTTGTATAGCTATCATGTGATAAACATGTAAGAGAACTAGTTTCTCATTAAATTGGAAGATCTCGTAATTGGAGAATAAGATTTGATGTAAACCTTATGTATAGTATAAGGTATTAAAGAGAACGAGATTCAAATGTTATATATATATATGTTATGAAACATATCCCCCTAATAGTTGGAAGATTGTTCCTCAAATATTTGGGAGAATTGGTAAGTAAAAGTGAAACATTGATGTAAAACCATTTTGGTGGTTGAAAGGTAAGAGAATGTGAGTTTCATTTGGACACAAATCCGGATGTGGGTTTGGGGTCTAATTTTACTTTTTATTCTGTTTATTCTCACTGGGTTTAAGTTGTTAGCTCATGATATTACAAACATTTCAGGTAATGTTTGGGGTCGTGGGAGAGGAGCTGGTGCGCTCTTAATCGAGAGCATGATGACATGGAGGTGGACTAGACATTCTTTTAAAAGACCATGGTCTCATTTTGTTAATTTGTATCTTATGTTATGTAAATTAGTATATAGCTCTTTAGAACTTTTGGTTTACTTTTAGGATGTACTCTTTTGAACTCCTGAAATAGGAACTTGAAGTTCCTTGTGTTTTTCTTTATATTTGAAATTAACATGTTTTGGCTAGCAAATTTTCAAACATAACCACGCCAATTTTCTTAAAATATAAAGACTTCTGCTGTGTTTTCTAATTTAAATTATTTAAAAGTGTCGGGTCGTCACAGTTGGTATCAGAGCCTTAGGGTTCTGTAGACTACATGCGATACATGTTTGTGTTTCATGTTTTGTTTTAAGTCAACTCTCTAGTCATCATCTGAGATCAGCAGCACCAGGTATGCCTAGAACTTTATTCTCAAGCTTTAAATTCTTTAATAGTATTAAAGTTATGAGAATGTTGTTTATTTGTAAATGTGATAGTTCACATCCTTGTAAAAACCACTATGTGGTGATGTTTATATTGACCCAAATTGAGATTTGAGTAAGACTGCTGAGAATGTACACGACCCCGTACAATTCTGGAGGTTATACACCTCGTTAAGAGTATCGACATGATTTCGAAATAAAGGAGACGAGATACTCCAAGAGAGTGATCATTTGATCCTCAAGGATTGATTGAAGTTTAATTGTCACACAATTGCTAAATAGTGGTTTTAGTAAATGTGTGTTGACATTTGTGTGTAAAAGGAGACATGATTGTCTGGAGCCCAGAATTAAGAGATAAAGCACCTATTGGAGGTGAGTAATTGTTGATAAGTAATCGGTCTGGCTCGAGTCCAGCAACCTAGACATAACTCAATGGACATGTTCTTAAGTTGAGTAGAGAAAGTTGAATTAGAGTAAGTGGTAAATCCTTATGGTATTATTGTGCTAAAAGGAAAATGTGTTACCACTTAAAAGAGAAAGTAAGGACTTTACATGAAAAGTCTCAACGAGGACCATTAACGACAATGTTAATTGGTGAATGGCCTAGTTTTGTCGCTATTACACTATGGTGTATCAATCTGAATTGGAAATACTCGAGGTCAAGTAATGAGGATCCATATTCAGTAAATTGTCAAGATCGACTAACACTAAGTTGAGTGTTGCTATTCGATTGAATTATAGAAGGAAGTTGATAAACCGTGATATCGGTAACTTCTATAAGGCAATAAGATGGTTTGGTGAACATCAATTCACATTATGTTTGACCATCTAATTGGACAGTGAACTTTGAGAAACTTGTAGGTTATAGTTTGTACCTACCGAGTCTTTTCAAGATAGACTCTAAAGTTAATCCTATGTTGGAATGTTATTGGACTAATGTGTTTGACAGACACCAGTTTTGCTTTTCAAGAAAGGAAATGATCTCTGAAGTCGAGTTCATTCAAGATTTGAATAAGGATGCTTAGGAGTTATCCTTATCTTGGATTTCGCATATTATGAAAGGAAAGGAAAACTAGCCACTATCGACAGATTTCCTCTCAGGGGAAGAAGACAGAAGATGACGATGCTAGTCAAGGGATACCGTAGAAGCAGCAACCATACCAACAGTAGCAACAACAGCAACAACAACAACAACAAGTTCGAGGTGGAGCTCAACATGGACAGCCAAAAGTACAAGGATCGGATCATCCTTACTACAATAGTTGTGCCAATTTCCATGTAGGAAATGCACACGTCCATCAAGATGCTATGTTGTAATCAAACTTGGAATCACGCTACTTTTGTAAGGCGTATAAGACTTAACCATCACAACATAGTAGCAAGGTCAGGATTATAAGGAAAAGCTGCCGGTATGGTAGTGTTTTATACTTTGTTATTTCCAGGCCATTTTAGCTTTTATTCTGTTTAATTCTTGAGCTAGCCACACTGTTATTGTATCTTGTTATGATGAGTTGGCAGCTCTTGAGTCGAGACTGTTGAGTTTCGAGATGTGTGCTTTTACCCCAGTGGGGAAGTTTATTATTGTGATATTGCGTATGGCACTTATGACATATGTATTTTGAGTAGATGCTCACATTTTACTTTGATTGTTATGCATATCTCTGATTTTGATGTGATATTGATTATGGATTGGCTATTATCCAACCATACCATTATAGTTTGTACTGAGAAAGTTTTGATTTTATGAGTCCATGTGGGACTAGTTTATGCTTTCGTGGGTTTAGTAGCCGAGTAGCACCCACTTTGATATATATGATAGAAGCTAGAATGCTTCTAAGTGATGTAGCATGAGTTTATTTAGCTAGTGTTGTTGATACTTCTGCACCGGAGACTAGTTGAGTTTAAAGAGCTTAAGAGTCAGTTATAGGAACTCTTAAACTCAGGGTTTATTCACCCTAGTGCGTCCTCATAGGGAGCACCATGTTGTTGTGAAAAAGAAAGACAGTTCAGTGAGACTGTGCATTGATTATTGGGAGTTGAATCAAGCTACAGTGAAAAACAAGTATCAATTGTGTTGATTGATGATCTATATGATCAGTTGGGGAGAAACCGCTATCTTTTCAAAGATAGATTTGAGATCCGGTTAAATCCGTTGAAGATTCGGGATTAAGATAGTCCTAAAAATGTTTTCAGGACGCGTTATGGATATTATGAGTTTGTAGTCATGTCTTTTGACTTCACCAACGCGCCTGCAACTTTTATGGATCTTATCCATACTGTGTTAAAGAGATTCATCAATTCTATTGATGTTGTAATTAACGATGACAGTCTGATTTATTTTAAGACTGAGGAGATGCATGATATGCATTGGAAGGAAATTTTGACATTATTAAGAAATAAGAAGTGTATGCCAAGTTCTCAAAGTGTGAATTTTGGCTAAATGAAATGGCATCTTAGGCCATGTGGTATCAAGAAGAGGATTATATATTGATTCCTCTAAGATGGAGGCATATAGCAGTTGGCCTAGACTGACGGTTGTGCCTAAGATTCTATGGTTTCTAAGGCTTACAGGCTTGTTTTCGAGAGGAAGAATAAGATGTGACTAGTCGATCTATCTTTGTTTTATAGATAGTTCGTAATACATCGTAGAAGGCTTTGGGTGCCTTTGGGATCGACTTTTGAAAAGAACTGTTGGAGGAGGCTCACAGTTCTATCTTTTATGTTCATCCAGGCAATACAAGGAGGTACGAGAATTTAGACAATAGTATTGATGACCTTGGATGAAACATGCGATTGTTAAGTATGTGAGTAGGTGCTTGATTTGTTACCAAGTCAAGGTCATAAAGATCCACCGGGTTATCTTAACCTTTGAAAGTGCTTGAATGGAAATGGGAGAAGATTTCCATGGATTTTATCAAGTTTGCCGAAAATGGCAAAGAATTATGATACCATTTGGATGATGGTATACCGTTTGATAAAACCGCACACTTTACTCTTGGAAGGATTATCTATCCAGTTAAGACTAGCGTACAGTTGTACATATGAAAGATTGATAGATTGTGGTGTGCTGGTGAAGATTTTATCAGATCAGGCACTCGTTTTGACTCGAAGAGATGACACTGTTTAGCACTTTATGGTAGAAAGTGTCATTCTCCCGCTCATTAAGATGAGGTTGGAGGAAAGAGACTTTTGGTACTCACGTTGTAACAAATGACTAGCGAGTCTATCATTTGTTTAAAGAAAGGTTAAGGGTTACCCAAAGTTGATAGTAGGATTCAGTGTAGTCCGTTCAAGTTGTAGTAGTGGATCTTGTATACTTCAAGTGGCACCAATGAAGGGTGTTATGAGAGTTGGGAATAAGGGTATCCCTAAGTTTATTGGCCTATCGAGATACTCAATCGAGTAGAAGTGGTAGCTTATTGTTTAGCTTTATCACTTTTGTTATCGGCCGTTTGTAATGTTTTCCATGTATTGATGCTTCGAAAATACATGGTGAATTCGTTCCACGTGATTGATTATGAACTGGTAGTTTTGAATACTAATAAGTCTTATGAGAAGACACCAGATAAGATAAGAGAATTCGAACAAAAGTGATGAGAAATAAAAAGGAATTCACTTGGTTAAGGTTCTTTGGAAGAACCAAGTGTCAAAGGAAGCAACGTGGGAACCTGGAGATTAGATACAGTCTAAGTACCCTCACTTTTTCACTTAGTGAACGCACTTTTCGAGGACGAAAAGTCTTTTAAGGAGGGTAGACTGTAACGTCCCGTTATTTTGAAGTGAATTATTATTTTTTATTTATTTAATGTTATTTATTTATTTATTTTAAGTATTTAGTTTAATTATTACTTTTGTAATTTAGAATTTAGTAGTTAATCTTGCCCGAAATTCTTTTCAATCGTTTTAATACTTTAAATTCACTTCGGTGACATTAATAATTATTAATAGGCCAATTAATAATTATTAATCACCTTTAGATTAATTTAAGAGCTTCGGGTTTCGATTTATAAGTCAAAAGTCATTAAAGGACACAACCGTCATTTCCAATTTCTTAAAAAATATCTATTTACTATTCCTTCATCTTTAAATTCTCATCTTTTACCAAGACAAACCCATTCTTCTCTTCCTTTCCTTGCCATTGCCGTGGAGACCATCCTCCATTGGAGGGTTTGGATTTTCTCTTGGGCTTTCGTCAATTCTCGACCGTTTTCAATGATGTCAGTTGCGTTGGATTGGTAGGGATGAGGGCTACCTATCCAACCTAGCTTTTCGAAGTTTCCCGTTCTCTAAGGGAAGTCCCAAAAAGTAACTTTTCAAAACTTTTTATATGGATTTGTTCGTTTTTTATTATAAATGAGTTTTGAAGTTGAAATCATGAATTTCTATCATGGAATTTGACGATTTTGAGCCCGGATTTTAGAAAAACACTATTCACCCGAAATTACTATTAATCCGAAATCACTATTCAACCGAAAATTCAAACTTGTTCTTATCTTAGTTATGAGTTGTAATATGTTGTGCAATTGATGAATTGTAGGTTTGTTTGCTCGGTTGTTGATTCGTGGGAAATTGGAGATTTGGAATAAAACTAAATGGGCCAAGGTGAGAATAAATAGGATTTAAAGTAGATTTAGAAACCGAATAAGTAGAAAGGTTTGTAAAATTGGAAGTAGAGATTTAGATTCGAATCTAAAAAGAAAAGAAAGTGAGCTAGTGCCCTTAGGATAAGGAGCTAGTTCTTTGAGTGAAAACTTTGGAGTTTCTCAAGGGAACGTTGAACTTTCGAAAGTTCTAAGTTAGAATCGTTCCGGAGATTAACATGGATCATTGGAAGTTAAAGGATCCAAACTTTTAGATAGAATGGTTAAAGGAACTTGAAAATAGAACCTTGGATTTTATTTGGGAGTTTAGATCCTTGAAAGTGAAGATCATTTGTTTAAGATAGGATCTTACTTTTATTAAAGTATCGGAAGTTTGAACTACTTAATGATCTTCTGGAAATTCCTATCTATTTACTTTATGCATAAGGACATCTATGATCCTTTTACTTTTTGTCCTTTACTTTATACCCTTTACTTTACGCTCCATTCATATTTTACGTTTATTTACTTTTGCAAGCATACCATAACATCTCGCACCATAACATATTGCACCATAACATCTTGCATCATTGAAAAAAAGGGGAGAATGTTGGACCCTACGGGGAATGTCCGCATCACCTTCAGAGAAAAAGAAAAAAAATGAGAAAGAAATGAAGGGGAGAGTTAAACCTTAGGGTTTAAGAAAAGAGAAATATTTGTATTACCTCAGCTGCTTTGGCTGAACATTAAGAGGCATATTTATAGGATGTAATATGAACAATAAACCCTAATACTAAGACGTGAAAGTAATGAATAAGGGCCAAATGAATACAAGGCCCATTTACAAATAAGATAAATAACAAAGGCAAGTATTAATTATTTGTCCTGACATCCCCCCTCAAACGTAGGGGTGAGGAGATAACCCCAAGTTTGGATCGCATGGCTTCAAGTCTCGCTGGCGGGAAGAGCTTTTGTTAAGCAATCGCAAGTTGATCGATTGACGGCACATATCGAACATCAAGCATGCGTTGCAAAACTTTATCACGAACAAAATGAACATCAAGTTCAATGTGTTTTGAACGAGCATGAAAGACGGGATTTTGAGCTAAAGAAATAGCACTGATGTTATCACACCAAATGATCGGGCGAGGAATTGCAAACAGATTCAGTTCTGTGAGGAGAGAGCGAATCCATGTAATTTCAGCAGCTATATTTGCTAAGGAACGGTATTCAGCCTCTGTGCTTGATCGGGAGACGGTGTGTTGCTTCTTGGAAGACCAAGAAACTAAAGAGTTACCAAGAAAAACACAGTAGGAAGCGATGGATTTACGATCATCGGGGCTACAAGCCCAATCGGCATCACAAAATCCAGAGATAGTGAGAGAAGAACCAGATTTAATATGAAGACCATGGTAAATTGTGCCTTTAAGATATCGTAATACACGTTTCACAGCCTGCCAATGGATATCAGTTGGATGTTGCATGAATTGACTGAGTTTGTTTGTGATGTAGGAGATATCTGGGCGAGTCTGTGTTAAATATTGAAGGGCACCGACGGCACTCCGATACATGGTGGGATTGGATAGTGGCTCACCACTATAAGCAGATATGGAGAGGTTAGGGGTGGCAGGAGTGGAAACTGGTTTAATAGAGTCAAGGCCCAGACGCTTTAGCAAGTCAGCAATGTAGCGACTCTGATTGAGGAACATGCCACCTGAATTACGGTGAACCTGAATGCCGAGAAAAAAATGAAGAGGACCCAAGTCTTTTAGAGAGAACTGGATGCTAAGCTGATGGATAAAAGCATTAACCATAGTCTGGTTGTTTCCAGTAATAAGAAAGTCGTCAACATATACAAGGACAAGAAGACAATGCCCTCCTGACTTGTAGAAAAATAATGAGTGATCTGCTCGAGAGTTTGTAAACCCCCATTGAAGCAAAAATTGTCGTAGTCTGTCAAACCACGCGCGAGGTGCTTGCTTCAGGCCATAGAGTGCTCGATGAAGCTTGCAAACATGGAGAGGATGTGATGCATCAACATAGCCCTCAGGTTGGCGCATATAAACTGTTTCATTGAGAAAACCATTAAGGAAGGCATTATTTATGTCCAACTGACGAACCAACCAATTTCGGGAGACAGCAATGGTGAGGAAAATACGAACGGTTGAAGACTTAGCAACCGGACTGAATGTGTCACCAAAATCAATCCCTGGTTGTTGGTGAAAGCCTTTAGCAACTAACCGAGCTTTGTGGCGCTGGATAGATCCATCAGAATGAAATTTGGTTCGAAAAACCCACTTGCACCCAACAACATGCATATCTGGAGTGGCGGGAACAAGAGTCCAAGTTTTGTTTTTATAGAGAGCATCCATCTCATTGTCCATAGCAGATTTCCAACATGGATATTGGGTGGCTATTTTTACGGAGGGTGGTTCTGTGGGAATGAGGTCTGTTGGTGGGTTGATAGATTTGGCAGTGGCAGAATATGTTTTAGGCTTGAATATGCCACTTTTGCTTCTCGTTTGCATTGGATGAGTGGGAGCAGATGGATGTAAAGGTTGGGGAGGTTCAATGGGATGGTGTAGACTTGAAGTAGATGAGGGATGTGAGTACATACCTGATGCGTTCATTGAAGTAGCGGGGCTGCCAGAGGGTGATGGTGGCAGAGAGCTTAATAATGGACTTGAAGCAGCTGAAGAGGTAGCTAGCTGTGGAAGAGGAATTTGCGGGTTTAAATTGGAAGTAGAAGTGTCGATTTTGGAACTATGAAATGGGGGAAGAGGTGGTAATGTAATAACTTGAGAGTTGGAGTGAAAAGTGGACTGACTAGATGTGAGAAAACCGGTGGAAAAAGGGAATTCAGTTTCATTAAACAGAACATGGCGGGAGATATAGACACGACCTTTAGAGTCAAGACATTTGTATCCTTTATGCTCATTACTGTACCCAAGGAAAACACATTTTGTACTATGGAATTGAAATTTATGTGTTTGGTATGGACGAAGACAAGGAAAACATGCACATCCGAAAGTTCGAAGAAAGGAGTAATCAGGTTTCCTTTTGTAAACTTTTTCCCAAGGGGATATGTTATTTAATACAGCCTTTGGGAGCCGATTAATGAGATATACAGCTGTGGTGAAGGCTTCCCACCAATATTTCAAGGGCATGGACGATTGAGCTAAAAGAGTAAGGCCCATTTCCACGATGTGGCGATGTTTGCGCTCAACTCGTCCGTTTTGGGAACTAGTGTGTGGACACGGATGTTGAAAATGAATGCCAGATGTGATTAAGAATGGAACAAAAGCACGAAACTCTCCACCCCAATCGGCTTGTAGTGTTTTAATTTTTGTCTCAAATCGATTTTCCATGATGGATTTGAATTGTATAAAGGACTTGAGAGCTTCACCTTTGGTCTTGAGAGGATAGATACATGATAGTCGTGTATAGTCATCAACAAAACAAATATAGTAACGAGCACCATTGGTGGAAAGGACAGATGAGGGTCCCCATAGATCAGTGTGAATTAATTCAAGGGGTTTTGTTGTGTGTGTTGTGGCAGAGGAAAAAGGCAAAGCATGAGATTTTCCCAATTGACAGGCATCACAAAATAGCTTGGTTTCATTGAAACGAAGATTTTTATTACATAGACGCAAAACTTGACTTAAAACGCGACTGGATGGATGGCCCAAACGTTGGTGCCAAACATTTTTAGATAAAACAGACACAAAGCTAACAGGACGAGAATTGAAATTTGACGAGACGGAATTGAAAACATTTGCTCCTGCGATTGGCTTGCGAACAGGATGCTTTATTGAATTGAAATTGAGTTGGTAGAGTCCATCATTAAGTCTCCCTTCCAACAGCACCTTCCGGGTTTCCTTGTCCTTTACAAAACAACATTGAGAATGAAACTCAACAATTACATTATTGTCATGGGTTAGTTTAGAGATACTAACAAGATTTTTTGTTAAAGCAGGAACATGAAGGATGTTTTTTTAGAATAATAGGTGCATTGTGTGTATTGGATGAGACAAGAGAGTTACCAATGTGTTCAATGTTTAACATGGATCCATCACCAATGGCTAAAGCTGTATTACCTCCATATTCAACTCGTTGGTTCAAATTGGATAGGTCGGTGTACCATGATTGGTGGCACCGGTGTCGAAAAACCACGACGGATCAGTGGCAAAGTCGGACCCAGTAAGAAAAGCAACTGGTCGTTGCTGATTAGTAGAGTTCTGACTAGATGAGCCCCCCATAAAGTTTTCATTAAAGCGGAAATAGCATTGGAGTCCTGAATGACCATATTTGTTGCATAATTGACAGGTAGGTTTAGAATTATTGGAGTACCTGCCGCCTCTACCGCGAGATCGACCACCGCGATTTGAAGAGTGTGAGTTGAAGGAGGAGTTAGAGTTGAAATTTCTCCCATTAGTAGATGATCTTCCCCTTCCTTGTGGATTGTAATTTTGTCTATTAGCAGCAAAGTTTGCAGAAGGCTGAATATTGACATTTGACCTTGGTATAGCATTCATAGTCTCAAGAGTATTCTCAAACATGATCATAGTGGCATGAAATTCTTGCCAGGTCCAAGTGTGTTGGGCATTGACTTGACAAATGATTGGTAAATATTCAAGATCCAATCCAACAAGATGCTTGAAATCAATTGTTTGATTGTTAAGGGCTCTCCTGCTAGAGCCATGTTACTAGACAAGGGAGTTTCATAGCGACGAAGGTATTCACTCATTTTGAGGGCACCTTTTTTGTGTTTTGGAGAGAGGTTCAAGTTGATTCGCTCTGGATGTATTCATATTGCCGAAGTATTCTTCAACAGATCTCCAAAGTTCTCGAGTGGTGGATGACTCAAGAAATTCACTTCCAACATTGGTTGCATAGAGGAGAATAGCCAACCAAGGATTGATTGATCCACACCAACCAATCATCAAATGCGGGATTTCTTGTCATATGAGCGGATCCGTCTGCACGCAAACAAATTCCTGGAGGGCTAATATTTGTACCGAGGCAAAACCCATCAACTCGTCGACCTCGAGTAGAGCCAAAACAGTTTGTCTCCATAGCATATAGTTCTTGTCATCAAGCTTCAACGCAAGAGAGGAGTTGAGCAAATGATGGAGACCATGGTTGTTAGTTTGTGGGTTGGTTTGAACGATAGGAAGGAGATTTTGGGTAATAGTGCTAGATTCACGAACCTTTTCCTTTTCAATCGGGGTGTGGGCAGCCATGTGAGATGAAAGGAGGAAAAAAAATTTGAAAGTTATGGCGTTTGCCTGACGGCTCTGATACCAAGTTAAACCTTAGGGTTTAAGAAAAGAGAAATATTTGTATTACCTCAGCTGCTTTGGCTGAACATTAAGAGGCATATTTATAGGATGTAATATGAACAATAAACCCTAATACTAAGACGTGAAAGTAATGAATAAGGGCCAAATGAATACAAGGCCCATTTACAAATAAGATAAATAACGAAGGCAAGTATTAATTATTTGTCCTGACAGGGAGAATGATGGATCCTACAAGGAAAGTCCACATCACCTTCATAGAAAAAGAAGAGAAAGTGAGAAAGAAAAGAATGTGAGAATGTTGCACCCTACGGGCAATGTCCGCATCACCTTCAGAGAAAAAGAAAAGAAAGTGAGAAAGAAAAGGAGGGGAGAATGTTGGACCCTACGGGGATTGTCCGCATCACCTTCTTCATTCATAAGGTTGAATGGTGAATACTACAGGAAATGTCCACGTTACCTTCATTCATGCATAAAGGGCGAATGCGAATCCTACGGGATGTCCTCATTACCTTCATGCATATGATCGATGGAAATATATATCATGGATAGAGAATTGAGATGTTATATTTATGTAAAGTTTTTTTACTTTTCTTATATGTGTTTTAACGAGTTAATGGATGAGATTTAGACTACGTGTGCTAGTATTATCATCCTATAGAGATTATGATTATGAAAGTTAGTTTTCTAGAGATTAGAGAACTATAGAAAGGATTATTTAAGACGTACTTTTCTATAGAGAGAAGAAATGAAATTGATGTATAGCCAAGTGCTATAGGAAAAAGGAAAGAGATTGAATTGGATAATGAGAGAATACAAGGGTGTATTGAAACTTGTATAACTATCTTGTGATAAACATGTAAGAGAACTAGTTTCTCAATAAATTGGAAGATCTCGTAATTGGAGAATAAGATTTGATGTAAACCTTATGTATAGTATAAGGCATTAAAGAGAACGAGATTCAAATGTTATATATATATGTTATAAAACATATCCCCCTAATAGATGGAAGATTGTTCCTCAAATATTTGGGAGAATTGGTAAGTAAAAGTGAAACATTGATGTAAAACCATTTTGGTGGTTGAAAGGTAAGAGAATGTGAGTTTCAATTGGACACAAATCCAGATGCGGGTTTGGGGTCTAACTTTACTTTTTATTCTGTTTATTCTCACTGGGCTTAAGTTGTTAGCTCATGATATTACAAACATTTCAGGTAATGTTTGGGGTCGTGGGAGAGGAGCTGGTGCGCGCTTGATCGAGAGGATGATGACACGGAGGTGGACTAGACATTCTTTTAAAAGACCATGTTCTCATTTTGTTAATTTGTATCTTATGTTTTGTAAATTTGTATATAGCTCTTTAGAACTTTTGGTTTACTTTTAGGATGTACTCTTTTGAACTCCTGAAATAGGAACTTAAAGTTCCTTGTGTTTTTCTTTAGATTTGAAATTAAGATGTAAACAGGTTTTGGCTAGCCAATTTTCAAACATAACCACGCCAATTTTCTTAAAATATAAAGACCTCCGCTGTGTTTTCCAATTTAAATTATTTAAAAGTGTCGGGTCGTCACAATTTGTGGCTTGCCGAGGACTGTGAAGGGTTATGACACCATTTGAGTGATAGTTGACAGGTTGACTAAGAGTGCACATTTCATACAAGGGAAGATAACCTACCCTGTTGAGACATGAGCACAGTTGTACATGAAAGAGATGGTCAGACTTCATGGAGTGCCAGTCAGGATTGATTCAGATCGAGACACCCGCTTTGTTTTAAAATTCTGGCTGAGTCTGCATACTGCTACGGGCATTAGCTTAGATTTCAGTACTGCTTTTCATCCTCAGACAGATGGTCAGACCGAGAGGATCAATCAGATTCTGGAGGATATGTTGAGAGCCTGCGCTCTAGACTTCGGTGGTAGTTGGGATACTCGGTTGTATCTTGTTGAGTTTGCTCATAACAACAATTATTAGGCTACCATCGACATGACACCTTTTGAGGCACTTTACGGTAGAAAGTGCAGATCACCTGCTCATTGGGATGAGGTTGGTGAGAGGAAACTTCTTGGACCGGAGTTAGTGCAGAAGATTGGTGATTTCATTGCTCTTATGAGGGTGGCTCAGAGTAGACTGAAGAGTTAGGCTGATGAGAGGCGTAGTGCACTTGAGTTTGAAGTTGGTGACCACGTATTCCTGAAGGTGGAACCCATAAAAGGGCTGATGAGGTTTGGGAAGAAGGGCAAGTTGAGCCCTCGATTTATAGGCCCCTTCGAGATCCTAGATCGGATTGGGTCTGTTGGTTATCTATTGGCCTTGCCACCGGCCTTGTCAAAAGTTCATAATGTGTTCCATGTGTCCATGCTTAGGAAATATGTGGCTGACCCTTCACATGTTATTGATTATGAGCCAGTTACTTTGGATGCTAGTCTATCATATGAGGAAGTACAAGTTGAGATTCTAGCTACAGAAAAAAAGGTACTGACGAACAAAACGATAAACTTGGTTAATGTCCTTTGGAAGAACCAAGTATCGTAGGAGGCTACTTGGGAACTTGAGGATGAGATGCGGGCAAAGTATCCTCACCTTTTCACGTAGGAAGCCTACTTTTCGGGGACGAAAAGCCCTTTTAGGAGGGTAGATTGTAACGTCCCGTTACTTTTGGAGGTAAACTTTAATTATTATTATTATTATTTATTTATTTTATTTAATTAAAGAATTTAAATTTAGTAATTTCGAATTTAGTAGTTATTTTCGTTCGAAAACCTTTTTAACCCTTTTACTACTTTAAATTAGTTTCGGTGACATTAATAATTATTAACGGGCCAATTAATAATTAGTAATCACCTTTAGGTTAATTTAAGATCTTCGGGTTTCGTTTTATAAACTAAATCATTTAAAAGGGACGTAATCGTCATTTTCCAATTTCTTAAAATATCACATTTTTTACTATTCATCTCCATCATCCTTAAATAAGTCAAAGTTTGTCAAATTTATACATTTCTCTCTTCCCCTTTCTCTTGCTAGGGCCGAAACCCACATCCCCTCTCTCTCATCTTGGATTTTCTTCATTTCTCGCTAAATCGCCGTAATTCCTGTTCAATTGAAAAGCTCTCGATCCAGGGATCGTTTCTAACCTATCAATCAAGGTTTTCCTTCGGTTTATAAAAGCCTCAAGGTATGACAAAGTTTCTAAATCAAGCTTTGATTAGTGTTTTAATGGACTCTATGATTGAAATCATCGATTTCTTGCCGAGAAACTCGAAGATTTCAATCGAGGGAATCATTTTAGGTGATTTTAGAAACTTTCCTAAACCCTAAAACCAAGTTTTAGTCGAAAACCCGTCCCGTGTGATTTTCTCCCACTTGGGCTTGGCTAGGGTGTTTAGTTTGTTATGATTTTGCACTTTACTTAATTTTTCGGAAATCGATTATTGTGTAAAACCCTTAAATACGGTTACCCACTGATGTAGCGACTTACAAAGTACTCGAAACCAACCTGAAATACCTCTAAAATGCATAAAATCTTGAAGACCGAACACGAGCCCCTCTTTCCCTTGTATGGCCGAGAGCTACAAATGGTCCATTTCTGGATTTTTCATCGTTTTATGCGTTTAGATGTCATTTGCTCGATTTTCGGATAATTAATGATTGTTAGGTGTATTTGATTTGTAGGATTGTGATTGCTCAAGTGGATTTGATCTCGGCACTTTGGGAGCTTGGACTTCACAATCTAAGGTGAGTTTAAAATTGGAGTTATTAATTTTATGCATTAAGTTTCGTTACGATATTGTTTATCGAGGTTAAGAGGGGAACTAACTTCTGAAAATTAATATTTGGTTGGTGTCTTTAAACTCGAAAGTGAGTGGACTGACTTTGGAGTTATGAATTTAGAAGTTTAAGGAACTTTGAGTTTTTTGGGAAGTCTTGTAAGATGAATTGAAGAGTTTTAGAGGAAATCGGAGTTTTTAGATGAAAATGGAAGCTTATGGAACTTTGAGTGGTTTGGGAGTCAAAGTGGCTTAGAAGTTACACTTGAGTGTTAACTCGTGTCATTCAAGTAGTTTATGTTCTTTAGTACTTTAGTAGATTCTCATTTAAGTAATCTAACT
Source organism: Gynostemma pentaphyllum (assembly GCA_028015215.1). Lineage (NCBI taxonomy): Eukaryota > Viridiplantae > Streptophyta > Magnoliopsida > Cucurbitales > Cucurbitaceae > Gynostemma > Gynostemma pentaphyllum. Next base: position 16,324,344 of record CM051345.1, read on the forward strand.
TACTAGGGAACTTGATGACTTGTGTTATGGTAAGACCGTACGTGATAGTATGTTGATGTTGATTCATACAGTATCACGTTACGATGATTTGTGTTGTGGTAAGGCCGTACGTGATAGTATGTTGATGTTGATCCATACGGTATCACGTTACGATGATTTGTGCTATGGTAAGACCGTACGGGTTAGTATGTTGATGTTTATCCATACAGTAGCCCGTTACGATGATTTGTGATATGGTAAGACCGTACGGGTTAGTATGTTGATGTTTATCCATACGGTAGCCCGTTACAATGATTTGTGATATGGTAAGACTGTACGGGGTAGTATGTTGATGTTTATCCATACGGTAGCCCGTTACGATTAATTGTGATATGGTAAGACCGTACGGGTTAGTATGTTGATGTTTATCCATACGGTAACCCGTTATGATGACTTGTGATATGGTAAGACCGTACGGGTTAGTATGGTTATGGTTATCCATACGGTATCCCGTTACGATGATTTGTGATATGGTAAGATCGTACATGTTAGTATGTTGATGTTGATCCATATATACAATAACACGTTACGATGAAACTTGTTTGGTAACAAAGAAAGTTAGTGATATAATTATATATATTCATCAGAATTGTGTAGTAAGTCTTAGTATTAGTTATTACATTTAATGCAAGTCTCTATTTCATTTTCATACGGGATTGAAAGTCTATTATGGGAAGTATATTACGATTGTATGATTTTGTGGAAATTGGAAGTGTGGAATGGTCAGTAAAGTACAATTTAGGCCTTTGGACACAATTTCCGGTATGTAATTTGGTTCAAAGGATTACTTGCTTTCATTTTACTCTCACAAGTATTTTTATGCTAATGTTGCTACACTTTCAATTTTTCAGGTAAATCTCGTCGTAAGGGACGTGGTAGAGGAGGTGGCGCTGCTTGACCTGTCGAGAGGATGGAAGGACAAGGATGGGAACATATTTTGTAAAACATCTTTGAAATGTTTGTTTATATTTGCTACTTTTCTTGCTTATGTTTTGAGCTCGGAGGAGAAATTGTGTAAATGTGTAATGTCTTTTGGTTTTAAGCTCTTTTAGAAGTTTAAATGTCAATCTAGAATGCGCATTCCGTGTTTATTGTTTTCTCTGAAATTGGGTATATGTAAACAGGTTTTGGATAATCCGATTTTTAAACGAACAAATGCCGTTTTTCTGTAAAATCAAGTCTTCCGTTGTGCATTTGAATTTAAAGGAATTTACGAGTTTTGGGTTGTTACACTTTCGTTCAATCATTGAGTTAATCAGTATGCCACTTGAGTTTATGGAATGTGTTATGAATGATTGAGTCATATACTGGTTGGGATTTATTCATATATATGCTCGTGTTATGAAAGATTGAGTCATATACTGATTGGGATTTATTCATATATATGCTTGTTACGTTAAAGGTTAATAATTGATAAGTGATACGGTTTAAGTATGGTTACATACATCTCATTACATTCAAGCATCACATTTGTTTTGGTACATGGCCATGGGGTTGTAACCTATGTAATAGTGTATGGATGTTGGATGTTACATACGGTTATCGTGGCGGGTTGCATGTAGCTTTGAGGCGCTGTGTGGTTGATGGCCCGAGAAGATAAGTGTCAACTGGGATAGCCTGGAAGTAGAAAATGAGCAATAGCTCGAGTGGCTATTGAGATAGCCTTGAGTTCGAGTTTTACTTTTTGAGATGGTTTTCTAGATGTGTGTAGTAAGACGCGAGGAAAGTGTAAGTGAGGAATAGTATCGGTTTGAATACAAATTTTGCGACATCTTCATCATACAATTTCATTGTTTATGTTACTTTGTTTAGCATGCATAATTATGCATTTTAGACATTACACCTACATCATTTCATTACACCATTAGCTCATTTTGAGGTAGCCTCCGAGACATCTAACGCATGGGTAAGATGTGTGGGATGTGAAAGTATTGATACTTTATTTTATTGAGTGAGCTATCGAGATAGCTTCCAAGACCATCGGTGCGTGGGTAAGATACGTTGAAAGTGAAAGTATTAATTGATGCTCGACTTGCTAAAGATTAATGACACTTTGATTATATCACAATGTTTAGCCTTCTTGTTTACTCCCTCGGTTCTTTTTAAATGTATCATAACATTACATTATCTTCATCTACTTCCATACATGTTTATTTTCCGAGCGACTGAGATGTGATTACCTTCAGGTTAGACGAGGTAAGTGGAGCGGGTTTAGAGAAAGTGTATGTGTAAAAGAGGTAAAGTTGCTTAGTTATGTTATAGAGAATGGTAAAAAGAGTGTTAAGCTTAAACGTACTTAGAGGTTACTGATAGATAGTTACAATGATCAGTGTGATGTTAAGGCGCAGAGTAATGAGTATCAAGTGGAGGTAGGCACGAGATGGGATTAAGGTGGATGAATAGATTGGAGACAAGGTTTTAAAAGTGAGTATAATTGTAGTGAGAATGTCTGGAAAGAGCTTTTGATTTTGAAAATTTTGTAATGGTTTAGAAGTTAATTTTGTTGTTAATCGTTTGTTTTAAATCGGGAATGTGAGAGGTTTAGTTTGGGTACGAGATGAACCATATGATGTAGATTCTCTAGTGAAGGCAAAAACTCGGTGATGGGCGAGAGACATGAGTGCTTGGATCCAATTCTGGCAATGAGTTTCATGTCTAAATTTACTTTCTTTTCTTTTTATTATCATTGAGTATCCTGCTCAAAGGTGCTACTTATCACCTTTCAGGTTTCCTAGGCGGTCGAGGTCGTGGCGAGGAAGACGGTATGCATTGAATCTTGAATGCTAGAATTGGGAATGGACTAGTTGTCATCGTTCCTCTAGCTAGAGTTGAGTTAGTCACATAAGAGATGACTTATGTGAATCTATTTGTTGTTAAATAAATTGGAAAGAGTATTGGGATTGGTTTCAAGTTAATGAATTCCTGCTGTGTAAATCTGAGTCTTTTGTACTTTCTTTGCGCTTGATATTTCAAATGTTTTTGTTTTCTAAAATCGGGGTGATGTGCCCAATGATAGAATCTACTTTGTTTTCAAAAACGGGATACGTGCCCCTTGTCACGTACATATGACTTTGGTTAGAACTGTTTATCAGGTGAAGACTTTATAAAATTGTTATTACTTGTTTGAATTTCACGTTTTTCGTGTTTCCGCTTAGGGTACTCGCTGCCTAGCCTCTTTTTTTGGGTCAGGTCGTTACAGTTGGTATCAAAGCCTATGTTGTTCTGTAGACTAGTTAGTTTATGTGTTTGAGTCATATACTACGTCCTTTCCCAAGTCACGATTCAAGTTCAATGGAACCAGGTATTCATGAATTCTCTTTATCTTTATAAAGTTGAATTAATTGTTAATTTTTTAAAATTAAATTTCTATTTGTTTGCACTTGTTCGATTTAAGTGAAATATGAATGAGTTACCCTAGGTGTGTTGAAAGTGTTTGACATTACTTGCACAACTTTGACTGTATAATTGAGCGTGAACCATAATAGTTTAATAATTATAAAGACTCAGTGATGAGTTAAAATGTTTTATTGTATTGAGAATAAAATGTGAAATGTAAATGTGTGTGTAGAAACATAATTGTGTTTGTCTGTTTAAAGTAGCGATGCTTTCCTTGTGTTGTGATTGAAGTTTTGATTTGTGTTCTTTGCGGGGACGCAAGTCTTTATAGTGGGGAAACTGTAATGGCTCGAGGTTTTAAAAATAAATGAGCTTTAATAGTATAATTATTTTGAATGATATTTTATAAGGAAATGGTTTATAACATCTGAACAAGTTAATTGTATGTTTAAATAAATAATTAAATAAGAAATAACGATAGTTTGTGAAAACTTTAAACCTTGCTTAAGATGGAAAAGAATTCTAATGATTTTATTTTACAATAAACCAACTAGTTATTTAAAAGTTTAAATGATTAAAGTACTTGTAGAACTTTATTTGAGTGGGAGCGTTATAGTACGAACCAAAGGGACTTTTGGAAGTACAAATAAAACTCATTGACTTCAAATTTAATGAATAAAGTTCAAAATGAGTAAAAAAAAACTGACATGAATTTTCAATAGTAAAGTTGATAAAGGTCACTTACACTTATATATTATTTTTGGAAATAATAACAAGTATAAAATTGTAATCATTAAACAAATGAAAGTAATGGAGAATTACTTTGTTGTGGGAGCTTAATAATTTGGAGAATCCTAGAACCAATGTAAATAAAATAATAATTGTAAATAGTATGTTAGTGCACATAGATAAAATAGAAGATTTTATGAGTTGCATGGGATCAAATTCGAACATGGATTTACTTCCACATAAGAATTTGACAAAAGACCTTTGCGAATTAATCATTAAATAAGTTAATTATAAGTAAAATGAGTTTTTACTAACTAAACTCTAAATTTGCGTAATTACTAAGTCGTTAGTAAATGAAAGGTGTATGAACATGATAGTTTCAAACCAAAAGTTAATAGAGTTTATTTTATGGCAATAAAATATAGAATCTATCACACTTAATGAAACTAACATCAGACAAAAGAAATACATGCTAAGAAGATGTAAACTTACTGATAAAGTATTAAAATGACAACCATGACTAAGTTGTTAATAGTCATCCAACTTGACTGAAATTACGAGTCAAAGTTTCAAAGATCTAGGACAAGTGGGAGATTCTTAGGAATGGTATCCTAGAACTTGTAATTATTTAATAAATATAATTTATATCGAATAAAATAAATAAATAAACATAAGTTCTTTGTATTATCTAGACTGATTCAATTGACGATATTTGGAATATATGGAAATATATTAATATCAGACATTCAAATAGTAAAACCCCAAGTTACTCCTATGATATCATGACTAAGTATGTGAGTCATGCGAGAGGATTAAAAGTCGAGATGAGTAACTTAAAGATGTCTACAATAAATGGATAATATTTGGGAACCTTATCCTGGTAACACTGTTGATGGCTTCGTATTTTGTTTATTAACAAATGATCTAATCATAATCATTGATGTAGGTGACATGAAATGGAAGTTGTTAGGAATGGTGTCCTAGAACTTGTAATTATTTAATAAATATAATTTATTTCGAATAAATTAAATAAATAAACATAAGTTCTTTATATTATTTAGACTGATTCAATTGACATTAGGAATATATGGAAATATAATAATATCGAACATTCAAATAGTAAAACCCTAAGTCACTCTTATGAAATCACGGTTTAGTATGTGAGTCATACGAGAGGATTAAAATCGAAATGGGTAACTTAAAAGTGTCTTCAGTAAATGGATAACGTTTAGGAACCTTATCCTGGTAACACTGTTGATAGCTTCGCATTTTGTTTATAGACAAATGATCTAACCCTGATCATTCATGTGGGAGACATGAAATGGAAGTATCATATGCAATGTTGATTGTATAAGACAGGACCACGATGCTCGATCAAAATTCTCATTAGTACCGTTTACAAGAAATGATCGAATATCAAACTAACTTTATCAACCGTGATAGATCTCAATCCTGAGTGAAATGTGGACTCCATTTATGGAGTTATGTTCTTTGATTCACATGGTTGAGAACGATTTATAAGAACGCTCAATACACTCCTGCTTTAAGAACATAACTAGATAAGTAGCAGGGAACGCATTTTCACGAGATGGAATTCATAACTTTCCTATAAATTAACGGTATCAATGCGATACCTAAACATTTTAGGAACTTTAGAAAACTCCCTTGATGTACTGATTCGAGACATGAACAAGAGCGGGAACACAAGGATAAAGCGGTAATTACATGGGCAAAACGGTAAATATAATCCGCCTGTAATTATGAGGGTTCCACGTGAAGGATATATCACAGATATAAATAAAGATAAACTAAATGGACAATAACTCATCTATAGTGAGGGGAGTTCAGCTATGAATCTATAGTGGAATCATTCATAGTTAGATAATAAGTAATTAACTTATTATGAGTTAATCACTTAATTGACTAATTATTAAGACCATGATCTATAGGTCCATCGGGTCCCTATGCTAGCCCAAATATCGTAGTCGCGAAATCAAGTAGAAGAAATGGAAATTTTAAGTAAAGTGAATTACTTAAATAGGCAATATTAATTGTTTAAATATTGAGCATATTTAAACTGTAATTAATATAAACATTATTAATTGTTTAAATAATGAGTTTATTTAAACAGGAAATTAATAATGAAATATTATTAATTAAACATTATTAATTATTTAAATATTGAGTATATTTAAATGGTAATTAATAATTTGAAATTAATTGACAATTATTAATTGTTTAAATAATTAATTTTATTTGAACGGAAATTAATAATTAAAATTAATTAATTAATAATAAAATATTATCAATAAAGTTATTAATTAAATAATGAGTGTATTTAATGGAAATTAATAATTAAAATATTTATTATTAATTATTTAAATAATGAAAATTATTTAAATGGAAATTAATAATTAAATATAATTTGATAATATTTAGTCGGGAGAAAACATTAAAATTATTAATTATTTAAATAAATTATTTTATTTAAATGGTAATTGATAAATAAATTAATTAAGTTGGACTTATTAATTTAAGAGAGAGTTTCAAGCCCAATTGGATTAATGAACCCCATTGAAATTGGTCCAAAATAATTAATTTGATTTATTAATTATTTACTATATAATTTTCGGCCATAATAGATAATTTGTAGGAGATAATTGTTTGAATTATATCCTATAATAATTATATAGATTTATTTACTCAAGATAAATAAAATAAAGAAAAGAAAATATTCTCTTATTTATCTATGGCATTTTAGAAATACCAAGAGAAAGGAAAGATATAATTCTTTTTTTTTTTTTTGTATTTATCTCTACTGATTAATCCTAATGTGATTAGGATTCCTATTTTCCTATAAATAGGAGGCTTGGGTCATTCATAAATCACACAATTAAATTCCTTAGAAATTCGAAATTCTCTCTTCCTTCTCCCTCCCCCCTTGGCCGATTTCCCTATAGTAATTGGGAAGAAAAATATTTTTTCTTTTTCCCAATTTCTTCTTAAGTTCGATTCTACAATCAGATTTCGTTTGATCGATCGGGATATAGCGTAGAAGATCCGGTGTTGCTGAGGATTTGATGCTGTAAAGAAACCTCCAACCAATTCTCCAACATTTTATCACTTTCTCTGTTGTGAACTTTTTAAACAGGTTTTGGTTAGTCCGAATTTTGAACGTACTCATGCTGTTTTTCTTTAAAACCAAGTCTTCTACTGTGCATTTGAATTTAAAGGATTTAACGGATTTGGGCCGTTACAGTTGGTATTAGAGCCTAAGACAAAATCAAAGTCATTAAGGTTCTTATAAACCGTTACAGTTTGTTTGTTTTCATTTGTAACGGATTTGGGCCGTTACAGTTTGTTTTAGAGTTCTGGAAGAATCAATAAAAGAATATTAAACATTATTAAACTCAAATCTAATGGAAAAATTAAAGTCATTTGTATCAGCTCGCGAACTTATTTAATAAAAATGAAAACATATTCCATAAAATCAGAACTCTAAAACAAAATTCTAAATTTCAAAACAACGTAACGCTTAATAGTAAGGTTCTTATAAACCCAAAAAAAAGTGAAAAAGACTCGGTGTTGACGGTCACAATCGAAACCACCGCTCTCATCGAATCTTCATCGCTTGCCAGCTCCCCTACTAAGTGTAGCATCATGAGACTAACGCCCAATGAGTAAATAAGTTGCAAATATAACAATGCCTAGAATTTGTTAAGTCCAAACTTTCTTAATCGATCTCACAATTCAAATCATAGTTCACTTGAGAATTCTAAAATCACTCATATATCTATCAAATACATATCACTCCTCAAGATCTTTTAATCCTCCAAACTCATCATCAATAAATACATATAACCCTTGAGTTATATTAACCATCCAAACTCATCTCACATACTAGTCCATCGACTAATTATAACCCATAAGTTATATCTCAAATAATTCATAACTTTCAAGTTATAGCTTTAAAAATTCATAACCCACAAGTTACAATTGCTATGAATTTCCCACATTCAGCTAACACTTTTATATTCTTCTTGATACACGCGAGTATTGAGCGAACCTTCTTGTAATGTCTCTACTAATAAATTATCAAACAACATTACATAATGTTCTTTTTTATGTATTGCGTGCATAAAATGAAACTTCAATATATTCTTTTTCACATATGACATACGTGAAATAAACCTGCCCTGAAAAAAAGATTATTTAAGTAATGCATTACAAAAAATAATATTTACGGCATATTCTTCATTAAGCATGATCCTACTTATTATGAACCTCTGAAAAAGTCATACACATGCACTTTAACACAAATAAAAAGATACCTATATAACAAAACGTTCTACTACACGCTACAATCTTAAATTACCATAATCAACTCTTAAATTAATAATCCAATCAATAAAGTAACATCAATAAGCTATAAACACATCCAAAACTCCTAAACAACATCGAGAAATATAAGCCAAACTTCCAAAACAAACATCTAAATTCCACATAAATAAGTCTCTTTGGACGACATTTTCAAAGTCTTTTTATATAACTTTGAAAAAATTCCAGCAACTTAAATTCAAATAAGATAACACAAAGTCATCCCAAACATCCATAAACTACCGTTTTCTTATCACCAAAGTCAAATTAACAAATCGGGTTTCCCCAATTAATTCATCATTATATCCACGATCTATCAACTCATCTTGTAGCTTAGCTAATTTTCTAAAACCTTCCTTTGCATAACCACAACTTTAAAAATAAAGTATAATATCTCAAAATTCAATCCTAACTAAACTAAAATAAACATCAACAACAATTGGGTAAAATTAAAAAATTATACTTTTTTGATAGAGCCAGAGGAGCTCTCGGTGTTTTAACAAAAGAAAATGGGGTTTTTGGGGTTCCATTTTATTGGTTTCAATTGGTTTTCCAATAAACATCAACAACAATGGGTTAGGGTTCTAGGGTTGGAAAATCAAGAATACAAAAATTGGGGCTTATGGTTAAATAAATCAAATCTTTCAATTGGCAAGGTTCACATCTCAAATATAAAAACGAAGATTTAAAAAGAGAAAACAATCATACTCTTCTTGAAATATAAAAAAAAAATTGAATGATCTTCAAATAATTACTCACTATGACAAATTCACCAATCAACACCTATACAAAGAATTACAAATCAAATCGATTAAGAATTGGAGAAAAACATGGTAGGTCTGAAGTATTTTTTACTCAAAACGTTTTGTATAGCAGTGGGATTGCAACGAAATTAACCTCAATAGAAAGATAATAGAAAAACGATCAAAATAGACACCTCTCTTGAGCAAATCGGAGTTTGGATGAAAAGGTTATGATGAAAATGCTTCACAACACTTGCTTTGAGTAAAAAGGAGAAAAATTAATTTGAATGAGCAGGTTTTCGGCGGAAGATAGAAAGAACAATATGTTTTAGCATAAAATTTTGTTTTCTAATATTTACGAAAATACCACTAGATAAAAACGGTCATAACACATTCACCGAGACTCTATATGACAAGTCGTCAGTTGCGTTGGAATAGTAATAACAACATGATCAACATCATACAAAAGTATAAAATTAAAATTGTGATTTTAATTTTGAGGTTTGTGAAATTATCAAAATACCCTTACAAAATAATGAGTTATTTCTCATCCAATTTATCAATCCAATATCATTAATATAAATTTGAGAAAAATAATATTATTTCCATTTTTTGATAGTCCTACTTGGTAACGGGTCACTACAAATGTAGTTGCTTTGTTTTTATGGTTTGAGTATTCAGTTTTAGTTTTGAAGATAATTACAAATTTTTCTTATACCTAAAATTTAGGGTTTACAAATTTTCTACTAAAATTTAAAATCCTAAGTGCTTTAAGAATACCTAAACAGTCAATTAGCAAACCTCCACAATTTATATAAACATACATAAAACTACTTTTTATGCAACCCACCAAATTTTTTGAAAAATCACAAATTTTTGCATGATTATTAAGACTAGCTCTGATACCAATTGAAGAGATGATTTACTAAATTTGCGGAAATTTATTTAGTAAACTTATTAACATTTAATAACGGATCTATTAGCATCATGCAATTTGTGATAAAACATGTAGATTCATGCTCATATTTTCAAAAATTAAAACCAAACCTGAACTTACATTGAGTAAAATATGGAGAATTGGTTGGAGGTTTCTTTACAACATCAAATCCTCAGCAACACCGGATCTTCTACACTATATCCCGATCGATCAAACGAAACACGATTGTGGGATCGAACTTTAAAAGAAGTTAGGAAGAAGAAAAAGAATTTTTCTACCCAAATTTTATGGCCAAAAATCGTCAAAGGCATAGGGAGAAGAGAAAAGAGAACTTTCAATTTCTAGTGAATTGAATTGTGTGATTTATGAATGACCCAAGCCTCCTATTTATAAGAAAATAGGAATCCTAATCACATTAAGATTAATCCATGGAGATAAATACAAAAAGAAAAAAGGATTATCTCTTTCCTTTATCTTGGTATTTTGAAAATGCCATAGATAAATAAGAGAATATTTTCTTTTCTTTTATTTGATTTATCTTGGGTAAATAAATCTATGTAATTATTTTAGGATATAATTCAAACAATTATCTCCTACAAATTATATATGATGTGGCCGAAAATTACATGTAATAATTAATTAATAATTCAAATTTATTTTATTAATTATTTTGGGCCAATTTCAATTGGGTTCATTAGTCCAATTGGGCTTGAAACTCTCTCTTAAATTAATAAGTCCAACTTAATTAATTTATTTATTAATTACCATTTAAATAAAATACTTTATTTAAATAATTAATAATATTAATATTTTCTCCCGACTAAATATTATCAAATGATATTTAACAATTAATTTCCATCTAAATAATTTTCATTATTTAAACAATTAATAATATTTTAATTGATAATACTTTATTATTAACTAATGATATTAATTTAATTATTAATTTCCATTTAAATAAAATTAATTATTTAAACAATTAATAATTACCAATTAATTTCAAAATTATTAATTACCATTTAAATATACTCAATATTTAAATAATTAATAATATTTCATTATTAATTTCCTGTTTAAATAAACTCATTATTTAAACAATTAATAATGTTTATATTAATTACCGTTTAAATATACTCAATATTTAAACAATTAATATTGCCTATTTAAGTAATTCCTTTTACTTAAAATTATATTCATTTCTTCTACTTGATTTCGCGACTACGATATTTGGGCTAGCATAGGGACCCGATGGACCGATAGATCATGGGCTTAATGATTAGTCAATTAAGTGATTAACTCATAATCAGTTAATTACTTATTATCTAACTATGAATAATTCCATTATAGATTCATAGCTGAACTACCCTCACTATAGATGAGTTATGTCCATTTAGTTTATCTTTCACTACAAAAAAACTGTCAAAATGCAACCAGAAATTTGTGACCAGAAATTTGCGACCAAACAAAAAAGTAGTTTTTTGGTGACCACCTAGTCACTTTTTTGGAAGGTTGACTCTAAGTGACCATCCGGTCACTTTTTTTGTGACCAGATTGCGGCCAAAAGCAGAAGTAGTCATAAAAAAATGGTGCGAAATTATGGCGCGAAAGAAGCGATCAATTGGTCACCTACAAAAATGACCAACTGGTCGCATGTTTGTGACTAAAAATATGACTTGGTAGTAGGGGTGTAAATCGGTCGGTTTCGGTCGGTCGGTTTTGGTTTTAGTCGGTTTTGCACAAAAAAAAGTCACCACCGACGCCGACCGAAAATTTGGAAAAAGAGATCGGCACCGACCGGCCGACCGATCGGTCGGTCGGTTTAGGCTCGGCGGTCGGTCGGGGCGGTCGGAGTAGGCAAAAAAAAAAATTAAAACCGACCGAATTTGGTCGGTTTTGGGTAATCCAAAACCGACTCCGACCGAATTGGTCGGTTTCTCCGACCAATTTTATCGGTTTCGGTCGGTTTCGTCGGTTTTTCGGTTTTAACTTACACCCCTACTTGGTAGCAAAAAATGGCGTGTAATTTAGGAGGGAAGAAAGCTACCAAGTGGTCACAATTAAAAGTGACTAAATGGTCGCAATTTTGGTGACCTTTATTGAGCAGTGGTAGCTTAAAATTGGAGGGAAGAAAGCTACCAAGTGGTCACAATTAAAAGTGACTAAATGGTCGCAATTTTGGTGACTTTTAGGAGAAGTGGTAGCTTAAAAATTTGGCGGGAATTAAGCTACCACGTGGTCACATTAAGAATTGACCAGATGGTCACAAATGTTGTGATTTTATGTGACCAGTAATATATAAATAATTTGGTGGGATAAAAGCTACGAAGTGGTCACCAAAAAAAAGTGACCATGTGGTCGTAAATTCTGACTTGATGTGACCTGGGGCAGTGAGGAAAATGGCGGGAACTTTTGGCGGGAAAATGTGACCAGATGGTAGCAAAAATACGACCATCTGGTCGCAAATGAGCAGAGGAGTCCATTATAAAACCCCTCCACCCATTATTTATTAGCATTAAGAAAACAGAAAATGAGAGAGTGGATGTATGTTCGTTTGATAGACGGGTATTTGAACGATGAGTTCGTGGCTGGGGTTTAACAATTTGTTAAGTTTTGCATGACAACTGTCTATTATGAAAAGTATGGTGGAAACCTACATTACCCGTGTAGGAAATGCGACAATAGGAGAATTATACCGATTATAGATTTGAAGTTGCATCTTTATAGTCGAGGGTTTGTGCAGAATTATTATCACTGGGTGTTTCAGGGGGAAACAAAGGAAATGTTCGACGCTGCATTACAGGAATCGAGACGATACGAAGGTAGCAGCTCGAATGAAGAGGTGGTTGACGAAGAACGAAATGATGAACAACTGTATAGTCAGATGCAGCAAATGATACTTGATGGTGCGGGGTATGGGGGCAATGAAAATTTCCGTGAAAGTTTAAACGTAGATGAAGATGAATGGGTTGTAGAAGAGGAAATGAATCCGGAAGCACGTAAAATGCACGAGATGCTAAAGACAGCCAGCCGACCATTGTACGATGGGTGTGAGGTAAGTCAACTTGCTGCTGCTACAGAACTTTTAAATATAAAGGCGCAGTACAACATACCTGGTAGAGGATTTGATGCGATTGCTTTGTGGTTTCGTAGATGAGCTCCAGAAAAAAATAATATGCCCCACAGTTTGTACGACACAAAAAAGCTAGTGGAGGGACTTGGATTACCTGTGGAGAAAATAGATTCGTGTCAAGACGGATGCATGATTTACTGGGATGTGGATGAGGACCTGTATCATTGCAAATTCTGTTTTCTTCCAAGATACAAACAAGGGAAAAGTAGCCTGATTCTGAACACCTGCATGTTCTATTTACCACTGACCCCACGTCTGGAACGGTTGTATGCATCAGATGTGACGGCCTCGCACATGAGATGACAACACGAGCATTCACAGGATGAAGGTGTTTTGAGACATCCCTCAGATGTTGCGGCATGGAAGCATTTAAATAATTGTCATCCGGATTTTGCACAAGATCCGAAAAACGTCAGATTGGGCTTATGCACGGATGGCTTTAACCCGTTCGGGGCATCCGGGGCACAATATTCAGTTTGGCCAGTTATGGTAACCCCGTATAACTTGATTCCCTCGATGTGAATGCGAGACCCGGTGATTTTTCTAACAGTGATCGTACCTGGGCCGAAAAGTCCAAAACAGAAACTGGATGTGTATTTGCAACCACTTATTGCAGAGTTGAAAAGGTTGTGGACTGACGGTGTTAGGACATACGACATTTCGAAGAAACAAAATTTCTTGATGCGCGCCGCGTTAATCTGGACGATCAGTGACTTCCCTGCATATTCAATGTTGTCAGGTATGTTGATCTTTAATTGCTTTCATATACATTTTTGAGTCTGTGTTTAGCTTTTGTTATTGCTTTCCTTAGTCAGTGTAGTTAATTGTGTGAACCTCAATCTCCTCCTCTTAAAGGATGGAGTACGGTGGGGACATACGCATGTCCACATTGCATGCTAGACACAGATGCATTTTATCTCAGAAACGGTTGGAAAACTTGTTGGTTTGATTGTCACCGTCGATTTTTGCCGTTGAATCACACTTTCCGTTCAAACGGCAGTGACTGGAAGAAGGTTCGAAGAGTAAGAAAACAAACCCCCCCGACCATGTATAGTGGAAGACAGATTCTTCACGGTATAGATGCTATAGGGATGCAGAAGATTACTGTGGAAGGTGCAGAGAGTGCAAACAATGCAGTTGGGAAAAACACGGGTTGGAAGAAACGGAGTAGTTTTTGGGATCTACCGTATTGGGAAGATCTATTGATTAGACACAATCTGGATGTAATGCATATAGAGAAGGATAATCTGAATACGATTCTTCGACAACATTTTCAATACGATTTTGAACGTTTCGGGAAAAACGAAGGATAATCTGAAGGCACGTTATAATATACAGGAGATATGTGACCATCCTAAGTTGGAGCCTGACGACAATGATAATTACGCAAAAGCAAAGTACATGTTGACGACGGATGAAAAGAAAACATTATTTGAGTGGATCAAATCCATCAAATTCTCGGACGGATACGTTTCGAATTTGAGTCGGTGTATAGACAGTCAAAAACATATCATGTTCGGGATGAAAAGCCACGACTGTCATATATTCATGCAACAATTGATGTCGTCACGTTCAGACCGTTCCTAGAGAGTAGCATTGGGAGCCGCTTGCACAGTTGAGTGTTTTTTTCAGGGACTTGACATGTACAGAGCTGACGGAAGCTACTGTCGCTTCAATGAGTTCAGAGATCGTCGTTATTATTTGTAAGTTGGAGCGAATGTTCCCACCTGGCTTTTTTGACTCCATGGAGCATCTTCCAGTGCATCTTCCATACGATGCATTCTTAGAGGGTCCTGTACATTACCGCTAGATGTACCCATTTGAAAGGTAAGCACAGTTGTTTTGTAATGTACGCGTATAAATTAGTACAGTGATCGAATGTAAATTATGTTTTGTACAAACAGGTACTTACGTCGGTTGAAAAAGATGGTTGGAAATAGATCACGAGTAGAAGGATCTATCTGTAGTGCGTACCTGACGCAAGAGACTACCACATTTTGTTCATACTACTTTGATCAACACATTGCTGAGCAGTTTCGACTAGCGAAATGAAACATAGTCGAAAATTTACTTGAAGGTGTTGACATAAACGACTTGGCGATTTTTATGGAACCTGGCATGACAGTTGGAAGATCAGTACGTAGGTCGTTGACCGATTCTGAGTATCACGTAATGCAGACATACGTGTTATGCAACTGCGCAGAGATCGAGCCTTAAATAGAGTGAGTTTGTAACTTAACATTATTTCATCGCATAAACAAACTATTTGCTAACTATTTTTGTAACATACAGATTATTTCTAAACGTATACGTTCGAATGACACGAGTTGGTCTTATAGACGCTGAGGAGGGGTCAATAATCGACAAAGAGTTTCGTTCTTGGTTCAGTGCATACGTGAGTTATTTTAAATTGTCAAAAAAACCGTGACATTTCGTTGAAAAAATTACTATCTTCCTAACATTACTGTATGTGAAAAATGACACAGGTTGACTCCCCTACATTACCGGTGGATGATCCTCGCATTATTTCTTTGGCAAAGGGACCTGGACGGATAGCAAGGTCGTATGGTGGATACGTCAGTAATGGTTACAGATTTCAAACGAAGGCGCATTTAGTGAACAGAGCAACAAACAATAGTGGTGTTTGCATAAAAGGTCACGTGTTTGGCACAAACGAAGACGATTACTTCGGAGTAATCGATGAGATTCTTGAGATTCAATACGCAAGTCCGACGTTAAAACACATTGTTCTGTTCAACTGCACTTGGTTCGAGACAACCAGACGAGGCAGAGTCCGTAAGATTGATCATTGACAAATCGTTGAGGTAAACAAGTCTAAGCATATGCGCACCACTGATAAGTTTGTCCTGGCTTCACAGGCGATTCAAGTTTATTACCTGAACTATCCGAATAATAGATGAGATCTGACAGATTGGTTAGTTGTTTGTAAAGTTAAACCACGCCAGGTAGAAGAAAATTTGTCAGACGATTGGTTACCTGAACTATCCGAATAATAGGAAGCTGTTGCTTTTCAAGAAGATGAGATAAGATGTCGTGCAATCGACGATGGTCAGAATGCAAGTACTGTTCATCCTTTGAACGATGGAACGATAACATTGCATGGTGATGATACAAATGCTTCCATTTCTCACGCACGTGACATTGATGCTGAATTTATTCGAGAAGAAGAATCCGATGAAAAAACATGAGAAGAAGAAGACTTTATGTGACGGACTTCTTGGAGACGATGAATCCGACGAAGAAATAGAAGAAGAAGCGATGACCGAAGAAACTGAAGATGATAAACGAGACATTTTGTAACTTTATTATTCACTGTGTATGTGTTTATTAAAACTATTTCTTTAATGAATGATAAAATATATATATATATATATATATATATATATATATTAATATTTGCGACCATGTGGTCGCAATTTATCACAAAAGGTGACCACATGGTAGTAATTTAGAAGGGAAAGGCGACCAGTTGGTCGCATTTTTGGAAAAGTAGAATTATATTTTTCAAAAAATATAAGTTAAATTACGACTATCTGGTCGCAAAAATGAGAGGTAAATTTAAATTTTCATAAAATTTATGGCGGTGAATTTAAATATTACGACCTTCTGGTCGCAATTTTTGGCGGTGAATTTCATTATTGCGACCAGATGATCGCAATTGTTGATGAGACTCGTGATATGACAGCTGTTCTGGATAATGGCAAAGTGGCGACTAGATGGTCGCTTTTGAAATAAATGCTACCAGGTGGTCACAAATATCTCTAAAAATGCGACCAGGTGGTCGTAATTTCCCCAGCAAGCGCGACCTTTCGTTTCTGGTCATGATTACATATTTACGACCATTTGGTCGCAAAATCTTATTTAAATTCAGATCAGTTTCTTTCCCCCCGTTTCCTTTTCTTTCTCTTTTTTCTTTCTCTTTTTTCTTTCTTTTCTCTCTTTCCCCTGTTCCGTTCCCCGTTATTTTTTCCCCGTTCCTACTCTAAACCTAAAAACCCTAAACCTACAATCCCGGTTTCTATTACGAGGTTATTTTTCATATAGATTTTAAGTTTTAAGTTAGGTTTAGTTTATGTTTAATTTTAGTTTACTTAGTTTTAATTAATTAGTTTAGTTTAATTTTGTTAATTTCATTAATTGTAGTTTAATGAATCTAATTTAGTGTAATTAATTACTTAGTTTACTTTAGTTTAATTCATCTAATTTTAGTTTACTTTAATTAATTAATTAGTTTAGTTTAATGTTGTTAATTTCATTAACTTTAGTTTAATTAATGTAATTTAGTTTAATTAAGTACTTAGTTTACTTAAGGTTAGTTAATCTAATTTCGTTTACTTTAATTAATTAATAAATTTTAGTTCAATTAATCTAATTTTAATTTAGTTTAATTTAATTAATTAGTTTAGTTAAGTTTAATTTTTATAAATTAATGTTAGTTAAATTTAATTAATTTTAGTTTAATTTAATCTAATAGTTGAAATCTTCATTACTTAGTTTACTTTAATTAATTACTTAGTTCACTTAAGCTAATTTTAGTTTACTTTAATTTAATTAATTAGTTTAGTTTATTTTAGTTTTAATTAATTAATGTTAGTTTAATTTAATTAATTTTAGTTCAATTAATCTAATTTAGTTTAATTCTTCATTACTTAATTTACTTTAATTTAATTACTTTTAGTTTAATTCTTCACTACTTAGTTTACTTTAATTACTTCATTTTAGTTCAATTAATCTAATTATAATTTACTTTAATTCAAATTAAATTAATTAGTTCATTTTAAATTAATTTATTAATTTATGTTAGTTTAATTTACATTATTTAATCAATTTAATGTAGATTATTTCATTAATTAATTAATTAAATTTATTTCAATATTTTAATTACGTAATTAGTATTAAATTACTTTAGTTTGGTTGTAGGATTATGACGGGCAGACGACGTCCTCCCAAGTCAGACGAGTATGACGACGCGATTGACGAGGCAACTTCGCAGCCGCCTACTGCCGCTGCCCCTGATGGGGACCTGACTACAGAGGAGTTGGACAGCCTTCTCTTCGGTTACGAGCCGGGACTTGCTGCCACGCTCAATGGTGCAGTCCCTGAGACCCAGCCTACGACACCACGATTGTCGCAGGACTCATCAGGGTCTGCATCAGGGTCGGATCCAGCTGGCCCCTCCACTTCATGCACGCAGCCTCCTCGGGCCGCAGACTCTGCCCTTCGAATTGAAGGGGATACGTAAGTAATTTTGTTTATTGTTTTAATTACTTAATTTTTAAATCTTTAAACTTTTATAAAAGTGTTTTTTTTTAACTAATTGTTTCTAATATCACAATATTTTTATGTTTTTGCAGAATACAGCCGCATACAACCGTTTCAAAACGGTTTCGCGAGGTCCTCCAGAGCATGCCTCTATGGGACAATTACGTCAGGGATCGATTCAAGGACCTCATGTACCGGGCATGCGGAAAGCAAGCAGCAAACCGCCCCGTGTGGATGAGCCCGGAGGACCACACTTGGCTTGTCGCGAGCTTGAGCACTCCCGAGGGCATGGCAGTGTCAAGGCGGAATAAGGCCAATCGAGCGATGAATCCCACCAAACACACAGTCGGGGCCCGGACCCACGACGAGAACCATCGTCGATTGGTAAGTTTTTTTTTTGTCGTTTTTTTACGTAGTTTTTTCTTGTTTTCTTTTTTCAATTAGTTATCAATTTATTATGTTTTCTTCTTCAATCTTTAATATTTTTAGGAATCGAAGCACGGTCGCCCTGTCCCACCCGATGAGCTGCACCGCGTTCTCCACACGAAGAAGAACGGGACGTTCGTGGATGATAAGGCGAAAGCATTTCAGGTATTTAATAATTTTTTTCAGTTATTATTTTTTGTTTTAAATTTTTCCTAACTTATATATTAACTATTTTATTTTCTGAATTTTAAATGTTTAGGAATGTTTCACGGAGTCCTTGAGTCAGCGGTTGCCAACACCAGACTCGCAACCGACTCAGGAAGACCGTAGAGAGGTATTTTTGGAGGCTGCTGGAGGGGTTCGGCCTGATGGATCAGTTCCTGGGCTCGACTCGTACTGGCGACGCCTTTACGCGGATGTTCCCCAGCCTCAGTGGAGCGGAGCGAGCACTAGCTCCGGCCCTTCTCCGATTGAGCAGCAGCTGCGCGTGAACATGGATGCTATGCACGACGACTTCATTTCTCGAGTCGCTGCGATTGAGGCGGACATGCAGGCACGGGTCGAGGCCTAGGTAGCAGCAGCTTTGGCCGCGTACTTCAGATCCCTAGACGGCGGCCATTCATCATCGACACCTCCTCCGCCACCCCTCCGCAGTAGTTCTAGGATGCTTTCTTCTGTATAAAACATTTTTTGAACATTATATATATATATATTTTTTATTTTAATTCTAATTTTTTGTTATTAAATTTTAATATTAATTAAATAAATAAATAATAATTAATTAACTAATTATTGAAATTTAAATTTAAAAAAAAATTCTTAAATACGACCATATGGTCGCATTTTACCTCAAGATAACGACCATATGGTCGCATTTTAACTGAGTCCAAAAGTGTCCATTTGGTCGCTTATAAAAAGACCACATGGTCACTGTTGCATGTGACCAACTTGTCACTTATCTTTAACATAAATTACGACCAGATGGCCACTTTTTAAGAGACCATCTGGTCGTATTTTGACTGTGTTCAAAAGTGACCATTTGGTCGCTTATAAATACGACCACGTGGTCACTTTTTTATGTGACCAATTGGTCACTTATCTTCAACATAAATTATGACTAGATAGTCACTTTTTAAGCGACCATCTGGTCGTTTTTTCAAAAGGTTGGCTTTTTTGCGACCAAACTTTTCTGGTCATATATTTGTGACTATCCAGTCGCACAAATTCCGGACCGACCAGCTTTTTGGCCACCACCATGTTCGTCGCGTTTTTGGTCGCATTATACACTAAAAACGACCGTTTGGTCGCAAATTGACAGTTTTTTTGTAGTGTTTATTTATATATATGATATATCCTTCACGTGGAACCCTCATAATTACAGGCGGATAAATTTACCGTTTTTCCCCTGTAATTACCGCTTTATCCTTGTGTTCCCGCTGATTCTCCAATCAACTTTATCTTTAGTCGAACTAGAGATAATGTATTTATGTGATCAATAGAAGTCGTGGCGCCACTTGTTCATGTCAGGAATCAGTACATCAAGGGAGTTTCCTAAAATGTTTAGGTATCACACTGATACCGTTAATTTATGGGAAAGTTGAAAGGACCCGAGGTTTGATGTCGGTAATTTAGAATTTTTCCTTATATTGATTTGTTTATTTAGTATTTTTAATTAAGGAAAATTGTTTGCTAACTATTTCTAAGTTCATTTTGGTTAATTGATAATTAACCATAAGTAATTATTTTAAACAAAATTGTAATTAACCATGGTTAATTTTTTTGAGGGCTAGTTAGCAAAGAAAAGAGGTAGGGTATGAAATGAAATTTAGGAGGTGGAAGGGTTTGGTGTTAAATTGAAGGGGTGGAGGGACTTGTAATTAATTTGCATTTAGTTGTTTTTTTTAATTTGGAAAATTAAAAGTACAAAGGGAAAGAAAAGAAAAGACAAACAACAAAACAATTTCATTTTTTTCTTCTTCTTCCACCGTCCCCCCCCCCTTTTCCTCTCAAAAATTTCATCCACTCTCTTTTCTCTTTTCTGTAACGTCCCGTTATTTTGAGGTGACATTTTTTTTTATATTATTATTTTATTTTATTTATTTATTTATTGAATTAAAGTATTAAAGTTAATTTTAAAATTTGTTATTTCGAGTTAAATAGTTAATTTCGTTCGAAAACCTTTATAACTGTTTAATTAGTCTAAATTAGTTTCGGTGGTATTAATAATTATTAATAGGCCAATTAATAATTATTAATCACCATTGGACTAGTTTAAGTGCTTCAGGTTTCGTTTTAAAAGCTTAAGACAAGAAAAGGACGTAGGCGTCATTTCCGGAATTCTTAAATATTCTAACACTATTCACTATCTTCTTTATTAAGCCAAAATTAGGCAAAAATCATAATTTTTTTATCATCTTCTTCCCCAAACCCGAGCAAGAAGAGGAGGAAAAGAGAAGAGAAAGAAAGGGTCGCCCCGGTTTCGTTTCTCTACCGTTTTGTGTGATTTCGGATGCGTTGGAAAGCTCTCGCCGAGACCTTTCTACCCATTCCACTCTTGGGATGATTTCACCTCTCTAAGGTAAGCCCTAGATTTCGAATCTCAACACTTTTCTTCATGGAAATTGAGTCAAACTTGTGATTTCTTTAACAAAGCTCCACTTTCTTGTCAAAATTGTTACTAAATGTTGTTGGGAAACCTTTGGGAACCATTTTCCTCAACTTTCCTTAGACTTTAAACCGAGCCAAATGAAGAATCCGAAATTCCCTCCTCTCCCTTGCTGTGGACTGTTTTGGTCATGGTGGAAAATACCTTATTTTTGTTTTCATTTGAATTGGTGTGGTTGATTCTAGCCCTAAACCCTAATTTAAGTTTACCCATTGATCGAAATCATCTAAAAAGTGCTTAACACAAACCCAGAATGCTCCTAAAACGCCCAAAATTCGGAAAACCATATCCAATCCCTCTTTTCCCTTGGGTCGTGGGCCTCTTGGCTTTAACCCGGGCTGTTTTGTTCCGTTTATTTAGTTTGTATTGTTCGTTGTTCATTTCGTTAATTAATATACTTTAGGTGTATTTTAATTATAGGTTTCGTGCATCGATCGTGAAATTGGTCAACCGGTGGTTTGGAGTTGACTTCAAATCTAAGGTGAGTTTAAAATGGAAGTTAGTAATTTTATGAATTACATTTCATTACGATTTTGTTGATCAAGGTTAAGTGACAAACAAATCTCCTAGGAGTAAATACTTATTGGTTGGTGACTTTAGACTCGGAAGTGAGCGGAATGACCTTGGAGTTTGTAGTGAATTTGGGTAGAAAGACAAGTTTGAGTATATTTGGAAGTCTTGTAAGACGAAATTGGAGAATTGAGGTGAAATTGGAGAGTTTAGATGAAAGTGGAAGTCTAAGTTATTTTGAGTAGTTTTAGATCAAAGTAGCTTTGAGGTTATCCTTATGAATATTAAAGATTATAAAGATTTTGAGATAAAGTTGGAAATTGAATTTACTTTAGGTAGTTTTAACCAAAGTAAAGTAAAGGAAATGTTTGGAAGTTAACTCGTGGTTTATGGTAGTGGCTCGGAAATTATTCTTGTGAACTAAGGTGATATATTGTCATTCGTGACATGATGATGTTAAACCTCGATTTTTGCTTCTTGGGAGTTATAAGACGTCGTGGTATATGGCCTCAGTGATGATAATGGTTAGGGTTTTGATGAACTTATTACCTTGTGTGAGTAATAAGGATTGTATTTTAATATGGTAATAATGTGGAGTATGAAATTTCTAATGATAATAAGGTTTGGTGTGGATTGTGGTAGTGTCATTGAATATGGAATCATGATGATAGTATTATTGAAGTACTCAGGTCTTTGGTAAGAGGCAACACTTTAAGTACAAAAGATAAGCATGTTATTGAGTGTAATTGTAGTATGATTGTATTGTTTGTTAGTTGTTTGTGTTGAGGTGCTCATTTAATGAACCGATTTATAGATATATGTGTAGTCCATGGATGAAAGGGGCTATGGGCGTCACTATATCAGGATACTTGTGGATAGGTGTAGTCCATGGATGAAAGAGGCTATGGGCATCACTTATCCGGATACTTATGGATATACGTGTAGTCCATGGATGAAAGAGGCCATGGGTGTCACTATATCAGGATACTTATGGATAGGTGTAGTCCATGGATGAAAGAGGCTATGGGCGTCACTTATCCGGATACTTATGGATATGTGTAGTCCATAGATGAAAGAGGCTATGGGCGTTACATATTGAGATACTATGTGATATGATCTTGTGATATAACAGGTTCATAGATGAAACACGCTATGAGTGGGTGTTATATGGCAAGATTGGCAGATAGGTCGTGTTCATATAATGAGCATCACAGCTTGTTTGTTAGTGGTTACATAGTTATATGCTTATCCTTTGTACAAGTGTTTGGTTATCAATGGAAATACCTTATGTGGTAATATGTGGCAACTTATGGTAATCCGAGATTTGGTGGTATGTGATCTATGGTGTTTGGATTTCGACGGTAATACTTTATGTGAAAATTGGGTAAGACCGTACGTGGTAGTATGTTGATGTTGATCCATACGGTATCACATTACGAGGACACTTGATATGGTAACGCCGTACGTGTTAGTATGTTGAGGTGGTAACATACGGTAATACGTTACGAGATATTTAGATGTGGTAATATGATATGGTATTATTATTTGGTACCGATTTGGTATTAGATGTGTCTTGATACAATTTGGAAATTGGGAAATTGATTGGTGTATGATTATGATGATCTGGAAGTGTAGAATGGGTAGTAAAGAGAAAGTTAGGTCTTTGGACACAATTTCCGGTATGGAATTTGGTCCATAGGATTACTGGCTTTCATTTTATTCTCACTAGCATTTTTATGCTAATGTTGCTACAATTACAATTTTTCAAGTAGTATTCATAGTAGGGTACGAGGTGGAGAAGATGGTGTTTCTTGATCAAGAGTGGATGGCTTTCGGGACATGGACTTACAAGTATATTTTGCGGCATTCCATGAATGCTAGTTGAAACATTATATGTTATTGTCTTTAAACTTATATTTTGTGGCTCATGAGAGCCTAAGACTTGTTGTACATATTATCGAGTTTATTTCCTTTGATTTTGTCATAAAATGAAGTATGTACTTCTTTGTTTTTACTTTCTCTGAAATGCGCCCATGTAAACAGGTTTTGGTAGTTCATATTTTAAACCGATCCACGCCGTTTTTCTTTAAAATTAAGTCTTCCGCTGTGCATTTGAATTTAAAGGATTTAACGGTTTCGGGTCGTTACAAAAAATGACATGAATTTTCAATAGTTGAGTTGAAAAGGGTCACTTATACTTATACATTATTTTTGGAAATAATAAGAAGTATAGAATTGTAATCATTAAACAAATGAAGGTAAAGGAGAATTACTTTTGTGACGACCCGTCACTTTTAAATAAATTAAATTCAGAGAAAACAGCGGAAGTCTTTTACTTTACGAAAAATTGGCGTGGTTTTTTTTGAAAATTGGCATGCCGAAAACCTGTTTACATCCTAATTTTCAAATCTAACAAAATCTCTTGGACTTTAAGTCCAAATCAGGAGTTCAAATATATAATATCATAAAACATCAACATTAGGCTCTTAAGAGCCAAATACAAAATACAATTCCTTAAAGTTCATCAAAATAAGACATAAACTTTACAAAAACCATTAGTCCATCTCGAGGTCGACATCCCTCGATCACGCGACGAACACCTCCTCCTCCTCGACCTCTAGCCAAGGCATTACCTGAAATTGGTTGTAATATCATGAGCTAACAAACTAAGCCCAGTGAGAATAATAAGCATAAAAAGTAAAGATAGACCTCAAACTCGCATTTCGATTTGTGTCCAATTAACTGACACAGTACACTCCTAAAGTCATCCAATCTCTAGGAGAATTCATTTTACATTCTCTAAAGAATGATACTACTAACTCTCGTAGTGTTAATCTCATCCAAAATTCTTGTTATGACATAAACAGGAAAAGTAAATAACTTTTCATAACGATAAATCATCTCGATCCTCTATCCAAGATATATATATATTTTCATCAATCATATGCATAAAATGCATGAAGAAGGAAATGCGGACAATCCCCGAAGGGTCCAACATTCTGTACTTCTTTTCTTTCTCATTTTCATTCTTTTTCTCAGAAGGAAATGCGGATAATACCCGTAGGCTCCAACATTCTGTACTTCTTTTATTTCTCATTTTTCATTCTTTTTCTCAGAAGGAAATGCGGATAATACCCGTAGGCTCCAACATTCTGTACTTCTTTTATGCGAGATGTCATGGTGCAATATGTCATGGTGCGAGATGCAATGATATGCTCGCACATACTTACAAAGTAAATAACGTAAAGTGCGAATAATAAAGTAACTGAAATAAACATAAAGTAAAAGACATAAAGTAAATGACATTAAGTAAAAAGAAAGAAATAGATTGTAACCTCGGATGAACGATATGTCGATCGAACTCCAATATCAATAATAAAAGTACAATCATTACTTAAACGATTAACTATACCTTCCAGGATTCTAAATTTTCAATAAACCGAGGTTCTATTAACCGTTCTAACAACAAGCTGAATCTTTTAACTTCCAATGATCCAATCTAAGCTTCGAATCGAAGCTAACTTAGAATCTTCTAAGATTCAGCACTTTCCTCGAGAACTCCTAAGTTCTCACTTAAAGGATTAACTCTTAATCCTAAGGGCACTAACTCACAACCCTCTAATCTTAGATTCGGATTCTAATCTTAGTTTCAAACTTTACAAACCTTCACACTTATTCGATTTCTATAATTACTTTAAATCCTAACTATTCTCACCTTAATAAAAGTGAAGACTTTGCTCCTAAACACCGGAAGAGCAATCAACCACGCGGTTCGAAAACACCTACAAACGAATTATATCATACAATCAATAACTTTACCAACTATCGATCAAACAACTACTAAACATACAAAGTAACGAAAACCCAACAAAATCCACAAAGAGGCCCACGCCCTATCATCAAATTGGGTTTGGATTTGGTTTTCCTGCTTTTGGCAATTTAAATACATTTCGAGTTGGTTTTAAGTAAATTCGATAATCCCGATTTCAATGGGTATCGATGATTAGGGTTTTTCGAACAATAAGCCCTTTCCCGAATTGAATTTAAATAAACATTCATTCATTAATTTCTAACCCATTTTCAATCCCAAAAGGGTAAATTTCAAACGGAAAGGGTTTCGACTGAAACTCGGTTTTAGGGTTATGGAATAGTTTCCAAAAACACTTAAAACTACTCCCGAATTGACAATCACCGAGTTTCACGGCAAGAAATCGAAAGAAAACAAGTAAAACTCCATTAAAACACTATTTGGAGTTAGGGTTTGAAACTTCACTTACCAAGAACTCCTAGGATCTCGAGAGAAACGAACGATGGCTAGGTGGAAAATGATCCTTGACCCGAGGGCTTTCCGATTTATCTAAGCTTGAGTCGATCCGTTAAGAAACGAACGAAATCAAATTTTCTCTTTCCCTCTCTTGAAGCTCACGGGTTTGGAGGATAAAATGGAGCAAGTTTTGGTCAACTTTGAGTCAAGGATGATATAAAGAAGATGAAGCAAATAGTGATTTTAGATATTTTGCAAATTGGGTAATTACAACTTTGCCCTTTTATGACTTTTGGCTTAAAACGATTCCCGAACATCTCAAACTATCCCAATGGTGATTAATAATTATTAATTGGCCCGTTAATAATTATTAATACCATTAAAACGTATTTAAATAAATAAAGCCATTAAAATGAATTAAAAATGAAATAAACTATTAAATTCTAATTTAATAATAAATAAATGAATTTTAATTAGTCAAATTAAAATAAAATAAATAAAAGTTTTTTTTTTATCACAAAATAGCGGGACGTTACAACTTTGTAGTGGGAGCTTAAGAATTTCGAGAATCCTAGAACCAATGTGACTAAAATAAAATTTACAAATAGTATGTTAGTGCACATAAAATGGGAGATTTTATGAATTTCACAAGCTCAAATTCGAACATGAATTTACTTCCATGTAAGCATTCAACAAAAGACCTTTGCAAATTAAACATCAAATGAGTTAAGTGTAAGAAAAATGAGTTTTTACTAACTAAACTCTAGATTCGTGTAATTACTAAGTCGTTAGTAAATGAAAGGTGTATGAGCATGATAGTTTCAAATCAAAAGTTAATGGAATTTATTTTATGGCGATAAAATATGGAATCTATTACACTTAGTGAAACTAACATCAGACAAAACAAAGACATACTAAAAAGATGAAAACGTTACTGATAAAGTATTAAAATGACAACCATGGCTAAGTAGTTGATAGTCATCCAGTTTGACTCGAATTACAAGTCAAATCTCTAAAGATCTATGACAAGTGGGAGATTGTTAGGAATAGTGTCCTAGAACTTGTAATTATTAATAAAGATAATTTATTACGAATAAATTAAATAAATAAACATAAGTTCTTATTATATTATCTAGATTGATTCAATTGACAATATTAAGAATATATGGAAATATAGTAATATCAAACATTCAAATAGTAAACCCTAAGTTACTGTTGTGAAATCAAGACTTATTATATGAGTCATACGAGAGGATTAAAGTCGAGATGAGCAACTTAAAAGTGTCTACAGTAAACAGATAACGTTTAGGAACCTTATCCTGGTAACACTGTTGATAGCTTCGCATTTTGTTTATAGACAAATGATCTAATCCTGATCATTCATGTGGGAGACATGAAATAGAAGTATCATATGCAATGCTGATTGTATAAGACAGGACCACGATGTTCGATCAAATTTCTCATTAGTACCGTTTACAAGAAATGATCGAATATCAAACTAAGTTTATCAACCGTGATAGATCTCAATCCTGAGTGAAATGCGGACTCCTATTTGTGGAGTTATGTTCTTTGATTCATATGGTTGAGAGCGATCTATAAGAACGCTCAATACACTCCTGTTTTGGGAACATGGCTAGATAAGTAGCTGGGAACTCATTTTCACAAGACGGAATTCATAACTTTTGTGACGACCCAACTTATTTAAAAAGTCAGTCGCGATTACGCAAGCAGAAGGAAAGAACTTAAACCCAAAACAATTGCTTTAATAAAATATCAAAAATTTCGGCATGTAGTATTCGTAAATTCCATGCCTCACATATAAAAAAATAACATAAAATAACTCTGTTTTCCAGAAATCATCGGCTCGTTGGCCGGTGCACCGTTTTAAAAGTAAACAAGACAAACATATATATATACATAAGGTTTTAAGAAAGATTGTTAGATTGCATGGTGTGTTGGTGTAGATTGTATTAAGTTGGAACATATGCTTTGTCTCGAAGTTTTTGGCACTGTTGAGGCATTTTATGGTAGAGAATGTCGTTCTCTGACCCATTGGGATGAATTTAGAGGAAAGAGACTTTTGGCACCAAAGTTGTTATAATGACTAGCTAGTCTATCGCTTTGATTAGAAAGAGGTTAAGGGTTACCCAAAGTTGACAACAGAATTAGGTGTAGTCTGTTGAAGTTGTAGTAGTGGATCTCGTATACTTCAAGTGGCACCAATGAAGGGTATTACGAGATTTTAGAAGAAGGGCAAGTTGAGCCCTAGATTTATTGGCCTATTGAGATACTCGATCGAGTAGGAATGGTAGCTTACCGTTTAGCTTTACCACCTTTGTTATCGGCCGTTTTAATGTTTTCCATGTGATGATGCTTCGGAGATACATGGTGGATTCCGTCCCACGTGATTGTTTAGGAACTGGTAGTTTCTGATGCTATTGTGTCTAATGAAGAGACACCAGTTAAGATCATAGTATTCAAACAAAAGATGTTGAGAAATAAAACAATTCACTTGGTCAAGGTTCATTGGAAGAACCAAGTGTCAGAGAAAGCAACGTGGGGACGTGAAAATGAGATATAGTCTAAGTACCCTCACTTTTTTTCACTTAGTGAACTCAATTTTTGAGGACGAAAAGTCTTTTAAGGAGGGTAGACTGTAACATCCCATTACTTTTGAAGTGAAATTTTTTGTTATTTATTTATTTAATATGTCATTTATTTATTTATTTCAATTAAAGTATTTAGTTTAGTTTTTATTTTTGTAATTTAGAATTTAATAGTTTTTTTCGTCCGAAGACCTTTTTAATCGTTTTATTAGCCTAAATTAGTTATGGTCGTATTAATAATTATTAACGGGCCAATTAATAATTATTAATCACCATTGTGCTAGTTTAAGAACTTCGGGTTTCGATTTATGAGTTAAAATCATTTAAGGATGTAACCATAATTTTTGATTTCTTAAAAATATCCAAAATCACTATTCACTTCTTCTTAAATATCAAGTTTGACCAAGAACAAAAGCCATTTCTCTTCTTCTTCTCCCTCCATGGCCGTGGGTCTCAAAACCCATGGGAAAATTCTTGGCCTTTGTTCGTTTTTTGATGGATCGACTTGATTTCGATTGCGTTGGATTGGTAGGGACGAGGGCTACCTATCCAAACTACCTTTCCGAAGTTTCCCGTTGTCTAAGAGAAGTCCCAAAAAATATGTTTTCAAAACTTTTATATGGTTTTGTTCATTTTTTTTATAAATGAGTTTTAAAGTTGAAATCATGAATTTTTATCATGGAATTTGACGATTTTGAGCTCGGATTTTTGAAAAACACTATTCACCAGAAAACACTATTCATCTGAAATTACTATTCATCTGAAATCACTATTCATCCAAAAATTCAAACGTGTTCTCATCTTAGTTATGAGTTGTAATATGTTGTGCAATTGATAATTTGTAGGTGTGATTGCTCGTTTGTTGATTCGTGGGAATTTGGATGTCACGCGAGCATTCAAGGTGAGAATAAATAGGATTTAAAGTAGCTTTAGAAACCAAATAAGTTGAACGGCTTGTAGGATCGGAAGTTGAGATTAAGGTTTAATCGAAAGGATTAAATTAAGTGAACTAACATGCTTAGGCTTTAGAGTTAGTTCTATTTTAGTGAGAGAATTCATAGGTGCTTCGAAGGAAACGAGTAACTTTTGGAAGTTCTAAGTTTTACTTCGGAGTTTCCTAGTGTTTTTCAAAAGATGAAGGTTTCAAATGGATTAAGGATTGTGAATAAGGAACTTCGTTTGTTTAATAAACAATGGAGTAAGAAATTGGAGACTTTTATGTTAAGTCAAATTCTCGAGTTATCAGAAAACCGGTTGGCTTGAATTATTCTTTGATTTTTAGGAGTTCCTAATTGCTCGTTTTATGTATAAGAGTAATTCACGATCTATTTACTTTTATGTCATTTTGATTATGTTCATATTTATATATATTTACTTTTGAAAGCATATGCATATCATATTGCACCATCATGATCCATTTACTTTGTGCCCTTCGGTTACTTTAACATTCATATTTACGTTTATTTACTTTTGCAAGCATATGGATAACAGCTTGCATCATTGAAATGAAAGGAAAGGAAAGTGAGAAACAAAATAAGGGAGAATGTGGATCCTACGGGAAGTTCACATTACCTTCATTCATATCATAGGTGTAATTATATCATGGAGAAGGAATTGTATATTTCATTATGTAAAGTAAGACAACAAGGTGAATTGAGATGTTGTGCTTATGTAAAGTTTATAAAATTCTTTTTATACTTGTTTTAGTGAGCTAATGAACGAGATTAACATTATGTTATCGAACATAAAGGAAAGGTAAATTTTATATATAGTATGAGATATCAAAAGGATAAACCAGGTAGAGATTATGGATATAAAAACATTCTTCCAAATATTTGAGAGTTAGTTTCTCGAGTTCGGGAGCTTTGGTAAAGGTTATATAAACTTTTGATAGCCTAAGTTGTTATAGGGAAAAAAATTGAAACATTATGTCTAACATACATTTCTTTATTGAAAAGAAATGAAATATGATGTATAGCTGAGTGCTATAGGAAAGACGAATGAAATGGAATTGTATAATGAGAGAATACAAGGGTATATTGAATCTTGTATAATTATTAAGAGAAGTAGATTCTCTTTTAGTTAAAAGATCCTGAATTGGAGATTAAGACTTGATGTAAACCTTATGGATAGTATAAGGTATTTTAAGAGAATGAAATACAAATGTTATGTTTGTTATGAAACACATCATCCTAAAGGCTTGGAAGATAGTTCCTCAATCATTTGGGAGAATTGGTAAGAAAAAGTGAAATACTTGATATAAAACCTTTTAGTGGTTGAAAGGTAAGAGAATGTGAGTTTTACTTGGACACAAATCCGGATGCGGGTTTGGAGTCTAAAATTACTTTTTATTCTGTTTATTCTCACTGGGCTTTGTTGTTAGCTCATGATATTATAAACATTTTCAGGTAATGTTCGGGGTCATGGGAGAGGAGCTGGTGCAGTCTGATCCAGTTGATGATGATGCTGAGATGGACTAGAGTTACTTTTAAAGTCCATGGACAATTTTATTTCATGATTTGTCTTATGAGTTTAATATTTGTATAAAAGCTCATAAGAGCCTTTTGTTTTAGCTTTTTATAATCTCGAACTCTTTTAATATTTGCAACAGGAATTGCATTTCCTGTCTTTTAATTTCTCTGATTGTGAAGTGTAAACCAGTTGTGGATAGTTCAAGTTTTAAACATATCCACGCCAAATTTTTATTAAATAATAAGTCTTCCACTGCCAATTTGATTTTAAATAATTTAAAAGGTGTCGGGTCATTACAGTTGGTATCAGTGCCTAAGGGTTCTGTAGACTACATGCGATGCATGTTTGTTTTCATGTTTTGTTTTAAGTCCACTCTCTAGTCATCATAAAATATCAGCAGCACTAGGTATGCATATATTTTTTATTCTCAAGCTTTATTTATTTAATAGTGGGAAGTTTATGAGAAGGTTGTTATTCATTTTCTGTAATTGTGATATTTCACATCCTCGTAAAACCACTATGTGGTATGTTTATTTGACCCATTTTGAGATTTGGGTAAGAGTGCTGAGAATGTGCATCACCCCGTGCAGTTTTGGAGGTTGTATACCTCTTTAAGCCTATTGACGTAATGTCAAACTAAAGGAGACGAGATACTCTGAGAGATCAATCATTTGGTCCTCAATGTTGATTAAGGTTTGATTGTCACACAATTACTAAGTTGTGGTGTTAGTGAATGTGTGTTGACATTTGTGTGTAAAAGAAGACAT
Organism: Gynostemma pentaphyllum; assembly: GCA_028015215.1. Classification (NCBI taxonomy): domain Eukaryota; kingdom Viridiplantae; phylum Streptophyta; class Magnoliopsida; order Cucurbitales; family Cucurbitaceae; genus Gynostemma; species Gynostemma pentaphyllum. The sequence continues at coordinate 16,356,628 of CM051345.1, forward strand.
GATTGTCTGGAGCCCAGTATTAAGAGATGAAACACTTGTTTGAGGTGAGAAATTGTTGAAAAGAAATCGCTCTGGCTCGGGTCCAGTAACCTAGATTTAACTCAATGGACAAGTTCCTTATTTGAGTTAAGAAAGTTGGATTATTGTAAGTGGTACATCATTGTGATAATATTGTGTTAAAAGGAAAGTGTGTTGCCACACAAGAGAGGAAGTAAGAACATTTCGTGATAAGTCTCAATGAGGACCATTAACGATTGTGTTAATTGGTTAATGGCCTAGTTGGTGGCTATTACACTATGATGTATCAATTTGAATTGGATTATACTCGATGTCGAGTTATCAAAATCCATATTTGGTAATTGTCAAGATTGACTAACACCAAGGTTGAGTGTTGGTATTTTGATTGAATTATAGAGGGAAATTGATGGACCGTGGTATTGGTAATTTTTATAAGACAATGTGATGGTTGGGTGAACTTCAATTCACATTGTGTTTGACCATCAAATTGAACGGAGAATTGAGAAACTTGTAGGTCGTAGTTTGGATCAAATGAGTCTTTTAAAGATAGACTCTAAGGTGAATCCTATATTGGAAGGTTAGAACATTATTGGACTAAGGTGTTTGACAAACACTAGTTTTGCTTTGTAAGAAAGGAAATGATCTTGGAGGTCGACTTCATTCAAGATTTGAATAAGGAGGCTTAGGAGTTGCCCTTATCTTGAATTTTACATCTTCTGAAAAAAATGGAAAACTAACTACTATGGGACAGACTACCTCTCTGGAGAAGAAAGAAAGGATGATGATGCAAATTGAGGGATACCATAGTAGCAACAATAGCAGCAGCAACAACAGCAGCAGCAGCAACAACAGGTTCGGGGTGGAGCTCAACATATACAGCCAAAAGTACAAGGACAGGCTCATTCTTACTACAATAGTTGTGCCAGTTTTCATTTTGGGAGATGCACACTTTCACCAAGATGCTATGTTTGTGATCAAACTTGGAATCACGCCACTTTTGTAGGGCGTATAAGATATAGCCATCACAACAGAGTAACGAAGGATTATCAGAAAAAGGCTGCAGCAGGCACCACAAGCTCAGTATGCTCCCTAGGGTAGGGACATGTGTCATGACAAAGGTAGAGATTGAGGTAAACAGGCTCAACAGTACAGATTTACGCTTGTTACCTTCTCCACCTACTCAACATCATACTTGAGTATTTTTCTATTAGAAAAGATGCTGAAGCTGCAGGTATGGTAGTAAAGGGTACTTTATCATTTTTAGGCCTTTTGGCTTTTGTTTTGTTTAATTTTAGAGCTAGCCACTCTTTTATTTTATCTTGTTATGTTGAGCTGGCAGCTTTTGAGTCGAGACTGTTGAGTTTCGAGATGCGTGTTTCTACCCCAGCGGGGAAGTTTATTATTGTGATAGTGCGATTAACACTTATGATCTGTGAATCCAAAATTGTTAATCATATGTTACTTTGATTGCTATGCTTTTGTTTGATTTTGATGAGATATTTATTATGGATTGGCTATCATCCAATCATACCATTATAGTTTGTACTGAGAAAGTTTTGATTGTATGAGTCCATGTGGGACTAGTTTATGTTTTCGTGGGTCTAGTAGCTGAGTAGCACCCACATTGATATCTATGATAGAAGCTAGAATGCTTCTAAGTGATGGAGCTTCGGTTTAAATAGCTAGTGTTGTTGATACTTTTGTACCAAGAACTAGCTTGAGTTATATGCCAGTGGTGAGGGATTTCGTTGATGTTTTCCCTGTTATGTTACCTGATTTGCCACCAAGGAGAGAGTTATATTTTTAGATTGAGGTTGCTCCGGGACAGCTCCATGATCCAAAACACCTTATCGTATGACACCATGTAACGTCCCGTTAATTTGTGATAAATTTTTTTTTTATTTTAATTTAAGTAATTAAAGTTTATTTATTTATCGGTGAATTAGAATTTAGTAGTTTATTTCGGTTTAATTATTTTTAAGTTACCTTTTTAGCTTAATTTCATTTTAATGGTATTAATAATTATTAACGGGCCAATTAATAATTATTAATCACCATTGGGATAGTTTAAGATCATCGGGTTTCGTTTTGTAAGTCAAAAGTCATAAAAGGACGCAACCATCATTTCCAAAATTCTTAAATATCTAAACACTATTCCCTAATCTTCTTTAAATTACCTTTGACTCAAAATTGACCAAAAATCTTCACCATTTTTCTTCCTCCACCCGTGAGCATCAAGAGAGAAAAAATGAAATTTGGTTTTCGTTCAATTCTCGACGGATCAACTCGATCTTGGATACATCGGAAAGCCCTCGAGACTAGGATCCATTTCCACCTAACCATCGTGCTTGCCACCCGTGTTATACGGAGTTCTCGGTAAGTAAAGCTTCAAACCCTAAGCTCCAAATAGTATTTTAATGGAGTTTTCTTTGATTTCCTTCGATTTCTTGTCGTGAAACTCGGTGTTTGTTAATATGGGAGTTGTTTTTACTGATTTTGGAAAGTTTCCCTTAACCCTAAAATCGAGTTTCAGTCGAAACCCTTCCCGTTTGAAATTTACCTTTTTGGGGTGGATTATGGGTTATAAATTAGTGAAATAATGTTTATTTAAATTCAATTCGGGGATTGGCATAATGTTCAAAAACTCTAATTATCGATACCCATAGAAATCGGGAATATCGAAATTGCTTGAAACCAACTCGAAACACATTTAAATTGCCTAAAAGCCGGAAAACCAAACCCGAAGCCCATTTTCATGAGGGGGGCCGAGAGCCTCTTTGGGGGGGTTTGTTGGGTTTTTCGTCGTTTTGTACGTTTAGTTGATGTTTGATCAATAGTTGGTAATTTATTGATTGTGTGATATAATTCAATTTGTAGGTGTTTTTGAACCGCTCGTTTGATCGCTCTTTTGGACTTAGGAGCGAAGTCAACTTTTATTAAGGTGAGAATAGTTAGGATTTTAAATAATTTTAGAAAGCAAATAAGTATAATGATTTGTAGAATTGAAAACTAAGAGAGGATTCGAATCTAAGATAGAGGGTAGTGAAATAGTGCCCTTAGGATTAGAATTTAATCCTTTAAGTGAGAACTTAGGAGTTCTCGAGGGAACTATTGAACTTAGGAAGTTCTAAGTTAGATTCGTTTCGAAGCTTAGGATGGATCAATGGGAGTTAGAAGATCCATACTTTTATATAGAACGGTTAATAGAACCTCGGATTATGTTGGAAGTTTAGAATCCTTGAAAGTATAGGTTAATCGTTTAAGTTATGATGTTACTTTTATTATTGTTAGCGGAGTTCGATTGACATATCATTCGTCCAAAGTTTCCTATCTATTTACTTTATGTTTTTTACTTTATGCCTCTTTACTTTATGCTTGTTTCGGTTACTTTATTATTCGCACTTTACTTTATTTACTTTTTGCAAGCATGTGCAAGCATAACCATAACATCTTGCACCATAACTGTGACGACCCGTCACTTTTAAATAAATTAAATTCAGAGAAAACAGCGGAAGTCTTTTAATTTACGAAAAATTGGCGTGGTTTTGTTTGAAAATTGGCATGCCGAAAACCTGTTTACATCCTAATTTTCAAATCTAATAAATTCTCATGGACATTAAGTCCAAATCAGGAGTTCAAATATATAATATCATAAAACATCATCCAGAAGCTCTTATGAGCCAAAATACAACATTAAAGTCTTTGAAATTCATAAAAGTGATACACAAACTATACAAGGACAAGTCCATCTCGAGGCCAGCATCCCTCGATCACGCAGCACCATCTCCCTGTCCACGGCCTCTAGCCAAGGCATTACCTGAAAGTGGTTGTAATATCATGAGCTAACAAACTAAGCCCAGTAAGAATAAATAGCATAAAAAGTAAAGATAGACCTCAAATCGCATTTCGATTTGTGTCCAATTAAACTGACACAATCTACTCCTAAAGTTCTCCAAACTCTAGGTAATTCTATTCCATGAAATCCAAAGTATGACATTACTACACTTGTAGTCAATTCTCAAACATTAACTTGTTATGACAAATAAAGTAAAACGAATAAACTTTGTTTAACATGTAACATCTCGATTCTCTTTCTCATCTATCATAAGCATAAAAGTAATGAGTACATCCCGTAGGATACGCATTCGCCATTTATGCATTTAATGAAGGTAATGTGGATTTTTACATACTATCCACCCTTATCCTTATGTATAAAGTAGTGTGGGCATCTTAAAATATCCCACCAAAACTTATGCATGGAAGTAGTGTGGGCAACTTAAAATATCCCACCAAAACTTATGCATGGAAGAAATGTGGACTTTCTCGTATTCCACCATTATCCTTTCGTTTTTCTTTCTCACTTTCTTTTCTTTTCAATAATGCGAGATGTTATGCATATGGTTGCATATGCTTGCAAAAGTAAATATAGTAAATGTAAATGATAAAGCAACCGAAATATGCATAAAGTAAATGAGCAAAAGTAAAGACATAAAGTAAAGGACATAAATAAAATAGATAGAATCCCGGATGAACGATATATCGATCGAACTCCGCTAACAATAATAAAAGTAAAGGTCAAAATATAACGATTAACCTAAACTTTCAAGGATTCTAAACTTCCAAGTGAACCATTCTAAACTCCGAAACTAATCTAACTTAGAATCTTCTAAGATTCGAGGTTTTCAACGAGAAATTCTAAGTTTCTCGCCTAAAGGATTAACTTCAAATCCTAAGGCACTATCTCACATCCTCTAACCTTAGGTTGGATTCTAATCTTAGTTTCGATTCTACAAATCATCGTACTTATTTGCTTTCTATAGTTACTTTAAATTCTAATCATTCTCACCTTAATTAAAAGTGAAGACTTCGCTCCTAAGCACCGGAAGAGCGATCAAACAAACGGTTCAAAAACACCTACAAAAGGATTAATATCCCGAAAATTAATAAAATACCAACCAACGATTAAACAACGATGAAACAAGCAAAAAGACGGAAAATCCACCAAACCTACCCTTTGGAGGCTCTCGGCCCTCCCTAGAAAAGGGGTCTCGGGTTTGGTTCCTTGGCTTTTTGGCAATTTAAATACGTTTTGAGTTGGTTTTAAGCAAATTCGATAATCCCGATTTCAATGGGTATCGATAATTAGGGTTTTTGAACATTAATCCCTTTTTCGAATTGAATTTAAATAAACATTCATTCATTAATTTTTAACCCAAAATCAAACCCAAAAGGGTAAATTTCAAACGGAAAGGGTTTCGACTGAAACTCGGTTTTAGGGTTATGAAATAGTTTCCAAAAACACGTAAAACTACTCCCGAATTGACAAACACCGAGTTTCACGGCAAGAAATCGAAAGAAAACAAGTAAAACTCCATTAAAACACTATTTGGAGCTTAGGGTTTGAAACTTTACTTACCGAGAACTCCGCAAAACACGAGTGGCAAGTACGAAGGCTAGGTGGAAAAGGATCGTAGGATCGATACCTTTCCAATGAAACGAGAATCAAGTCGATCCGGCAAGAAACGAACAAAAACCAAATTTTTCTCTTTTGGTCTTTGAAGCTCACGGCAATGAGAGGAATTTTTGGATGAGTTTGGTCAATTTTTGAAGTCAAAGATGAGTTTTTAAAGACAAATGAATAGTGTTTTTAGATATTTTGCAAATTGGGTAATTACGACTTTGCCCTTTTATGACTTTTGACTTAAAAACGATTCCCGAACATCTCAAAATATCCCAATGATGATTAATAATTATTAATTGGCCCGTTAATAATTATTAACACCATTAAAACGTATTTAAATAAATAAAGCCATTAAAATGAATTAAAATGAAATAAATTACTAAATTCTAATTTAATAATAAATAAATGAATTTTAATTACTCAAATTAAAATAAAATAAATAAAAGTTTTTTTTTTTTATCACAAAATAACGGGACGTTACAATAACATCTCGCAATCATTGAAAAGAGAAAAAGAAAAGAAAGTGAGAAAGAAAGGAAGGGAAGAATGTTGGAGCCTACGGGTAGTGTCCGCATCACCTTCAGAAAAAGAAAAGAAAGTAAAACTAAGAAAGAAGATGAATAGGTAGTGTGACGACCCGTCACTTTTAAATAATTTAAATCAGAGAAAACAGCGGAAGTCTTTTATTTTAAGAAAATTTGGCGTGGTTATGTTTGAAAATTTGCTGGCCAAAAACCTGTTTACATCTTAATTTCAAAATCTAAAATACACAAGGAACATTAAGTTCCTATCCAGGAGTTCAAAATGATTATAATCATAAATCAACGACAATAAGCTCTTATGAGCTAATTACAAAGTACAAATCATTAAAATGATATAAAGTTCACAAAACCATGTACATGGATTTTTTTTACATAACACAAAGTCCGTCTCGAAATCATCATCTTCTCAATCAAGCGCGCACCAGCACCTCTTCCACAATCCCAAACATTACCTGAAATGTTTGTAATATCATGAGCTAACAACTTAAGCCCAGTGAGAATAATAAGCATAAAAAGTAAATATAGACCTCAAACTCGCATTTCGATTTGTGTCCACTAATCCGATACAAACTTTCCTAGAATTCTCCAAAGTCTAGGTCATTTTATTTCATAATTTCCAAATGATGATACTAATTAGCACACTTAGTCTAATTGTTCATCCAATAACTTGTTATGACATAAAAGAGAAAAATAAATAAACTTTGTAATATTATAACATCTCAATTCTCTTTCTCATCTATAATATGCCTAAAAGTAATGAGTACATTCCGTAGAATACGCATTCGCCATTTATGCATGAAATGAAGGTAATGTGGATTTTTACATACTATCCACCCTTATCCTTATGTATGAAGTAGTGTGGGGGTCTCATGTCATCCACCAAAACTTATGCGTGAAGTATTGTGGGGGTCTCATGTCATCCACCAATACTTATGCGTGAAGTCACGTGGGGGTCTCATGTCATCCACCAATACTTATGCATGGAAAATAGTGTGGGGGTCTCATGTCATCCACTTTTCTTTCTCATTTTTCTCTTTTCAATAATATGAGATGTTGTGCATATGCTTGCAAAAGTAATAAAGTAAATGTAAATGATAAGGCAACCGAAATATGCATAAAGTAAATGAACAAAAGTAATAAAGTAAATGTAAATGATAAGGCAACCGAAATATGCATAAAGTAAATGAACAAAAGTAATAAAGACATAAAATAAATGACATAAGTAAAACAGATAGGATTTCCGGACGAACGATATATCGATCGAACTCCGCTAATAAAGTAAAGAATCTTAACTTCACGATTATTCTAAACCTTCAAGGATTTTAACTTCCAATAATCTGAGGTTCTATAAGTCGTTCTCATCCAAGTCTTAGGTCCTTTAACTTCCAATGATCCATACTTAGTTCAAAACGAATCTAACTTAGAATCTTCTAAGATTCGATACTTTCCTTGAGAACTCCTAAGTTCTCCTTAAAGGATTACTCTTAATCCTAAGGCCACTAACTCACTCCCTCTAATCTTAATTTGGATTCTAATCTTAATTTCCGGTTCTACAAACCCATACACTTATTCGATTTCTATAATTACTTTAAATACTAACTATTCTCACCTTAGCCAAATAATTTCAAATCTCCAATTTCCACGAAACAACCACCGAGCAATTGCACCTACAATTCACCGATTGTACAACATATTACAATTCATAACTAATATGCGAACAAATGTGCAATTTCTGGTGAATAGTGATTTCGGATGAATAGTGTCTCGGGTGAATAGTGTTTTTGGCTGAATAGTGTTTTTCGAAAATCCGGTCTCAAAATCGTCATTTTTCATGATAGAAATTCATGATTTCAACTTCAAATCTCATTTATAATCAAAAACGAACAAAACCACCTAAAAAGTTTTGACAACTTACTTTTTGGGACTTCCCTTAGAGAACGGGAAACTTCGAAAAGGTAGGTTGGATAGGTAGCCCTCGTCCCTACCAATCCAACGCAACTGAAATCAAGCCGATCCATCGAGAAACGAATGAGAAACGAAGAAAAGAAAATCACATCCATGGTGGAAGTGAAAGCTACGGCCAAGGAAGAAGGAAAGGAAGAGAAAGATGAAGGAAACTTGTCAAATTTTTGATATTTAAAGATAAATGAATAGTAATTTTAGATATTTTAAGAAATTGGAAATGACGGTTGCGTCCTTTTATGACTTTTGACTTCTAAATCGAAACCCGATGCTCTTAAATAAATCTAAAGGTGATTAATAATTATTAATTGGCCTATTACTAATTATTAATGTCACCGAAACGAATTTAGAGCATTAAAACGATTAAAACGAATTTCGGTCGAAATTAACTACTAAAATCGAAATTACAAAATAATAATTAAACTAAATACTTAAATTGAAATAAATAAATAAATAAATAACATTAAATAAATAAATAAATAAAATAAATAAATAAAAATTCACTTCAAAATAACGGGACGTTACAGGTAGCCTACGGGATGTACTCGTTACTTCTTCAGTCATAAAATTTAATGGGTAGCCTACGGGATGTACTCGTTATCTTCATTCATGCATAAAGGGCGAATGCGAATCCTACGGGATGTCCTCATTACCTTCATGCATATGATCGATCGAAATAGAGAATCGAGATGTTATATTTTATGCAAAGTTATTTACTTTTCTTATTTTATGTCGTATCAAGTTAATGGATGAGGATTGACTACGAGTGTTAGTAATATCATCCTTGGAGAGTATAGAATGAAATTTACCTAGAGTTTGGAGGACTTTAGGATTGATTGTGTCAGATTAAATGGACATGAATCGGAATACGAGTTTGAGATCTAACTTTACTTTTCATGCTTATTATTCTCACTGGGCTTTAGTTGTTAGCTCATGATATAACAACCAATTTCAGGTAATGCCTTGGCTAGAGGTCGTGGGAGAGGAGATGGTGCTGCGTGATCGAGGGATGATGACCTCGAGATGGACTCAGTTGTTGTAAAGTCTATGTATTTAATTTTGTGAACTTTAAAGACTTTACTGATTTGTATATTTGTATTTTAGCTCATAAGAGCTTATTATCGTTGTTTTATGATATTAAATCTTTGAACTCCTGATTTGGGACTTAAAGTTCCATGTGATTTTACTATATTTTGAAATTAGGATGTAAACAGGTTTTGGCTAGCCAATTTTCAAACATAATCAGGCCAATTTTCTAAAAATATAAAGACTTCCGCTGTGTCTTCTAATTTAATTTATTTAAAAGTGCCGGGTCGTCACACATCAGTTGAGTTAAAAGAGCTTAAGAGTCAGTTATAGGAACTCTTAAACTTAGGGTTTATTTGCCCTAGTGCATCCACGTGGGGAGCACTTTGTTCTTTGTGAAAAAGAAAGACAGTTTAGTGAGACTGGGCATAGATAAATTGTAAGTGACTTTGTGTGCTTCAGGATCGACTTTGAAAGAACAGTTAGAGGAGGCTCACAGTTCTATCTTTTATGTTCATCCAGGTAATACAAGATGTACGAGAACCGAGATAGTATTATTGATTGCCTGGGATGAAACATGAGATTGAAGAGTAGTTAGTAGTTGGCTTGATTTGTTAGCGAGTCAAGGCCTTAAGGACAAGTCTACCGGGTTATCTTAACCTTTGAGAGTACTTGAATGGAAATAGGAGGATATGTCCATGGATTTTATCAAGGGTTTGCCGAAGATGGCAAGAGTTATGATAACATTTGGATGATGGTATATTGTTTGACGAAACTGCACACTTCATTCTTGGAAGGATCACCTATTCAATTAAGACTAGGGTACAGTTGTACCTAAGAAAGATTGTTAGATTGCATGGTGTGTTGGTGAAGATTGTATTAAGTTGGAACATAGGCTTTGTCTTGAAGTTTTTGGCACTGTTGAGGCACTTTATGGTAGAGAAGGTCGTTCTCCTACCCATTGGGATGAATTTAGAGGAAAAAGACATTTGGTACCCAATTTGTTACAATGACTAGCGAGCTATCGCTTTGATTCGAAAGAGGTTAAGGGTTACCCAAAGTTCACAGCAGAATTAGGTGTAGTCCGTTCAAGTTGAAGTAGTGGATCTCGTATACTTCAAGTGGCACCAATGAAGGGTGTTACGAGAATTGAGAAGAAGGGCAAGTTGAGTCCTAGATTTATTGGCCTATCGAGATACTCGATCGAGTAGGAGTGGTAGCTTACCGTTTAGCTTTACCACCTTTGTTATCGGCCGTTTGTAATGTTTTCCATGTATTGGTGCTTCGAAGATACATGGTGAGTTCCGTCCCACGTGATTGGTTATGAACTTGTAGTTTCTGATGCTATTGTATCTAATGAAGAGACACCAGTTAAGATCATAGTATTCAAACAAAAGATGTTGAGAAATAAAACAATTCACTTGGTCAAGGTACATCGGAAGAACCAAGTGTCAAAGAAAGCAACGTTGGGACGTGAAGATGAGATACAGTCTAAGTACCCTCACTTTTTTCACTTAGTGAACGCACTTTTCGAGGACGAAAAGTTTTTTAAGGAGGGTAGACTGTAACGTCCCGTTACTTTTGAAGTGAATTTTTTTTATTTCTTTATTTAATATGTCAATTATTTATTTATTTCAATTAAAGTATTTAGTTTAAATTTTATTTTTGTAATTTAGAATTTATTAGTTATTTTCGTTCGAAGACATTTTTAATCGTTTTATTAGCCTAAATTAGTTATGGTCGTATTAATAATTATTAACGGGCCAATTAATAATTATTAATCACCATTGGGCTAGTTTAAGAACTTCGGGTTTCGATTTATGAGTAAAACCATTTAAGGACGTAATCGTAATTTTCGATTTCTTAAAAATATCCAAAAATCACTATTCACTTCTTCTTAAATATCAAGTTTGACCAAGAACAAAAGCCATTTCTATTCTTCTTCTCCTTGCATGGTCGTGGGTCTCAAAACCAATGGGAAAATTCTTGCCCTTTGTTTGTTTCTCGATGGATCGGCTTGATTTCAGTTGCGTTGGATTGGTAGGGACGAGGGCTTCCTATCCAACATACCTTTTCGAAGTTTCCCGTTCTCTAAGGGAAGTCCCAAAAAGTAAGTTTTCAAAACTTTTTATATGGTTTTGCTCGTTTTTTTATTATAAATGAATTTTGAAGTTGAAATCATGAATTTCTATCATGGAATTTGCCGATTTTGAGCTCGGATTTTCGAAAAATACTATTCACCAGAAAACACTATTCACCTGAAATCACTATTCATCCGAAAATTCAAACTTGTTCTCATCTTAGTTATGAGTTGTCATAAGTTGTGCAATTGATGATTTGTAGGTGCGATTGCTCGTTTATTGATTCGTGGGAATTTGGATGTCACGCGAGCATGCAAGGTGAGAATAAATAGGATTTAAAGTAGCTTTAGAAACCGAATAAGTTGAACGGTTTGTATGATCGGAAGTTGAGATTAAGGTTTAATCGAAAGGATTAAATAAAGTGAACTAACATGCTTAGGCTTTAGAGTTAGTTCTATTTTAATGAGAGAATTCATAGATGCTTCGAAGGAAACGAGTAACTTTTGGAAGTTCTAAGTTTAGACTTACTTCGGAGTTTCCTAGTTTTTATCGGAAGATGAAGGTATCAAATGGATTAAGGATTGTGAATATGGAAGTTCGTTTGTTTAATAAACAATGGAGTAAGAAATTGGAGACTTTTATGTTAAGTCAAATTCTCAAGTTATCAGAAAGCCGGTTGGCTTAATTATTCTTTGATTTTCAGAAGTTCCTAATTGCTCGTTTTATGTATAAGAGTAATTCACGATCTATTTACTTTTATGTCCTTTCGATTATGTTCATATTTATATTTATTTACTTTTGAAAGCATATGCATATCATATCGCACCATCATGATCCATTTACTTTATGCCCTTCGGTTACTTTAACATTTATATTTATGTTTATTTACTTTTGCAAGCATATGCATAACAGCTTGCATCATTGAAATGAAAGGAAAGGAAACTGAGAAACAAAATAAGGGAGAATGTGGATCCTACCGGAAGTTCACATTACCTTCATTCATATCATAGGTGGCATTATATCATGGAGAAGGAATTGTATATTTCATTATGGAAAGTAAGACAACAAGGTGAATTGAGATGTTGTGCTTATGTAAAGTTTATTAAATTCTTTTTATACTTGTTTTAATGAGCTACTGAACGAGATTAACATTATGTTTTCGAACATAAAGCACTACAAAAAAACTGTCAAAATGAGACCAGAAATTTGCGACCAAAAAAATATGGTAGCTTTCTGGTGACCACCTGGTCACTTTCTTTGAAGGTTGACTCTAAGTGACCATTTGGTCACTTTTTTTGCGACCAAATGGTCGCATTTTTGTGACTAAAATGTTCCTTGGTAGCAAAAAATGGCGCGTAATTTTGGAGGGAAGAAAGCTACCAAATGGTCACAATAAAAAGTGTTTTTTTGCAACCATATGGTCGCATTTTTGTGACTAAAATGTTCCTTGGTAGCAAAAAATGGCGCGTAATTTTGGAGGGAAGAAAGCTACCAAATGGTCACAATAAAAAGTGACCAGATGGTCGCAATTTTGGTGACCAAAAGTGAGCAAGTGGTAGCTTATAATTGGAGGGAAGAAAGCTACCAAATGGTCGCAATAAAAAGTGACCAGGATGGTCGCAATTTTGGTGACCAAACGTGAGCAAGTGGTAGCTTATAATTGGAGGGAAGAAAGCTACCAAATGGTCGCAATAAAAAGTGACCAGGATGGTCGCAATTTTGGTGACCAAAAGTGAGCAAGTGGTAGCTTATAATTGGAGAGAAGAAAGCTACCAAATGGTCGCAATAAAAAGTGACCAGGATGGTCGCAATTTTGTGACCAGGATGGTCGCAATTTTGGTGACCCAAAGTGAGCAAGGTGGTAGCTTATAATTGGAGGGAAGAAAGCTACCAAATGGTCGCAATAAAAAGTGACCAGGATGGTCGCAATTTTGGTGACCCAAAGTGAGCAAGTGGTAGCTTATAATTGGAGGGAAGAAAGCTACCAACCTGGTCGCAATTATAAGTGACCAGGATGGTCGCAATTTTGGTGACCCAAAGTGAGCAAGTGGTAGCTTATAATTGGAGGAAGAAAGCTACCAACTGGTCGCAATTATAAGTGACCAGATGGTCGCAAATTATGTGATTTTTATGGGACCAATAATTGATAAAGAATTTGGTGGGATAAAAGCTACCAAGTGGTCAACCAAAAAGTGACCATGTGGTCGTAAATTCTGACTTGATGTGACCCGGGGCAGTGAGGAAACGAAACGTTGTCGATAATTTACTTGAAGGTGACCACATTTTGTTCATACTACTTTGATCAACACATTGCAGAGCGATTTCGACGGCCAAAACGAAACGTTGTCGATAAATTACTTGAAGGTGTTGACATGAACGACTTGCCGATTTTTACAGAACCTGGCATGACAGTTGGAAGATCAGTGCGAAGGTCGTTGACCGATTCTGAGTATCACGTAATGCAGACATACGTGTTATGCAACTGCGCAGAGATCGAGCCTTACATAGAGTGAGTTTGTAACTTAACATTATTCCATCGCATAAACAATTACAAACTATTTGCTAACTATTTTTGTAACATACAGATTATTTCTAAACGTATACGTTCGAATGACACGAGTTGGTCTTACGAGGCCGAGGAGGGGTCAATAATAGACAAAGAGTTTCGTTCTTGGTTCAGGCATACGTGAGTTATTTTAAATTGTCAAACAACCGGTTGCATTATGTTGAAACAATTACTATCTTCCTAACATTACCGTATGTGGACAATGACACAGGTTGACTCCCCTACATTACCGGTGGATGATCCTCGCATCATTTCTTTAGCAAAGGGACCTGGACGGATAGCAAGGTCGTATGGTGGATACGTCGGAAACGGTTACAGATTTCAAACGAAGGCGCATTCAGTGAACAGGAAAACAAACAACAGTGGTGTTTGCATAAAAGGTCACGTGTTCGGCACAAACGAAGACGATTACTTCGGAGTAATCGATGAGATTCTTGAGATTCAATACGCAAGTTCGACGCTAAAACGCATTGTTCTGTTCAACTGCACTTGGTTCGAGACAACCAAACGAGGCGGAGTCCGTAAGATTGATCATTTACAAATCGTTGAGGTAAAGAAGTCTAAGCATATCGCACCGCTGATAGGTTCGTCCTGGCTTCACAAGCGATTCAAGTTTATTACCTGAACTATCCGATTAATAGACGAGATCTGACAGATTGGTTAGTTGTTTGTAAAGTTAAACCACGCCAGGTAGAAGAAAACTTGTCCGAGAAAGACGACCACGCAGAGGAAGCTGTTGCTTTTCAAGAAGATGAGATACGATCTCGTGCAATTGACGATGGTCAGGATGCAAGTATTGTTCGTCCTTTGAACGATGGAACGATAACATTGCATGATGATGATGATATACATGCTTCCACTTCTCACGCACGTGACATTGATGCTGAATTTATTCGAGACGATGAATCTGATGAAGAAACAGAAGAAGAAGAAGAAGAAGACTGTATGTGACGGACTTCTTGGAGACGATGATGAATGAGATATTTCGTTAACTTGATTATTCAAATGTGTGTGTATGTGTTTAATTAATTAAAACTATTTCTTTTAAGGAAAGATTAAAAAAAAAAAAAATTATATTTGCGACCAAGTGGTCGCAATTTCACACAAAAAGGTGACCACATGGTAGTAATTTAGAAGTGAAATGCGACCAGTTGGTCGCATTTTTTAATTATATTTTTAAAAAATATAAGTAAAATGGCTACCATATGGTCGCAAAAATGAGCGGTAAATTTAAAGATTACGACCATCTGGTCGCAATATTTGGCGGTGGGCTACCATATGGTCGCAAAAATTAGCGGTAAATTTAAATTTCCATGAAATTTATGGCGGTGAATTTAAAGATTACGACCATCTGGTCGCAATATTTGGCGGTGGGCTACCATATGGTCGCAAAAATGAGCGGTAAATTTAAATTTCCATGAAATTTATGGCGGTGAATTTAAAGATTACGACCATCTGGTCGCAATATTTGGCGGTGAATTTCATTATTGCGACCAGATGGTCGCAATTATTGATGGGACTCGTGATATGACAGCTGTTATGGATCATGGTAAAGTGGTGACCATATGGTCGCTTTTCATGAAATGCTACCATATGGTCGCAAATATCTCAAGAAATGCGACCTTTCGTTTCTTGTCATAATTACATATTTGCGACCATTTGGTCGCAAAATCTGATTTAAATTCCCATCAGTTTTCCTTTCCCCCCCGTTTCTGCTTTTCTTCCTTTCTCTTTTTCTTCCTCTCTTTTTGTTCTTTTCTCTCTTTCCCCTCTCCCGTTCCCCGTTATTTCTTCCCGTTCCGTTCCCGTTCTTACTCTAAATCTAAAACCCTCAAACCCCAATCCCGTTTCTATTACGAGGTTAGTTTTCGTATAAAATTGAAGTTTAGTTTAAGAATTTATTTTACTTAGTTTTAGTTTTTAGTTTTCAATTAAGTAGTTTAGTTTAGTTTTGTTAATTTAATTAGTTTTAGTTTAATGAATCTAAATTTGTGTAATCAATTACTTAGTTTACTTTTGTTTAATTCATAGCATTTTAGTTTACATTAACTAATTAATTAGTTTAGTTTAATTTTGTTACTTTAAGTAATTTTAGTTTAATTAATCTAATAGTTTAATTAATCTAACTTAGTTTACTTTAATTCAATTTAAGTAGTAATTAATTTTAATTACTTAATCTAATTTAGTTTATTTAAGATAGTTTACTTTAATTTAATAAAATTAAACTAAATTAATTTATAATTACACTAGTTTAAATTTTAATTTTAGTTTAATTAATGTAATTTAGATTACTTTAATTAAATCAATTAATTTAAAGTAGGGTAATTAATTCAAATAGTTTAACTTCAATTATACTTAAGTAGTTTAAATTAATTAATTACACTAATTTAATTAATTAATTTTAGTTTAATGAATAAATGAAATTGTTTAATTACTTAATTTTAGTTAAAATTTGATTAAAGTAAAGTACAATTAGATTAATTAATTAGAATAATTTTGTTTAAGTATTCTAATCAATTAATTTGAAATAAAGTAAATTAAAATTAGATTAATTGAAACTAAAATTAATTCAATTAAACTTAAGATTAATTAATTAAAACTAACATAAACTAATCATTTAATTTGAATTAAAGTAAATTAAAATTAGTTTAATTGAAACTAAAATTAATTCAATTAAACTTAAGATTAATTAATTACAACTAAAATAAACTAATCAATTAATTTGAATTAAAGTAAATTAAAATTAGATTAATTGAACTAAAATTAATTCAATTAAACTTAAGATTAATTAATTAAAACTAAAATAAACTAATCAATTAATTTGAATTAAAGTAAATTAAAATTAGATTAATTGAAACTAAAATTAATTGAATTAAATTAATTTGAGTTTAATTCAATTAATTTTAGTTCAATTAATATAATTAAATAAATAATTAATAAGTAATAAATAATTAATACTTAATAATTAATTAACTAATTATTGAAATTTAAATTTTAAAAAAAAATTCTTGAATGCGACCAGATGGTCACTTTTTAGGCGACCATCTGGTCGCATTTTAACTGAGCCTAAAAGTGACCGCGACCATTTGGTCACTTTTTTATGTGACCAATTGGTCACTTATCTTTCACATAAAATGCGACCAGATGGTCACTTTTTAGGTGACCATCTGGTCGCATTTTAACTGAGCCTAAAAGTGACCATTTGGTCGCATAAAATGCGACCATTTGGTCACTTTTTATGTGACCAAATGGTCACTTCTATTGAAGATAAAATGCGACCATATGGTCCCTTTTAATGCGACCATTTGGTCGCATTTTCAAAAGTTTGACTTTTGTGCTACCAAAATTTTTTGCGACCAGATGGTCGAATTTTTGTGACCATGCAATCGCACAATTGAAATCCGACCAGCTTTTTAGCAACCACTCAGTTGGTCGCATTTTTGGTCGCAATTTAGGTAAAAAACGACCATTTGGTCGCAATTTCCTGGTCGCAAATTGACAGTTTTTTTGTAGTGAAGGAAAGGTAAATTTTATATATAGTATGAGATATCAAAAGGATAAACCAGGAAGAGATTATGGATATGAAAACATTCTTCCAAATATTTGAGAGTTAGTTTCTCGAGTTCGGGAGCTTTGGTAAAGGTTATATAAACTTTTGATAGCCTAAGTTGTTATAGGGAAAAGAATTGAAACATTATGTCTAACATACATTTCTTTATTGAAAAGAAATGAAATATGATGTATAGCCGAGTGCTATAGGAAAGAGGAATGAAATGGAATTGTATAATGAGAGAATACAAGAGTATATTGAATCTTGTATAATTATTAAGAGAACTAGATTCTCTTTAAGTTAGAAGATCCTGAATTGGAGATTAAGACTTGATGTAAACCTTATGGATAGTATAAGGTATTTTAAGAGAATGAAATACAAATGTTATGTGTGTTATGAAACACATCATCCTAAAGGCTTGGTAGATAGTTCCTCATTCATTTGGGAGAATAGGTAAGAAAAAGTGAAATACTTGATATAAAACCTTTTGGTGGTTGAAAAGTAAGAGAATGTGAGTTTTACTTGGACACAAATCCAGATGCGGGTTTGGAGTCTAAAATTACTTTCTATTTTATTTATTCTCACTGGGCTTTGTTGTTAGCTCATGATATTACAAACATTTTCTAGTAATGTTCGGGGTCATGGGAGAGGAGCTGGTGCAGTCTGATCGAGTTGATGATGATGCTGAGATGGACTAGAGTTACTTTTAAAGTCCATGGACAATTTTATTTCATGATTTGTCTTATGAGTTGAATATTTGTATAAAAGCTCATAAGAGCCTTTTATTTTAACTTTTTATAATCTCGAACTCTTTTAATATTTGCAACAAGAATTGCATTTCCTGTCTTTTTAATTTCTCTGATTGTGAAAAGTGTAAACAGGTTGTGGATAGTTCAAGTTTTAAACATATCCACGCCAAATTTTTATTAAATAATAAGTCTTCGGCTGTCAATTTGATTTTAAATGATTTAAAAGGAGTCGGGTCGTCACAATAGTTATAAAGCAAATAGGCATGCTTAAATGAACAACTTGCCAAAACAATAATTCTAGTTTAGGCTATCTAGCATCTCGGCTCTTTAACCAAATGCCGGAATCAATATCTCTTTCCGTTACTTCGCTTTCTTCCAAACTTTACCACCTATACCACAATCATTATATATCATAACCACAAACTCCATTTCAGAAATAGTTCCAAGAGGAACGGGAACGCCACACCAATCACCCTTCCGATTCTTTTTGTTCTCACCTTCAAAGTTGGCTCCACGTGTATCCACTCGCCTTTGGCCTACAACAAGTTATTCCATATATGTTTAGGCTAATATCAACCAGAAATAACTCTGAACCCGGTTTGTGATACAAGTTCCAAAACTAGTTGATTCGGGATGCAATTTTTGGTCAAATAAGAAATACTTATGCAATAATCATTAGATTGATGCTATAAGGTGGTTTCCTTGTTAAATACATATATTTAAACACCCAAATGCTCCAGAATTGATAATCTTTCAATAAAAGTCAAGAACTCACAAAAGCAAGAAAACTAGTCAAGTAAAAGTGCAATTTTTTGGTCAACTTGGAAATATACCTAAAACTCATTAAGTTGATATTCCAATATGTTTTCCATGTATAAAATATACATACAAACATTCAAAATTTCCAGCATTGATAACTTTCAAGATTAAACAAAGAAACACTCAAAACTAGCTAAGTTTTAAAACTAGCAATTTGGCCAATTTTGAGAATCTATCAAAATTTATTTCTCTTCCTTTCCAAGTTATTTTTCATACATCTTATAATCATATGAACACTCTTAAATTCAAGATTTGAGAAACTTAAAGTCATGATCAAGAAATCCCAAAAATCAAAGAACACCAAAAGCTTCAAAAACCTCCATTAATGGAGTTTTGTAAAAAGCTTGAATCCACCCATGTCTTTTACCCTTCAAAGAAACTTAAGAGGTGATACTTAGGGTTCATAGAAAGTAATTGAAACACCAATTCCAGAATTTAAGATCAAGGGGAACCTTCATATAAACATCCTTGAAGAAACTCTAATCAAAACCATGGAAAACTGCCAAAAAATGACATTCTAGGTTAGTAATTACCTAGCTTTTGATCAAATTTCCTTCCAAGACTTGTTTGAATCTCCCTAAGATAGTGATTCCAACATGAATCATACAAAATCCCTTCAAATTGCTCCAAGAGAAAATGTAACGACCCGAAACCGTTAAATCCTTTAAATTCAAATGCACAGCGGAAGACTTAATTTTAAAGAAAAACGGCGTGGATCCGTTTAAAATATGAACTACCAAAACCTGTTTACATGGGCCCATTTCAGAGAAAGTAAAAACAAAGAAGTACATACTTCATTTCATGAGAAAATCAAAGGAAATAAACTCCATAATATGTACAACAAGTCTTAGCCTCTCATGAGCCACAAAATATAAGTTTAAAGAAAATAACATATAATGTTTCAACTAGCATTCATGGAATGCCCCAAAATATACTTGTAAGTCCATGTCCCGAAAGCCATCCACTCGTGATCAAGAAACACCATCTTCTCCACCCCGTACCCTACTATGAATATTACCTGAAAAATTGTAATTGTAGCAACATTAGCTTAAAAATGCTAGTGAGAATAAAATAAAAAGCCAGTAATTGTATGGACCAAATTCCATACCGGAAATTGTGTCCAAAGACCTAACTTTCTCTTTACTACCCATTCTACACTTCCAAATCATCATAATCATACACCAATCAATTTCCCAATTTCCAAATCGTATCAAGCCACATCTAATGCCAAATTGGTACCAAATCATAATACCATATCATATTACCACATCTAAATATCTCGTAACGTATTACCGTATGTTACCATCTCAACATATTAACACGTACGGCGTTACCATATCAAGTGTCATCGTAATGTGATACCGTATGGATCAACATCAACATACTACCATGTACGGTCTTACCCAATTTTCACATAAAGTATTACCGTTGAAATCCAAACACCATAGATCACATTTGTGATTTTTCAAAAAATTTGGTGGGTTGAATAAAAAGTTGTTTTATGTATGTTTATATAAATTGTGGAGGTTTGCTAATTGACTGTTTAGGTATTCTTAAAGCACTTAGGATTTTAAATTTTAGTAGAAAATTTGTAAACCCTAAATTTTAGGGTATAAGAAAAATTTGTAATTATCTTCAAAACTAAAACTGAATACTCAAACCATAAAAATAAAGCAACTACATTTGTAGTGACCCGTTACCAAGTAGGACTATCAAAAAATGGAAATTAATATTATTTTTCTCAAATTTATATTAATGATATTGGATTGATAAATTGGATGAGCTAGAAATAACTCATTATCTTGTAATGGTATTTTGATAATTTCACAAACCTCAAAATTAAAATCACAATTTTAATTTTATACTTTTGTATGATGTTGATCATGTTGTTATTACTATTCCAAAACAACTGACGACTTGTCATATAGAGTCTCGGTGAATGTGTTATGACTGTTTTTATCTAGTGGTATTTTCGTAAATATTAGAAAACAAAATTTTACGCTAAAACATATTGTTCTTTCTATCTTCTGCCGAAAACCTGCTCATTCAAATTAATTTTTCTCCTTTTTACTCAAAGCAAGTGTTGTGAAGCATTTTCATCATAACCTTTTCATCCAAACTCTGATTTGCTCAAGAGAGGTGTCTATTTTGATCGTTTTTCTATTATCTTTCTATTGAGCTTAATTTCGTTGCAATTCAACTGTTGTACAAAACGTTTTGAGTCAAAAATACTTCAGACCTACCATGTTTTTCTCCAATTCTTAATCGATTTGATTTGTAATTCTTTGTATAGGTGTTTATTGGTGAATTTGTCATAGTGAGTAATCATTTGAAGATCGTTCAATTTTTTTTTTTTATATTTCAAGAAGAGTATGATTGTTTTCTCTTTTTAAATCTTCATTTTTATATTTGAGATGTGAACCTTGCCAATTGAAAGATTTGATTTATTTAACCATAAGCCCCAATTTTTGTATTCTTGATTTTCCAACCCTAGAACCCTAACCCATTGTTTTTCATTCTAAATCGATCCACATCAAAACTCATTGGAAAACCAATTGAAACCAATAAAATGGAACCCCAAAAACCCCATTTTCTTTCGTTAAAACACCGAGAGCTCCTCTGGCTCTATCAAGAAAGTATAATTTTTTAATTTTACCCAATTGTTGTTGATGTTTATTTTAGTTTAGTTAGGATTGAATTTTGAGATATTAGACTTTATTTTTCAAGTTGTGGTTATGCAAAGGAAGGTTTTAGAAAATTAGCTAAGCTACAAG
Source organism: Gynostemma pentaphyllum (assembly GCA_028015215.1). Lineage (NCBI taxonomy): Eukaryota > Viridiplantae > Streptophyta > Magnoliopsida > Cucurbitales > Cucurbitaceae > Gynostemma > Gynostemma pentaphyllum. The sequence goes on from CM051345.1 coordinate 16,378,176, forward strand.
ATGAGTTGATAGATTGTGGATATAATGATGAATTGGTGAAACCCGATTTGTTAATTTGACTTTGGTGATAAGAAAACGGTAGTTTGTGGATGTTTGGGATGACTTTGTGTTATCTTATTTGAATTTAAGTTGCTGGAATTTTTTGAAAGTTATATAAAAAGACTTTGAAAATGTCGTCCAAAGAGACTTGTTTATGTGGAATTTAGATGTTTGTTTTGGAAGTTTGGCTTATATTTCGCGATGTTGTTTAGGAGTTTTTGATGTGTTTATAGCTGATTGATGTTACATTATTGATTGGGTTATTAATTTAAGAGTTGATTATGGTAATTTAAGATTTGTAGCGTGTAGCAAAACGTTTTGTTATATAGGTATCTTTTTATTTGTGTTAAAGTGCATGTGTATGACTTTTTCAGAGGTTCGTATTAAGTAGGATCATGCTTAATGAAGAATATGCCATAAATATTATTTTTTGTAATGCATTACTTAAATAATCTTTTTTTCAGGGCAGGTTTATTTCACGTATGTCATATGTGAAAAAGAATATATTGAAGTTTCATTTTATGCACGCAATACATAAAAAAGGAACATTATGTAATGTTGTTTGATAATTTATTATTAGAGACATTACAAGAAGGTTCACTCAATACTCGCGTGTATCAAGAAGAATATAAAAGTGTTAGCTGAATGTGGGAAATTCATAGCAATTGTAACTTGTGGGTTATGAATTATTTGAGATATAACTTGTGGGTTATAATTAGTCGATGGACTATTTTGTGAGATGAGTTTGGATGGTTAATATAACTCGAGGGTTATATGTATTTATTGATGATGAGTTTGGAGGATTAAAAGATCTTGAGAAGTGATATGTATTTGATAGATATATGAGTGATTTTAGAATTCTCAAGTGAACTATGATTTGAATTGTGAGATCGATTAAGAAAGTTTGGACTTAACAAATTCTAGGCACTGTTATATTTGCAACTTATTTACTCATTGGACGTTAGTCTCATGATGCTACACTTAGTAGGGGAGCTGGCAAGCGATGAAGTTTCGATTAGAGCGGTGATTTCGATTGTGACCGTCAACACCGAGTCTTTTTCACTTTTTTTTTTGGGTTTATAAGAATCTTACTATTAAGCGTTACGTTGTTTTGAAATTTAGAATTTTGTTTTAGAGTTCCGATTTTATGGAATATGTTTTCATTTTTATTAAATAAGTTCGCGAGCTGATACAAATGACTTTGATTTTTCCATTAGATTTGAGTTTAATAAAGTTTAATATTCTTGTATTGATTCTTCCATAACTCTAAAACAAACTGTAACAGCCCAAATCCATTACAAATGAAAACAAACAAACTGTAACGGTTTATAAGAACCTTAATGACTTTGATTTTTCCTTAGGCTCTAATACCAACTGTAACGGCCCAAATCCGTTAAATCCTTTAAATTCAAATGCACAGTAGAAGACTTGGTTTTAAAGAAAAACAGCATGAGTACATTAAAAATTCGAACTAACCAAAACCTGTTTACAAAGTTCACAACAGAGAAAGTGATAAAATGGTGGAATGCGCATTCCAATTGAAAATAAAACTTCTAAAAAAACAACTTATAAACATAAAACCATTATAAATTTTATGACAAACGCTCTCACTCGAGCTCAAAACATAAAGTATGAGAAAGTATAAATATATACAAAGCATTCAAGAATGCTAAACAAAAGTTTCTTGTTCAAGTCCTTTCATAGCTTCGAGAAGTCAAACAACACCACCTCCTCTACCACGTCTCCCTCACCGAGATTTAGCTAAAAAAATAAATAAATGTAGCAACATTAGCATAAAAATGCTAGTGAGAATAAAATGAAAGCCAGTAATTCTATGAAATTGTGTCCAAAGACCTAAATGCTCTTTACTACCCATTCTACACTTCCAATTCATCCTAACCACATACCAATCAATTACCCAATTTCCGAATCATATCAAAATATCTCGTATCGTGTTACTGTATGTTACCACCTCAATATACTAACACGTACGACGTTACGAAATCGTAGTACCATATCTCATACCACATCTAATACCTCGTAACGTGATACCGTATGGATCAACATCAACATACTACCACGTACCATCTTATCATCACAAGTGTCATCGTAACATGTTACCATATGGATCAACATCAACATACTACCACGTACGGTCTTACCAAATCATATATTATCGTAACGTGTTACCGTATGGATTAGCATCAACATACTACCATGTACGGTATTACCAAACCATATATCACATACTACCAAGTCTCGAATTACCATAAGTTGTTGCATAAGGTATTACCATTTAAAAACAAACACTTGTACAAAGGATAAGCATGTATCTACGTATCAACTAACAAACAAGCTGGGTGCTTATTATATGAACTCGATCTATCTGCCAATCTTGCATAAAACACTCGCTCATAGCCTGTTTCATCTATGAACCTGTTATATCACAAGATCATATATCACATAGTATCTCATCACGTATACCTACGCTATAGTCTGTTTCACCTATGGGATCAGTATAGTATATCTCATCTCGTATACCTACGCCATAGTCTGTTTCACCTATGGGATCAATATAGTACATCTCATCTCCTATACCTACGCCATAGTCTGTTTCACCTATGGGATCAATATAGTATATCTCATTTCATATACCTACGCCATAGTCTGTTTCACCTATGGGATCAGTATAGTATATCTCAGCTAGTATATCTATGCCATAGTGTGTTTCACCTATGAGATCAGTATATCTCAGCTAACATACCTACGCCATAGTCTATTTCACCTATGGGGTCAGTATATCTCAAATAACAAAAATCGGTTCATTGAATAAGCACCTAAACACAAACAACTAATAAACAATACAATCATACTACAATTACACTCAATTACATGCTTATCTTTTGTACTTATAAAAGTGTTGTCTCTTACCAAATGTCTTGAGTACAATAATCATACTATCATCAGGATTTCCATACTCCACGGTACTACCACAATCCACATCAAACCACAACCCTTATTCCTTAAACAAGGTAAAAAGATTGTATAAACACTAACCATTATCGTCACCAATACCAAGTTCCACAAAGTCTTTTAACTCCCAAAAGTAAGCAAAATCGAGGTTTAACAAAGAATGCTACCAAAGACTATAGATCACCTTAAATCACAAGTATAATTTCCAAGCCGTTACTATATTCCACGTGTTAACTTCCAAGCGTTTCCTCTACTTTACTTTAGTCAAAACTACCTAAGGTAATTTCAATTCCAAACTTTATCTCAAAATCTCTATAACCTTTAATACTTCCAATGATAACCTCTATGCTACTTTGATCTAAAACTACTCAAAGAATCTTAAACTTCCACTTTCATGTAAACTCTCCACAAGACTTCCAAATATACTCAAACTTGTTTTTCCACCCAAATTCACTAAAAATTCCAAAGTCACTCCGCTCACTTCCAAGTTTAAAGTCACCAACCAATAAATATTTACTCCTAGGAGATTGTTTTGTCACTTAACCTCGATCAACAAAATCATAATGAAACTTAATTCATTAAATTACTAACTTCCATTTTAAACTCACCTTAGATTTGAAATCGAGCTTCCAAAGTGCCGAACGAATTACCTCTCGTACGATTATCAAAACCTACAATAACACCGATCGAATACAAATTATAAACCATTACTAAATAAAAAAATTGATTTTCGAATGAATAGTTATTTTCAAGTGAATAGTGATTTTGGGTGAATAGTGTTTTTGGATGAACAGTGTTTTTCAAAAATCTGAGCTCAAAATCGTCAAATTTCTTGATGAAAACACATGATTTCAACTTCAAAACTCAATTATAAACAAAAATAAAGAAATCCATAGGAAAAGTTTTGAAAATTCACTTTTTAGGCCTTCCCGTAAAGAATGAGAAACGGTACAAGGTTAGAATGGAATGAAAGCCCATGTCCCAAGCAATCTAACGCAACAGAAATAATTGAAAACGGATGAGATTTGAAGACAACCCAAGAGCTCATGGAGTTTAGCATTGGCGTCCATGGAGGAGAGAAAGAAGAGAAAATTCTTGGTGTTTTTCCTTTTGGTCAAATAAGAAGATGAGAAGAATGATATTTAAAGAAGACTTGAATAGTAAATTGATATTTTTAAGAAATCAGAAATTACGATTACGTCCCTTTAAGTGATTTAGCTTATAAAACGAAACCCGAAACTCTTAAACTAGCAAATGGTGATTAATAATTATTAATTGGCCCGTTAATAATTATTAATACAACCAAAACTAATTTAAGTTAATAAAACAATTAAAAAAAGTTTTCGAATGAAATTAGCTACTAAATTCTAAATTACTAATTCTAAAATTAAACTAAATACTTTAATTAAAATAAATAAATGAAATATTAAATAAAAAATAATTTCACTTCAAAAATAACGGGATGTTACAATATTCATCATAAGAAAATAATCTCGGCTAGGTAGTATATGACTCAATCATACTACACATCTTGCTCAATACGTAAGCATATAATTCACATCTCAAGTATTACTTCTTAATAACTCATTCGTATCCAATTCATTGAGCAACAACCGATAGCATAACAAGTTTCCATTCACGTGCTATTCTTTAAGCACTAACAATAACTTATCGAATGGTAATAGAAATAGCCCCAAATCAGTATATGACTCGATCATGGACTAAGAGTATAAATATAACAAGCAAGCATGCTCAATTATGGAAACAACAAAATAAACACATATCGGTTTGAGCCATCTAGCTCGTAGCGGTCCTCATAGTATCAGTCGGCTCAATTCCACTTCCTGCCACCTCCTCGTACCTTGATGCCTTACAATTCACAATCCATTGATATCAAACCATCCATATTCATAAATAACCCTTTTTACAACGACACACAAGGAACCGCAGATCACATCGCCAACACCCTTCCGATTTTTTATGTTCTCACCTCCGTAGTTGGCCCCGTGGATATCCGCTCGTCCTTGTCCTACAACAAGTTAATCCACCCAAATAGGTTAATATTAACATCACAAATCAGATTACAATAATAACACACAACCTCACACTCGCTAAGAGGAAAAAGTCCCGAAACTTCTGATATTAAGGTAACAATTTCGGCCAAATGGGGCTTTATCATAAATTTTTCCAATTGAACTTCTAATGAGTTTTTCTTGGATAATACATACATATAACATCTTAAAATTTTCAGAATTCATAACCCCTCAATACAAGCCACAAAAACAATAAAGTTCATAATACAATAAGCTAGAAACACTCCATTAATGGAGGTTTCAAACCAACCTTTTAACCATAACTCCCCAATTACAATTGGCCATAACTTGATTTTCTTAGAATTGATAACATCACTTTCATATCTTAATTTCCAGAAATTAAACAAGGAAGAACACCCATACAAACACATCTCAAATACCAATTAAGAAAACTCAAAACAAGTTCATGGAAAACCCAAAAAAAAAGTGCAACCTAGGAAGAAGATTTACCTTGATCTTTAGCTAATTCCACTTAAAACATGTTTGAATCTTCTTAATATCTTGATTCTATCATGAATCACCGAGAACCTCTTTGAATTTTCCCAAGAACACAAAGATTGGATGAAGGGAAATTGAACAACAATGGAGGGGAAAGGGAGAGAGGCTCACGACTTGGGGAAGGAGAAGACTGAGGACTTTTTTTTTTTCCTTTCCCTTATTTTCCATTTAAATACTTTTAATTTCCAAAATTACAAATAGTAACTAAAACCTATTTGCCTTTTAACCCCTCCAGCTCCTCAAATTACTCCCCCAAAACCCCTCCACCTCCAATAACTAAATAAAGCCCTTCCTCCTATTTTCTTTTGCTAACAAGTCCTTTCCCTTTTATTCTTTTATTAGCCAACCCTCTCCACTAAACTAACCATGGTTAAAAATCCCCTTTTTATTTATTTCACCACCCATGGTTAAATTAAGTATGGTTAACTACTATTTAACCAAAATTAACATAGCAATTAATTTTCCATACTCAAAATTATTAATTAAAATTTACCAATATAAGGGGAAATTTCTAATTACCCTACGACAAACTCTCAGGCCCTTATAGATGTAAACCTTTTCTATAGTATAAGGTATTAAAGAGAATGAAATAAGAATGATTTGTATTATAAAACACGTTCTTCTAAATGCTTGGAAGTTAGTTCCTCAATTATTTAGGAGATTTGGTAATTAAAAGTTGGATACTTGATGTGAAAACCAACTGAAGTCGTTGATTGGTTGAGAGTATGAAGTTTTACTTGGACACAAATCCAAATACGGGTTTGGAGTCTAATGTTACATTATTTTCCATTTATTTTCACTGGACTGGCTTTAGCTCATGATATTACAAAAATTTCCAGGTAATGTTCGTGCTCGGGGTCATGGGAGAGTAGCTGGTACAGTATGATCTAGTTGATGATGATGGGGAGATGGACTAGAGATATTTTTAAAATTCCACGGACTTACTTTATTTCATGTTTCATCTTTTGGGTTGTACATTTGTATATAAGCTCAAAAGAGCTTTTTGTTTTAACTTTTATAACTATGAAACTTCTTTAACTTTGCAACAGGAAATGCATTCCTTGTCTTTAAAATTCTCTAGTTGTGAAAAGTATAAACTGGTTGTGAATAGTTCAAGTTTTAAACATATCCATGCCCTTTTTTTAAATACTAAGACTTCCACTATGTTTTGGTTTAAAATGATTTAAAAGAAGTCGGTTCGTCACACCTATTGTGCCAATAAGTTCCCATTCGGCATTAGGTGAACTTAAAGTCTTGGTGACCTCGTTTAAATCTAACTCCTCATCTATGTAAGTATTGTACTCATCATTCTCATTGTCGGGAAGGTTATAGAAACAGTTGATGGTATTATGGTTAAAAGGCACCCAAAGTCCTCTAACGAACATTGTGGTGCTATTTTCATCCAAATTAGCAAAAAACTCACGCACTAAGGGTGTTATGGAATTCTCAAGTTTTTTAACGAACTCCTCCGAACCCTGATTAACTATATTCATGTAAGCATCTGGATGCTTATCGGGACACAATTGTATTCCTCTCTCTTGAATGAGGCCCTTGTTGTGGAATTTCTTAAAACAAATATTTTTACATTTGAAAGTTAATGAATTTCCTATTGTTAACTTCACTTAAAGTAGTGAAAGTGGATTCTTTTCTTATTTTGGACATTTTGAAAAAATAGATACTATTCTAAACAGCCGAATAAGATAGAATGTAAGGCCCCGAAATTTACAGAGAAAGTTTAATTATAAATTTCTACATCTTGGTTGCTTGTGTGTTTGATGTTAAATACTTTAGAAATTATTTTCTATTTTAATTTGAATATTTGGTGGTTAACTATTGTTTAATGTTAACCAATGGTGGAAAAATCATTTGAAATGGAACTTTTAACCATGGTTAGTTAAGGAAAACGGGTTAGTTAGCAACCAAAACTTGAACCAAGGACTTATTAGTAAAGTTTTGAGTGGGGGTTCTTGATTGTTAGGTGAAGAGGTGGGAGGACCTAATTGCAATTATACAGCTTTAGTTTCAGCCATTAAAAGTATAATTAGATTAAAAAAAACCAACAAAATTCATTTTTCTTTTCTTCTTCTTCTTCTTCCTTTCATACCCGTCACCCCCCCCCCTTTGGGTGATGTTTTCTTTTTCTCCTCCATTTCTTCATAAAAGCTTGTTGAATCAAAGGGTATTTGCTTGATTTGTGAATGAAACAAGTAGATAGGAAGATTGGAAGAGGAGTCTACAAGTTTTGAAGTCCTCAAGGTAAGAATTCATCCATTGATATTCATGTTTTCATTCTAGGTTGTTGGGTTTTGGGTTTCCTCTTGATTGTGTTGGTAAAACCATTTTTGCTATGAGTTTTGATAACTTTTTAATTCTAGAAATTGACTGTAAAGAATCAATTACAAACCTTAGGATCTATTATTTTAACGCCCTCTTGAGATTGGAAGCCATGGATGAACACTAAGCTCAAAACCTCCATTAATGGCAATTCTTCAAGCTTCTAGGTTTTTCAATTCTTGAGTTTTCTTGACTTTTATTTAAAAACTCTTAATTCTGGAATATATGAGTGCCTAAATATGTATTGGACACATGAACAACAACTTGGAAGAGCATAGGAAAGAATTCTTGAAAATTCTCAAATTTGGCCAAAATACTAGTTTTAAACCTAACTAGTTTTGAGTTTTCTTGAATTTTTAATGAGGGGTTTCAAATTATGGGATTTTTTAGTGTTTATATACATATTTTACACATGGAAAATGATTTAGGAGAGCAACCAATGAATTTATGATAGTTATCTTTTTGGCCAAAAGTTCATACTAAAATTGCTGAGGTTTGGGTGTTTTTCTTAAAAATTTTATGGAGTTGTTAAATCTGGAAATTTTGGGTGTTTATAAGTATATTTCCTATAAGAAAAACATCATGTAAGGGTAAGATATTGAAACTTTGATAAATACCCTTTTTGAGCCAAATTTATACCATCTTTGGCTAGTTTTTGGGACTTTTTCTCATATCAGGTGTGGGGTTTTGGCGTAGTATTACAAATTGATTATGATGATGATATTAACTTTTATTTTGGGGGTGGATTACCTTGTTGTAGGCCAAGAATAAGCGGTGATCCACGGGGATAACTTCGAAGGTGAGAACATAAAGAATCGGAAGAGTGAATTAATGGCATGCATTCTTGAGTTGTCTCTAAATGGAAAAGTGTGGTTGTAGGTGGTAGTGAATGATAGTATGGTTGGTAAGATTAAGAGCATATGAGAGGTATGGAAACAGATATTGACCCCGGTATTGGTTTAAAGGGGGCCAAAATGTTAACTAACTTAACACCGGTTTATGCTTTGATTGGTTGTTCTTTTAAGCATGCCTATTTACTTTATAATTGTGTTCATATTTCATGAATGAGTCACATTCTGATTTGGAGCTATGATTATGCATACTTGTCATACGTTCGGTTTGTGATTCGATGATTAGTTACGCTTGGGATATTGGAGAAAGGTGTGATGTGAACTATGTGTTTATGTGAATTTTAAGCATTTTGTGTATGATGATCGATTCAAATTCTGCTTAGAAGAATTGTCCTAATTATGCTCGTTAACTCGGTGTCTGTTATTTGTTGTTGACTATGAGGAAGCATGCTAAATTTCATTCCATGACATAACATTCCATTCATACATATCATGCGATTGTCATGTGGCCATGGGGTCGTAACCCGTGTAACGGTGTATGGTTGTTGGACGTTACACGTGGTTACCGTGGCGGAGATGAACCCGTGTAATGGTGTGTGGGTGTTGGACGTTACACATGGTTACCATGGCAGTGATGTTGTGGAGCTCCAGAGTGCTTTGTAATGAATGGCCCAGATGCTAGTGGTTATTGAAATAACCTGAGGTTGTAAAATGAGCTGCGGCTCGAGTGAGATATGTGGCAAATCATGATTTACACGTAGTGAGACGCGGGTTGAAGTAAGGAACCAAAAAGATGGTTGAAAGGAAAAGGAAAAAGTGGAAATGGCTTATGCATTGTTGTTTGGTGAAATCTTAAACTTGAAAGTTGATTACTTGCATAAGCATTCATGTTGTGTGTTGAGCATATTTATGCATCACTTATACATCCATGTTTTCCTACCTCTTTTACTTTGATTGTGTGTAATGAGAAATGGATGTGTAGTGGTGCATGAAAGAGACTCGGAAAGTGAATGGAATATGGTAATAGTTCTCAGAGGCTTGATGTAAAGTCAGGGAATTTAATACTTTAATGGCTATGGCTCAGTACTGATTAATTGATGTATGTGTATAGAGCGTAGTGAGATGCCGAATGCAGAGATGGAAAGGTTTGCGGACTAAGTGGAAATGGTAAATGAGATATATGGAATTTGTACCGGCTAGCCGATAGTACACGTTTGAAAGGCTTACGATTTGATCATATTGTTTATCTACCTTGTAATGCTCGTTTATTACGTACCTAAGCATATCATTGTACTTGTGCATTATGTTGTGAACATTTCCGCATCACCATTCATATTCTTTTGTTTTCATTGAGTGTTGTGCTCAGAGGTGCTCTAAATCACCTTTTAGGTTCCGGACGAGGACGGGGACGAGGCGCGGCAGTTGGTGCTCATTGATGCATCAAGATGAAGCTTTTGGGATTAGGTCTTCCGTCAAGCGAGCCGGGTTTTCTGGGAGTGTAGTTGTCGTATTTGGGGTTATGCCTTCTTTTGTTTTAGGGAAAAGTTTTAAAATTAAAGTATGAACATTATGTGTGTATAACTAGTTTAACTAGGTGCACTGAATTTATTTTGGTTTGAATGAATGTGACACCTTAAACCGGCCGACGAGCCGATGTTTTATGATGCATAGATTTTTATATTGTATGTGAGGTTTGGAATTTACGATTACTTCATGCCGAAATTTTTAATATTTTACTAAACCAATTGTTTTAAGCTTAAGTTTTTTGCTTCCGTATGCGTACTCGCGTCCTGAACTTCTAGAATAAGTAGGGTCATCACAGTTGGTATCAGAGCCATTTGGCTCTAAGTCGTGTCTAGTATATGGGTCTGTTAGTCGAGCCTAATCCAAAAGCCATCTCAAAAGTCAACGGTACCAGGTATGTCGATAAACCTGGTTAATGAAATTGTTTCTTAATTGTTTATTAGTTGTTATGTTTATTGCATTTAGTTAAATCTAAATGTTTTGTTTCAATATCCACAGGTGTTTGATTATTGTGTCTATGAATACCTCGAGATGTGGTACCCAAAGGGGTAGAAGTAGGATCCCGGTTTGGGGTCGTGAAAAGGGAAGTGAATGGAACTATATTATAGTTCGTGAGCCACCATCGGTGGATGGGAATTAAAGAATTTAAAGCACTCTAATGTGAACTAGAGTGGTTAAGTGGGAGTAAGCCTATAAATTGATGTTTTGGCTATGATGGCATGGTTACGAGATTGAGGTGAGGATTGGTAATAAAGATCTAGGCTTCGAATTATTGATCTGGAGTTAAAATTCTCTGTGAGCGATGATGCGGGTGATTTAGCGTATGTCTTGTTGTTAATTGGATTATGGTATGGTAGGAAGAAGTTAAGTTCTACTAAGGGTATGGATGTTCGATGTATTTGAGATCGATGATGTGTAAGATATAAATCCTGACATCCTTGCTAGTAAAAGATTGTGGAACTTGTGTGAATGTTTAAAAGGTAGTTTTTTCTAGGAAGTGTGATGTGTGGGAGCAATCGAGAAGTTAATAGTTAGTCTTGTATGACTTGAGCTCTTTGAAATAAAAGTTGTGCTGTCAGGATTATGAGATTATTGGATAGTTAATCGTTAGAATTAACTAGTCATATGAATAAATAGAAACTGGGAGGTGTACAAAAATTTGTGTATTCTTTTCTTGAGTGATAATGTGTAATAAAGATGTTAAGTGAACGGGGTATGATGTTATGATTCAGGAGTGACGAGGCACTTGGGTATCAACTGAGATGTGAATGTTGGTATGTGTCAACTCCAATTGGGAAGTCTATAGTGGTTAATCAAGGTGGTATATTGGAAGTTGTGGTGCCCAAACCGATTATGATATGGTTATGAATAAGGATTGGTTGTCGACCAATCATGCCGCGATTGATTGTGAAAGGAAGAATGTAGGGTTTGTGTGTCAGAGGGAGACCTAGTGTGTTTTCAGGGTTCCAAGGGCAAAGTGACGTCAATTGTTGTATAATCCTTGCAAGCTAACGCCTTAATGCAAGAAAGCGCTTGGAGTTATCTGGTTTGCGTGGTGGATACCTTAGTAGTAGAGGTAGGGGTGAGTTCGGGGTCTATTGTGCGTGATTTTCCTAACGCTCTCGGGTGAGCTACCTAGGTTGCCCTGGAAAATGGAATGAATTCCTTATTAAAATGATTTGGCTGATGACAGCCCAACGACGTTGGGACCACTAAGAGCTTCGTGGTCATGTCTTTCGGATTGACGAAAGCTCCCGCGGTTTTATGGACCGTGTACATATGGTATTCCCTTAGTTCATGGACCTTTTGGTCATAGTTTTTTATTTATTATTATTTATGACATACTGGTCTAGTCTAAACCAGAAAAGTTATGGGCGAATCATCTTGAGAAGATGTTATCGACGTTAAGGGTCGAGAAACTTTACGTAGAATTTTCGAAATGCGAATTCTGGTTGAAGTTGATTGCCATTCTAGGGCATGTGGATTCTTCAAGGTTGAAAGTGAGTAGTAATTGACCTCGATTAATTAGTGTACCCGAGATTCGGAGTTTTCTGGGGTTAGCAAGGTATTATCGGAAATTTGTGCAAGACTTCTCTAAGATTGCAGCTCCGCTAACCCAGTTGATCAAGAAGGATGTGGAATATGCAAGGTCGAATGAGTGCAAGTGGAATCTCAAGGAATTTAAGCTTAGACAAAATATAAGTGATGGTGAACCTGTCGTGGATTGGAGGAACATGAGAAGAGATATATGGCCCATGATATGGGATGTCAACAGTATTTGTGCACTAAATGTGGTGCCACTACTAGTTCAAAGAGAAGGTGATGGTCTTCAGTGATCATAAGAGTTTGAAATAACATTTTACTCAGAAGGAATTGAATATGAGGGAGCAACGGTGGTTGGAGCTGGTAATAGATTATAACCATGACATCCAGTACCACCCTGGCAAGGCAAGCATGGTTGTTGACGCTCTTAGTAGGGGGACGTCTCATACAGCGACTCTAATGACGCATCAGGTGCGGCTTAGGTGGGAGATGTATTAGGACCCACACAAGTATTTCTGGTGGTCAGGGATGAAACATGAAGGGGAGGGGTATGTGAATAAATGTATCGTTTATTAAAGTGCTTAAGTGATGTCCGCCAGGTTTACGCCAGCTGTTAGGTGACCGTGCATGGGAATGGGAAGACATATCAATGGTTTTTGTTATAAGCTTACCAAATTTGCTCAAGAGATTCGACTAAATTTGGGTGATAGAGGATAAACTAACTAGGACTACTAGTTTTATACCGGGAAAGGTCACGCATTCAGTAGAGGCTTGGGCTTAGCTCTACTTGAGGGAGATTGTATGTCTTCATGGTATGCCGGTTAGGATTGTGTTTGACTGAGATACGCGTTTCATTTTCAAGTTTTGGAAAACCTCACATGAGACAGTTGGAACCCGACTTGAGTTTAGTACGACTTTCCACCCTCAGATTGATGGTCAAACAGAGCGAGTTAACCAAATCCGTTAAGCCATATTGAACGCCTGTATCATGGATTTCAGGGGTAGCTGGGATACTTACTTGTGTCTCGTGGAATTTGCATATAATAATAGCTACCAATCCTCGATTGAGATAGCTCCTTTTGAAGCACTGTATGGAAGGAAATGTCGTTCACCAGTACAAGGAGATGAGGTGGGTGAGCATGAGTTGTTGGGACCCGAACTTATGCAAACAACTTGCAAAGACATTAGTCTAATTCGAGAACGAATGCGTGTTACTCAAAGATGGCAGAAGAGTTATGCCGATGTTCAGCCAAGTGCACTAGAGTTCGCGATGTGAAATCATATTTTTCTTAAAGTTGCGCCTATGAAGGGTGTAATGTGGTTCGGAAAAAAAAAGGGAAAGCTTAGTCCACGATTCATTGGACACTCTTGAGATCTTAGACAAACGTGGGAGGTTAGCTTATCGATTAGCATTGTTACCCATTCTTTCGACTGTTTATAATGTATTCAACGTGTCTTTGCTCCGGAAACACGTGGTAAAACCATCACATGACATTGACCTTCAGCCCATTGTTTTATATGCTGAATTTACCTATGACGAAACATCGATAGAGATTTTAGCAACCAAGCAAAAGGTTGGAGGAATCTGTTAACGGAGGAAACTACTTGGGAACTCGAGAACCGGAAGAGGGATAGATATCTGTTCTTGTTCCTTGGAGCATCATTTTGCGAGGACGAAAAATTTATAAGGTGGGGAGACTGTAAGGCCCCGGAATTTACAGAGAAAATTTAATTATAAATTTATACATCTTGGTTGCTTGTGTGTTTGATGTTAAATACTTTAGAAATTATTTTCTATTTTAATTTAAATATTTGGTGGTTAACTATAGTTTAATGTTAACCAATGGTGGAAAATCATTTGAAATGGAACTTTTAACCATGGTTAGTTAAGGAAAAAGGGTTAGTTAGCAACCAAAACTTGAACCAAGGACTTGTTAGTAAAGTTTTGTGTGGGGGGTGAAGAGCTGGGAGGACCTAATTGCAATTATGCAACTTTAGTTTCAGCCATTAAAAGTATAATTAGATTAAAAAAAAAACAACCAAATTCATTTTTCTTTTCTTCTTCTTCTTTCCGTACCCTAAACCCCCCCCCCTTTGGGTGATGTTTGCTTTTTCTTCCTCCATTTCCTCATAAAAGCTTGTTGAATCAAAGGGTATTTGCTTGATTTGTGAATGAAACAAGTAGATTGGAAGATTGGAAGAGGAGTCTACCAGTTTTGAAGTCTTCAAGGTAAGAATTCATCCATGGATATTCAAGTTTTCATTCTAGGTTGTTGGGTTTTGGGTTTCCTCTTGATTGTGTTTGTAAAACCATTTTTTCTATGAGTTATGATAACTTTTTAATTCTGGAAATTGACTGTCAAGAGTCAATTACAAACCTTAGGATCTATTATTTTAAAGCTCTCTTGAGATTGGAAGCCATGGATGAACACTAAGCTCAAACCCTCCATTAATTGGAATTCTTCAAGCTTCTAGCTTTTTCAATTCTTGAGTTTTCTTGACTTTTATTTAACAACTCTTAATTCTGGAATATATGAGTTCCTAAATATGTATTGGACACATGAAAAACAACTTGGCCAAAAGTTCATACTAAAATTACTTAGTTTTGGGTGTTTTTCTTAGAAATTTTAGAGAGTTGTTAAGACTGGAAATTTTGGGTGTTTATAAGAATATTTCATATAAGAAAAACATCATGGAAGGGTAAGATGTAACGTCCAGTTATTTTACAAGGAATTTTTTTTATTTATTATTTAATTTAATTAATATTATTTGATGTAAAGCACTTAATTTAATTTTAGAACTTATTAATTTAAATTTTAGATTCAATTTAGAATTTATAACTTAGAATTTACGAGTTTATTTCGTTTGTAAATTCTTTTAATCGTTTTATTAGCTTAAATTAGTTTTGGTCGCATTAATAATTATTAACGAACCAGTTAATAATTATTAATCACCATTTGGCTAGTTTAAGAACTTCGGGTTTCGTTTTAGTATGTGATACGCTCCATACGTTATCATGGTGCGAGGTTATGTGATATGGCACTTGATAGTATGTGATACGGTCCATACGGTATCATGATGCGAGGTTATGTGATATGGCACATGATAGTATGTGATACGCTCCATACGGTATCATGGTGCGATGATTTGTGATAGGGCACGTGATAGTATGTGATACGCTCCATACGGTATCATGGTGCGAGGTTATGTGATACGGCACATGATAGTATATGATATGCTACATACTGTATCATGGTGCTAGGTTATGTGATATGGCACATGATAGTATGTTGATACGCTCCATACGGTATCATGGTGCGATGATTTGTGATATGGCACATGATAGTATGTGATACGCTCCATACGTATCATGGTGCGAGGTTATGTGATACGGCACGTGATAGTATGTGATACTCTTCATACGGTATCATGGTGCGAGGTTATGTGATACGGCACATAATAGTATGTGATACGCTCCATACGGTATCATCGTGCGAGGTTATGTGATAGGGCACATGATAGTATGTTGATACGCTCCATACGGTATCATGGTGTGATGATATGAGATACGGAACATGATAGTATGTTGATACGCTCCATACGGTATCATGGTGCGATGATATGAGATACGGCACATGATAGTATGTTGATACGCTCCATACGGTATCATGGTGCAATGATTTGTGATATGATACTTGATATGTTGACATCGGTCCATACGGTATTATGATACGATGAAACTTATTCTGTAACAAAGATAGTAGTAATACAATTACTTAATCTTTAGAATTGTGTAGTAAAACTTAGTAATTGCGAGTACTTTTACTTTAAGTCTCGATATCATTACTTTTCAGAAAGTATACTATATATGTTGACTGTGTGCGGATTTTGGAATGTGGAATGGGTAGTAAAAGTGAATTCTAGGCCTTTGGACACAATTTCTGACATGAAATGTTGTTCATAGGATTACTTGCTTTCATTTTACTCTCACTAGCATTTTTATGCTAATGTTGCTACAATTACAATTTTTCAGGTAAGACTCGTGGTAGAGGACGAGGTAGAAGAGGTGGTGCCACGTGACCCATCAAGACAATGAATGGACAAGGACATATATGGTTTTTGGTGAAGCATTCTTGAATGCTCTTGAACATTGCACTACTTTATTTATGTTTCATTTTGAGCTCAATGGAGCATTTGTATATGTTTTTGAACTTCAAGACTTTCTTTAGACTTTTATTATATTATGGAATGCATATTCCAGGTTTACTGCTTTTTCTGAAAATTTGGGATGTAAACAGGTTTTGGTTTATCCGAATTTTAAACGAACCCATACCGTTTTTCTGTAAAATCAAGCTTTTCCGCTGCACATTTGTTTTAAAGGATTTTACAAAAAATCGGGTCGTTACAATTTTTTAATAAAGAAAAGAATTGAAACATTTTGTATATTATACTTTTCCATAGAGAAAAAGAATGAAATATGATGATAGTCGAGTGCTATAAGAAAGAGGAAGGAAATTGAATTGTATTATGAGAGAATACAAGGGTGTATTGAACCTTTGAATGGATTATTTGGGAGATATAGTAAGTAAAAGTGGAATATTTGATGTAAAACTCTTTGAATGGATTGGTAGCAAAGAGTAAGTAAGTTCTTGGACACCAATTCGGATGCGGGTTTGGAGTCTATTGTTACTCTATTTTCTGTTTATTTTCACTGGGCTTGTTGTTAGCTCATGATATTACAAACATTTTCAGGTAATGTTTGGGGTCGTGAGAGAGGAGCTGGTGCAGTTTGATGGATCTAGGAACGACTTACTGTATTTGATTTGTGGACAAACAAGAGTTTGAGAAACGAGGATCTTTGGTAACTTTCATTGTAAATATTGTCAAATAGGCTTTTCTCTTCGTATACCTTATCTCGTAAAGGACTAGAGCTACTTTTAAAGTCCATGGACTCATTTTGTTTTATGTAGTGTCTTTTGAGATGTAAATTTGTATATAAGCTCATAAGAGCTTCTCGTTTTAACTTATTCAGTCATAAACTCTTTTAAACTTTACAAAAGGAATTGCAATTCCTTTTCTTTTAAATTCTCTTATTGTGAAAAATGTAAACATGTTTTGGATAGTCCAAGTTTTAAACATATCCATGCTGAATTTTTATTAAATAATAATTCTTCCGTTGAAATCTGATTTTAAATGGTTTAAAAGGAGTCGGGTCGTCACATAAGGTATTGAAAATTTGATAAACACCCTTTTTGAGCCAAAATTATACTATCTTTGGCTAGTTTTTGGGACTTTTTCTCTTAACAGGTGTGGGGTTTTGGTGTAGTATTTCAAATTCATTGTGATGATGATATTAACTTATATTTTTGGGGTGGATTACCTTATTGTAGGCCAAGAACGAGCGGTGATCCACGGGGCTAACTTCGAAGGTGAGAACATAAAGAATCGGAAGGGTGAATGTCGTGCATTCTTGAGTTGTCTCTAAATAGAAAAGTGTGGTTGTCGGTGGTAGTGAATGATAGTATGGTTGGTAATATTAAGAGAATATGAGAAGTATGGAAATGGATATTGACCCCAATATTGGTTTAAAGGGGGCCGAAATGTTAGCTAACTTAACACCGGTTTATGCTTTGATTGGTTGTTCATTTAAGCATGCCTATTTACTTTATAATTGTGTTCATAGTTCATCAATGAGTCATATTTTGATTTGGGGCTATGATTATGCATATTTGTCATATGTTCGGTTTGTGATTCGATGATTAGTTACGCTTGGGATATTGGAGAAAGGTGTGATGTGAACTATGTGTTTATGTGAATTTTAAGCATTTTGTGTATGATGATCGATTAATATTCTGCTTGGAGGAATTGTCCTAATTATGCTCGTTAACTCGATGTCCGTTACTTGTTGTTGACTAAGAGGAAGCATGCTAAATTTCATTCCATGACATAACATTCCATTCATACATATCATGCGATTGTCATGTGGCCATGGGGTCGTAACCCGTGTAACGGTGTATGGTTGTTTGACGTTACATGTGGTTACCATGGCAAAGATGTGATTTACCCGTGTAACGGTGTGTGGGTGTTGGACGTTACACATGGTTACCGTGGCTGTGATGTTGTGGAGCTCCGGAGTGGTATGTGATGAATAGCCCAGATGCTAGTGGTTATTGAAATAACTTGAGGTTGTAAAATGAGCTGCGGCTCGAGTGAGATATGTGGGAAATCATGATTTATGCGTAGTGAGACGCGGGTTGAAGTAAGGAACCAAAAAGATGGTTGAAAGGAAAAGGAAAAAGTGGAAATGGCTTATGCATTGTTGTTTGGTGAAATCTTAAACTTGAAAGTTGATTACTTGCATAAGCATTCATGTTGTGTGTTGAGCATATATATGCATCATTTATACATCCATGTTTTCCTATCTCTTTTACTTTGATTATGTGTAATGAGAAGTGGATGGGTAGTGGTGCATGAAAGAGACTCGGAAAGTGAATGGAATATGGTAATAGTTTTCTGAGGCTTGATGTAAAGCCAGGGTGTTTAATACTTTAATGGCTATGCCTTGGTACTGATTATTTGATGTATGCGTATAGAGCGTAGTGAGATGCTGAATGGAGAGATGGAAAGGTTTGCGGACTAAGAGGAAATAGTAAATGAGATATATGGAATTTGTATCGGCTAGCCGATAGTACACGTTTGAAAGGCTTACGATTTGATCATATTGTTTATCTACCTTGTAATGCTCGTTTATTACGTACCTAAGCATATCATTGTGCTTGTGCATTATGTTATGAACATTTCTGCATCAACGTTCATATTCTTTTGTTTTAACTTAGTGTCATATGCTCAGAGGTAATGTAAATCACCTTTCAAGTTCTGGACGAGGACGGGGACGAGGCGTGTCAATTGATGCTCATTGATGTATCAAGATGAAGCTTTTGGGATAAGGTCTCCGGTCACGTGAGCCGCAATTTCTGGGACTGTAGTTGTCGTATTTTGGGTTGTGCCTTCTTTTGTTTTAAGGAAAAGTTTTAAAATTAAAGTATGAACATTATGTGTGTATAACTGTTTTAACTGGGTGCATCGAACTTTATTTTGGTTTGAATGAATGTGATACCTTGAACCGGCCGACGAGTCGATGTTTTCTGATAAACAGGTTTTTATATTGTATGTGAGGTTTAGAATTTACAAATACTTCATGGTGAAATTTTCAATATTTTACTAAAGCAATTGCTTTAAGCTTAAGTTTTTTCGCTTCCGTATGCGTACTCGCATCTTGGGCTTCTAGAATAAGTCGGGTCATCACAAAGAGTTTGATCAAACTTAAAACTACCACTTCTAAATAAAACCCCAACCTAAAATTTACAATTTCCAACCCAATTTGTAACAACAACCTCAAACTAAGTAGGCTTTTTTTTTTAAATCAAAGTCAACAAGATACACAAAATTTGTAGCATAAAATGTAGAGGAACTTACTCCTGAAGTAAAGATTGAAGAAAAAATGAGTTACCCATAGATTTGTCCCAAACGTGTCAAAAGTCATCAAGTTTTGGATAAAATTTATTAGATATAGCCTCCTAGCAACTGAAAAATAGAAAGAAATCAAGAAACTTAAGTAACAGAAAGTATTTTGGGGATTAATGGCTATTAGGGTTTGAAATTATAGAAAAAAGAAGAGAAATTTTGAGTGCGGTGGGTTTTGTAAAACATGGAATTGAAGGCGCTGCCTTTTAATTTTTTGTTTGAGCAATGCGTCGCTCGTATTGTACAAAATCGTCGCATGAGCCTTTTTTATTTCTAAAATTTTGAACCAGTGAGTCGTAGCTTGAGTCGTATAAATTGTTTTTGCCCTCTAAATTTGTTTCTAAATTTTTGTGAAGCAAGTTGTGGCTAAAGAGATAATGACACCTCGCTGAATCCTTCCCTTGGATATGCACTAATCTGTTCTTTTATCTGTTCATTTTTTAAATCTGCAAAAAGAACAAAAGTTAATACAATATAAACTAACCTAACCTAAAAGTTAAGAGTTTGGATTGCCTCCCAAAAGTGCTTAATTTAATGTCTTGAGCTCGACGATATCCCTATATTTATGTTAGAGAGTGTAAAATTCATTAATTTTTTTCGATCCATTCTTTCATGAATCTACATTATCGAGTATATCTCATGAACTTCTTTGATCTCCTAGGGTACCTAGAAAAGAATTGTGAAAATACTCTTGTAGTTATTTGAACTCAAGGTTAGGAGCTTTTGTGGGCTTATCCTTTCTCATCAAGTTCTGTAATCTTTCCGTTAGCCAAAGAGTCAACTAAACGTGTTTGTAAAGGATCAATAGGAATTTTATTGCCTACTTAATTAGATAACAATTATCAAGAACATCAATCCTTTTAAAGGTACTGACTACACTGGAAAATTTCAAAGAACGGTAGATATTGAAGTGTACTGCTTAATCATTAACCCTCTGAAGGGACTACTTTATTAAATTAACAGAATTTTATTTAGTATTAAAATTAAAAATTAATTTAGGATCAATTAACATCACGCAACTGTGATAAAAACATGTATATTCATGCTAGTTTTTCGAAAATTAGAAGCCCCTTCACTTTTATTGAGTAAATTATGGAGAATTGGTTGGAGGTTTCTTTACATCATCTGTCCTTAACACCAGATATTCTACGCTATGTCCCGAACCTTAAAAGAAATTTGGTATAAGAAAAAGAACTTTATTCCTAATTTTACAATGTAAAATCGGCAAAGAAAGGGCGAGGAAGAAAAGAGAGTTTCAATTTCAATTAATTGAATTGTATTATTTATGAGTGACCCAAGCCTCTTGTTATAGGAAAATAGGAAACATAATCACATTAGGATTATTCCATGGAGATTAGTACAAAAAGAAAAAGATTTTCCTTTCCTTTATCTACTCATTGCCGAATAGGCCTATATAAATAGGAAAATATTTTATTTTTTTCTTTCTTTTATTTGCTTTATCTCGGGTAAATAAATCTATGTTATTATTTTAGGAAACAATTATCTCCCTAAAATAGACTGTATGTGGCCGAAAATTTAATATTAATTACCAAATAAATCTAATTTATTTAAGTAATTATTTTGGGGCAATTTCAATTGGGTTCATTAATCCAGTTGGGCTAGAAACTCTCCCTAAAATTAGTAAGTCTAACTTATTTAATTTATTTATTAACTCCCATTTAAATAACAACCTTATTTAAATATTTAATCATATTAGTATTTTTCTCCCGACAAAACATCATCAAATAATATCTTATTATTAATTAATTAATAAAATTATTAATTTCCGTTTAAATAAAATTAATTATTTAAACAAGTAATAATTTCAAATTATTAATTAACATTTAAAAATACTCAATATAATTAATAATATTTCATTATTAATTTATTTTTTAAATAAACTCATTATTTAAAGAATTAATAATATTTCTATTAATTACAGTTTAAATATTGTAACGTCCCGTTATTTTTTAAGTGAAATTTTTTTTATTTAATATTTCATTTATTTATTCTAATTAATGTATTTAGTTAATTTTAGAAATTAGAAATTTAGAATTTAGTAGCTAATATCGTCCGAAAACCTTTTTTATCGTTTTATTAGCTTAAATTAGTTTTGGTCGTATTAATAATTAGTAACGGGCATATTAATAATTATTAATCACCATTTGACTAGTTTAAGAGCTTCGGGTTTCGTTTTTAAAAGCTAAAAGCAAATGAGGGACGTATTCGTAATTTCCGGAAATCCTAAAAATATCAAACACTATTCACTCATCTTGTTTAAAAGGAGTCAAAGGTCAATTTGAAGACAATTTTCCATCTCTTCTTCTCTTCTTTTCCTCCATGTACGTAGCAAGAATCCTAATATGAGCTCATGGGTTTTCTTCAATTCTTATATGTTTTCAACAATTTCTGTTGCGTTGGTTGCTCGGGACGTGGGCTTTCATTCCATCCTAACCTTGTACTGTTTCTCTTTCTTTACGGGAAGCCCAAAAAAGTGAGTTTTCAAAAATTTTCCTATGAATATCTTTATTTTTGTTTATAAATGAGTTTTGGAGTTAAAATCACGTGTTTCCATCATAAAATTTGACAATTTAGAGCTCGAATTTTCGAAAAACCTTATTCATCTGAAAATTACTATTCATTCGAAAATCAATTTTTTTATTTAGTTATGGTTTATAGTTTGTATTCGACCGGTGTTATTGTAGGTTTTGATAATCGTACGAGAGGTAATTCGTTCAGCACTTTTGAAGCTCGATTTCAAATCTAAGGTGAGTTTAAAATGGAAGTTAGTAATTTTATGAATTAAGTTTCATTACAATTTTGTCGATCGAGGTTAAGTGACAAAACAATCTCCTAGGAGAAAATACTGATTTGGTTGGTGACTTTAGACTTGGAAGTGAGTTTGAGTGACTTTGGAGCTTTTTAGAGATTTTGGATGAGAAAGTAAGTTTAAGAACATTTTGGAAGTCGGGTAAGATTATGGAAGGTTTTGAAGAAATTTGGGAGTTTAAGATACTTTGAGTAGTTTTAGATCAAAGTAGCTTATGAGTTATTCTTGGAAGTACTAAAGGTTATGGAGATTTTGATCTAAAGTTGGGAGTTGAAATTACTTTAGGTAGTTTTTGACTAAAGTAAAGTAGAGGAAATGCTTGGAAGTTAACTCGCAGATTATGGTAACGACTTGGAAACTATACTTGTGAATTAAGGTAATTTATTGTCATTTGTGACATGGGGATATTAAACTTTGATTTTGCTTATTTTGGGAGTTAAGTGACTTCGTGGAAGTTGGCATCGGTGATGTTAATGGTTAGGGTTTATATAATCTTATTACCTTGTGTAAGGAATAAGGATTGTGATTTGGTGTGGTAATAACGTGGAGTATGGAATTCTAATGGTAGTATGATTAATGTACTTGGTACTTTTTGTAAGAGGCAGCACTTTGATAAGTATAAAAGATAAGCATGTCATTGAATGTAATTGTAGTATGATTGAATTGTTTGTTATTTGTTTGTGTTGAGATGCTCATTTAATGAACCAATTTATAGTTACTATGTGATATAATCTTGGGGTATAACAGGGTCATAGATGAAACAGGCTATGAGCGATGTTATACGAGGAGATCGTGATCTTGGGGTATAACAGGGTAGATGAAACATGCTATGAGCGATGTTACGAGGAGATCGAGATTCTATATAATGTGATCTTGGGATATAATAGGGTCTTAGATGAAACAGGCTATGAGCGATGTTATACGAGGATATCGAGATACTATATGATGTGATCTTAGGATATAACAGGGTCATAGATGAAATAGGCTATGAGCGATGTTATATGAGGAGCTCGAGGTACTATGTGATACGATCTTGAGATATAACAGGGTCATAGATGAAACAGGCTCTGAGCAATGTTAGATGAGAAGATCGTGATCTTGTGATATAACAGGGTCATAGATGAAATAGGCTATGAGCGGGTGTTATATGGCAAGATTGGCAGAGAGGTCGAGTTCATATAATGAGCATCCCAACTTGTTTGTTAGTTGTTATGTAAATACATGCTTATCCTTTGTACAAGTGTTTGGTTTTTTATGGTATTACCTTATGTTGTAATATGTGGCAACTTATGGTAATTTGAGATTTGGTAGTATGTGATCTATGATTTGGTAAGACCGTACGTGTTAGTATGTTGATGTTGATCCATACTGTAACACGTTACGATGATATGTGATATGGTAAGATTGTATGTGGTAGTATGTTGATGTTGAACCATACGGTATCAGGTTACGAGGAAATATGATTTGGTGATATGATTTGGTAACGCCGTACGAGTTAGTATGTTGAGGCGGTAACATACGGTAGCACGTCACGAGGTATTAGATGTGGTATGAGATATGGCACTTGATATGGTAAGTCGTACGTGGTAGTATTTTGAGATGGTAACATACGTTAACACGTTACGAGGTAACTTGATGTGGTACGAAAATTGGTATTAGATGTGACTTGTTATCATTTGGAAATTGGGAAATTGATTGGTGTATGATTAGGATGAATTGGAAGTGTAGAATGGGTAATAAAGAGCAATTTAGGGTGTTGGACACAATTTCCGGAATGGAATTTGGTTCATAAGATTACTTTCTTTCATTTCATTCTCACTAGCATTTTTATGCTAATGTTGCTACACTTACTTTCTTTTTTCAGGTAAATCTCGAAAAGGGAGACGTGGTAGAGGGGGTGGTGCCGTTTGATATCTTTAAGCGATGAATGGACACGAACAGGAACACTTTTTGTAAAGCATCCTTGAAATGCTTTGTTTATACTTTATACTTTTCTTACTTTTTGTTTTGAGCTCGGAAGAGCACTTGTTTAAAGTTGTAAATGTATTATGTTTTAAAGTTCTTTTAGAAGTTTAAATCATAATCTGGAATGCGCATTCCAAATTTTATTTCTTTCTCTGATTGGACCAATGTAAACAGGTTTTGGATTATTCAAATTTTAAACAAACCCGTGCCGTTTTTCTTTAAAACCAAGTCTTTCGTTGTGCATTTGAATTTAAAGGATTTAACAGATTTGGGTCGTTACAGTTGGTATCAGAACCTCTTTGGTTCTATAGACTACATGGGTCGCATGTTTTTCATGATTTGATTTTGTTCTTGTCCAATCATCGTTCAAGGTCAACGGCACCAGGTATCCTTAGAACTATCTTTTGATAAGTTTAAGTGTGGCTTTGCATTTCCTTTTTTAGTAGCTCACGTGAGATTTTTCTGTTTTGATTTCAGTTGGCCTCCGAGAGTAGTGGCGTTTAGGAGAGGTAGAGGCAGGGTACCAGCTGCGGTACGAGGCAGGGATCGGACTAGAGCAATTACACCACGACCACCTTCGTATGTGTATCGGAAGGATGAGCCTCCACTGGATCAGCCTAGTAGGTGTGGTCGTAGCATTACCATCTTAGAGGAGGACTATTTGGACTTGTTACGAGGTGGTGGAGGGCTCGCTGATCAAGTTATACCTCCTGTTAAAGCACCCGCTCCGGTGGTAGACCAGTCAGGTATTACTGATGCTGCAAAAACTTTGAAAGAATATATCAGGTATAACATACCTGAGTTTGATGGGACATCTACTGACCCGGCAGTCGCCAAGAGATGGATTACCAGAGTAGAGAGAGTACTTGGTTTTATTCAGTGCCCAGATCATTTGAAGGTCCACTGTGGGACCTATTCTTTAGTGGATGATGCACTTTACTGGTGGGATGGTTTATCCCGTACTCTCAGTCCTGATTTGCATGTTAGTTGGGGGATTTTCAGGGAAAAATTCTTTGAAAAGTATTACCCTGAGGATACCCGGGATCAGTTAGAAATTCAATTTCTCACACTCAGACAGGATGATAGGTCTGTTGTGGAGTATGAGTGGGAGTTTGATAGATTGTCAAAATTTGCCACTAAACATGTTACCGACCCAGAAAGTAAGAAAAAGAGATTTATCGTGGGTTTGAGAGCAGACCTACGAGCACAGGTACAAGCCTTACAACTTGCTACATTTGTTGTTGCTTTAAAGGCTGCTTTGGCCTTAGACATTGGGAACTCTGAAGAAAAGGCTACAGGTAGCTGCTGTAAGAACCTCTTCCCAAAAGAGGAAGGCTGAGGACGACCTACCAGGTCAAGGGACACAATCGTAGAGACAGGTTCAGGGTAGGGACGGAGGACAGATCGGACCTCAGTTTCGCACAGGCCACTCTAGTGTTCAGGCTCCTTTTCTGCTCTACTGTCACTATTGCACTGAGTATCACCTAGGTCCTTGCAAGAAGAAGTGCTATCAGTGCGGACAAATGGGACATATTAGACAGTTCTGCCCTAGTATGCAGACACCACTGCAGCATGGGGGTGAGGGCCGAGGATTGAGCCAGGGGCGAGGTCAGATAGGTGGTAGAGGCCAGGTTAGGCCTAATCAGCAGTAGAGAGCACCGCTAGCAGATCAGGCACAGCCTCAGACACGACAGTAGACCCTTGTCTTTATCACCACTCGAGAGGATACTGAGGCCCCAGGTACAGTTATTACAAGTACTTTATCAATTTTAGATCCATATGTTCTTGCATTATTTGATTCTAAGGTTAGCCATTTCTTTATTTCTGCATGATGTTTTGATTAAGATGCCAATGTATGATTTAATATTATCTGGTATGGATGGGCTGTCAGGCAACCACGATAACATCGGTTGTAGTTGAGAAATGACTTTGTTAGTGGGAGAATTTTTTACAGGCTCTACCGTTTGTGCCTAAGAGTGGTGACTAATGCATATAGAGAGATATGCATAAGTTGAGCGGTGTAGTTCGCTAGAGTTTATAGTGGGAGACCACATGTTTTTGGAAGTGGCACACATGAATGGTGTTATGAAATTTGGAAATAAGTATAAGTTGAGCCGTGGTTTTGGATGCTAACTAGTCTTGTGAGGCGACGCCAGTTGTAATCTTAGCATCCGAACCAAAGTGATGAGAAACAAAGTGATTAACATAGTCAAAGTGTGGTGGGTGAACCAAGTGTTGAATGAGGTTACATGGGAATGTGAGGACGAGATGCAGTCCAAGTACCCTCGCTTTTCACTTAGTGAGTGCGCTTTTCGAGGATGAAAAGTCTTTTAAGGAGGGTAGACTGTAACGTCCCGTTATTTTTTAAGTGAAATTTTTTTTTAATATTTCATTTATTTATTTTAATTAAAGTATTTAGTTAATTTTAGAAATTAGAAATTTAGAATTTAGTAGCTAATTTCGTCCAAAAACTTTTTTAATCGTTTTATTACCTTAAATTAGTTTTGGTCGTATTAATAATTATTAACGGGCCAATTAATAATTATTAATCACCATTTGGCTAGTTTAAGGGCCTCGGGTTCCGTTTTTAAAAGCTAAAAGCAAATGAGGGACGTATTCGTAATTTCCGGAAATCTTAAAAATATCTAACACTATTCACTCATCTTCTTTAAAAGGAGTCAAAGGTCAATTTGAAGACAATTTTCCTTCTCTTCTTTTCCTCCATGTACGTAGCAAGAATCCCAATATGAGCTCATGAGTTTTCTTCAATTCTCATCTATTTTCAACAATTTCTATTGCGTTGGATTGCTCGGGACGTGGGCTTTCATTCCATCCTAACCTTGTACCGTTTCTCTTTCTTAACGAGAAGCCCTAAAAAGTGAGTTTTCAAAACTTTTCTTATGATTATCTTTATTTTTGTTTATAAATGAGTTTTGGAGTTGAAATCACATGTTTCCATCCGGAAATTTGACGATTTTGAGCTCGGATTTTCGAAAAACACTATTCATCCGAATATCACTATTCATCCGAAAATCAATTTTTTTATTTAGTTATGGTTTATAATTTGTATTCGACCGGTGTTATTGTAGGTTTTGATAATCGTACGAGAGATAATTCGTTCAGCACTTTGGGAGCTCGATTTTAAATCTAAGGTGAGTTTAAAATGGAAGTTAGTAATTTTATGAATTAAGTTTCATTACGATTTTGTTGTTCGAGGTTAAGTGACAAAACAATCTCTTAGGAGTAAATACTTATTTGGTTGGTGACTTTAGACTCGGAAGTGAGTTTTAGTGACTCTGGAGCTTTTTAGTGATTTTGGATGAGAAAGTAAGTTTAAGAACGTTTTGGAAGTCATGTAAGATTATGGAAGGTTTATAAGAAATTTGGGAGTTTAAGATACTTTGAGTAGTTTTAGATCAAAGTAGCTTAGGAGTTATTCTTGGAAGTATTAAAGGTTATGGATATTTTGAGATAAAGTTGGGAGTTGAAATTACTTTATGTAGTTTTTGACTAAAGTAAAGTAGAGGAAATGCTTGGAAGTTAGCTCGCGGATTATGGTAACAGCTTGGAAATTATACTTGTGAATTAAGGTAATTTATTGTCATTTGTGACATGGTGATGTTAAACTTTGATTTTTCTTATTTTGGGAGTTAAGAGACTTCGTGGAACTTGGCATCGGTGATGTTAATGGTTAGGGTTTATATAATCTTATTACCTTGTGTAAGGAATAAAGATTGTGATTTGAGGCAGCACTTTGATAAATACAAAAGATAAGGTGTAGTACGATTGATGTACTTTGGACTTTTGGTAAGAGGCAACACTTTAATAAATACAAAAGATAAGCATGTCATTGAGTGTAATTGTAGTATGATTGTATTTTTTGTTAGTTGTTTGTGTCGAGATACTCATTTAATGAATCGATTTGTAGTTACTATATGATATGATTTTTGGGTATAACAGGGTCATGATGAAACAGGCTCTGAGCGATGATATACGAGGAAATCGTGATCTTAGGGTATAACAGGGTCATAGATGAAACAGGCTATGAGCGATGTTATACGAGGAGATCGAGATACTATATGATGTGATATTGGGATATAATAAGGTCATAGATGAAACAGGCTATGAGCGATGTTATATGAGGAGATCGAGGTACTATGTGATACGATCTTTGGATATAACAGGGTCTTAGATGAAACAGGCTATGAGCGATGTTATATGAGGAGATCGTGATCTTGTGATATAACAGGGTCATAGATGAAATAGGCTATAAGCGGGTGTTATATGGCAAGATTGGCAGATAGGTCGAGTTCATATAATGAGCATCCCAACTTGTTTGTTAGTTGTTATGCAAATATATGCTTATCCTTTGTACAAGTGTTTGGTTTTTTATGGTATTACCTTATGTTGTAATATGTGGCAACTTATGGTAATTTGAGATTTGGTAGTATGTGATCAATGATTTGGTAAGACCGTACGTGTTAGTTTGTTGATGTTGATCCATATGGTAACACGTTACGATGATATGTGATATGGTAAGACTGTATGTCGTAGTATGTTGATGTTGAACCATACGGTATCAGGTTACGAGGAAATATGATTTGGTGATACGATTTGGTAACGTCGTACGAGTTAGTATGTTGAGGCGGTAACATACGGTAGCACGTCACGAGGTATTAGATGTGGTATGAGATATGGAACTTGATATGGTAACGTTGTACGTGGTAGTATGTTGAGATGGTAACCTACGGTAACACGTTACGAGGTAACTTGATGTGTTACGAAAATTGGTATTAGATGTGAATTGTTATGATTGGGAAATTCGGAAATTGATTGGTGTATGATTAGGATGAATTGGAAGTGTAGAATGGGTAGTAAAGAGCAATTTAGGGCGTTGGACACAATTTCCGGTATGGAATTTTGTTTATAGGATTACTTGCTTTTATTTTATTCTCACTAGCATTTTTATGCTAATGTTGCTACACTTACTTTTTTTTCAGGTAAATCTTGACAAGGGAGACGTGGTAGAGGAGGTGGTTCCGTTTGATATCTTGAAGTGATGAATGGACAAGAACAGGAACACTTTTTGTAAAGCATCCTTGAAATGCTTTGTTTATACTTCATACTTTTCTTACTTTGTGTTTTGAGCTCGGAAGAGCACTTGGTTAAAGTTGTAAATGTATTATGTTTTAAAGTTCTTTTAGAAGTTTAAATCATAATCTGGAATGCGCATTCCAGATTTTATTGCTTTCTCTGATTGGGCCAATGTAAACAGGTTTTGGATTATTCGAATTTTAAACAAACCCATGCCGTTTTTCTTTAAAACCAAGTCTTCCGCTGTGCATTTGAATTTAAAGGATTTAACGGATTTGGGTCGTTACAAATATAGTCAATATTTAAATAGTTAATATCGCCTATTTAAGTAACTTTCCTTACTTAAATTGTTCATTTCTTCTATTGATTTGGCGACTACGATATTTGGGCTAGCATAGGTACCCGATGGACGTATAGATCAGGGCTTAATAATTAGTCAATTGAGTGATTTACAAATAATCAGTCAATTACATATTATTTAACTATGAATGATTCCAATATAGATTCATAGCTGGACTCCTCTTACTATATTTGAGTTATGTCCTTTTAGTTTATCTTTTATTGTATCTGTGATATAACCTTAATGTGGAACACTCATAATTATAGGTGGATTAAATTTATCGTTTTGCCCCTGTAATTACCTTTTTATTCTTGTGTTCCTGCGAATTCTCCAATAAACATTTTTTTGAAGTAAATTTAGAGATAAAGTACTTCTGTGATTAATAGAAGTCGTGGCACCACTTGTTCATGTCTCAAATTAATACATCAAGGGAGTTTCCTAAAGTTACTAGAATGATTAGGTATCGCACGGATACCAGTAATTCGTAGTAAAGTTTTGAATTTCATCTTGTGTAAATGTGTTCCCAGCTACTATCTCGTTATGTTGCCAAAACAAGTGTGTATTGAGCTGTAATGACCCAATCCAAAACATAGGTCGTAAGTACTCTTAGTGGTAGCACGTAAAACATGAAATTTAAATAAAGTAATAGCGATTTTATAAGGCCTTCACCTGATATAGAATTTTGATCGAAGTCATATGTACGTAACTAGGGGCACATATCCCATTTTCGAAAACAAAGTGGATGCAATCATTGGCACATCAACCCGGTTTTAGAAAATGGAAAGATTTGAAATGACAAGTGCGAAATAAATATAAAAACTCACATATAAGCAAATAAAGATTCACATAACTTAAATCGGACTTTAAGCTCAACACTTTGAGAAATAAATATATATAACACTTAGTTTACACAAAATCTTTCTTATGTAAACTACAACTCCGAGCTCAAAGTACAACGGTCCACTAGTCCACTTCCCAAGTTTGACATCCATTCTTCAACACATACGAGCTTCCTCCTCACAACCTCAACTTCATTGAAACCTGAAAGGTGATAAGTAGCACATCTGAGTATGAAACTCAATTGAAATAAAAAGAAATAAAAGTAAGTTAACACAAGAATTCCATCATCAGAAATTGAGTTCAAGCACTCGGGTCTCTCGCCTCTCAACCTAGTCTTTATCTCCACTAGAGAATCCCACATCCTATTGTTCATCCCATACCCCAACTAAAGCTCTTAGATTTTCGGTATAACAAACAGTAAACCTCTAAGTTAACTCCTACACCATAAAAAACAAATCAAATCCATAAGCTCTTACCAATCTCTAATACTACAACGAAACTCATAATCCATGCCTTAACTCCTATCCATTCACCCTTTTTATGTCCATCCCGTGCCTACCTCCACTCAATACTCAAAACACTATGCCTTAATAGCTCTATGATCATTGTAACTATCTATGGGTAATAACCTCTTAGTACGTTTAGCTTAAAACCCTCTTGTCATTCACTGAAACCAAGTTAAGCCCACTTTTCCCCTCTTACACTTTCACTTTCTCTAAACTTGTTGCACCTAACTTATCAACTCTCAATCTTAAACTAACCTATAGTACACATTAAAACGCTCCACGTACTTAACTCTTACACATATCCCAGAATATATAAATTTTAGAAGTCAAATGAAAATAAAGTAATGATACGATGCATTTAAAATGAACCAAATGAGTAAACAAAGAAGGCAAAACATTGTGATATGATCAGAGTGTTATCAATCTTTAGCAAACTGAGCACCAAACAATATTTTCACTTTCCACACATCTTACCCATGTATCAATATCTTCTGAGATATCTCGAAATGAGCTAATGGCATTATGGAATGATGTGTTTCTAATGGCTAAAAGGCATAATGATATGATGTAAGTGTAATGGCAAAAAATCATAATGAAATTGTATGATTGAGATGTCACAAAACCTGTATTCAAACCGATAACATTTCTTGCGTACATTTTCCACGCATTTAACTATGTGTGTCTCGGAGGCTATCTCGATAGCTCACTCCATAGACTAATCACATCATTATTTAACTCCACAAATTCTAGGTTTCACACTAGCCTCTCGAGCTTCTGGGCCATCAACCACATAGCGCCATAGAAGTTTGCTTACTCCACCACAACAACCATATGTAACGTATATCTCCTCTCACCCTTACATATGTTACAACTATTGGGATTGAGGCCTCTATAAAAGAGTTCTCAAGCAGAATTCTCAAGGATCTTTCCTTGTAAATCTAAATATATCCATAAATCGAAGACTAACCCTTGTTGAGAAGTGTCTGGCTCTTCCTTATATTTCTTGGCTACGATCCTGGGACTGCCAAAAAGTTCTTCTTCACTAAACTTAAAAGACAATATGTTCTTGGGCACTATCCTTTTTGGAGAAAGGAAGAAAAATTCTTCCCTAAGAACACAAGGGTCGGTGGCGGCAGAGAGAGGGGAGGAGGAATTTTTCATAATCATTTTCTTTTGCTATCTTTGTTGTGTGTTTTGGGGACACCCCAAGATTCATATTTATAGGAAAACTAAGGTCTCAGAAAATCTTTGAAAGTCTTTTAACTATCAAATAATTAAATTATTATAAAATATATTGATAAAGATATAATATCTTATTCCATAAAACGATATTCCCATATCATAATTTAAATTAATCTAAATTATTTTAAATTTATTATTCTATATCATACTCATTTAAATAAATCATATTAATTTAAATTAAGATAATCCATAAATGTTAAATAAAATAAAATGCATAAATTTAGTTAATTAAAAACAAAAGTGGCGTGTGACCCCATCATGTCACACGCTCATACCATCATCTCCATGACAATATTGGGCATTTTATTTTTCCTTTTTATTTAATAGAACAATTTCATTATATATTTAAACAAATAAAACTCATTTTATTTATTTCATTCCTCTTTAATTTGAATCCTCAATTTGTATTTGCCTTAATTAATTTGACAAATTCAAATTAAATACTTGAAACATTTTTTTCGAAGAAATTAATCCATACTGATTTATGTTCTCAATTACATGTGTGACGAACCGGCTTATTATAAAAGCCTAGGACGCGAGTATGCAAACAGAAACAAGGACCAGTCATGGTTTAATTAACTTATCACAAGACATTGGAAAACACGTAACGTTATGAAAACCTGCTCGGTTTAGGAAAAGGAAAACTCGGCTCGTCAACCATTTTATATCATAATAAAGAGTTCAGAGTTATCAACCGAGTAGTAAAAGTCATAAAACGGGCGGTAAAGAAGTCGTGGGGCACCGCGGTGAAGTTATAGAAAACATAAGTCTTCTGAAACTATTTACATAAAAAATGTCTAAAACTAAACTTCAAAAACATCAACAAAAGACCACGACCTGTAGACGTGACTCGCTTGCCTGAAAGCCCATACAAAGTCTTCATCCCGATCCTCAACAAGCACCACCTGTCGTCCTCGTCCTCTAGCAATAACCGAAAGGTGTTTTGTAGTACCTTTGAGTATGGCACTTAGTGAAAACAAAAGAATAAGAACGGTGATGCGGAATGTAATAATAAAATGCACAAAAAGAAATGACAAGCTTAAAGTTGTAAATAACGAGCAAATGCAACGGGTATGGATGATGACAATCAAACCATAAGCCTTTCAATCCGTGCTTCCGTCAAGCCATTAACACATTTCACGTTTCACAATTAGCATTCTTCTTCAATTCACAAACTATACATCACAACCCGACGTCTCACTACGCCAATTCACATGGTAAGACAACATTTCAAGCCGTAGCTCTATCAACCTCCGGTTATCAAAATAACCACTAGCATCTGGGCCATCCACCATATAGCACCTCTTAGCTACACAACATCACCGCCACGGTAACCACGTGTAACGTCCAACACCCACACACCGTTACACGGGTTATGACCCCATGGCCACAAATCGATAATATAATATGCATGAATGAAGTGATATGAGATGAAATGGAATTGGCATGCTTTCGTTCAATAAACATCATATAACAAAATATCGATTAATGAGCATAAATAGGACAATTCCTCCAAGCAGTATATGACTCAATCACTATATGCATCATGCTCAAAATTCACATAACTCATAGTTCAAATATCAAACATTTATCGTATTAGCTTACTCGCAAGTTATCCATCGAGCCTAAACCGAAAACATGCTAAGTATGCATAATTATAGCCCCAATTCCGTATATGACTCGATCATGGACTAAGAACTCAAGTATTAAACAAGTAGGCATGCTTTTGTGAACAACTATTCATAATATATTCTGGTTTTGAATTAACTAGCTCTTCGGCCCTTTACACCAATGTCGGAGTCAACTTCTTTTCTCGTTACTTCTCTTACTCCTATCACCTTACCAAACATTCATCATAAGCCACCATTACTCTCAACCATACACATCCATTCCCAAGAGAACTCGAAAAGAATCATGAATACAACGCTGATCACTCCTCTGATTCTTTGTGTTCTCACCTTTGTAGCTGGCCATGTGGATCACCTCTCGTCCTTGTCCTACAACAAGTTAATCCACCCAAATAATTAAGTTAATATTCACATCTCAATCAATTTATAATACAACAAAAAAAAATCTCACACCCGTAAGAGAAAAAACCCCGAAACTACATGACTTTAGATAACAATTTTCGACAATTTGGGCTTTATCATAACCTCACCAAATTGAACTTCCATTGAGTTTCCCTTATATAACACATACATATAACATCACTAAAAATTTAGAAATCATAGTTCCCCAACACAAGACACCATAGAGTTCATAAAACCAAAGCTAAGAACACTCCATTAAAGGAGGCGTTTCAAATACCTTCTTAACCATAATTCTCCAATACCATATAAACATTTCTTAACATTCTTATGAATATTACCATCACTTTCATAACCAAATTTTCAGAATTTAAAAATGGAAGAACACCCTTATAATCAAAATTAAACACTAACTAAGAAACCCCAAAACAATTCCATGGAAAAACCTTACAAAACTACAAACCGTAGGTTGAAGCTTACCTTGATTTTGGGTCAATTCCACCTACAACTTTCTTGAACCTTCCTATCAAGATGAAACTATCATAAATCACTAAAAGCTAGATGAAGCTAAAAAATGTCAAAAATTGAGGATGAGAGAAAGGGGGGGGGGGGGGAGGTCACGGGTTTGGAGGGGGAAGAAGAGAAAGATGAAGCCTTTTTGTTTTTAATTTTTTTCCTTTTCCTTAATTCTCTATTTATACTTTAATTTTCAATAATTAAAATAAATAACTAAAAGCCAATTGCAATTAATCCCCTCCACCTCCTACATTTACTCCCTAAACCCTCCACCTCCTAAATTTAATCTCCTACTAATATCCTTTGCTAACAAGTCCTTGCCCCTTTATTTATTTTATTAACCAACCCTTTCCACTAAACTGACCATGGTTAAAAATTCTATTTTCATTCATTTCATCACCCATGGTTAAATTAACTATGGTTAGTCACAAATTAGCCAAAATTAACATAGCAAATAATATTTCCCTATTTAATTTATGCCAACAATAAGGAATTCTATGACAAATCTCGAGTCCTTAAAGTCTCCCTCATTGTAACGTCCCGTTATTTTTGAAGTGAGTGTTTTTATTATGATTTATTATTTCATTTATTTATTTATTTTAATTAAAGCATTTAGATTAGTTTTAGAACTAGTAATTTAGAATTTAGTAGTTAATTCCGTTCGAAAACCTTTTTAATTGTTTTATTAGCTTAAATTAGTTTTGGTCGTATTAATAATTATTAACGGCCCTATTAATAATTATTAATCACCATTTGGCTAGTTTAAGAGTTTTGAGTTTCGTTTTATAATCTAAATCACTTAGAGGGACGTATCTGTAATTTTTCAATTTCTTAAACTTATCCTAACACTGTTCACAATCTTCTTAAATAAGCTAAAATTGACAAAATTCTCATTTTTTTATCTTTTTCTTCCCTTCATGGCTGTAGCCTCAATTGGTGGGGAACTTTCTTTTGGGTTTTCTTTAATTCTTGGCGGATCTTCGTAATTTCTGTTGCGTTGGATTGCTTGGGACGTGGGTTTTCATTCCATCCTAACCTTATAGCGTTTCTCATTCTCTAAGGGAAGCCCTAAAAAGTGAGTTTTCAAAACTTTTCCTATGAATCTCTTTATTTTTGTTTATAAATGAGTTTTGAAGTTTAAATCATGTATTTCCATCAAGAAATTTGACGATTTTGAGCTCAGAATTTTAAAAAATACTATTCACCCGAAAACACTATACATCCAAAAATAATTTTCTTATTTAGTTATGGTTTATAATTTGTATTCGATCGGTTTTATTGTAGGTTTTGATAATCGCACGTGTGGTAATTCGTTCGGCACTTAGGAAGTTCGACTTCAACTCTAAGGTGAGTTTAAAATGGAATTTAGTAATTTTATGAATTAAGTTTCATTACGATTTTATTGATCGAGGTTAAGTGACAAAACAATCTCCAAGGAGTAAATATTTATTTGGTTGGTAACTTTAGACTCGGAAGTGAGTTTGAATGACTTTGGAGCTTTTTAGTGATTTTGGATGAAAAGTAAGTTTGAGAACGTTTTGGAAGTCGTGTAAGATTATGGAAAGTTTTAGAAGAAATTTGGGAGTTTAAGATACTTTGAGTAGTTTTAGATCAAAGTAGCTTAGCAGTTGTTCTGTGAAGTATTAAAGGTTATGAAGATTTTGAGATAAACTTTGGAATTGAAATTACTTTAGGTAGTTTTTGACTAAAGTAAAGTAGAGGAAATGCTTGGAAGTTAACTCGTGGATTATGGTAACAGCTTGGAAATTTTACTTGTTATTTAAGGTGATTTATTGTCATTCGTGACATGGTGATGTTAAACCTCAATTTTACTTATTTGGGAAATTAAAAGACCCTGTGGGAAATTATTACCTTGTGTAAGGAATAAGGATTGTGGTAGCATCGTGGAATATGAAATCATGATGATAGTACGATTGATGTACTCAAGACTTTTGGTAAGAGGCAACACTTTGATAAGTACAAAAGATAAACATGTCATTGAGTGTAATTGTAGTATGATTGTATTGTTTGTTAGTTGTTTGTATTGAGATGCTCATTTAATGAACCAATTTATAGTTACTATGTGATATAATCTTGGGTGGGTCATAGATGCAACAGGCTATGAGCGATGTTATACGAGGAGATCGTGATCTTGGGGTATAATAGGGTCATAGATGAAACAGGCTATGAGCGATGTTATATGAGGAGATCGAGATACTATGTGATGTGATCTTGGAATATAACAGGGTCATAGATGAAACTGGCTATGAGCGATGTTATAAGA
The DNA here is from genome assembly GCA_028015215.1 of Gynostemma pentaphyllum. NCBI lineage: Eukaryota > Viridiplantae > Streptophyta > Magnoliopsida > Cucurbitales > Cucurbitaceae > Gynostemma > Gynostemma pentaphyllum. The sequence goes on from CM051345.1 coordinate 16,415,699, forward strand.
GGAGATCGAGGCACTATGTGATACGATCTTAGGATATAATAGAGTCATAGATGAAACAGGCTATGAGCGATGTTATATGAGGAGATCATGATCTTGTGATATAATAGGGTCATAGATGAAACAGGCTGTGAGCGGGTGTTATATGACAAGATTGGCAGATACATCGAGTTCATATAATGAGCATCCCAACTTGTTTATTAGTTGTAATGTAGATACATGCTTATTCATTATACAAGTGTTTGGATTTTGATGGTAATACCTTTTGTGAGAATTTGTTAATACCGTACCTGGTAGTATGTTGATTTTGATCCATACGATATCACGTTACGAGGACATATGATTTGGTGACACTGTACGTGGTAGTATGTTGGTGTTGATCCATACGGTATCATGTTATGATGACATTTGTTTGGTAATACCGTACATGGTAGTATATTGATATTGATTCATATGGTAGCACGTTACGAGGACATACGATTTGGTAATACTGTACATGGTAGTATGTTGATGTTGATCCATACGATATCACGTTACGAGGACATTTGTTTGGTAACACCGTACGTGGTAGTATGTTGAGATGGTAGCATACCGTAACACGTTACGAGGTAACTTGATGTGGTATGAAATTGGTATTTGATGTTGCTCTATATGATTCGAAAAGTGGGAAATTGATTGGTGTATGGTTAGGATGAATTGGAAGTGTAGAATGGGTAGTAAAGAGCATTTTAGGTATTTGGACACAATTTCCGGTATGGAATTTGGTCCATAGAATTACTTGCTTTCATTTTACTCTCACTAGCATTTTCATGCTAATGTTATTACACTTATTTTTTTTTCAGGTACTTCTCGATGTAGGAGATATGGTAGAGAAGGTGGTGCTGTTTGATTTCTTGAAGCGATGAATGGAGAAGAACAGGGACACTTTTTGTATAGCATTCTTGAAATGCTTTGTTTATACTTTCTACTTTTCTTACTTTGTGTTTTTGATCTTCGAAGAGCGTTGTTTAAAATTTTAATAGTCTTGTGGTTTTAAAGCTCTTTTAGAAGTTTACTTATAATCTGGAATGCGCATTCCTACCCTTTATCGATTTCTCTATTGTGAAAAATGTAAAAACAGGTTTTTGTTAGTCCGAATTATAAATGTGCCCATGTTGTTTTTCTTTAAAATCAAGTCTTCCGCTGTGCATTTAAATTTAAAGGATTTAACGGATTTGGGTCGTTACACTCATCTTGTCCTCGAGTTCCCACGTGGCTTCCTCCGTAAACTCATTCCGCCACAAAACTTTAACAAGTTTAATCATCTTGTTCCTTAAAACCTTCTGCTCACTTGCCAAGATTTCCACTGGTGTTTCTTCGAACACTATAGGCTGGAAATCAATGACATATGACAGGTCGGTTACGTACTTCTGAAGCATGGACACATGGAATACGTTATGAACAGTAGAAAGATCGGGCGGCAAAGCCAACAGATAGGCCAGCTTCCTAACTCAATCTAACATCTCAAATGGCCGAATAAACTGCGGGCTAAGCTTTCTTCTTTTCCCAAATCACATTACACCCTTCATAGGTGCAACCTTGAGGAATACATGGTCTCCCACCATGAACTTGAAGGGATGATTTACTAAAATAGCGGAATTTGATTTAGTAAACTAATTAACATTTAATTATGGATCTATTAATATCATGCAATTTGTGAAAAAACATGTAGATTCATGCTTTAAATTTCGAAAATTAAAACCGTTACTTACATTGAGTAATTAATGGAGAATCGGTTGGAGGTTTCTTTACAGCATCAAATCCTCAGCAACACCGGATCTTCTATGCTATATCCCGATCGATCAAACGAAATCCGATTGTGGGATCGAACTTAAGAAGAAATTGGGAAGAAGAAAAAAAAATATTTTCTTCCCAATGGACTAAGGGAATTTCGGCCAAGGGGGGAGAAGGGAAGAAGAGAGAATTCCGAATTTCTAAGGAATTGAATTGTGTGATTTATGAATGACCCAACCCTCCTATTTATAGAAAAATAGGAATCCTAATCACATTAGGATTAATCTATAGAGATAAATACAAAAAGAAAAAGGATTATCTCTTTCCTTTATCTTGCAATTTCGAAAATGCCATAGATAAATAGGAGATTATTTTATTTTCTTTATTTTATTTATCTTGGGTAAATAAATCTATATAATTATTATAGGATATAATTCAAATAATTATCTCCTACAAATTATCTATGAAGGCCAAAATTAGTAATAAATAATTAATAAATCAAATTTATTTAATTAATTATTTTGGGCCAATTTCAATTGGGTTCATTAATCCAATTGGGCTTGAAACTCTCTCTTAAATTAATAAGTCCAACTTAATTAATTTATTTATTAATTACCATTTAAATAAAATATTTTATTTAAACAATTAATAATATTAATATTTTCTCCCGACTAAATATTATCAAATTATATTTAATTATTAATTTCCATTTAAATAATTTCCATTATTTAAATAATTAATAATAAATATTTTAATTATTAATTTCCACTAAATAAACTCATTATTTAATTAATAACTTTATTGATAATATTATATTATTAATTAATTAATTTTAATTATTAATTTCCGTTCAAATAAAATTAATTATTTAAACAATTAATAATTGTCAATTAATTTCAAATTATTAATTACCATTTAAATATACTCAATATTTAAATAATTAATAATATCTAATTAATAATATTTCATTATTAATTTCCTGTTTAAATAAACTCATTATTTAAACAATTAATAATGTTTATATTAATTACCGTTTAAATATACTCAATATTTAAACAATTAATATTGCCTATTTTAAGTAATTCACTTTACTTAAAATTTCCATTTCTTCTACTTGATTTCGCGACTACGATATTTGGGCTAGCATAGGGACCCGATGGACCTATAGATCATGGGCTTAATAATTAGTCAATTAAGTGATTAACACATAATCAGTTAATTACTTATTATCTAACTATGAATAATTCCACTATAGATTCATAGCTGAACTCCCCTCACTATAGATGAGTTATGTCCATTTAGTTTATCTTTTATTTATATCTGTGATATATCCTTCACGTGGAACCCTCATAATTACAGGAGGATTAATTTACCGTTTTGCCCCTGTAATTACCGTTTTATCCTTGTGTTCCAGCTGATTCTCCAATGAACTTTATCTTTAGTCGAACTAGAGATAAGATACTTCTGTGATCAATAGAAGTCGTGACGTCACTTGTTCATGTCTCGAATCAGTACATCAAGGGAGTTTCCTAAAGTTCCTAAAATGTTTAGGTATCGCACTGATACCGTTAATTTATAGGAAAGTTATGAATTCCATCTCGTGAAAATGAGTTCCCAGCTATTTATCTAGTCATGTTCCCAAAACAAGAGTGTATTGAGCGTTCTTACAAATCGCTCTCAACTATGTGAATCAAAGAACATAACTCCACAAATAGGAGTCCGCATTTCACTAAGGATTGAGATCTATCACGCTTGATAAACTTAGTTTGATATTCGATTATTTCTCGTAAACGGTACTAATGAGAAATTTGATCGAACATTGTGGTCCTGTCTTATACAATCAACATTTCATATGATACTTCCATTTCATGTCTCCCACATGAATGATCAGGATTCGATCATTTGTCTATAAACAAAATGCGAAGCTATCAACAGTGTTACCAGGATAAGGTTCCCAAACGTTATCCGTTTACTGTAGACACGTTTAAGTTACTCATCTCGACTTTAATCCTCTCGTATGACTCACATACTAATTCGTGATTTCATAAGAGTGACTTAGGGTTTTACTATTTGAATGTTTGATATTTATATATTTCCATATATTCATAATATCATCAATTGAATCAATCTAGATAATATAAAGAACTTATGTTTATTTATTTAATTTATTCTTAATAAATTATTATGATTAAATAATTGCAAGTTCTAGGACACCATTCCTAACAGAACTCTAGTGCACTTCGCTGGACATCAACATAACTCTTTTGTCGAGTTTGAGCGACTTGCATTCCCTTGTGGATCAGGCTAATCTGTTCACAAGTGTTTGTGGATCAGGCTATAGTTCAGGTCCCAGCAACTTACGTTCACCCACATCATCCCAGTGCACCGATGAACGACATTTCCTTCCATACAATGCTTCAAAAGGAGCCACTCAATTAAAGACTGATAACTGTTATTATACGCAAATTCCACAAGATACAAGGAGTATCCCAGCTACTCTGAAATCCATAATACAGGCTCTCAACATATCTTCCAAAATCTTGTTAACCCACTCGGTTTGACCATCAATCTGAGGGTGGAAAGCCGTACTAAACTCAAGTCAGGTTCCCATTGTCTCATGCAAAGTCTAACAAAATACGTATCCCGATCGAACACGATCCTAACAGGCACACCATGTACACGTACAATCTCCCTCAAGTAGAGCGAGCCCAAGCCTCTACTGAATACGTAGTCTTCCCTAGAATAAAATTAGCAGTTTTCGTCAATCGATCTACTATCACCCAGATCAAATCAAACCCCTTGAGTGTCCTCGGCAACTTGGTAATGAAGTCCATCAATATATCCTCCCAATTCCACTTAGGAACACTCAAAGGTTGAAGCAATCCTGGTGGACACTGCTTAAGAGCCTTGACCTGTTGACAGACAAGACACCTATTAACAAATTCTGCCACTTCTCGCTTCATTCCTTGACACCAGTTATGTTGCCGCAAATTCTGATACATCTTGTTCCCACCGGGATGTACGAAAAATATAGAATTAATAGCCTCATCCAACAATATATGACTAAAAGTGGAGCTTAAGGGGGCACACAAATGCCTATGGTACAACAGGGCATTATCTAAAGAGAAAGTGAAATGTCCTGATAAGCTAGACTCTGCCTTTGTGAAACCCGAAACCAAGTGAGATTCACATCACTGAGCCTCTATCATCCGCTTTTTAAGAGTAGCGCCCACTGGTAGGCTTGCTAGACTTGTTGTAACCTCAGTAGTGATGTACGCAATCTCAGCCCGATCCATCTCCCACTGAAGTCGTACCTGATGGACAAAAGTGTCGCGGTATGAGACGTCTTCCTACTAAGAGCGTCAGCAACCACGTTAGCCTTACTTGGATAGTACTAGATATCACAATCATAATCTTTTACTAGCTCCAGCCACCGTCACTGCCTCATATTTAGCTCTTTCTGAGTGAAGAAGTATTTCAAACTCTTATGATCACTATAGATCATCATTTTCTCCCCGTACAGGTAATGGCGTCAAATCTTCATAATATATTCCGGTTTTTAGCTAACTAGCTCTTCGGCCATTTACATCAATGTCAGAGTCAACTTCTTTCCTGTTACTTCTCTTACTCCTATCACCTTACCAACCATTTATCGCAAGCCACCATTACTCTCAACCATACACATCCACTTCTAAGAGAACTAAAAAAGAATCGTGAATACAACGCTAATCACCCCTCCGATTCTTTGTGTTTTCACCTTCATAGTTGGCCCTGTGGATCACCGCTCGTCCTTGTTCTGCAACAAGTTAATCCACCCAAATACATAAGTTAATATTCACATCACAATCAGTTTATAATACTACACCAAAATCTCACACCTGCTAAGAGAAAAAACCATGTAACTACACGATTTTATAATAACAATTTTAGCCAATTTTGGCTTTATCATAACCTCACCAAATTGAACTTCCATTGAGTTTCCCTTATATAACACATACATATAACAACACCAAAAAGATAGAAATCATAGTTCCCCTACGAAAGACACTATATAGTTCATAAAACCAAAGCTAAGAACACTCCATTAATGGAGGTTTCAAATACCTTCTTAACCATACTTCTCCAATACCATATAAACATTTCTTAACATTCTTAGGATCGTTACCATCACATCATAACAAAATTTCCAAAATTTAAACATGGAAGAACACCCTTATAATCCCAATTAAACATCAACTAAGAAACCCCAAAACAATTCCATGGAAAAAACTTACAAAACTACAAAACCTAGGTTGAAGCTTACCTTGATTCTTGGTCAATTCCACCTACAACTTCCTTGAACCTTCCTATCAAGATGAAACTATCATTAGCTCAAACATACTTTACACAATATTTTCTTCCTAAATATTCACAACCCTTAACCTCTCAACTAGTTCGTCAAGTATTCCGAGCCATTAAAACACTAAAGCTCATTTTAAACTCACCTCTAGGATGCGTAGAAGAAACACCGCTCGTTGGATAAGTGAATGGTTGCTCGTGGTTCAAACCTACAAAGTAAAATATACCACTAAATATATTAATTTTTAAACCATGAACGAATAACAAATAGCTAAAATAAGCATCAAACTTAATCCCGAAACTCTATCAAGCTCACGGCCAAGGCAAGAGGAAAAGGATCGAGTTCCGTTTTTGTATTATTACTTAAAGAAAACACTTTTAAAAATAACAAAACTCAATTTACGGAACCCTCGGCTTGGAATATTTCAAAGGGCTCGGATTTCCATTGGACTCGGGTTTAGATCCAAGACAACAACCTCAACCAATATAATTTTCCCTAACTAGAAATCATCAACGACACCCGAGAAAGACGAATCGAAGTTTAAATGCAAAATCAGGAAAAAGAAAAACATAAAACCCATTTCTTTCTCACCTCTTATATCCCGGATCTAGAACTGATCGGCTCAATTGACGGTATGAAATGAAAGCTTGTGTCGAGATCTTCCTATCGGGACAAGAATCACTGAAAACGGTCGAGAAACGGCGACGGAATCGTGACTTTTCTCTTTTCTTTAAACCCATGGGTTTGGGGTTCTTGGTTTCGTTTTCCTTTTCTTTTAATGAATTTCCTCCCAAATATATGTTAACTTATATAAATAAACATTTGGCAAATTATCATAATGCCCCTCCTTCTATTTCCTTAAGAAAACTTGTTCCGGGTGCTCGCTATTTCACGTTTCTAATTCCAATTCAACTTAACTATTTCTAACCTAACTTAAAATGATTTAAGTATCAATAAATGTTAAACAATCACCAACCACTATAATTATACTAAATTATAGTATAAATGTTATTACACCCGATTCTAATTAAACGTTCTAACGGGAATTACTTAACGATCGAATTCGAGCCAAAAACTAAAATACTAAATTAAACTTCTAAGTAAAATAAACAATCACCAACCACTATAATTATACTAAATGAAGCAATAATAATAATTATGTGGGGGTATTTCTCGTCGGAGCTTTGTTCCACACAGTTGAGCACGTCGTGTCACGTGCTGTTCCTTAGATGCGGAGCTACCTGAAACACTCAAAGGAAAGACAGTCAGAAGGGCACCGGTGTGGTACCCACCGAGAACCCTTCTTACGAATAAGTTAGGTGGTGGTAGGTGAGATATGCCTTGCGCCACAAGGATTAGGTCAAAACGTATATGACTGATGATTCTTGTTTACATACACATACCTGATTTGGTAGGTCAGGTGCCTTTTATAGTTCCTTGATCGTGGGCTCTTCGACTGGGCTAGCATGAGACTAGGCTTAATGGGCTTTCACTCGGCCCAAGAAGGGTTGGCTCCTTTAGGATGTGATTTGAATGGACCTGTTCCCATGTGAATCGGCCCGGTGTGAGCACAACCCAAGAGAGGGCTATTTTTACCCTTTACAGTTTTCCCCTATTTCCTGGGTCGGAAAGTCTGATGCAGGGAATAGTAGATTGATTGGATCAGGGGCATGATGCTCGTCTTGATCTATGTGCTACTTTGAAATGGTTGGAGACCATGACCCTTTGGAAAAATATATCTCCTCGGCCTTGTCATGGCTCGGGCTCTACTGACCTTCTTTCGGGAGTCGTCACGTTCTCTCGTGGATGTGCCCGTTTCAAGAGGCGTGGCTCCTTGTGAAATTGATCCGCTGGATCTTCGGATGGGTGCGAATTCCAATGAGCGTTGAGGAATTCGGATCGTCGCAACCCTCCCCACGTGTCGCGATGGTTAGACGTATATTCCCTCCTTTAAATAGGGCTTTCCCTCAGACTTTAAAGCTTGTTTGCCTCTCGAGTTCTTGAAGTTGTCAGTAAATCGTCCGCTTTAAAACGATTCTTCTCCATCCTCATTCTGTTCCCTCGAAGTTTTCCCTGTTCTTCTTCGTAGGTTAGTCTTCTCCTCTCTGTCTTTTGTTTCCCGTTCTTTCTGTAATGGATTTTGAGGGGAACTCTATGGTTAGAGGTCATAGGACTCCTAAGATCATTGTAGGGGACGACGATTATGATGGTTTGGTTTTTGATAGGATTGAGTCTGGGGGTTCCCCTTCCTCTGCTTGTATCAGAAGGGTTAACACTATCCCCTCATCTCGGGGTGAACCTGATGGGAATGAGCCTGTGATGGATCCCCGTTTGTCGATCGGTAAGGATTCCTTCACTTCTGTGAGTGAGCTCGGGTCCATCTCTGAGATTCAGGCTTGTTTGGATGTAGACCCCATCCCTTCTCCTACTTCTCACCCTTTGGAAGGAGTAGGTTTAGCCTTGATGGGCTCAGCCACATTTCCTGACCCTTCCTATCCTCTTCCTTCTGTTCCTGCCGTGGAAGCGGCTCAAGAAGGAATAAGGAAAAAGAAAGGTAGTTCCATGAGTAGTGAAACCACATCTCAGGTTGTGTCATCCGTTCCTACATTGTTGGGGGGAGAAGGGGCCTCCTTGGAAGACGAGACTGCTGGTTCTAGTCCTCATGGGTCTCCCATTGCCAATTCGAAGGCGAAGAAGGAGAAAAGGAGAAAAGAAACTCAGTCGAAAGGTATCCGAGAGAATGTAGGCCCTCTCCATTACGCGTCGGAGATGAATCAAAGTGATCTAGACAGGTTGAAAGAGGATTACGACTTCTCCGAAGAATTTGAGATGAGGCTCCCCACGCCGTCCGAGCGAGTTTACCTTTCCCCGGGGGATGGTTGGACTTCTCTCCATCCAAAATTCCTTCGATGAGGGGTTCGACTCCCCATCTCTCATTTTTTAATTGAATTCCTCCTAAGTTGCGGCATTGCTTTAGGCCAGCTTATGCCGAACACTCTGAGGTCTCTGCTCACTCTAGAGGTACTCTGCGCTGGTTTAGGTTTCCGACCAACTTTGGGTATGGTTTCCCACATCTGGGCCCTTCGAATAAACTTCCAGGACAGAATGCGTTTCCTCCTTCACAGTCACGCGACGCCTTCCATGGTAGATGAAAACTCGTGCGATAAGAAGTGGAAAGAATTCTGGTTCTTCATCCGAGGCCCTATCTCATCTGGAAGCCGGACTCTCCCTGCCTCTTGGGAGGAGGTGGGTGAGGAATGGGTTCCGAGTTATTTTATGGCCCGGTCGGCTGTGGCGTTAACTGACTTTTGTTTGCTTTTTTTTTATTAGTGAAGAATCCTCTTCCGAAGAGTATTTCCGCGGAATCCTTCAAGTGTTGCAAGATTCTCAAGAAATTGGGGACTTTAACCTGGGAAGAGTCACCCAACATCCCTGGCTGTTTTTTTCGCGTCTCTGGACTCCCCCACCGAACTTCGTTCCGATTACCCCCTTAAACACTCTGTTCTCAAATGTCTTGTTTGCGATGTGATTCAGAACTGACCTTTATTTTTTTCTTTCCAAGTCTCTCTAACAAGATGTCTGGCGTTACTCTCACCCCGGTCCCGAACTCAAATGATCATGGGGCTTTCTTTGCCTTTCTTCAGGACATGGGGAAGAGGAAGAAGAAACCTGAAGAGGCAACTGCCTTTACCCAGAAAGGAAAAGAAAAGGTTGCTCCCAAGCGTGCTCGTCCTACGAACCGGTCAAAATCCGTGGTGATCGATGCTCCGGAAGCTTCCGTGGAAGGTGCAGTGACTACCGGTTTGGATCCTCCTGTAAACCTTCTCTCGGATTCTTCTGCGGATCTTCTGGTGGACTCTCCTGTTTCCAAGCGGCGAAAAGGTGGTGGTGGAGTCCTCAGAGCACTCGAACGTGCGGTAAGGGGTGCAGATGCGTTGATTTTGAAGCATCTTGGAATGGCTTATCGGTCGTAACCTTCGGAGGCGGATTCGCCTTCCCCTTATTATACCCATGTTTTATCTGACTCGGAATCTGAACAGGGGAACGATCGGATGTCAGAGGGGCCTCTCGATGTCGACACTCAGCGTCTGCCCAGTCCGACAGTGTGTGTTATTCCCCCTCCAGCGGGAGTGGTTCCATCTGTGGCGAGTGGATCGGGTGCCCCGAGCGGTGGACCTTCTATGCATCGTCTGTTTGCTCCCTCTGGTGCGGATTTTGACGAAGGGTCTTTCGACAAGTCCTACTACCTCCGATGGGCCATTGACTCGGTCGGATTTTCTCAAGACCTGGGTGGGGTACAGCTGGAACCCCTTCTCAATTATAATTCCGAGGATGAGACCTTCCGTCTTATGTGCTATCGCAATTGGCTGGTCAGTTTTCTTCTTCTTCGCTCTTATGTCTTTGGCTCAACCCCGCTTGTTATGATGTCTTTATATATGTTTGTTCTCCCAGGGTATCCAGGCTTCCGCCCAGATGACTCTGAACTTGAAGAATCTACTTGTGAAGCATCGAGATCTCAGACAGAAGTTTGCGGAAGTAACGGCCGAAGGATGGCGATCTCGCGCTCTTGATTCGACATTGGCCGAGTGCCTTCGACTGAAGTAGGATATGAAGGAAGCTAACAAGAAGATCCCCTTTCTAGAGGCCGAAGGATTGTGACAGTCGACCGAACTCGAGGGTGTTAAGGAGGACTACGCCCGTCTTGAGAAAATCCGGGAAGAGGTCATGACTGCTCGGAATAAAGCATTGGAGGAATTGGACGCTGCTCACAGGGAGGAATCTAAGGCCGTGGATGCTTTTAACCGGGGAGCCGAATTGCTTATAAAGGCTCAGGAGGAGTTGGATGTGCTTGCTTTGGAGAACGACTCTCTAAGGGGTCAGGTCTCTGAACTTCTGACCCTTTGGGAGGCTGTAGACGACCTCCGATGAAAGCTGGCCATGGCAACCGAAGCTTTAGTGGAATCCATTCTCATCGGTCTTACCGTCGGACGAGATTCAGTCAAGTTGCAAATGGATTTATTCGGGGATGAGGGTGGGCCAAACAGTCCGGTTGCCCATGATGACGCCATTGACCGCCAAAGGGAGTTATTTGAATGAGCTACCAATTTGAAGGCTTCTAGAGGCGAGGCTTACGCAGAAGGTAGGATTGGCGTCGACCACCCTGCCAAGGATGAGGACACAGCTGCCAAGGATGCTAATGTCCATGTTGATGGAGGTGATGGCGCGATTGTTGGAGATGCCTCTACTGAAGTTCCCCCAACCGAGACCGTTTATGTTTCCAACTGACTTTTTTCTCTAGCCCCTATATTATTTATCGACTTGAACTTCTTTTCATTTTTTTCTTTGATGCTTGAACACACACATTTTTTTTGAAGACTTAAACATATGCTCCTTCTTTATATCCGCTTGTCTTGTTTCCCTGCTCGCTTCACAGGAATGTTTTGACTTCTAAACATTCTTAGAAATGTTCTCGATTACTCGAACTGACCGAGGTCTTTTGCTTCCGGAGAAGGCTTTGAATACTAATACAGACTGAGGTTTTTCACTTCCTGAGAAGGCTTTGAATACTTAGACGGACCGAGGTTTTTCGCTTCATGAGAAGGCTTTGAATACTCGGACGGATCGAGGTTTTTCACTTGCTGAGAAGGCTTTGAATACTTGGACGAACCGAGGTTTTTCACTTGCTGAGAAGGCTTTGAATACTCAGACGGATCGAGTTTTTTCGCTTCTTGAGAAGGCTTTGAATACTCGGACAGACTGAGGTTTTTCGCTTCCTGAGAAGGCTTTGAATACTCGGACGGACCAACTTTTTTTGCTTTCTGAGAAGGCTTTGAATACTCGGACGGACCGAGTTTTTCTACGTTTTAATATTCCAACGTCTTCTCTTCTCTTGAATAGGAAGTGCTTGGACGAACCCAGGCTTTCGCTTCAGGAGAAGGCTTTAAGTGCTTGGACTGGCCAAGGCTTTTGATGCTTGGACGAACCAAGGCTTTAGATTTCGGAGAAGGCTTTAGATGCTTGGACGGACCAAGGTTTTTACTTCCAGAGAAGGCTTTAGATGCTTGAACGGGCCAAGGCTTTTGCTTCCAAAGAAGGCTTTAGATGCTTGGACGGGCCAAGGCTTTTGCTTCCGAAGAAGGCTTTAGATGCTTGGACGGGCCAAGGCTTTTGCTTCCGAAGAAGGCTTTAGATGCTTGGACGGGCCAAGGCTTTTGCTTCCGAAGAAGGCTTTAGATGCTTGAACGGGCCAAGGCTTTTGCTTCTGAAGAAGGCTTTAGATTCTTGGACGGGCCAAGGCTTTTGCTTCTGAAGAAGGCTTTAGATGCTTGGACGGGTCAAGGCTTTTGCTTCCGGAGAAGGCTTTATGTCCTTGGACGGACCATGGATTTTGATTGTTCGAACAGAGGGTGTAGGCAGACCATGCGAAGCAAAAATTTTATAATTTCCTTTTTTCTTTGCTTGTACATTGTTTAATGAGGAACATAAAAAAGAAAGAAAGGACAAAGTTATTCACAAGTCTTTGACCTCTAGGGCAATCCTTCTAGTCTTCATCGCTGTCGATGATGACCGTCGGAGTCAGTCTCCTTCGTTGCTTCAAGGAGGCCTGTTTCTCCTTCAGGGATTGGTTTTCCTGCTCGTAATAGTCATTAAGGTTTCTCACCGACTGAAGGCGATCTTCGATCACGTAACGCTCATCCGGTTCGCTGTCCTCGTCCATCTCTGTAGTTTCCAGGCTCTCTCAGAGAGAATGGTTTTCTTGTTCGAGCTGTTCCGCTCGGCTGTTCACCACTTCGAGAGCTCCTCGGATACTCTGGACCTCTTGTCTTAGGGCCTCCGAGTCTTTTTCTCTCTCATTTTTCTCTAGAAGAGCCACTTCCAGCTTGGTCATTTTCGCACGCAATCTGATGCTAATTTCAAGACCCTTTTTGTCAACTTTGAGGTTGCTGTGGAGTCTCCCATTTCTCCTAACAGATGCTAATTGGTTGGTAGAGTAGACTGTAGGATGTTCTCGTGATCCTTATCCTTTTATAGTAGGTTGGAGGAGATACTTCTCTTGGGAGTCGAAAAGACTTGCCATTAATTCGTATGGCGCTCGATGTACTCAGTCGTTTCGTCTTTCGAGGCGATGACATCAGGTATTGATTAGTCTTGTCAAACGTCTGTCATTCCCATCAAATCACCTTAAATGCGATTAATTAGGGGGGGTTAACCGCATTAACCACTGGTTAATGCACGCATCGTCTCGCATGCTTGACTATTCCTGTAGCAACGCTCGATGCTCGACAGATGTTGCGATCGCAATGGTTCCTAGGTCCTTTATATAGGCCTTTGGGAGTTTCCCATCCACATATTTGGACTCTGTTTCCTGAAACGACCTTCTCTTTCATTTCCAAATTTTCAAACTCTTTCTCTTTGCCTTTCCAGAATTCAAAATCTCATGCCATGGGGTTTTCCCATCTCTTCCTGTTTCTCTTTCACGTTTGGCCCTTCTTAGGTATGGCCTGCGTTAAAAGTGTTTGATCGTGATCTTCTACGCCTGTTTGATTGGCCCTAGAGGACTTGAACTTGGTGGTCGTCATCCTCTACACCTGTGAGGATAGACCTTAGGGTTCAAGTTGTTCGGGCTAATCAGTCGCTCCACCACCTCTCACTGCGGCTCTAGAGTTCGTTCCGGCTATTTCTGAGAACTGGTGCAAACGATGGGGAGGCAACTCCCACGTCGTTCCATATTTCAGCATAGGAGGTGGCGTCTTGTTTGGTGTTTAAGAAGGCGAACAATGCATTTCTGCCAAGACACGAAAGGGGTGGTTTTTCGGTTCTCCGCATCAGGGCCTTCCTGACTTTATGGGAGACACGGTCTCTTGCAGAGTCGGGAAGTGGTGGAATGGTGTCTCTCTGGGCCTACTAGTTGGCCTTAGAGTACCACCATCCTTACCCTTCCGGTTTCGAGCGAAAGAGTAGATACTTTCCAAAATCCATCAGGGGGCCGGGTGCGGAGAGTCGGAGGATTTCTTGCCCTTTGTCTGACATATTCTTTCGAGCCTCGGACGTGATGTGTTGGTGGAGTATCCGACGGGTAGTTCGGTCTGCTCTCCGGACAATACCCTCATCCTCTCCTAGGAGGACATCTTCACTGTTTCCGATGCTGATACCTCAAATTGCGCAATTTTACTTTGTAGAACTCTTGTAATTTCTTTCGGCTGAGTTCCCAACATGTGGATCTGAGCCATACTTGTTTGTTGTGAAATAAAAGTTGTCACTTTATTCACTCATTGTTTCCTTGCTTCACTTTCTGTGTGAGTTATTTTTCTGTAATTCCAAATGCGTTAGATTCTTTAGTCTGCGGAAGACTTAGAAACCATTCTAGCAAGTTAGGGATTTTAGTCCAAAGGGGACTTAGTAATTCGCCTAATCGGATTAGGGCTTTTCATCATAAAGGCGTCGAACGATCATGTGGGAGGAAAAGACATGTAATACTTGTATATTAATTTGAAAATGGGCCTCTTCGGCCAAGTACTTACATGGTTCTCTCGTCCTCACACACGATAGATCTTTAAATGGGTGGCATTCCAAGCCCTCGGGATCGGCTCTCCTCTCTGGTCTTCGAGGCGATAAGTTCCTGGCTTGATTTCTTCGATCACCTTATATGGACCTTCCCAGTTTGGTCCCAGTTTTCCTGCTCCGGGCTCTTGCGTGTTCTGGAATACTTTCCTCAAAACAAAATCATTCACTTTGAAGTGGCGGTGTCTGACTTTCTTTTCGAAGTATTTGGCCAAATTTTGTTGGAAACCTGCAAGATGGATTAGCGCTTACTCCCTTTTTTCTTCGGTCAAATCTAGTGCTTCTATCATCACGGTGATATTTTCTGCCTCTAGGTTCGAACACCGGGTCGTGGGGATGACGGCCTCTGCCCCGAAAGCCATGGCGAATGGTGTTTCGCCTGTTGGGATTCTATGGGTGGTTCGATATGCCTAAAAGACTCCTGGCAGCTCATCTACCCATCTTCCCTTCGTTCGTTCCAGTCTCTTTTTCAGAGAATCCATGATGGTTTTATTCGACGCTTCTACCTGACCGTTAGCCTGCGGATAGCTGGGCATCGAATACCGAAGTTTCACTTTCCTATCCTCGCAATACTTCCGGATGGATCTTCCTATGAACTGAGTTCCGTTGTCAGTGATGATAAACTTGGAGATTCCGAAGCGGGTGAAGATGGTTTTTCCATAGGAACATCTCGATTTTCCGTTCTGTAATCTTTGCCAGCGGCTTGGCTTCAATCCATTTGGAGAAGTAGTCTGTTGCTACAATCAGATAGCATTTCTGTCCCGAAGCTAATGGCAGTTTTCCCACCAGGTCTAGGCCCCATTGCATGAAGGGCCAAGGTGCCGAGATTATAGTTAGCGCCATTGGTGGTGCGTGAATCGTCTTTGCGAACCTTTGGCATTTATCGCAACGGAAGACGAAGTCTTTGGAATCTTTGACCATGGTGGGCAAGTAATACCCGTGCGTTAACACCCTGTGACTCAAGGACCTTGGTCCCGCATGATTTCCGCAGTGTCCAAGGTGCAACTCTTTCATAACGTAAGAACTTTCTGACTTTCCCAGGCATTACAGCTAGGGTCCGCAAAAGGATCTCCTGTATAATTCTCCTTGGATGATCGAGTATCTGGCTGCTTTGGATCAGATTTTCCGTGCTTCTAGTTTTTCTTCGGGCAGAA
Organism: Gynostemma pentaphyllum; assembly: GCA_028015215.1. Lineage (NCBI taxonomy): Eukaryota > Viridiplantae > Streptophyta > Magnoliopsida > Cucurbitales > Cucurbitaceae > Gynostemma > Gynostemma pentaphyllum. The sequence goes on from CM051345.1 coordinate 16,431,524, forward strand.
GTCCCGATTGTAAGTATTGGAGGATTTGGTTTCTTCAATCCGACTCAAGCTCCAGATTATTTCTACTAGCATTACTTGCCCAATTATTCCATTGTCTCCACTCCCCATGTTCGAATCAAGAGTGATGCTTGGTTCGGACAAATGATCGATAGGGATGATTCTTCTTGTTTCCGTTTGGACTGCAGATCCGAGACTAGCTAGAGCGTCGACATATCCATTCTCAACCCTCGGTACTTGACTGATGCTGTATTTGGTGAACTGAGATAGGATGGACAGAACTTTTTCCAGATATTTCACCATCCTGGGGTCCTTTGCCTCGAATAATCCCGTTACCTGGTTCACCACAAGTTGAGAATCGCTTCTGATGTTCAAGTTTTCGACTCCTAGTTCTTTCGCTCTCTGTAGCCCAGCTATCAACGCTTCATATTCGGCTTCGTTGTTTGAAGCTACAAATCCGAATTGAATTGACTGTTCCAGGAGGTATCCCTTGGGGGTCGATAGGACTAGCTAGCCCTGCGGCGGATCCTCTTGAGTTCGAGGATCCATCAACGCTTAGGGTCCAGGTTTCCATCTCGAGGTCGATTGCCCGTAGCGAGTTCATCTCGATTTTGCTCGGACTTACTAGAGTCATTTCTGCAACGAAATCTGCGAGAACCTGTCCTTTGATGGCTGTTCTTGGCTCATAAGTGATGTCGTATCCGCCCAGTTCTATCGCCCACTTTGTTATGCGTCCTAAAACAGCAGGCTTGTAGAGGATGGCCTTTAGTGGAAATGTGGTTCTTACCACTATTTGGTGGCCCTAGAAATAGTGCTTGAGTTTGCGTGACGCTACTATGAGGGCTAACGCCAGTTTCTCCATTTTTTAGTATCACGTTTCAGCGTCAACCATTGCTTTACTCATGTAATAGACTGGGTATTGAATTTGCCCGTCTTCGTGCACCAGCGCTGAGCTAACCACCTCTTCAGATACCGCCAAGTATAGAAATAGCTTTTTGTTATCTGAGGGCTTGGCTAGCAATGGGGGCGAAGACAGATAAACCTTGAGTTCTTCAAACGCTTTTTGGCATTCAACTCCCTAACCAAACTCTTTGCTCCTTTTCAACGCCTTGAAGAAGGGTAGGCACTTATCTGATGATCGAGATATGAATCTATTTAAAGCCGCCAGACATCCAGTCAGTTTCTGTACACCCTTCAGATTCGTGGCTGCTTGCATGTCTATTATCGCTTGAATTTGATCGGGGTTTGCCTCCATCCCACGGCTGGTCACCAGGTGACCCAAGAACTTGCCTGCCGGAACTCCGAATGTGCATTTATCGGGGTTTAGTTTCATCCCGTATGGATTCAGCACTTTGAATGCTTGTTCCATGTGACCAGGAGGTCCTCTGCCTTTTGCGATTTGATCAACAGATCGTCGATGTACACCTCTACTGTCTTTCCCAGAAGATCTTTGAACATTCGGTTCATCAGGCGCTAATAGGTTGCTCCTGCGTTCTTTAAACCAAAGGGCATCACAGTATAGCAATACGTGCCAACATTGGTTATAAACGATGTTTTTTCTTGATCTTTTGGGTTCATCTTGATATGGTTATACCCTGAGAAGGCGTCCATGAAACTGAGCAGTTTATAACCGGCTGTGGCGTTCACCAGTTGATCAATTTTGGGTAGTGGGAAAGAGTCTTTTGGGCAGGCTTTGTTAAGGTCCGTGAAATCGATACACACCCTCCATTTTCCATTCTTTTTCTTCACGACCACTACATTGGCCAGCCGCTCAGGGTACTTGACCTCTCGGATGAAACCAGCCTCCCGAAGTTTCCGAACCTCCTCTTTGATGATGTCATTTTGTTCGGGTGCGAATTTACGCTTCTTCTGTTTGACGGGAGGTTGTTTCGGATCGACTTCGAGGTTGTGAGTTATGATATTTGGGTCAATACCGGGCATGTCCGTGATCCCATGCGAACGTCTTCCAACTTCTTCTTAGAAGGTTTACCAATCCGTCTCTCAGATTTTCTTTCAAGTCTTTTCGAATGCTCGTTGTCTTCTCCGAATCTTCTGGGTGGATTCTGATTTTCACTGATCCGTCCTCTGGTACTTCTATTCTGGGCCGAGCAAAGGGCGGGCTTCTTTCGAAGCCCCGACTCTGTAGCTGCTATGCTTGGCATTGAGACTTTATCTTGACGATTTCAACCAAGCAAGACCTTGCAACCTGTTGGTCCCCTTTTACAACCCTAACCCCTTTTTCAGGGCTCCGACTCTATGAGCTTTTTTATGATAAACAATGAATAAATCGGCTCAACTGTTCCTAGAACTAAGTTTCAAGGATTTCTTAGGGAGATGGATATTTTTCTTCTATCCACTCCCTCACCCCAGTAATGTTTGATTCTCTGTCAATTCACTTTGAAGGCATCATCCTTGTTTTCTCCTAGAAAATCAATAGATCAATTTGGGAACACCTTTACAATTGTGAAGGGTCTCGACCATTTGGACTTAAAATGACTATGATAAATATATGAGGATACAAAGGAGCATTGAACCTTGTATTTGGTACTGAGTGAGATAATGAGGTAATGTTGAGACTGCGGGAACTTCATTACCTGACATTATTCACTAGAGGTGAGAAGATATTATTGATGTAAAGGTTGAGTACCCTTTACACTTGTTGAGCAAGATAATGAAGTATTGATGAGACTGCGGGACTTCAATAGTGTCATTATAAGTATTTGATGATTATATTGATGTAAAGGTTGTGTGCCCTTTACACTTGTTGAGCTAGATAATGAAGTAATTTTGAGACCGCGGGAGCTTCATTACTGTCATTATAAGCAATTGATGGTAATATTGATGTAAATATTGTGTGCCCGTTAGACTTATGAATAATGATTAGATTGCGTGTGCTAATATTATCGTCATTAATCGCAAATTGTGATTGTTGAATATGTTAAGTTCGAGTGAGCTTAACATTTTTTTATTAAACATAAAGGAAAGATAAACCTTATTTTATAGCCTGAGTCTCTATAAAGAAAAAGAAATACAACATTATGTATGATATTAATTTCTATAGAGAAAATAAATGAAATATGATGTATAGCCAAGAGCTATAGGACAGAGGAATGATATTGAATTGTATAATGAGAGAATACAAGAGTGTATTAAACCTTGTATAATTATTATGATATATATATATATATATATATATATATATATATATATATATATATATATAAGAGAACTAGATTCTCATTTATTTGGAAGATCTCGAAATAGGAGATTTTAATACTTGATGCAACCCTTATCTATAGTATAAGGTATTAAAGAGAATGAAATACAAATGTTATGTATGTTATGAAACACATCCACCTAAATGCTTTGAAGCTAGATCCTTGATTATTTGAGAGATTTGGTAAGTGAAAGTGAAACACTTGATGTAAATCTCTTTGAATGGATGTATATCAAAGAGTAAGTAAGTTCTTGGACACAAATCCGGATGCGGGTTTGGAGTCTAATGTTACTTTACTTTCTTTTATTTTCACTAGGCTTAGATTTTAGCTTATGATATTACAAACATTTTCAAGTAATGCTCGGTGTTGTGGGAGAGGAGCTGGTGCAGTTTGATCTGGATGATGATGATGCCGAGAGGGACTATATATATTTTTAAAGTCCATGGACTCATTTATTCATGTTTCGTTGGGTTGTATATTTGTATCTAAGCTTATAAAAGCTTTTTGTCTTAAATTTTATAACTTTGAACATCTTTAAGCTGTACAACAGGAATTGCAATTCCTTGTATTTTAAATTCTTTGACTGTGAAAAGTGTAAACAGGTTATAGATAGTCCAAGTTTTAAACGTATCGATGCCAAATTTTTAATAAATATAAAGTCTTCCGCTGAAATCTGATTTAAATGATTTAAAAAGGAGTTAGATCGTCACAATTGGTATCATAGCCTAAGGGTTCTATAGACTACATGTGATGCATGTTTATTTTTCATGTTTTATTTTAAGTCCATTCTCTAGTCATCGTCTGAGATCAGCGACACCAGGTTGTTAAATATTATTTTTATTTTTGATATTTCACCTCCTCGTAAAACCACTATGTGGTGATGTTTATTTGACCCAAGGCTAAGATATTGGTACGGGTGCTGAGAATGTGAATGACCCTGTGTAGTTTAGAGGTTGTACACCTCGTTAAGTGTATTAACATAATGTCAGTGTAAAGGAGACGAGATGCTCAGATTGATCAATCGTTTGATCCTCAACGTTTGATTAAAGTTTGATTGTAACACAATTGCTAAGTAGTGGTGTTAGTGAATGTGTGTTGACGTTTATGTTTAAAAGGGGACATGATTGTCTGGAGCCCAGTATTAAGAGATGAAACACCTGGTTGAGGTGAGTAATTGTTGATAAGTAATCGGTCTAGCTCGGGTCCAGTAACCTAGATTTAACTCAATGGATAAGTTCCTAGTTTGAGTTGAGAAAGTTGAATTATGGTAAGTGGTAAATTATTGTGATGGTATTGTGTTAAAAGAAAAGTGTGTTACCACTCAAAAGAGGAGATTAGGACATTTCGTGATAAGTCTCAATTAGGACAATTAACGACTGTGTTAATTTGTTAATGACCTAGTTTGGTCGCTATTACACTATGATGTATCAATTTGAATTTGAATATACTCGAGGTCGAGTTATCGAGATCTATATTTGGTATATTTGGTATTTGATTGAGATCTAGAAGGAATGTTGTTGGACCTTGATATCGGTGACTTTTATAAGGCAATGTGATGGTTTGGTGAACTTCAAATCACATTGTGTTTGACCATCTAATTGGACGGAGAATTTGATAAACTGTAGGTCGTTGTTTGGACCTAATGAGTCTTCTCAAGTCAGACCCTAAGGTGAATCCTATGTTAAAAGGTTAGAACATTATTGGACTAAGGTGCTTGAGAGACACCAGTTTTGCTTTACAAGAAGAGAAATGATCTACGAAGTTGAGTTCATTCAAGATTTGAATGAGGAAGCTTAAGAGTTGCTCTTATCTTGGATTTTACATCTTATGAAAAGAAGGGAAAACTAGCTATTACGGGATAGACTTCCTCTCGAGAGAAGAAGACCGAGGATGACAATGCTAGGTGGAGCTCAACATGGACAGCTGAGAGTACAGGGACAGGTTCATCCTGACTGCAATAGTTATGCCAGTTTCCATTATAGGAGATGCACACTTCCACCAAGATGCTATGCTTGCGATCAAACTTGGAATCACGCCACTTTTGTAGGGCGTATAAGACAGCAATCACAACATAGTAACAAGGGTAAAGATTATCAGGAAAAGCTGCAGCAGGCATCGCTAACTCAGTATGCTCCCTAGGGTAAGGGCAGAGGTCAAAACAGAGGTAGAAATCAGGGTAGACAGGCTCAATAGTACAGATTTATGCTTGTTACCTCCTCCCCCTACTCAACATCACGCTTGTTTATTTGATACTAGAAAAGATGCTGAGGTGGTAGGTATCATAGTGACGGGTACTCTGTCAGATTTTGGCCGTTTGGCTTTTATTCTATTTGATTCTGGAGCTAACCACTCTTTTATTTTATCTCGTTATGTTGATTCGGCTGCTCTTATGTCTAGACTGTTGGGTTTCGAGACGCGTGTTTCTACCCCAATGGGGAAGTTTATTATTGTTGATGGTGTGATTAGTACTAATGACATGTGTATTTTGAGTAGTTGTTCATATTCTACTTTGATTGTTATGCATATGCCTGACATTGATGAGATATTGGTTATGAATTGGCTATTAGCCAATCATGCTATTATCGTTTGTACTGAGAAAGTTATTGATTTTATGAGTCCACGTGGGACCAGTTTACGTTTTCGTGGGTCTAGTAGCCGAGTAGCACCCACTTTGATACCTATGATAGAGGCTAGAATGCTTCTAAGTGATGGAGCTTGGGGTTATATAGCTAGTATTGTTGATACTTCTGTACCAAAGACTAGCTTGAGTTCTGTACCAGTGGTGAGGGATTTCGTTGATGTTTTCCCCGATGAGTTACCCGGTTTGACACCGGTGAGAAAGTTAGATTTTCAGATTGAGGTTGCTCCTAGGACAACTCCATTGCCCAAAGAACTTTATCGTATGGCACCAACTGAGTTAAAAGAGCTTAAGAGTCAGTTGCAGGAGCTCTTAGACTTAGGGTTTATTCACCATAGTGAATACTCATGGGGAGCACCTTCTTGTTTGTTAAAAAGAAAGATAGTTCATTAAGATTATGCATCGACTATAGAGAGTTGAACTGTATTATGGTGAAAAACAAGTATCCTTTGCCCAGAATAGAGGATCTATTCGATCAGTTGAGAAGAACCACTATCTTTTTGAAGATAGATTTGAAATCCAGTTACATCAGTTGAGGATTCGGGATGAGGATATTCCCAAGACTATTTTAAGACACATTATGGACATTACGAGTTTGTGGTTATGTCTTTTGGTTTGGCCACCGCGCCTACAACTTTTATGAACCTTATGCATACTGTGTTCAGGAGGTTCATCGATTCTATTGATGTTGTGATTATTGATGACATTCTAATTTATTCTAAGACCGAGGAGATGCATGATATGAATTTTAAGAAGGTACATACGATGTTACGAATTCAGGATATTATGCCAAGTTCTCAAAGTACGAGATTTGTTTGAAAAAAGTGGCATTTTAGGCCATATAGTATCGAGTAGAGGAGTGTCTGTTGATTCCTCTAAGATTGAGGCAGTTAGTAGTTGGCTTAGACAGACTAGTGTGCCTGAGATTCGTAGTTTTCTGAGGCTTATAGGCTGGTTTTCGAGAGGAAGAATAAGACATGTCCAATCAATTGTAAGAAGCTTTGTGTGCCTTCAGGATCAACTTTTGAAAAGAGATGTTGGAGGAGGCTCACAGTTCTATCCTTTATGTTTATCTAGGTAGTACAAGATGTACGAGAACACATGGCAGTATTATTGATGGCCTGGGATGAAACATGAGATTCCAAAGTATGTGAGTAGGTGCTTGATTTGTTAGCAAGTCAAGGCCTTAAGGAAGAGTCCACCGAGTTATCTTAACCTTTGAGAGTGCTTGAATGGAAATGGGAGGAGATTTCCATGGATTTTATCAGGGGTTTGCCAAAGAGGGCAAAGAGTTATGATACCATTTGGATAATTGTAGACCGTTTGATGAAAACTGCACGCTTTATTCTTGGAAGGATCACCTATCCAGTTAAGACTAAGGGTACAGTTGTACCTATGAAAGATTGTTAAATTGTATTGTGTTCCGGTGAAGATTTTATCAAATAAGGACACATGATTTATCTCGAAGTTTTGGCAGAGTTTACATACCGCCATGGGTGCCAGTTTTGCTTTTAGCACAACTACAGATGGTCAAATAAGGAGGGTTAATAATATGTTGGAGGATATGTGGAGAGCTGGTGTTCTTGAATTTGGTGGTAGTCAGGAGTCTCAGTTGTAATTGGAAGAGTTTTCTTATAATAATAGTTACCGGGCTACTATCAAGATGGCACTACTTAGGCACTTTATGGAAGAAATTGTCGTTCTCCCACTCAATGGGATGAGGTTGGAGAAAAGAGACTTTTGGAACCCAAGTTGTTACAAATGACTAGCGAGTCTATCGCTTTGTTTAGAGAGAGGTTAAGGGTTGCCTAAAGCCGACAGAAGAATTGCTGATAAATGACGTAGTCCACTTGAGTTTGCAGTAGGGGACCACGTTTTCTTGAAAGTGGCACCTATGAAGGTATTACGAGAGTTGTGAAGAAGGGTAAGTTGAGCCTTAAGTTTATTGGTCCTTTCGAGATACTCGATCAAAATTAGAGTGGTAGTTTACCGTTTGTCGTTACCACCTTCGTTATCGACCTTTTATAATATTTTCCATGTATTGATGCTTAGGAAATACATGGTGGATCTGTCCCACGTGATTGATTATGAGCTGGTAGTTTTGAATGCTAATATGTCTAACGAGGAGACACTGGTTGAAATCTTAGCATTCGAATAAAATATGTTGAGAAATAAAACAATTCATTTCGTTAAGGTTCTTTGGAAGAACCAAGTGTCAGAGAAAGCAACGTGGGAACGTGAGGATGAGATACAGTCTAAGTACCCTCGCTTTTTCACCTAGTGAGCGCACTTTTCGGAGATGAAAAGTCTTTTAAGGAGGGTAGACTATAACGTCCCGTTATTTTTTGAAGTGAAATTTTTTATTTTATTTTATTTATTTATTTTAATTAAAGTATTTAGTTTAACCTAGCCTTGTGGTGTTTCTCGTTCTCTTAGGGAAGCCCTAAAAAGTGAGTTTTCAAAACTTTTTTATGGTTTTGTTTGTTTTTGCTTCTAAATAAGTTTTGAAGTTGAAATCATGTATTTCCATCAAGAAATTTGATGATTTTGAGCTTGGATTCCAAAAAAACACTATTCACCATTAAACACTATTCATCCGAAAATACTATTCATCCCGAAATCACTATTCACCCGAAAATCACACTTTTTCTCATATTAGATATAAGTTGTAAATTGTTGTTCAATTGATGAATTGTAGGTGCGATTGCTTGTTTGTTGATTCGTGGGAACTTGGTTGTCACAGGAGCATTCAAGGTTAGATAAATATATTTTAAAGTAAACTTAGAAACCGAATAAGTTGAACGATTTGTAGAATTGGAAGTTGAGATTAAGGTTTAAATCAAAAGGATTAAAGTATGCGAGCTAACATGCTTAGGTTTGAGAGTTAGTTCTAATTGATTGAGAGAACTCATGGTTTTCTCGAAGAAAACGTTTAACTCTTGGAAGTTCTAAGTTTTGATTCGTTCCAGAGTTTAAGAATGATTATCGGAAGTTGAAGGTGGAACTTGATTATGGAACTTCAGATATGTACTAAATGCAATAGAGTCATTTTGAATTGGAGACTTTGTGATAAAGTTAGTAATTCAAGTTTAACTGAAGGCCGTTTGGCTTGATTTATCTATTGTTTACTTAGCAGAAGTTACTAATTTCTTATTTTATGTATAAGAGTGTTACGTGATCCATTAATCTTTATGCCTTTCGATCACTTTGAATGTTTATATTTATTCTTACTTGCACACTTTGAATGTTTATATTTATGTTTACTTGCATTTGAGACGACATTCATATTCATATTGCATAATCGATTATTTGGAGGAATAATGAGGCAATGCATAGCTTGAATGTGCATGTATTGTCTGGTATTATTCGTTTTATGTTATGTACATGTATCATGAGGAATGCTAAAGAACTGCGGGACTTTGCATGATTGGAGGAGATGGATAATGAGATAATGATGGAACTATGCGAGTTCACATTCTCTAGTATTATCCATAATTACTATGATATATATACAAGGATACAGGGGTTCATTGAACCTTGTATTCGGTGAGTGAGATAATGAGGTAATGTTGAGACTGCGGGAACTTCGTTACCTGATATTATTTAATAGAGGTGGGAAGATATTATTGATGTAAAGGTTGAGTGCCCTTTACACTTGTTGAGCAAGATAATGAAGTATTGATGAGACTACGGGACTTCAATACTGTCATTATAAGCATTTGATGATTATATTGATGTAAAGGTTGTGTGCCATTTACACTTGTTGAGCTAGATAATGAAGTAATGTTGAGACTGTCGGAGCTTCACTACTGTCATTATAAGTAATTGATGGTTCTATTGATGTAAATATTGTGTGCCCTTTACACTTATTTTGCGAGTTAATGAATAAAGATTAGACTGCGTGTGCTAATATTATCGTCATTAATCGCAAATTGTGATTGTTGAATATGTTAAGTTCGAGTGAGCTTAATATTATTTTATTAAACATAAAGGAAAGGTAAACCTTATTTTTTAGCCTGAGTCGCTATAAAGAAAAAGAAATGAAACATTACGTATGACATACATTACTATAGAGGAAAGAAATGAAATATTATGTATAGCCGAGTGCTATAGGAAAGAAGAATGAGATTGAATTATATAATGAGAGAATATATATATACATATATATATATATATATATATATAAGAGAACTAGATTTTCATTTATTTGAAAGATCTCGAAATTGGAGATTTTAATACTTGATGCAACCCTTATGTATAGTATAAGGTATTAAAGAGAATGAAATTAAAATGTTATGTGTGTTATGAAATACATCCTCCTAAATTCTTAGAAGCTAGATCCTCAATTATTTGGGAGATTTGGTAAGTGAAAGTGAAACACTTGATGTAAATCTCTTTGAATGGACGTATAGCAAAGAGTAAGTTCTTGGACTCAAATCCGAATGCAGGTTTGGAGTCTAATGTTACTTTACTTTCTGTTTATTTTCACTGGGCTTGCTTTTAGCTCATGATATTTCAAACATTTTCAGGTAATGCTCGGGGTCGTGGGAGAGGAGCTGGTGCAGTCTGATTTGGATGATGATGATGCTGGAGGGACTACACATATTTTTAAAGTCCATGGACTCATTTATTCATGTTTCGTCTTTTGGGTTGTATATTTGTATCTAAGCTTATAAAAGCTTTTTTGTATTAATTTTTATAACTTTAAACATCTTTAAACAGTACAACATGAATTGGAATTCCTTGTCTTTTAAATTCTAAGATTATCGAAAGTGTAAACAAGTTATGGATAGTCCAAGTTTCAAACATATCCATGCCAAATTTTTATTAAATATAAAGTCTTCCGCTGAAATTTGATTTAAAAAAGTGTCGGTCGTCACAATTGTGGAACATGTGGTAACATGTATGTGGTAGGGTGTTCAAGTGGAACATGTGGTAACATAGTACATGGTAACATATTGTGGAATGGATTGTGATAACGTGTGGTAACTTTGTACTTGTTAGTATGTTGAGGAGGTAACATGCAGTAACACGATACATGGTAGCATGTTGTATTATGCGATATATGGATATGATGTGATTTGGGATTTGGGGATATCTTAATATCATGACTTAGAAGAATAGAATGGGTGGTAAATGCATGATTAGTCTTTTGACACAATTTCCGATATGGAAGTTCGTTCATGGGATTACATGCCTCTATTTTACTCTCACTAGCATCTTTATGCTAATGTTTATACATTTACATCTTTTTCATGTACTACTCATGGTAGAGGTTGAGGAAGAGGAGGTGTGTTGCTTGACTTCGCTTGGATGATGATTTTTGGACATGGCATGGATTTTTTTTATGAGCACTTTGGAAATGCACTTTGTTAATCATCCTCTATTTAGTTTATTTACTTTGATTTGGGAGAAGTTTGTATTTGGCTCATGAGAGCTTTCGCATTATGTTTTCAACTTTAATGTTATTTTGTGATGTTCTTTAAAAGAGGAAATACGCATTTCCTAGTCTTTACTTTTCTCTAGATGTGAACCATGTAAACAGGTTTTTGGTTAGTCCATGTTTTAAACGGCACCATGCCAGATTTTATAAAATTCTAGTCTTCCGCTCTGCATTTTGATTTAAAGTATTTTAAAAGAGTCAGGTTGTTACAGTTGGTATCAGAGTCGGAGGGATCTATAGACCACATGCATCACATGTTCTTCATTTTATTTGTAAGTTCTTGGCGAAAGCATTGTTCGAGGTCAATGACACCAAGTATCCTTAGAATTCACTTTTAGAAAGTTTTCTGTGGCTAAGTTTATGTGTAATATGATGGTGTTCCTTTTATCTTGTAGCTCACTTGGAACTTATTTGGTTGCGATTTTAATATGCCTCTGAGAGCAGCAACAGTTACGAGGACTTGGCGCAACGTACCGGCTATGGTATGAGGCCGAGGTTTAGGTCGGGGTTGACCCACGATAGTTACTCCACCTCCGCCTGAAGATCATATTGATACTAAAGGACCGATCGAGTGGTGATGTGCATAGGGATGGGATCCCAGTTGACAGACGGCCAAGGCAAGAGCGTAATGTTACTATTTCCGAGGTGGACTATGTGGAGTTTTTACGTGGTGGTGGAGGAAACCCGGGTAATATTGTACCACCTACTATGGTGCTTTATCTAGTTGATGCACCTGGCGGTAACGACGCTGCTAGAGTTATGAGGGATTATATCAGACATGCTGCTCTTGATTTTTATGGGACATCCACTGATCCAGCGCTTGCTGAGAAATGGGTTGCGATGGTAGAGAGCACTTGGCTCTATTCAGTGCATGAGTGGTTGTACGTCCACTATGGGACCTATTCTTTGGTGGATGGTGCACGACATAAGTGGGATGGGCTATCTCATTCTTTGAGTCCTACCTTGGTGATTACCTAGGAGATGTTTAGGGAGAAGTTTTTTGACAAGTACTATCTAGTGGATACCATAGATCAGTTGGAGGTTTAGTTTCTATAATTGAAGTATGAGGGACACTCGGTGGTTTAGTATGAGAGAGAGTTTGACCAATTGTCTAAATTTTCTATTGGGTAAATTGCCGACCCTGAGAGTAAGAAGAAGAGGTTTATAGTGGGCTTGAGAGAAGACATTCGAGGCATGTACGGCCACCTATGCTGAGGCTTTAGGCTTTGCCATATCTTTAGACATCGTGACCTCTGAGAGGAAGGCCGAGTTGGCAGCTGTACAGGCTTGTTCACCTAAGAGGAAGGCTGAGGATAACCATCAGGTCGAGGGACACAGCCACATAGACATGTTTAGGGTAGGGGCGGAGGACAGACTGGAGCTCAGAGCCACTCGGGATAGCAAACATGTCATTCTAGGGCTCCAGCTCCTTATTGCTCTCGTTGTTCATAGCACCATTTTGGTGAGTGCAAGGGGTGGAAGTGTTTTCATTGTGGCATGATGGGAGACATTAGACAGTTTTTCCTGAGACTTCAGGCTCCACAACAACGTGGTGGCCAAAGCTAGGGCGAGACCAGGGCCAGACTCGTGGTCATAATGGGGGTAGAGGCCAGGCTAGGCATACACTGCAGCAGAGAGTACCGCCGATTGTTCTGGCACCACCCCCACCACTCGTGCAGCATCAGGCACATATCTTGGCTACTACAAGAGAGGATGCTGAGACTTCAGGTAGGGTAGTGACAGGTACCTTGTCGATTTTGGGACATTCAGCCTATGCTTTGTTTGACTTTCGGGCTAGCCATTCTTTTATATCATCAGAGTTTGTCGAGTCCGCGACTATAGAGTCAGGATTGTTGGGTTATGAGATACATGTTTCCACCTGTAATGACCCGACTCCTTTTAAATCATTTAAAATCAGATTTCAACGGAAGACTTATTATTTAATAAAAATTTGGCGTGGATATGTTTAAAACTTGGACTATCCACAACCTGTATGCATTTTTTACATCAGGAAATTTAAAAGTAAGGAAATGCAATTCCTTTCCCAAAATTAAAGAAGTTAATAATCATAAAACTTAAGACGAAAAGCTCTTATGAGCTTATAAATAAATTTACATCTCAAAGACTTAAGATAAAACAAAATAAGTCCATGGACTTTTTAAATGTACATCTAGTTAATCTCAGCATCATCATCAACTCGATCAGGCCGCACTAGCTCCTCTCCCACGACCCCGAACATTACGTGAAAATATTTGTAATATCATGAGCTAACAACAAGCCCAGTGAAAATAAACAGAATAAAAAGTAACTTTAGACTCCAAACCCGCATCCGGATTTATGTCCAAGTAAAACTCACATACCCTTACCTTTCAACCACCAAAAAGGTTTTATATCAAGTATTTGACTTTTACTTACCAATTCTACCAAATAAATGAGGAACTATCTTCCAAGCCATTAGAAGGATGTGTTTCATAACACACATAACATTTGTATCTCATTCTCTTAAATACCTTATACTATCCATAAGGTTTACATCAAGTCTTAATCTCCAATTGAGGATCTTCTAATTAATTGAAACTCTAGTTCTCGTAATAATTATACAAGATTCAATATACCCTTGTATTCTCTCATTATACAATTCCATTTCATTCCTCTTTGCTATTGCACTCGGCTATACATCATATTTCATTTCTTTTCTCTATAGAATGTATGTCATACATAATGTTTCATCTATTTTCTCTATAGCAACTCGGGCTATATAAAGTTTACGATCCTTTTTCTTTCATAAATAATGCTAGTACATTCGGTCTTAACATATTCAAATAAACACAATTTGTGATGAATAACAATAATATTAGCTCCCGTAGGCTATGTGAAAGCTCCTGCAGGCTATATGATAGCTCCCGCAGGCTATGACATTATGGAAGCTCCGCAGCCTATCCATACTTCTTTCTTTTCCGAATTTCGATTATGCCATATGATATGATATGAATAAGCTTTCAATTGCAAGTAAAAATAAATATAATCATTCATCATAATCGAAAGGACATAAAGTAAATGGATCATGAATTACTCGTATACATAAAACAAACGATTAAGAACTTCTAAAAAACAATGAATGAACCGAGTTAACCGGCCTCCAAATAACTCAAGATTATGACTTAACATAAAAGTCTCCAATTCATTTGTTTATTAAACAAACGAAGTTCCTTATTCACAATCCTTATTACATTTGAAACATTCATCTTCCGATAAACAAAAGGAAACTCCGAAGTAAGTCTAAACTTAGAACTTCCCAAAAGTTACTCGTTTCCTTCGAAGTACCTACGAGTTCTCTCACTCAACTAGAACTAACTCTCAAGCCTAAGCATGTTAGTTCACTTAATTTAATCCTTTCGATTAAACCATAATCTCAACTTTCGATCCTACAAACCGTTCAACTTATTCGGTTTCTAAAGCTACTTTAAATTCTATTTATTCTCACCTTGGCAAAAGTAGTTTTGCTCCAAATCTTCGATAGTGTGATCAAGCAACGGTCCAAAAACACCTACAATTAAAAGTATATCTAACAATCATTAATAAACCAAACATGGATCAAAAGTCATCTAAAAGCATAAAAATGACGAAAACCCCAGAAATACCCTAAGGGTGCTCTCGGCCCCTCCAATGAAAATGAGTTTTGGGTTCGGTTTTCCTGCTTTTAGGCAATTTAGAAGTGTTTCGGGGTGGTTTCAAGTAGTTTAGAAATTCCCGATTTCAATGGGTAATGATAAATTGGGTTTTTGGACAATAATTGATTTCCCGAATTTAATTACCACATACAATTATTCAATAATAAATAACCCATATTCAACCCACGAATGGTATAATTCAAACGGGATGGGTTTTGGCTCAAACTCGGGTTTAGGGTTCAGGGAAAGTTCCAAAATCACATAAAACAACTTTCGTAGTTAAAATCATTGAGTTTCTCAGCAAGAAATCGAAGATTCAAATTCAAAACTCCATTAAAACACTATTTGAAGTTTAGGTTTTGAAACTTTTACATACCTTAAGGCCCTTAGAAAATGGATGGAAACTTCAATTGTTAGGTTGAGAAGAATCCTAGGACCGAAGGCTTTCCACGCAACCGAAAACAAGTCCATCCATCGAGAATCGAAGGAAAAACCAAATCTCTCCCATGGAGGATGATAACTACGGCCCGAGGAGAAGAAGAGGAATGGTTTTGGTCAATTTTAGTCAACTTTGATGATTTTTAAAGAGAAGTGAATTGTGTTTTGGATATTTTTAAGAAATTGAAAATTACGGTTGCGTCCTTTTAATGAATTTAACTCATAAATCGAAACCCGAAGTTCTTAAACTAGCCCAATGGTGATTAATAATTATTAATTGGCCCGTTAATAATTATTAATGCGAACAAAACTAATTTAAGCTAATAAGAAATTAACTACTAAATTTCTAAATTACTAAAACTAAAATTAAACTAAATACTTTAATTAAATAAATAACATAATAAATAAATAATTTCACTTCAAAAGTAACGGGACGTTACACCACCCCTATGGGGAAGTCTATTATTGTTGAAAGAGTGATTAACACGGATGATTTGTCTATTTTGGGCTGTATTTGCATGCTACCTTGTTTCGGATGCCTATATTTGATTTTGATGTGATATTGGGTATGAATTCGCTATCAGCCAATCATGCTACTATCTATTTTACCGAGAGGATTGTCAATTTTATGGGTCCATATGGGACTAGTTTTCGTTTTCGTGGGTCTAGCGGTCGTGTAGTATTGATTTTGATCTCTATGTTGGAGGCTAGTATGCTTCTAGGTGATGGAGCGTGGGGTTACTTGGCTAGTGTTGTTGATATGTCTGTACTGAAGACTAGTATAAGTTTCGTTCCTGTTGTGAGGGATTTCATTTACGTTTTCTCTGATGAGCTACCCAGCTTACCGTTAGTGAGAGAGAGAGACTTTCGGATTGAGGTTATTTCTGAGACTACTCCATTGTCCAAGGCACCTTATCGTATGGCACCAACTAAATTGATAGAGCTCAAGAGCCATTGCTAGAACTTATAGACTTGGCGTTTATTCGCCCTAGTGTGTCCCTGTGGGGAGCACCCATGTTGTTTGTGAAAAAGAAGGACGACTCAATGAGGTTGTGTATTGACTACCGAGAGTTGAACCGAGTTACCATTAAGAACAAGTATCCTTTGCATAGGATTGAAGATTTTTTTTATCGGTTGAGGGGAGCTACTATCTTTACGAAGATATGTTTGAGATCCGGATATCACCAATTGAGGATTCGAGAGGAGGATATTCCTAAGACTGCTTTAAGGACTCGTTATGGGCATTATGAGTTTGTGGTTATGTCTTTCAGTTTGACCAACGCGCCAGCAGCTTTTATGGATCTCATGCATACCGTGTTTAGGAGGTTTGTTGACTCTTTTGTGATTGTGTTTATTGATGACATCTTGGTATACTCTCAGACCGAGGAGTTGAATGCCTTGCACTTGGAGAAATTCATGACGGTGTTACGCAACAATAAATTTTGTGCGAAATTCTCCAAGTGTGAGTTTTGGTTAAAGGAAGTGACATTTTTGGGCCATGTGGTGTCTAGTAGGGGGTGTCTATTTTAACGTCCCGTTATTTTACAAGAATTTTTTTTTTAATTTATTATTTATTTTATTTAAAGCATTTAATTTAATTTTAGAGTTAATTAATTTATATTTTTGAATTTATATTCTTTTATTTGAGTTTTATTGCTTTATTAGCTTAAATTAGTTCGGGGCATATTAATAATTACTAACAGGCCAATTATTAATTATTAATCACTTTTTGGCAAGTTTAAGTACTTCGGGTTTCGTTTTAAAAGCTAAAAGCAAATGAGGGATGCATTCGTAATTTCCCAAATTCTTAAAATATCTTTAACTATTCATCCATCTTCTTAAAAAGACCAAAAAGCTATTTCTTCTTCATCTTTTCCTCCTTCTTGCCGTGAGCAACAAATTCCATGGAGATTTTCATGATTTTTCTTCGTTTCTTGGCGGATCATCTCGATTCTAGTTGCGTTGGATTGCTCAGGACGAGGGCTACCTGTCCAACCTAGCTTTGTGGCGTTTCTCTTTCCCTAAGGGAATTTCTAAAAAGTGAGTTTTCAAAACTTTTTATATGGTTTTCTTTGACTCGGTTTCTAAATGAGTTTTGAAGTTGAAATGATGTATTTCCATCAAGGAATTTGATTATTTCGAGCTCGGATTTTCGAAATATACTATTCACCTGAAAACACTATTCATCTAAAAACACTATTCATCTGAAATCTCTATTCACCAGAGAATTACACTTTTTCTTTTTTAATTATGGTTTATAAATTGTATTTATTGTAGGTGTCGGTAATCGTACATGTGGTAATTCGTTCGGCGTATAGAGAGTGGTCTACTCTAATAAGGTGAGTTTAAAATGGAAGTTAGTAATTTTATGAATTAAATTTCATTACGATATTATGATCGAGGTTAAATGACAAAACAAACTTCTAGAAGTTAATACTTATTTGGTTGGTGACTTTAGACTCAGAAGTGAGTTGAGTGACTTTGGAGTTTTTAGTGACTTTGGGTAGAAAAATATGTTTGAGTATATTTTGAAGTCTTGTAGGGAGAAATTGGAGAGTTTAGATGTTATTGGAGAGTTTTAGATGAAATTGGGAGTTTAGGATACTTTGAGTGGCTTTGGATTCAAAGTAGCTTAGAAGTTATGCTTGGGATTTAACTCTTGTAGTTCAAGCAGTTTATGTTCTTTAGTAGCGTTGTAGTATTTTATTTTTCTACTAGGGAACTTTATGACACTTGATATGGTAAGACCGTACGTGGTAGTATGTCGATGTCGATCCATACGGTAATACGTTATGACGATATTTGATATCGTAAGACAGTACGTGGTAGTATGTTGATCTTGATCCATACGATAACACGTTACCATGATATTCGATATGGTAAGACCGTACGTGGTAGTATGTGATGTTGATCAATGCGATAACACGTTACGATGACACTTGATATGGTAAGACTGTACGTGGTAGTATGTTGATGTTTATCTATACGGTAACACGTTACAATGATATTTGATATGGTAAGACCGTACGTGGTAGTATGTTGATGTTCATCCATACGGTAACACGTTACGATGACACTTGATATGGTAAGACTGTACGTGGTAGTATGTTGATGTTGATCCATACGGTAACACGTTACAATGACACTTGATATGGTAAGACCGTGCAAGGTAGTATGTTAATGTTGATCCATACGGTAACACGTTACGATGATACTTGACAAGGTAGACCGTACGTGGTAGTATGTTGATGTTGATCCATACAGTAACACGTTACTAGGATACTATGTTTGATAAGACCGTACATGGTAGTATGTTGATGTTGAGCAATACGGTAACACGTTACGAGGATACTTGTTATGGTAACAAAGAAAGTTAGAGATATAATTATTTACTTACAATAGAATTTTGTAGAAAGACTTAGTGATCGTTAGTACTTTTACTTCAAGTCTCTAATTCATTACTTTACGGGATTGAAAGTTTATTGATGGGAGTTATATTACAATTGTATGATTATATGGTAATTGGAAGTGTGGAATGGGTAGTAAAGAGCAAATCAAGTCTTTGGACACAATTTCAGGTATGGAATTTGGTTCATAAGATTACTTGCTTTCATTTTACTCTCGCTAGAATTTTTATGCTAATGTTGCTACACTTACAATTTTTCAGGTAAATCTCGACGTAGGTGACGTGGTAGATGAGGTGGTGCCATTTGATTTCTCAAAGCGATGAATGGACAAGAACAGGGACACGTTTTGTATTGCATTCTTGAAATGCTTTGGGAAGAGCGTTTGTTTAAAATTGTAATAGTCTTGTGGTTTAAAAGCTCTTTTAGAAGTTTACTTATAATTTGAAATGCGCATTCCATTTTTATCCCTTTCTCTGATTGAGGCCAATGTCAATAGGTTTTGAATAATCCGAATTTAAACAAACCCATGCCCTTTTTTTAAAAAACCAGGTCTTCCGCTGTGACATTGAAATTAAAGAATTCAACGAAATCGGGTGCTTTGATGTATTGTCAGAGACTTTGTGTGCCTTTTAGCATTCACTGTGAGGTAGTACTATGATGTACAAGAACCTGAGACAACATTACTTGTGACCCAGAATGAAACATGAGGTTGCAGAGTATGTAAGTAGGTGCTTGATTTGTCAGCAGGTCAAGGCCTTGAGGAAGAGTCCACCGGGTTACCTTAACCCATTGAGTGTACCTGAGAAGAAATGGGAGGAGATTTCCATGGATTTTATTAGTTGGTTACCAAGGACGTCGAAGGGTTATGATACTATTTGGGTGATAGTAGAACGTTTGACAAAATCCACACACTTTATACCAAAGAGGATCACCTACCCAGTTGAGACGTGGACACAGTTGTATTTGAGGGAGATTGTTAGATTGCATTGTGTGCCCCTGAGAATTGTTTCTAATCAAGACACTCGTTTCGTTTCGAAGTTTTGGCAGAGCTTGCATTCCACTATGGGTACCAGTCTAGACTTTAGCACGACCTTTCATTCTCAGACCGATGGTCAGACAGAGAGAGTTAATTAGATTTTAGATGATATGTTGAGGGCTTGGGTTTTGGATTTTGATGGTAGTTGGGATTTGCATTTGTACCTAATGGGGTTTGCTTATAACAACAGTTACCAGGCTACCATCTAGATGGCACCGTTTGAGACACTTTATGGTAGAAAGTGTCATTCTCCCGCTCATTAGGATGAGGTTGGAGAGAGGAGACTTTTGTGC
This sequence comes from Gynostemma pentaphyllum, assembly GCA_028015215.1. Lineage (NCBI taxonomy): Eukaryota > Viridiplantae > Streptophyta > Magnoliopsida > Cucurbitales > Cucurbitaceae > Gynostemma > Gynostemma pentaphyllum. Next base: position 16,451,665 of record CM051345.1, read on the forward strand.
TCTAATTGTTGCAAATGACTAACGAGGTCATTGCTTTGATTAGGGAAAGGATGCGGGTTGCCCAAAGTTGACAAAAGAGTTATGCTGACAACCGATGTAGCCCTATTGAGTTTGTGGTGGAAGATCATGTATTTTTTAAAGTGGCACCTATGAAGGGTATAATGAGGTTTCGGAAGAAGGGCAAGTTGAGCCCTAGATTTATCGGCCCTTTTGAGATACTTAAAGGAGTTGGAGCGATGGCTTATCGTCTAGCTTTACCACACTCATTGTCGACCATCCACAATGTATTCCATGTGTCGATGCTTCAGAAAAACATGGCGGATCCTTCCCATGTGATAGACTATGAGCCCGTGGTTCTTGATGCTAACCTATCGTATGAGGAGACACCGGTAGAAAACTTGGCATCGAAACAAAAGGTCTTGAGGAACAAGACGATAAACTTAGTCAAGTTTTGTGGAGAAACCAAATTTCGGAGGAGGCTACATGGGACCTCGATGATGAAGTGCGGGAGAAATACCCTCACTTATTCACCTCGAGAGTTACTTTTTGGGGATGAAAAGTCTTATAAGGTTGGTGGACTGTAACGTCCCGTTATATTTTTAGGTAAATTATTATTTTTATTTATTAAAGTTTAATTTAGATTTTAAAAGTTTGAAGTCTTTCGTTAATATTATTTTCGTTAGGAACGTTTAATTAGAATCAAGTACATTAATGATTATTAACGGACCAATTAATAATCATTAATCACTTTAGCTAGTTTAAATTAATTTAGTTTAGTTGTTAGTTAGGGGTTTATTTTTACAAGTACTTAGGGACGATTTTATCCAAAAGAGAGCCTTAGAGGGGTTTCTGGTAAAAGTTCAAACTATATAAATAGCCCATTGACTTCTCCTTCCTCCTCACTTATGCAAAATTAAAATATTTCCCCCAAAAGAAACCCCAAACCCGAGCAAGAGGAGAAAAAAAAGAAAAGAAAGAAAGTGTCGGATCTTCTTCGTTTCTCGGTCGATTTCTTCGTGTCTTAGCTCGTTGGAAAGATCTCACAACAAGCTTTCAACCCATCATATCTATTGAAGTTTTCCATCAAATTTTTAGAGGTTAAAAGGTGAGGAAAGTTTTAGAATTTATGGGTTTTGTTGATTTGGATTTTCAATTTTTCATCCTTGCATGAATTCCCTCTTGGTTTTGTTGATTTGGATTTTCAATTTTTGATCTTTGCATGAATTCTCTCCTAATCATTTGAGTAATTGAAATCCCAAATTAAATAGAACTATCTAGGTTTAATGCATGATCATTCTTGGCCCTAATTTAGTTTCCAACAAAAACCCAACCCCTTTGGAAAACGCCAAAACCGTGGCTGCTATGGGGGGATTTTTATTTCGCTTGATTTTCTTTTTCTTTCCTTTTGGGTGTTGGTTTTTTGTTTAAAAGCCCTAAAACGAATTACCCATTGTTGACTACGCCTTTATTACTACCCAAACAACCCGAAACGTTCTTAAAAATGCCAAGAGCCTAGAATACCACTTACCAAAAATAGGGGCTGCTACAGTGGGCTGTTTTGGAGGGGATTACTGGGTTTTTTTGTTCTTTATTTTATTTAGTTGTTAATTTGTTTGATATTTGGTTAATTGATGATTGTTAGGTGCTTTTTAGTAGGTAGTTTTTGGCAAAACATAGCTCGTTTGATCGTCCAACCCTTGAAGCAAGACTACTTAGCAACGGTGAGTTTAGAGATTTTAACTTGCTTATGTTGAAAATGATGGGTGACTTGGAACGGTAATGGTGGTGATATTGGCATCTTAAAGTCTTTTATTTTATTTATGATTCTTGTAAGTTCGGGTTCGTAATTTATCATTTTAATTACATGTTTCTACTACGCTATGATTAATGGGAATTTGATTTGATTTGAGATATGGAAAGAGAAATTTGACTTGATTGTAAAATGGAAAGCGGAAATGTGATTTCGGTTGTGATGTGGATTATGGTACATGTGGTAACACGTACGTGATAGTGTGTTCAAGTGGAATAGGCGGTAACACGGTACGTGGTAACATATTGTGGAATAGATTGTGGAACATGTGGTAACACGTACGTGGTAGTGTGTTCAAGTGGAACATGTTGTAACACGGTACGTGGTAACATGTTTTAAATGGATTGTGATGACGTGTGGTAATTTTATACATGGTAGTATGTTGAGGAGGTAACATGCGGTAACACGATACATGGTAGCATGTTGTATTATGTGATATATACATATAATGTGATTTTGGATTTGGGAATATCTTGATATCATGACTAGGGTGTTCGGAAGAATAGAATGGGTAGTAAGTGCATGATAAGCCTTTGGACACAATTTCCGATATGGAAGTTCGTTCATGGGATTACATGCGTCCATTTTACTCTCACTAGCATTTTGAAGCTAATGTTGCTACATTTACATCTTTTTCAGGTACTACTCGTGGTAGAGGTCAAGGACGGGGAGGTGGGGTGCTTGACTACACTTGGATGATGACATTTGGACATGGCATGTATTTTTGTTTATGAGCACTTTGGAAATGCTCTTTGTTAATGTAAGGGCTTGAGAATTTTCGTAGAATTCCTTATTCTTTGTATACATTAAATAGTAATATTAAATGGGGAAAATTATTTTGCTGTTAATTTTGGTTAATTTGTGACTAACCATAGATAATTTTACCTTGGGTGGAGAAATAAATGGAAATGGAATGGTTAACCATGGTTAGTTTAGTGGAGAGGGTTTGTTAGTAAAAGAAATTAAGGGGCAAGGACTAGTTAGCAAAAAAAATAGGAGCAGAGGTTCGTTTTTAATTTTAGGAGGTGAAGGGTTTAGGGAGTAATTGTAGGCGGTGGAGGGGGTTAATAGCAATTAGTTTTTAGTTATTTATTTTAATTATTGGAAATTGAAATTATAAATAGGAAATAAGGAAAAGGAAAAATGAAAACAAAAAGTCATCATCTTTTTCCTTCCTCCCCCTCCAAACCCGTGACCCCCCCCTTGTCTCTCATCCTCCATTTTTTCTACTTGGTGCTTCTTCTAGCTTGAGTTGGTGTGTTAATCCAAGAGGGTTTTTAGTGATTCATGCTAGATTCATCTTCATAGGAAGGTTCAAACAAATTTTAGGTGGAAATGGACCAAGAATCAAGGTAAGCTTCAACCTAGGGTTTGTAGTTTTGTAAGGTTTTTCCATGGAATTGTTTGAGGTTTCTTAATAAGTGTTTTAATTATGATTATAAGAGTGTTCTTCCATGTTTAAATTTTGGAAATTTGGTTATGGAAGTGTTGGTAATAATCCTAAGAACATTTCTCAATGATATTGGGGGATTATGGTTAAGAAGGTATTTGAAACCTCCATTAATGGAGTGTTCTTAGCTTGCGTTTTATGAACTCTATGGTGTCTTGTGTGGTGGAACTTTGATTTCCGGTTTTTTTTGCTATTATATGATGTGTTAGGTAAGGGAAACTAAATGGAAGTTCAAATTGGTGAGGTTATGATAAAGCCCAAATTGGCCGAAATTGTTATTTTAAAACCATGTAGTTTCGAGACTTTGTCTCTTTGCAGGTGTGAGTTGTTGGTGTAATATTATAATCCGATTGTGATGGTAATATTAACTTATGTATTTGGGTGCATTAACTTGTTGTAGGACAAGGACGAGCGGTGATCCATGGAGCCAACTTCGAAGATGAGAACATAAAGAATCGGAGGGGTGATTGGCATTGTGTTCACGATTCTTTCCGAACTATCATGGAAATGGGGTTTCGTGGTTGTGAGTAATGGTGGCTTGTGGTATATTTGGAAATTTTATGGGAGTAAGAGAAGTAACGGAATGAGATATCGACTCCGAAATTGGTTTAAAGGGCCGAAGAGCTAATTAGCTCAAAACCGGATTATATTATGACAAGTTGATCATATAAGCATGCCTACTTGTTTAATTCTTGTGTTCTTAGTCAATGATCGAGTCATATACTTATTTGAGGCCATGATTATACATACTTGACATGTTTTTTATTTATGCTCAATGGGTAGTTTGCGGATGAGAAAATAGAGGAAAGTGTGAAATGTTAACCATGTGTTTATGTGAATTTTAAGCATAATGTGTATAATGATTGAGTCATATACTGCTTGGAAAAATTGTCGTATTTATGCTCAATGTATCGAGGTTTTTTTATATGATGATGTTGAAAAGAAGCATGCTAATTTCATTTCATTTCATAACATTTCATTTATGCATATCATGTGATCAGTTTGTGGCCATGGGGTCGTAACCCGTGTAACGGTGTATGGGTGTTGGACGTTACACGTGGTTACTGTGGCGGAGATGTGGTGTAGCTCTGGAGCGCTATGTGATGAATGGCCCGAATGCTAGTGGTTATTGAGATAACCTGAGATTGAGAAGAGCTACGGCTTAGATGTTATTTGACCGTGTGAATTGGGCTTAGTGAGACACCGGATCTTGTGACTGTGATGTGATTTGGGGCGTAGTGAGACGCCGGGTTGTGATGTCATAGCTTGTGAACTAAAGAGGAATGGTATTTGTGATATGTGAAATGTGTTATTGGCTTGACGGAAGCAAAGGCTTATGGTTTTAATAACATCATCCATACACATTGTATTTGTTCTATATTTACACTCTAAGCATGTCATTACTTTCTGTGCATTTTATTATGACCATTCTACATCACTGTTCATATTCTTCTGTTTTCACTGAGTGCCATACTCAAAGGTTCTACAAAACACCTTTCAGGTATCGCTGGAGGATGAGGACACGGAGCAGCAGGTTGTGCTCGTTGAGGACCGGGATGAAGACTTTGGATGGGCCATTGGACATACGAGTCACGTTTATGGGTCGTAGTCCTTGATGATGTTTCTAGATTTCTCTTTTAAACACTTTTATATAAATATGTGTAAAAGACTTATCTTTTGTATAATTCCACCGCGGTGCACCGCGACTACTTTATCACGTACTTTATGACTTTTACTATTTGGTTGATAACTTTGAACTTAGTATTATGATGTGAAAGGGCCGATGGGCCGAGTTTCTTTTTTTTAAACTAAGCAAGCTTTCTTATCATTATGAGTTTTCCATGTTCGATTTTCCAATGCCTTGTGTTAAGTTAATTGAACTACGATCGGTCCTTGTTTCTATTGCGTACTCGCATCCTAGACTTTTTTATTAAGTCGGGTCGTCACAGTTAATCATCCTTTGTTTAGTTTATTTACTTTGATTTCGGAGAACTTTGTATTTGGTTCATGAGAGCTTTCGCATTATGTTTTCATCTTTGACGTTATTTTGTGATCTTTAAAAGAGGAAATGCACATTTCCTAGTCTTTACTTTTCTCTTGATGTGAACCATGTAAACAGGTTTTTGGTTAGTTCGTGTTTTAAACGACACCATGCCAGATTTTTATAAAATTATAGTCTTCCACTGTGCATTCTGATTTAAAAGTATTTTAAAAGAGTCGGGTTGTTACAAAATCACGTAAGGCTCTACAAAAACAAATCTTTCTAATAAAACAAGGAATCGTGAAATTGTCAGATCTTTCCATTTTAGTGAAATATTTGGTTCAAAGATTGAACACACCTCTGAGGTCATGCCCAATGTTTCCACTTCATCAATCCTTCTTTTCTTTGGCAGAATATCCTTCGTGAATTCAAGAGCTTCTACTAGTGAAATATATATGTGTAGTAGTTCAAATTTTCCATCAATTTCTTAAACTACACATCTTTCTATTGCTTATGAAATCTCTGAGGAAAAAAAGTTGAGGCTTTTCACTTGCTAGTAAAGCTAGCTCCATTTCTTTAGTGTTAGTTTTTCCTGTAAAGGGTAAAAATAACCTTCTCATGGGCTGCGCTCACACCGGGCTGATTCACATGGGGACAGGCCCATTCGAATCACATCCTGAAGGGGCCAGCCCTCCTACAGGTCGCATTCACTACAGGCCGGCTCACATGGGGACAGGCCCATCCGAGCCAGCACCATAAGAAGCTCGTCCTTCACAGGCCGAGTGAAAAGCCCATTAAGCCTACCCTCATGCTAGCCCGGTAGATGAACCCTCGATCAAGGAGCTATAAAAAGGCACTTGACCTATCAAATCAGGTATGACACTTTAACCTAGAAAAGGAGCAATCTGATTGCTTGACCGAATCATTGCGGCGCAAGGCAAATCTCACCTACCACCACCTAACTTGATCGTCGGAGGGTCGTCAGCTGGTATCACATCGGTGCCCTTCTGACTGTCATCTGCTGTAGCGTTTCAGGTAGCTCCGCCGTTAAGGAACAGCACGTGATACTACGTGCTCTATTGTGTGGAACGAGGCTTCGACGAGAAATATCCCACACAGTTTGGCGCCCACCGTGGGGCCGTTCATCTTTGATTTCCGGCAAAATCCAGGTACTCACGCGGTACCCCACAAGTCGAGAAGATGACCATTTGCTCAATGAGACAACAAGCTCTCAATGAGAACGCAGCCAGAGAAAAAGGAGTAACTGATGATGCCCAGAACCTCGACGTGACACAAGAAAGCATCACCATCGCTCTGACGGAACACTGAGAGATGGTGGAAGCACACAAAGCTCTGAGGGAGGAAGTACGGGAAATGAGAGCCTTGCTGGGGAAAGGATTGGCAGCGGTCAATGCTAACAGCCAAAATATCCTGAACGTTGATGAGGGAGGCCCTTCCAAGCCACGAACTGGAAAATCTTAGGCCAGGCGGCGGCGTAGGAGGGCCACCACGTCCGAAAAAGGGAAGGAATGTATCGGGAGATGACCTACAGACCCGGCTGACGGCACGCCAACGAGGGGAGAATGCCAGCCTAGAAATCTCCTCGTCGAAGGAAAAGGACGCCCCAAGCAAAATAGGCCCCACCCGGCTGACTCGAGACAAAGTGTCGTCCCAGAGGAATGCTGAAGGACATCAAGATTCGAGTTACACAGGAAACGACGAAGGAAGCTCGGCGTCAACTGGTAAGAATAAACGCTGGGAAAAGCAGCAGAAGTACACTGACACGAGACAAATCCTCAAAGAAAAGCTGGCAAGGAAGGCGTCCGAGAAAAGAGCTAAACCTAACTCAGACGCCCGAGAGCCGGGGGATTCCCCCTTTACAAGAGGAATCATGTCCGTTCCGCAGCCGAGGCATTTCATCCTCCCTAAGTTCGAGATGTATAACAGGACTGGGGACCCGATGGAGCATGTGTCCCACTTCGTCAACATGATGGAATCCTCGTGTGTAATCGGCCCCGATCTAGACTCCTTAATATGCAGATTCTTTCCTACCAGCTTGAATGGCTCGCCCCTATTATGGTTCAACAGCCTCCCCAAAAGGTCCATTAAAACCTTTTCGAATCTGTCATCAGCTTTCCTCAGCGAATATAGCGTCGGAAGTTCGCTAAAACGAACCATGACCTCTATGATGTGCTAATGGGGGAAAAGGAAGCCCTTCAGGACTTCATCGTTAGGTTTCGGCAGGTCAAGCTAGAGGTCAAAGACTGCAACGATCTGGAGGCGGCAACCGCGTTCTCACGGGCTATACACCCGAACCACCCCCTGTGGAAGTCTTTCAACAAGCGAAGGCCCACCACCATGAAAGAGGCACTGGACAGAGCGATGGCGAAAATATCGCAAGATGAGTCCGAAAAGGTGGCCAGATAAATGCGAAGGATGGGGTCGAAATCCGAGGAAGTATGGAAGAAGAAAGAACCCTCAACTGAGGAAAGGCGAGGAAGGGAGCACAGATGCTCGGAAAGAAGGAAAGGAGACAAAAAGGATGAGGTGGAAAGAAAGTCTGTATGGGGAGGATCAAGGATCCGAAGAAGCAGAGTCTGGAACGGATCCTGTACGCAGAAGGGGCGAGAAACTCTTTCCGAAAGGAAGAGAGTTTAAAAGAGAGGAGGCCATGCTACAATCGAAAAAGCCTAGAGAGAATGGAACCCTACTGCAGGTTCCACAAATCAAACGGGCATGCTACCGAGGATTGTAAAATCCTCGCCCGGGAGGTAGACCGCATGTGCGAACATGGTCCAACCCGAAGACTCGAGAGACAGGATGTGAGGGACACGGATGAGAGGATCGCCGCACCAGTGGAGGTACCGGGAGACGGTCAAATCAGCTAGATGCATTGTACCAGAGAGTACATCAACGTTCACAAAAGATCTCATCGAGAAGCTGGGCTCCCCGTCTATCGGGTCAAGCACACTCCCGAAGATCTGATTAAGTACTACAAGAAGGATCTAAAAGACATACACCTGCCTCATAACGATGCATTAGTGATAGCAATATCCATCGGATCTCATACAGTCAGTAGAGTCCTAGTGGATCCAGGCTCTTCCATCAATATATTGTACATGTTCGCATTCCGGAGCATGAAGCTAAGCGAGTCAGATCTTACTTTGAATTCCCAAGACCTAGTGGGATTCAACGGGACAGTGACGAGGTCCTCCGGAACTATCAAACTCCCAGTCCGAGTCGAGGGTGCAAATCCGATGGCCCTCTTTCATGTCATAGATGCTCGATCAGGGTACAACGCCCTGCTCGGAAGACCTTGGATTCACGATATGAGAGCACATCCTCAACTCTCCACTAAAAACTAAAATATCCTACAGAAAAGGGAATCAGGGTTATAAAGGGGGATCAACAGGTTGTGAGGTCGTGTTTAGTCGAGATCGTCAAATTGAAGTCTTAATGCCAAACATAGAAATTACAGGATCGGGGCCCCGAACGAGACCCGCCCTTTGCTCAACCTAGAATTGAAGAGCCCGAGGACGGATCGATGAAAATCCAGATCCATCCGGAAGATCAGGAAAAAACGATGAGCATTGGGAAAGATCTGAAAGAAAGTCTGAGAGACGGACTGGTAAACCTTCTAAGAAAGAGCTGGAAAACATTTGCATGGAATCACACGGACATGCCCGGTATAGATCCAAATATAATAACCCACAACCTCGAAGCTGATCCGAGCTGACCTCCCGTCAAACAGAGAAGGTGAAAATTCACGCCTAAGCTAAATGAAATCATCAACGAAGAGGTTCAAAAACTTCTAGAGGCCGATTTCATCCGAGAGGTCAAATACCCTGAGTGGCTGGCCAATGTAGTGGTCGTGAAGAAGAAGAATGGGAAATGGAGGGCGTGCATCGATTTCACGGACCTCAACAAGGCATGCCCAAAAGACTCTTTCCCACTGCCTAAAATTGATCAACTAGTAGACGCAACAACCGGTTATGAGTTGCTCAATTTTATGGACGCCTTTTCTGGATACAACCAAATCAAGATGAACCCAAAAGATCAAGAAAAGACCTCGTTCATAACCAATGTTGGCACGTATTACTATACAGTAATGCCCTTTGGTTTAAAGAATGCAGGAGCCACCTATCAGGGCCTGATGAACCGAATGTTCAAAGATCTCTTGAGGAAAACCGTGGAGGTGTACATCGACGACATGTTAATCAAATCACGGAAGGCAAAAGACCACCTAGCTCACATGGAACAAGTGTTCGAAGTACTGAACCGATACGGGATGAAACTAAACCCTGATAAATGCACATTTGGAGTCCCAGCAGGAAAGTTCTTAGGCCACCTGGCAGCCGTGGAATCGAGGCAAACCCTGATCAAATTCAAGCAATACTGAATATGCAAGCACCCACGAATCTGAAGAGTGTACAGAAACTAACTAGATGCTTGGCGGCGTTGAACAGGTTCATATCTCGATCATCAGATAAATGCCTACCACTCTTCAAGGCACTGAAGAGGAGCAAAGAGTTTGGTTGGGGAGTTGAGTGCCAGACAGCCTTCGAAGAACTCAAAGTTTACTTATCTTCGCCCCCGCTGCTAGCCAAGCCCTCATATAACGAAAAGCTATTTTTATACATGGCGATATCTGACGCGGCGGTTAGCTCAGCGTTGGTGCACGAAGATGGGCAGACACGACACCTGATCTACTACGTGAGTAAAGCGATGATCGACGCTGAAACGCAATACTCGAAGATGGAGAAACTGACATTAGCCCTGATAGTCGCTTCACACAAATTGAAACATTATTTCCAGGGCCATAAGATAGTGTTGAGAACCACCTTCCCACTAAAAGCCGTTCTTCACAAGCCGGATGTTTCGGGACGCCTGACAAAATGGGCGATAGAACTAGGCGGATACGATATCACTTACGAGCCAAGAACAGCCATCAAAGGATAAGTTCTCACAGACTTCGTCGTAGAAATGACTCCAGCAAATCCAAGCGAAGTCGAGACAAACTCGCCGCTCGCAGCCGACCCCGGGATGGAAACCTGGACCCTAAGCGTTGATGAGTCCTCGAACTCAAGAGGATCTGCCGCAGGGCTAGTCCTGTCGACCCCCGAGGGATACCTCCTGGAACATTCAATCTGATTCGGATTTACAGCTTCAAATAATGAAGCCGAATACGAAGCGTTGATAGCTGAACTACAGAGAGCGAAGGAACTGGGAGTCGAAAACTTGAGCATCAGAAGCGATTCTCAACTTGTGGTGAACCAGGTGAAGGGGTTATTTGAGGCGAAAGACCTCAGAATGGCGAAGTATTTGGAGAAAGTTCTGTCCATCCTATCTCAGTTCGAAAAATACAGCATCAACCAAGTGCCGAGGGCTGAGAATGGACATGCTGACGCTCTAGCTAGTCTCGGATCCGCAGTCCAAATGGAAACAAGGAGAATCATCCCTGTCGATCATTTGTCCGAACCAAGCATCACCCTTGATTTGAACATGGGGAGTGAAGACAATGGAATAATTGGACAAGTAATGCCTGTAGAACAAAATCTAGAGCTCGAGTCAGATTGGAGAAATCAAATCCTCCAATACCTACATTCGGGACTTCTGCCCGAAGAAAAATTAGAAGCACAAAAAATCCGATCCAGAGCAGCCAGATACTCGATTATCCAAAGAGAGTTATACAGGAGATCCTTCAGCGGACCCTATCTAAAATGCTTGGGAAAGTAAGAAAGTTCTTACGTTATGAAAGAATTGCACCTTGGACACTGCGGAAATCACGCAGGACCGAGGTCCTTGAGTCATAGAGTGCTAACGCAAGGGTATTACTGGCCCACAAAGACCATTCACACACCGCCAACGGTGCTAACTACAATCTCGGCACCTTGGCCCTTCATGCAATGGGGTCTAGACCTGGTGGGAAAACTACCGTTAGCTCCAGGACAGAAATGTTATTTGATCGTAGCGATGGACAACTTCTCCAAATGGATTGAAGCCGAACCACTGGCAAAGATTACGGAGAGGAAAGTCGAGATGTTCCTCTGGAAAAACATCTTCACCCGTTTCGGAATTCCCAAGATCCATCGAAAATATTGCGCAGATAGGAAAGTGGAGCTTAGATATTCGACACCCCGCTACCCGCAGGCTAATGGACAGGCCGAAGCATCTAATAAAACCATCATGGACTCTCTGAAAAAGAGATTGGAACGAACGAAGGGGAGATGGGTGGATGATCTTCCAGGAGTCCTTTGGGCATATCGGACCACCCCTAGAACCTCAACAGGCGAAACCCAATTCGCCATGGCTTTCGGGGCTGAGGCCGTAATTCCCACGGAAATGATCATCCCCACAACCCGGAGTTCGATTCCAGAAACAGAAAATAACAACATGATGCCTGAAGTGCTAGACATGGCCGAAGAAAAAAGGAAACAAGCGCTAGTTCGTATAGCATGTTACCAGCAGAAATTGGCCAAGTACTTCGAAAAGAAAGTGAGACAGCACAACTTTAAAGTAAATGATTTTGTTCTAAGAAAAGTATTCCAGAACACACAAGAGCCCGGAGCGGGGAAACTGGGACCAAACTGGGAAGGTCCGTACAAGGTAGTCGAAGAAGTCAAGTTGGGGACTTATCGTCTTGAAGACGAAAAGGGCGGATTGATTCTGAGGGCATGGAATGCCATGCATTTAAGAATTTATCGTATGTAAGGATGAGAGAACCATGTAAGTACTTGGCCAAAGAGGCCCATTTCAAGTTAATATACAAGTATTACATGTTTTTCCTCCCTCATGATCACTTAATGCTTCTACGATGAAAGCCCTCTTCCGACTAGGCAGATTACTAAGTCCCCCTCGGATCAAAATACCTAATTCGCTAAAATAGTTTCTAACTTTTCCGCGGACTAGAGAGTCTAACGCGTTCGGAATTATGGAAAGTAACTCACACAGAAAGTAAGGCAAAGAAACAAAGGTGAATAAAGAGCAAACTTTTATTTCACAACAAACAAGTAGGGCTCGGACCCATATGTCGGGAACTCAGCCGAAAGAAATTACAAGAGTTCTACAAAGTAAAATTGCGCGATTTGAGATATCAGCGTCGGAAGCAGTGAGGATGTCCTTCTATGAGAGGATGAAGGCCAGGGCCAATTCACCCGTCGCCTACTCCACCCACTCATCAATTCTGAGGCTCAGCAGAACCCGTCAGATGAAAGATAGAGAGGTCTTCGACTCGCTGCGCCTGGACCCCTTATGGATTTTGGAAAGCATCCATGCTTTCGCTGGGAACGGAAAGGGTGAGGATGGTGGTACTCTGAGGACAACATTCAGGCCCAGAGAGACACCACTCCCACCGCTCCCTAGCCGCGCAGGAGACTGCTTCTCCAATTAAGTCAGGGCGGGCTCGTCCCGAGAGAAGCGCACTTCTCCCCTTCTTAAACACCAAAAAAAGGGGGGAGAAACGCCACCTCCAATGCCGAAATATGGAACGACGAGGGAGTTGCCCCCCCCCCATCATTAGCCCCAGTTCCTGGATAATGCAGGAACAAACTCTGGAGCCGCGGTGGGAGGTGGTCGAATGACTGGTTAGCCCGAACAACCTCAGGTCCATCCTCACAGGCGTAGAGGATGACGACCACCAAGGTCAAGTCCGCCGGGGCCAACCAAACAGGCGTAGAAGATCACAACCAAACTTTCTCAACACGAGCCATGACCAAGGAGGGCCAGATGTGGAAGAGAAACAGGAAGGAATGGGAAAACCTCATGGTATGGAATTTTGAACTCTGTAAGAAAGCTTGAAAATTTGGGAACGAAAGAGAACGTTTCAGAAAACAGGGTCTAAAGAAGCGAATAGAAGAAAAATCACAAAGACGTATTTAAAAGATCTTGAGACCATTGCGATCGTGACAACTGTCAAACATCGAGCGCCGCTAAGCGAACCATCAGGCATGCGAAACGACGTGTGTATTAACCCGTAGTTAATGCGGTTAACTCCCCCTAATTAACCGCATTCAAGGTGATTTGACGGGAATGACAGACGTTTGACATGACCAACCATTACCTGACGTCACCGCCTCGAGATATGGAACGGCCCTTTGCATCGAGTGATATCCAAATTAATAACAAATCTCTTCGACTCCCGTACTAAATGCTTCCCTCTCAGTATAAAAGGATAGGGATCAAAGGAATACCCAACAATCTGATCATTCAACCACCTGCCATCTATTGGAAGAAATGGGAGACTCCACAGCAACCTCAAAGTTGACAAAAGAGGTCTTGAAATGGGAAAACCGCAGGCTGCGTCCGTAAATAACCAAACTAGAGACAGCTCTGCTGAAGGAAAAGGAGAAAGAAGAAGACTTGGAGGCCCTGAGACAAGAGCTCCAGAGCATCCGAGGGGCCCTCGATGCGGCTAACAGCCGGGCAGAACACCTCAGAGAAGAAAACCTTTCTCTCTGAGAATGCCTGGAAAACTCAGAGACGGACAAGGATAGCGAACCAGGTGAGCCCTACCATGTGCTCGAAGATCGCCTTCAGTCGACGAAAAACCTCAACGACTATTACGAACAGGAAAACCAATCCCTGAAGGAAGAACTAGCCTCCTTGAAGCAACGAAGAAGATTGACTCCAACGGTCATCATCGACAGCGATGAAGACTAGAAGGGATGCCTGAGAGGCCGAAAACTAGTGAATAACTTTGTCTTTTCTTTTATGTTTCATGTTTTTGATTGAACGATGTACAAGCAAAGAAAAAAGGAAATTGTATCGTTTTGCTTCACATGGTCTACTTACACCCTCTTTCCGGACAATCAAAAGCCTTCTCCGGAAGCAAAAGCCTTGGTCCGTCCAAGCATCAAAAGCCTTCTCTGGAAGCAAAAGCCTTGGTCCGTCCAAGCATCAAAAGTCTTCTCCGGAAGCAAAAGCCTTGGCCCGTCCAAGCATCAAAAGCCTTCTCCGGAAGCAAAAGCCTTGGTCCGTCCAAGCATCACAAACCTTCTCCGGAAGCAAAAGCCTTGGCCCGTCCAAGCATCCCAAGCCTTCTCCTGAAGCAAATACCTCGGTCCGTCCGAGCACTTCCTATTCAGAAGAATAGAAGACATTGGAGTATTGAAACGTAGAAAAACCTTGGTCCGTCGGAGTATTTAAGCCTTCTCAGGAAGCGGAAAACCTCAGTCCGTCCGAGTATTTAAGCCTTCTCAGGAAGCGGAAAACCTCGGTCCGTTCGAGTATTTAAGCCTTCTCAGGAGGTGAAAAACCTCGGTCCGTTTGAGTACTAAAGCCTTCTCAGAGAGAGAAGAACCTCGGTCCGTTCGAGTACTAAAGCCTTCTTAGGGAACGAGAAACCTCGGTCTGTCCGAGTAACCGAGAACATTTGTAAGCATGTTCACAAGTCAAAACATTCCTGTGAAGCCAGCAGGGAAACAAGACAAGCAGATACAAGGAGGAAGCACATGTTTACTTCAAAAAATATGCACGTTCAAACATCAGAGCAGAAAACAAAAGGAGTTCAATGCAACAAATAATACAGGGGCTCAACAATTCGGAGTTTACCCTAGATAAAAGAAAAGAAGGGGTCAGTCCAAAACCTAGACGGTTTCAGTGGGGTGAACTTCAGAAGAAGCGCCTTCAGCAATCGCGCCATCTCTGCCTTCAGAACGGACACCAGCCTCCTTGACCACAACGTCCTCTGCAGCAGCCTCGCCTCTAGAAGCCTTCAAACTCGTAGCCCGCTCGAACAACTCCCTTCGGAGGTCCACGACATCATCATAACCAACCGGACTGATTGGATCGTCTTCACCCTCAGATTGCTCCATCTGCAGCTTGACCGAATCTCGCCCGACGGCTAGCCCAATGAGAATGGAGTACACCGAGGCCGCAGTTGCCACGGCCAACTTTCGCCAGAGGTCGCTAACACTATCGCGAAGGATCGGAAGCTCGGAAACCTGACTCTGCAGCGAATCATTCTCCAACGCAACAAGATCCATTTCCTCTTTGGCCTTCTTGAGGGACTCAGCTTCCCGGTTGAAGGCATCCACGACCTTAGACCCCTCCTCGGGAGCAGCGCCCAAGTCCTCCAATGCTTTGTTTCGAGCAACAACGACTTCATCGAGCAGCTTCTTGTTGTTCTCATTGAGGGATTGGAGGTCCTCATACTCTTTCCGAACGTGCTCAAGATTGGCAGACAGCTGCAGCCCATTGACCTCCAGTGAGGAAATTTTCTTTTCGGCCTCATCCAGATCGGATTTCAATTGAAGGCCCTCATTCAATGCCGAATCGAGGACATGAGACTGCTGACCGCTGGCCCTCGCCTCCGCCAATTCCTGCTTGAGCTCTCGATGCTTGATAAGCAGACCCTTCAAGTTGAGAGCTATCTGCATCGAGGCCTGGGTCCCCTACAAGATCGGGTACATTTCCAAGACATGAGAAATCAATCAAAAATGACAGAGGAAAAATAAACAGTGAAATAAACGACTAACCAGCCAACTACGATAGCACATGCGGCCGAAAGTCTCATCGTCACTATCGTAGTCGATGAGAGGTTTCAACTGCACATCCCCCAAGTCACGGGAGAATCCGACCGAATTCATGGCTCATCGGATGTAATAAGAGCTGGAGAGGGACCCCTTGTCAAAGTCTGCATCAAGGGGAACGAACAAGCGAAGCAAGGAAGATCCACAGCCCGCAGTGTCCGATCCACTCGGCATCGATGGACCCGCGTCCGATGGAGGGAGGATAACTGGAGTAGTCTGAGCGGACAACAACAAGATTTCACCATCGAGGGACCCCCCGATCGTCTGGTCGTCCTCCTGTTCAAAGTCTGTATCAGAAGACAAAATATGGGCATGATCAGAGGGAGAGGGTGAATCTGCCTCGGAAGGAAATGATCGATAACCTATCTCAGAATGCTTCAAAATATATCCATCAGCACCCCTTACCGCGCGGTCGAGTGCTCCGATGATTCCTCCCCTCCTTCATTTCAGAGTGGGAGAATTCGTAGAAGGATCCGCAGGGGAATCCAAAGGAGGGTCCGCAGGAGGATCCAGGGGAAGAACCAAAGCACCCCCTGTAGAAGGTTCCGTGTTGACGATCTTCACGGATTTCCCACCTCCGGATTTACAGGGACGCTTGGAAGCAGCCACCTTCTTTCCTTTCAGATCGGATGAAGATTCCGCCTCAACTCTTTTCTTTTCCATATCCTAAAGAAGGGTAAGGAAGGCCTCGGGGTCATTGGAGATGGAGACAGGGGTGAGCGTGACGCCAGACATTCTTCAGCCGAAACCTACGTCACAACCAGCCCAAGTTAGCTGCACGCCAAGAGAAATACATAAAAATGTGAAAGGAAAGAGGAACAAACAAACACTTACGAGGAGTAGCGGGCACGAAACTTGGAGGTGGAGCCCAAAGTTTGGAAAAGACTAGCCAAGGATGCTGGTTAAACTCCTCACAGTTGAAAGGGCCTTTCTGGGCGATAATCCTGCACGGACCAAGAGTTTCCCGAGAGGCACCCTTCGGAAGCGGATTCTTCACTGAAACGTAAAAGACTGAAAATGGATAGTACGGCTATAAATAAACGAGACACAAAGTAATACAGAACTCATGTTCTTACCCTCGTCTTCCCACGAGGCAGGAAGGGACCCACCCCCAGGAAGAAAGGGGCCGCGAATGAAAAACCATTCCTCTTTCCAACGCTTGTCACAGGAGGTCTCATCCACCAGAGCCAGTTTTTTATTATTATGAAAGATGAAACACATATTGTCTTGGACGCTCAAGCGAAGTGACCAAAAGTGGGAAACCATGCTCAGGGTAGGCCGAAAGCCCAACCCGTAACACACCACCGAAAAGGTGATCAAAGATCTCAGGGCGTTCGGCATCAGTTGACCCAACGCGATGCCGGCATTCTGAAGCAACTCGGCCATCAAAGGGGGAAGGGGAAGTCGAACACCCCCTTGGAAAAAACACTGATAAAAAGAGGTCCAACCCTCCCCCGGGGAAAGATAAACTCTCTCTGACGCCTCTGGGAGCCTCATTTCAAAATCCGAAGAAATCCCATAATCGGCCTTCAACCTATCGAGTTTGGCCTGCGTTAGCTTTAAGGGAAAATGGAAGGGGCCCCTATCTTCCTTGATGCCCTTCGGTTGAGGCTCTTTTTTCTTCTTGCTCACTATCTCCGCCTCATCTGAGTCAGCAGTAGGAGATCCAAAAGGGTCAGAGACGATAGCCTCTTTAATCAAAGAGGAGTCCACTTCCCCCGACGGCGTAGGGGTGGATGAACCGACCTGAGATGCGGCCTTACTACCCTTAGAACGACTTTTCCTTTTCTTCTTTTTCTTTTGGGTCGCCTCCTCGGCGGGAACAGGAAGAGGAGGATGGGAAACAAAAGTTGGGCCTGTCGAAACAGAATCTGTTCCCCCCAAAGGATGAGAAGTGGGAGAAGGGACGGGATCTAAACCTGCCTAAATCTCAGAAACCGACCCAAGCTCACTCACAGAAGGGAGGGATTCCTCACCAATCGATGAACGAAGATCAATCGCAAGCTCATTCCCTTCAAGCTCACCCTGAAATGAGCGAACGGTATTAGCCCCACCGGCACAGGCAGAGGAAGGGGAAGCCCCAGACTCAATCCTCTCAAAAACCAAACCATCATAGTCGTTATCCCCTACAGCGAACCTAGGAGTCCTAGGACCTCTAGCTACAGAGTTTCCCTCAATACTATCCATTACAGAAAAGAGCAGGAAACAAAAGATAGAAAGGAGAAGACTAACCTTCGAAGAAGAACAGGGAAAGCTTCGAGGAAGCAGAATGAAGACGACGAAGAACTTTTCGAAAATGGACGATTCACAGACAACTTCGAGAAATCAAAAGGCGAACAAGCCTTAAAGTCTGAGGGAAAATCCTATTTAAAGAAAAGAACACGCGTCCAACCATCGCGACACGTGGAGAGGGTTGCAACGATCCGGATCACCCAAAGTTCGTTGGAATTTGCGCCCATCCGAAGCTCCAACAGGTCAATTTCAAAACAAGCCACGTCTCTTGGAACGGACACATCCACAAGAGAACGTGATGACTCTCGAAAGAAGGTCAGTAGAGCCCGAGTCATGACAAGGCCGAGGTGGTCTATTTTCCGAAGGGTCGTGGTCCCCGGCCACTCCCAAAAAGCACAAAGATTAGAACGAACATCATGCCTCTGATCCGACCAATCTACTATCCCCTGCATCGGACTTTCCGACCCAGGAAATAGGGGAAAACTGTAAAGGGTAAAAATAACCCTCTCATGGGCTGCGCTCACACTGGGCCGATTCACATGGGGACAGGCCCATTCGAATCACATCCTGAAGGGGCCAGCCCTCCTACAGGTTGTGTTCACTACAGGACGACTCACATGGGGACATGCCCATCCGAGCCAGCACCATAAAAAGCTCGTCCCTCACAGGTCGAGTGAAAAGCCCATTAAGCCTAGCCTCATGCTAGCCCAGTCGATGAACCCTCGATCAAGGAGCTATAAAAAGCCACTTGACCTATCAAATCAGGTATGACACTTTAACCTAGAAAAGGAGCAATCTGATTGCTTGACCTAATGCTTGCGACGCAAGGCAAATCTCACCTACCACCACCTAACTTGATCATCGAAGGGTCGTCGGCCGGTACCACACCGGTGCCCTTCTGACTATCATCTGCTGTAGCGTTTCAGGTAGCTCCGTCGCTAAGGAACAGCACGCGCGACGTGCTCTATTGTGTGGAATGAGGCTCCGACGAGAAATATCCAACACATTTTCCTCACCTTCTTTCTTCATCGTCTAACACTTTCAACTCTTCAATATTATATCCTAGCATGGAGTTGGTTCTTTCCCCTTATTTTTCATTGGGTCCATTGTATTGCTAGGCAAATTTCAAGGTTACCTTGTATTAATGCTTGATGCTAACTGCCCTCACCTTATTCTTCATATTTCGCATTGAAGTTTCATTTATTGTGTTGCATTCTTTTTCATAAAATTCTCCAATGAATTCAGAGGATATGGGACATATTTTTGTTGATGAGGCTGGTTAGAATGTTGTCTGTGATGATGACTATGTTGCTGATGTAGTGTTGGTGGTGCTTAAGGTCTAGGCTAATATGAGTTCTATTGGGCACTCCCTTGTGTTTGATAATTTCTTTGATATTGCTAGGGTGAAATTTTACGCAACTCTCCTGAGGATCCAGCCCATTTTTCCCGATTCCCTTGACTCCAAGAAAAATTCGGATGATTTCTCCATCAAGGATTGTATGTGTTATAGTATGGATGTAATTTTTTGTTAAAATGTACAAAGTTTACAGATTCAAGATTTTGTTGACATAACTGCACTAGATATCATTCCCCACACATTGTGCACATGATGCAATTATAAAATTAGGAAGCATTACTTGATTCACTGTTTGTGCTCCATTATTTAGTGCTAGATTTTTTCTCATGCTTGTACCCAAATTCTTCATGAATAAGGTGCCTATTTACTAAGTTAAATCATTAAAATCTGCACTTGCAGTTCCTTGGCCTTGACCCACCTTCAAATTTGTTGTAGTTGTTATAAACAATTTCAATGATCCTCATGACTTGTTCATATGATTTGGACATTAGAACCCTTCTGTAATGACCCGATTTCTGTTAAGTTCTTTAATTTCAAAGTCACAGTAGAAGACTTGGTTTTTTTTTTAAAAAGTCATGGGTTCGTTTAAAATTCGAATTATCCAAAACCTGTTTACATTGGCCCAATCAGAGAAAACAATTAAAATGAAATGCGCATTCCATATTATGATTTAAACTTCTAAGAGAGCTTTAAGAGAGCTTTAAAACCATAAGACATTTACAATTTTAAACAAATGCTCTTTCGAGCTCAAAAACATATAGTATAAAAGATGATAAAAAATTTACAAGCATTTCAAGAATGCTAAACAAAAATGAGTCTATTTTTCTGCACATCCATCATCTCGACAAGTCATACGGCGCCACCTCCTCTTCCACATCCCTTGAGACGAGATTTAACTAGAAAAAAATTGTAAGTGTAGAAACGTTAGCATAAAAATGTTAGTGAGAGTAAAATGAAAGCAAGTAATCCTATGAACCAAATTCCATACCAGAAATTGTGTCCAATGCCTAAATTGCTATTTACTACCCATTCCACACAATCAAACAATAGTAATATAACTTCCCATAAATTGATTGTAAATCCGGTAAAGTAATGAAATAGAGACTTGAAGTAAAAGTACTAACTATTACTAAGTCTTTCTAAACAATTCTAGTGTATATGAATAATTCTATCTCAAACTTTCTTTGCTACCACAATACGTTTCATCATAACGTGTTACCGTAGGGATCAACGTCAACATACTACCACGTACGGTCTTACCATATCAAGTGTTATCGTAACGTGTTACCATATGGATCAACATCAACATACTACCACGTACGGTCTTACCATATCACAAGTCATCGTAACGTGTTACCGTATGGATCAACATCAACATACTACCACGTACGGTCTTAACATATCACAAGTCATTGTAACATGTTACCATATGGATCAACATCAACATACTACCACATACGGTCTTACCATATCAAGTGTCATCGTAACGTATTACAGTATGGATCAACATCAACATACTACCACGTACGGTCTTACCATATCACAAGTCATCAAGTTCCCTAGTAAGCTAGATAATCTAAATAAAAGTTCTACTAAGCTACTAAAGAACATAATCAACTTCGAATTACACGAGTTAACTCTCAAGTGCAACTTCCAAGCTACTTTGACTCCCGAGTCACTCACAATACCTTAAACTTCCACTTCCATCTAAACTCTTCAATTTCATCTTCCAACAATTCCGAATATACTCAAACTTGGATTTTCCACTTAAAGTCAATAAACTCCAATGTCACTCCACTCACTTCTAGAAGTTAGTTTTTATCACTTAACCTCGATTAACAATATCGTAACGAAAATTAATTCATAAAATTACTAACTTCCATTTTAAACTCACCTTAGATTTTGAAGTCAAGCTTCCAGCATGTCGAGGTCGAATCCACATGAGCAATCACAATCCTAAAAATAAATTACACCAAATAATCATTAATTAAACGAAAATTGAATAAACAACATCTAAACGCATAAAACGACGAAAAACCAAGAAATAGGCCTTATGGAGCTCTCGGCCATACAAGGGAAAGAGGGGCTCAAGTTCAGTTTACCGACTTTTATGGGTTTTAGAGGCGTTTCGAGTTGGTTTCGAGTACTTTGGATGTTCGTACTATCAATGGGTAATCGTAATTTAGGGTTTTGCACAATAATTGATTCCCGAAAAATTAAGTAAAATACAAAACAATGATAAACTAAACACCCTAGCCATGACCAAGTGAGTGAAAAACAAACAGAACGGGTTTTCTGCTCAAACTCAGTTTTAGGGTTAGGGAAAGTTTCTAAAATTTCCTAAAACCACTTCCTCGATTGAAATCTTCGAGTTTCTCGTCAAGAAATCGATGATTTCAATCTTGGACTCCATTAAAACACTATTTGAAGCTAAATTTATAAACTTTTTCATACCTTGAGGCTTTTAGAAAATAGAGGAAAACTCTGGTTGATAGGTTAGAAATGATCCTTGAACCGAGGGCTTTTCAACGCAACTGAAATTACGAAGATCCATCGAGAGTTGAAGAAAAACCAAGAGAGGATTTCCTCTAATGGAGGCACTCGGCCATGAGGATGAAGAAGAGAAAAATTATTTGATTTTTGTTAACCTTTGACTTATTTAAAGAAGAAGAGAGTGAGGCTTTTCTTAAGATATTTTTTTTAAGAAATCGAAAAATTATGAATACGTCCTTTTTATATAATTTAACTTATGAAACGAAACCTGAAGATCTTGAACTATTCAAAAGGTGATTATTAATACAACCGTAACTAATTTAAAGTAATAAAGGAATTAAAAAGGTTTTTGAACGAAATTAACTACTAAATTCTAAATTACTAAATTCAAACTAACTTTAAATACTTTAATTAAAAAAAACAAAAATAAAAAATTTACCTCTAAAGTAACGGGACGTTACAATCTACCCTCTTAAAAAGGCTTTTCGTCCTCAAAGAGTAAACTCCTAAATGAAAAGGTGAGGATACTTTGCTCGCATCTCGTCCTCACGTTCCCAAGTAGCTTCCTCTGGTACTTGCTTTTTCCAAAGAACTTTAACCAAGTTTATCGTTTTGTTCCTTAACACCTTTTGTTCTGTAGCTAGGATTTCAACTGGTACTTCCTCATAAGATAGACTAGCATCCGAAGTCACTGGCTCATAATCGATAATATGTGAAGGGTTAGCCACATACTTCCTGAGCATGGACACATGGAACGCATTATGAACTGTCAAGAAGGCCGGTGGCAAGGCCAATTGATAAGCTACAGACCCAATCTGATCCAGGATCTCAAAGGGGCCTATAAATCTACTTTGAACTCAAGTGCACTACGCCTCTCATCAATGTAACTCTTCTGTCTACTCTGAGCCACCCTCATCCTCTTTCTGATAAGATTGATGGACTCGTTAGTCATCTGCACTAACTCCGATCCCAGAAGTTTCTTCTCACCAACTTCATCCCAATAAGCCGGTGATCACACTTTCCACCGTAAAGTGCCTCAAAAGGTGCCATCTCGATGGTAGCCTAATAAATGTTGTTATAAGCAAACCCAACCAGGTACAACTGAGTATCCCAACTACCACCAAAGTCTAGAGCACAAGCTCTCAACATATCCTCTAGAATCTGATTGACCCTCTCGGTCTGACAATTTGTCTAAGGATGAAAGAAAGTATTGAAATCCGAACCAGTGCCCATGGCAGTGTGTAAATTCTACCAGAACTTCAAAAAAAAGCTGGTGCCTCGATCTGAAACGACCCTGACTGGTACTCCATGAAGTCTGACAATCTCTTTCATGTACAACTGTGTCCATGTCTCAACAGGGTAGGTCAACTTTCCTGGTATGAAATGTGCACTCTTGGTCAACCTGTCGACTATCACCCAAACAATGTCCTAACCCTTCACGGTCCTCAGCAAGCCACTGATAAAGTCCATCGATATTTCTTCCCACTTCCACTCAGGTACACTTAAAGGATTAAGGCAACCAGGTGGACTCTTTCTCAAAGCCTTGACTTGCTGACAAACTAAGCACTTACTAACAAAGTCACCAACTTCACGTTTCATCCCAGGCCACCAATAATGTTGTCGTAGGTCCCTATACATCTTCTGGATGCACAGAAAAGATAGAACTGATAGCCTCCTCCAACAGCTTTTTTCTGTAAGTCGATTCTAAAGGCACACACAGCCTTCTACGATACATCAACGCATTATCAGTGGAAAAAGTGAAATGGCTAGGTAAATCGGACTCTGGCTCACGAAAATCCTCTGCCAAGTGTTTCCCACCCCTCAATGCCTCTATCATCCTCTGTCTCAGAGTAGGGCCCAATGTTAAACTTGCCAAGCTCACAGTAACCTCAATTGTAAGAACGGCTATCACAGCTCTTTTCATCTCTCATCTAAGCCTCAACGGGATAGTACTAGAAGCGGACAAGTGTGATGACTTTCGACTAAGTGCATCAGCAACTACGTTGGCCTTTCCGGGATGATACTGTATGTCAGAGTCATAATCCTTCCCAAGTTCTAGCCACCATTTCTGTCTCATATTTAGCTTTTTCTTGGTGAAAAAGTACTTGGGACTCTTGTGATCGGTCAAATTCAGAATCTTCTCACCCTACAAGTAATGTCTCAAGATTTTCAACGCATGCACCACCGCTTCTAACTCCAAATCATGAGTCGGATAATTTTTCTCATGCTCCTTTAACTGTCTAGAAGCATAAGCTATTACCTTCCCATGTTGCATCAATACACAGCCTAGGCCCTTCTTGGATGCATCGGTATACACTGTCAAGCCATCCGACTCATCAAGTGATACTAAAACTGGGGCCGATACAAGTCGCCTCCTAAACTCCTCAAAGCTATTTTCACACTCATAAGACCACACAAAGTCTACCCCCTTTTTCGTCAAATGAGTCAAAGAGGATGCAATCTTGGAAGAATCTTACACAAATAGTCTATAATACCCTACAAGTCCAAGAAAACTTTGTATCTCAGCCGCACTAGTCGGTTGGTGCCAACCACTAACGGCTTCCACCTGAGAAAGATCAACAGAAATCGCTCTATTAGATACTACATGCCCAAGGAAAGCCACTTCCTTCAACCATAATTCACATTTAGAGAACTTTGCATACAACTTCTGAGCTCTCAAGATCGATAACACCTTCTCTAAATGCATGGCATGCAACTCCTCAATCTTTGAGTAAACAAGGATATCATCAATAAATAATATCACAAAAGAGTCAATGAACCTCTTGAACATTGTATGCATAAGTCCATAAAGGATGCAGGAGCATTAGTCAAGCCAAAAGACATGAGAACAAACTCATAATGACCATATCGTGTCCTGAAGGCAGTTTTAGGAATATCCTCATCCCTAATCCTCAACTGATGATACCCTGACCGAAGATCAATCTTTGAAAAGATAGTGGCTCCCCTCAGCTAATCAAACAAGTCCTCTATCCTGGGCAAAGGATACTTGTTTTTCACTGTGACACGGTTGAGCTCTCTATAATCAATGTATAATCTCATAAAGCCATCTTTATTCTTTACAAACAACATCAAAGCTCCCCAAGGTGATACACTTGGGCATATAAACCCCAAGTCTAAAAGTTCTTGCAACTTCCTCTTTAGCTCTTTAATCTCAGCTGGTGCCATACGATAAGGTGCCTTGGATAATGGAGCGGTCCCAGGAATCACCTCTATCTGTAAGTCTAACTCCCTCAATGGCGGCAAACCAGGTAACTCATCAGGGAAAACATCAATGAAATCCCTCACAATAGGCATAGAAACTAGAGTAGTCACACTAACAGACGTGTCTACTACGCTAGCTAAGTATCCCCAAGCACCGTCACATAAAAGTGCTCTAGCCTGGATCACCGAGATAACTATTGATGTCACCCTATCTCGGGTCCCATGAAATCAAAAACTAGTCACACATGGACCAACAAAGTCTACCGCTTTCTCACTACAACCAAAGTTGGCGTGGTTGGCTGCAGCCGATCCATACCCAAAATAATATTAAAGTCAGACATCGGCATCACAATCACATAGCATGCAGAAAAAAACCCATAATACACAAATCATTAGTATAAACAACTCTATCCATAATAACAGATTTTTTGAGCGGAGTAGTAACATGCAACTCATGCCCTAATGGCTCAGACTTTAAGGCAGCAGACTCGACAAACTCGGCAAAAATAAATGAGTGACTAGCCCCAGAATAATATAATACAAGAGCAGAGTGTTCTAAAACTGAAAAAGTAAATGAAACACGTGCCTGAATTGCCGGAGGATGTGCCTGAATTGCACATGTCGGAGGATGTGCCTGAATTCTCGAGTCGTGGCAAAGACACGGGCCTGCTGTCATGTCGGAGGATGTGCCTGAATTGTCGGTGGTGCTCTCTACTGCTGATTAGGCCTAACCTGGCCTCTACCACCTGTCTGACCTAGCCCTAGCTCTGTCCTCGGCCCTGACCCTAACCCGAACTCTGACTATGACCCCCACGCTGCTGTGGTATCTGTAAACTAGGGCAGAAAGGTCTAATATGTCTGGTATGTCCACACTGGAAGCACCTCATCACCTTTCACTCACCTAGGTGATACTCAGTACAATCATGAAAATAGGGCAAAAGAGAAGCCCGAGCACTAGACTGACCTGTGTGAAACTGGGGTCTTTTCTATCCCTTGCCCCTACCAGAGCCTATCCATGTGGCCGTGTCGATTCACCTGGAAGGTCGTCCTCAGCCTTCCTCTTCTTAGAAGAGGTCTGTGCAGCGGTCTCCTTAGCCTTTTTCTCATAATCCCCAATATCTAATGCCAAAGTAGTATTCAAAGCATCAACATACGTTGAATGCTGCAAAGCTCGTACCTGCCTTCGTAGGTATGCTCTTAAACCCACAATAAATCTCTGTCTCATCCTTTCAGGATCAGTTACATGTCTGGTGGCAAATTTTGACAATCGGTCAAACTCCCTCTCAATCTCCACAACAAACATATCATCTAGTCTGAGTGCGTGAAACTGTATCTCTAACTGATCTCGTGTATCCTCGGGGTAATAATTTTTGAAGAACTTTTCCCGGAAGATTCTCCCAACTAAGCTGCAACTCAAGACTGAGAGTACGGGATAAACCATTCCACTAGTATAATGCGTCATTTATAAAAGAATACGTCCCACAATGGACCTTCAGATGATCCGGACACCAAATGAAACCAAGTACCCTTTCTACTCTGGTAATCCATCTCTCAACGACTGCCTGGTCAGTAGATGTCCCATCAAACTTAGGAGCGTTATACCTGATATATTCCTTCAAAGTTTTCGTAGCATAAGTAATACCTGACTGGTCTACCACTGGAACGGGTGCTCTAACAGGAGGTATAATCTGATCAGCGAGTCCTCCACCACCTCGTAACAAATCTAGACAGTCCTCCTCTGAGATGGTAATACTACGACCATGCCTAGTAGGCTGATCCACTGGAGGCTCATCCTCCCTATACACATGTAATGCCCCGGGATTTTGGTTGTTTTTATTTTTGATTATTTGGTGATTAACCATGGTTAAAAGTTAACTAAGGTTAGAAAATGTTTAAAGGAAATTTGTTAACCATAGTTAGTTTAGTTGAAAGGGTTGGTTAGTAAAGAAATTAAGGGGCAAGGACTAATTGGCAAAAGAAATTGGAAGGAAGGATTTCTTTTAATATTAGGAGGTTGAAGGATTTGAAGTTAAAATGAAGGGGTGGAGGGACTTACTTGCAATTTGATTATTTTGTTTTTAGAAATTAAAAGTATAAAAGGGAATTAAGAGAAAAGAAAAAACAAATTTCACTCATCTTTTTCCCCCAAATCCGAGCAAGAAGAGAAGAAAAATGGGAGAGAAAGTGTTGGATCTCCCTCGTTTCTTGGCCGATTCCTTCGTGCCTTAGCTCGTTGGAAAGCTCTCGGAACAAGCTTTCTACCCATACTACATTTAAAGTCTTTCCATCCACTTCTAAGGGACGAAAAGGTGAGGGAAAGTTTCAGAATTTATGGGTATTGTTGTTTTGATTTTCAATTTCAAACCCACACTTGAATCCTCTTGTTTGGAGTTTAAGGATTGTTGTATGTGGGTTTTCATAATTTTAAATTTCTGGAAAAATTATGTTGAATTGATGAATTTTGGCTTTAAGGTTCATGTATATTTAAAAGGAAATTGGGAACCATGGTTTTGCAAGAACACTTGACCTCCATTAATGGTGAAGCTCGAAGCTTATGTTTGATTGTTATTTTGAGTTCTTGGCTTGAAATTATAGGATGTTAAATTCTGGAATTTGCTTTAAATTGATGTTTTAAAGCTTTAAGATGTATGTTAAGAAATTTTATGTGGAACTAAAGGCCATGGATGAACTCATATTGAATGACACCTTAAATTGGCAATGTTTTGGAAATTCTAGCTTCTTTAAAGTATGATTGTACTTGGCTATTCTTTGAAGTTAATATTTCTTGAAAGTATGTGTGTTTATATATGTATAATCCACATGAAAAACAACTTGGAAAGGTAAGGAAAGGATTATTGAAAGGTTAGCAAATTTTGCCTAAAAAGCTAGTTTTACACTTAGCTTTCTTTGAGTTTTTCTTGAGTAACTGTGTTAAGTTATCAATTCTGGAAATATTGGTTGTTAATATGTATATTTTATACATGAAAAACATTTGGAAATCCCATTTGGATGAATCTTGGGTTAGTTTTCTTTTAGGCAAAAAATAGTAACCAATTTGACTAGTTTTAAGCACTTTGCTACTAACCGGGTTTCCGATGAGTTGTTGTTACCATGGGCTGAGTTGTATGTGATATATTACCTCTAATTATTGTGTGGGGTGTTTCATGTAGGATAGGAGACAAGAATAAGCTCTGAGATCATATCGAAAAGGTGAGAACACAAAGAATCGGAAGGGTGTTGCTGATTTGTTTCAATGCTTGGTGTGGTTGTGGTTTGATTTGTTGTCATGGATGATTTGGAGTCACTTGGACTCATGTTTGATGAAGGAGTAGACTTGTGAAAGCAATGAGGGGCCAGGTTCATGCTTGACTCGACGTAAAAGTCGAAAGAACGGAAATGCATAAATTGATTGCTCTTGCTTGCAAATTGGGTTGAAGTGCTATGTTTGTTTGTTTAAATATATCTACCTTTAGATATATGATTATATGACTTGGTTGAATATACCAAACGAGATAGAAAATGTTTATAAGTCCACTTGAGCATGATTTACCTATGAATTGACTAGTTAAACATGACTACTTGAACTTTGCCTCTATTTACCATATAAGCAATACTTGCCTACTTGTTCATTATATTTTTAGTCCATGATTGAGATATATTCTGATTTGAGAATATTCTTAAATGATTTTAGAATGGTTTTAATTATGCTCGGTAATAATACGATTGAGATATCATGGAAGTAATATTGCTTTTGCTGATAATGAATATATGCTTTATGTGCATATTTGAGCAAGTTGTGTAACATGGCATTGTTATGTATTACTTAGAGGCATGGCTTTACATATGCTCGTTGAGCGGAAAGTAATACTTTGTTAAGAATTGTAAGAAAGCATGACTAGTCATTACATTTCATAATCATTCCATTCATGGATATCGGTTTTCTATAAATGGCCATGGGGTTGTAACCCGTGTAATGGTGTATGGTTGTTGGACATTACATGTGGTTACCGTGGCGTGAGATATTGAGGAGCTCCAAGGCGCTGTGTGGTGGATGGACTGGATGCTAGAGTGGTTATTACGATAACCTAGAAGATAATGAGAGCTGAGGTTCGGGTCTTATGACTATGTTGTGATTTGGGCGTAATGAGACTCCGGTTTGAATTGATTAGCTCGTGGACTATGAAAGAAATCTTGAATGTGAAATGAGAAAGACTTGGTTGCTTGAAATTGTTGTGGTGAGTTGAGTTTGAAAAGAGCTACGGCTCGGATGATGATTGATTATGTGATTGGGGCGTAGTGAGACGTCGGGTTTAATGATGATGTGTTCTTTGAGAATGGAAAGAATGAAAGGTAAGTTGTGTAGTGATCACCGAGAGTTCGTGATAGAAGAATTGAGATGTTCTGATGTTACTTTTACATACTACCATTGATGTACCTAAACTTGTACTTGAATTGTGACATTACTTTCTTCCATGCATTCATTATATTCTTATCGCATCACCGTTCATACTCTTTTGTTTTCACTGAGTGTCATGCTCAAAGGTGCTCTAAATCACCTTTCAGGTAATGCTCGAGGTCGAGAGCGTGGTGTGGCAGGTGGTGCTCGTTGATAGCTCGAGATGCGGCTTTTGGATGACTTGAGACATGCGAGCCAGGGTTCGATTTGGGAATGTTCGTGGATAAATAAACCATTGTCTAGGGTTTTGTTTTGAAACTTATGTACTTATGTCTATTTTATTTTTAACCTTGAAAGTGGTGCACCCGTACTTTGTTTTACTCGAACTTGGATTTTTTTTCTGAACCGGCCGACGAGCCGTGGCTATTGTTATTAATATATAAACAGGTTGATGTATTCACTTTGGGTTTAAGAATTTACGTATACATCATGCCGAATTTTCAATGATTTATTAAGACTTGTGTTGTTTAAAGATTGAATTTTACGCTTCCGCTACGTGCTCGAGTCCTAGGCTTATTTAAATAAGTCGGGTCGTCACAACACAGGTGGAGGTGGTGGTGGTGTAACTACTATAGTCTGATCACTTCCTTGTACCGCAGTCGGTACTCTGCTCCTACCTCTCCTAGGTGCCACTGTCCTTGGAGGCATATTGAAATAACAATCAGAAAAGCCTCATGTGAGATACTAGGAAAGGAAAAGCAACACTACAAATAAACTTATCAAAAGAAAGCGTTCTAAGGATACCTGGCACCGTTGAACTTGAACGATGATTGGACAAGAACAAAATCAAAACATGAAAAGCATGCGACGCATGTGGTCTATAGAAACAAAGAGGCTCTGATACCAACTGTAACGACTGAATTCTGATAAATTCTTTAGTTTTAGAGTCATAGCGGAAGACTTGGTTTTTAAACAAAAAACCGGCATGAGTTCGTTTAAAATTCGGATTATCCAAAACCTGTTTACATTGGCCCAATTAGATAAAACAATTAAAATGGAATGTGTATTCCAGATTATGATTTAAACTACTAAGAGAGCTTTAAAACCATAAGACATTTACAATTTTAAACAAATGCTCTTCCGAGCTCAAAAACATAAAGTATAAAAGATGATAAAAAATTTACAAGCATTTCAAGAATGCTAAACAAAAATGAGTCTATGTTCCTGCCCATCCATCATCTCGACAAGTCATACGGCGCCACCTCCTCTACCACATCCCTTGAGACGAGATTTACGTGGAAAAAAATTATAAGTGTAGCAACGTTAGCATAAGAATGCTAGTGAGAGTAAAATGAAAACAAGTAATCCTATGAACAAAATTCCATACCAAAAATTATGTCTAAATGCCTAAATTGCTCTTTACTACCCATTCCACACTTCCAATTTCCACACAATCATACAATAGTAATATAACTTAATACAAATAGACTTTCAATCCCGTAAAGTAATGAAATAGGGACTTGAAGTAAAAGTAATAACTATTACTAAGTCTTTCTAAACAATTCTAATGTATATAAATAATTGTATCTCAAACTTTCTTTACTACAATAACAAGTTTCATCGTAACGTGTTACCGTATGGATCAACATCAACATACTACCACGTACGGTCTTACCATATCATAACATTAACATACTACCATGTCTGGTCTTACCATATCACAAGTCATCATAACATGTTACCGTATGAATCAACGTTAACATACTACCACGTACAGTCTTACCATATCATAAGTCATCGTAACGTGTTACCGTATGGATCAACATCAACATACAACCATGTACGGTCTTACCATATCACAAGTCATCGTAACGTGTTACTGTATGGATCAACATCAACATACTACCATGTACGGTCTTACCATATCAAGTTTCATCGTAACGTGTTACCGTATGGATCAACATCAACATACTACCATGTACAATCTTACCATATCACAAGTCATCAAGTTCCCTAGTAAGTTAGATAATTTAAATAAAAATTCTACTAAGCTACTAAAGAACATAATCCACTTCTGTAATGTCCCGTTACTTTTGAAGTGAATTTTTTTTTTTTTATTATTTATTTAATATGTTTTTATTTATTTCAATTAAAGTATTTAGTTTAATTTTAGTTTTAGTAATTTAGAAATTTAGTAGTTAATTTCACTCGAAACCCTTTTTAATCGTTTTATTAGCCTAAATTAGTTATGGTCGTATTAATAATTATTAACGGGTCAATTAATAAATATTAATCACCATTGGGCTAGTTTAAGAAATTCGGGTTTCGATTTATAAGTCAAAAGTTACTAAAAGGACGTCACCGTCATTTCTGATTTCTTAAAATATCAATTCACTATTCACTTCCATTCTTTAAATTGCCATTGACCCAAAGTTGACCAACATCTTCTCATTTTCTCTTCTCAAGGCCGAGGGTCTCATGGGGGTTTGAGGGGATTTTTGATTTTCATTCGTTTCTCGACGGATCAACTTGATTTCGGTTGCATCGGAAAGGCCTCGGTTCTAGGATTCTTTCCAACCTAGCAATCGTACTTTCCATCCGTGTTCTTAGGGCTTAAAGGTATGTTAAAGTTTCAAACCTAAGCTCCAAATAGTGTTTTAATGGAGTTTTCATTTTGATTCTTCGATTTCTTGCAAAGGAACTCGATGATTTTAATTACGGGAGTTGTTTTAGGTGTTTTTGGGATTTTACCCTAACCCTAAAACCCGAGTTTGAGCCAAAACCCGTTCCGTTTGAAATTACCATTTGTGGGTTGAATTTGGGTTATTTATTATTGAGTATTTGTATATTGTAATTAAATTCGGGAAATCTATTATTGTCCAAAAACCCAAATCATCGTTACCCATTGAAATCGGGATTTTCCAAACTACTTGAAATCACCCCAAAACACCTCTAAACTACCTAAAAGCCGGAAAATGAAACCCGAGACCCATTTTTATGAAGAGGGCCGAGAGCACCTTGAAGGGATTTTCAGGGTTTTTCATCGTTTTATGCTTTTAGATGTCGTTTGATATCATTGTTTGGTTTATTAATGATTGTTAGATATACTTTTAATTGTAGGTGTTTTGGATCGTTGATTGATCGCACTATCGGAGATTTGAAGCAAAACTAATTTGGCCAAGGTGAGAATAAATAGGATTTAAAGTAGCTTTAGAAACCGAATAAGTTGAACGGTTTGTAGAATCGGAAGTTAAGATTAAGGTTTAATCGAAAGGATTAAAGTAAGTGAGCTAACATGCTTAGGCTTGAGAGTTAGTTCTAGTTGAGTGAGAAAACTCATAGGTACTTCGAAGGAAACGAGTAACTTTTGGAAGTTCTAAGTTTAGACTTACTTCGGAGTTTCCTATGGTTTATCGAGAGTTGAAGGTTCCAAAAGTAATAAGGATTGTGAATAAGGAACTTCGTATGTTTAATAAACAATGGAGAAATGAATTGGAGACTTCTATGTTAAGTCAAACTCTCGCGTTATCAGAAAGCCGGTTGGCTTGAATTATTCTTTGATTTTTCAGAAACAAAAGAAGGGAGAATGTGAATCCTATGGGAACTTTATATTACCTTCATGCATAAATGGTGAATGCGGAACCTACGGGTGTCTTCGTTACCTTCATGCATATTATCGGTGAAATGGAAAGTGAAACAAAAGGTGAATGCGAAACCTACGGGTGTTTTCATTACCTTCATGCATAAAAGGTGAATGCGAAACCTACTGGTGTCTTCATTACCTTCATTCATATTATCGAAAGAAAAATAACAAAGTAAATTAAGATGTTATGCATATGTAAAGATTATTTACTCTTTTATACTTGTTTTAATGAGCTAATGAATGAGATTAGCATTATGTTATCGAACATAAGGGAAAGATAAATCTCATATATAGTATGAGATATCAAAAGGATAAACCAGGAAGAGAGTATGGATATGAAAACATTCTTCCAATTATTTGGGAGTTAGTTTCTCGAGTTCGGGAGTTTTGGTAAAGGTTATGTAAACTATTTATAGCCAGAGTTGCTATAAAGAAAAAAGATGAAACTTTATGAATGACATATATTTCTATGGAGAAAAGAAATGAATTATGATATAGTCGAGTGCTATAGGAAAGAGGAATGAAATGGAATGGTATAATGATAGAATACAAGGGTATATTGAACCTTGTATAATTATTAAGAGAACTAGATTCTCTTTTGGTTAGAAGATCCCGAATTGGAGATTAAGACTTGATGTAAACCTTATGGATAGTATAAAGTATTTTATGAGAATGAATTATAAATGTTTGGTGTGTTATGAAACACATCATCCTAAAGGCTCGGAAGATAGCTCCTCAATTATTTTGGAGAATTGGTAAGTAAAAATGAAATACTTGAAAAAAAACCTTTTGGTGGTTGAAAGGTAAGGGTATGTGAGTTTTATTTGGACACAAATCCGGATGCGGGTTTGGAGTCTAAGGTTACTTTTTATTTTGTTTATTCTCACTGGGCTTGCTTTTAGCTCATGATATTACAACCAATTTCAGGTAATGCTCGGGGTTCGTGGAAAGGGGAGCTGGTGCTGCATGATCGAGAGGATGATGGATCAGAGATAGACTAGGTGTTTATAAAAGTCCATGGACTTAGTCTGTGTATTTTGTATCTTTTGATTTGTACATTGTATATAGCTCTTAAGAGCTACACGTCTTACTTTTATGATTATTAGATCTTTTGAACTCCTGATTAGGAACTTGAAGTTCCTTGTGTTTTAAATTTCTGAATTTAAAATGTAAACAGGTTTTGGCTAGCCAAGTTTCAAACAAAACCACGCCGTTTTTTTTAAAAAATTATAAAGACTTCCGCTGTGTTTGATTTTAAAATGATTTAAAAGGAGTCGGGCCGTCACAACTTCGAATTACACGAGTTAACTCTCAAGTGCAACTTCCAAGCTACTTTGACTCCTAAGCCAATCACAATACCTTAAACTTCCACTTCCATCTAAACTCTCCAATTTCATCTTTCAAGACTTCCGAATATACTCAAACTTGGTTTTTCCACTCAAAGTCACTAAAACTCCAAAGTCACTCCACTCACTTCCGAGTCTAAAGTCACCAACCAAAGTATTAACTTCTAGAAATTAGTTTTTATCACTTAACCACGATTAACAATATTGTTATGAAACTTAATTCATAAAATTACTATCTTCCATTTTAAACTCACCTTAGATTTTGAAGTCAAGCTTCCAACGTTTCGAGGTCGAATCCACGCGAGCAATCACAATCCTACAAATAAATTACACCTAATAATCATTAATTAACCAAAACGCGAATAAATGACATCTAAACGCATAAAACAACGAAAAACCCAGAAGTAGGCCCTATGGAGCTCTCGGCCATACAAGGGAAAGAGGGGCTCGGGTTCAGTTTTCCAGATTTTATGCGTTTTAGAGGCGTTTCGGGTTATTTTCAAGTACTTTGGAGGTTCGTACTATTAATGGGTAATCGTAATTTAAGGTTTAGCACAATAATTGATTCCCGAAAAATTAAGTAAGATACAAAACAATAACAAACTAAACATCCTAACCATGACCAAGTGAGTGAAAAACAAACGGAACGGGTTTTCGACTCAAACTCGGTTTTAGGGTTAGGGAAAGTTTCTAAAATTGTCTAAAACCACTTCCTTGATTAAAATCTTCGAGTTTCTCAACAAGAAATCGATGATTTCTATCTTGGACTCCATTAAAACACTATTTGAAGCTAAATTTAGAAACTTTGTCATACCTTGACGCTTTTAGAAAACGGAGGACAACTCCGATTGATAGGTTAGAAATGATCCTTGGATTGGGGGCTTTTCAACGCAACTGAAATTACGAAGATCCACCGAGAATTGAAGAAAAACCAAGAGAGGATTTCCTTTAATAGAGGCTCTCGGCCATGATGATGAAGAAGAGAAGAATTGTTTGATTTTTGTTGACCTTTGACTTATTTAAAGAAGAATAGAGTGAATAGTTGTAAGATATTTTTTTTAAGAAATTGGAATATTACGAATACGTCCTTTTTAAATAATTTAACTTATAAAACGAAACCCGAAGATCTTAAACTATTCAAAAGGTGATTAATAATAATTAATTGGCCCGTTAATAATTATTAATACAACTGGAACAATGATAACTCGTAATTTATACGTGTTTATAAGTGGTTTTATCTCCAATATAATTAAAATATAATTGTTAATTGATTGAAATGTCTATAATTTTATTAATCGTTGAATTTCATGAACGTAGGCGAAAACGGCGCTCAATTCGGACTTATAACAAAGAAGTTATGCCCATTTTATTATTGAAAAAACCCACTGCCGCGGCGGTGGGATCCACGGTCGCAACTGAGACCAAAATCGAATTCCGGGCCAAAAACCCGAGGGTGGGTGGAAAGCCGTCGCTGCGGCGACGAGAAAATTAGAAAAAATATTGAAAATAGTCTGTGCTGACGTCATCAACATGAAGGAGTTAGTGCGCGCTGACGTCAGCGCGCACCTTTGTGCAGCAGCAGGAGAAGCGACGTTTCGCTCCTCCTTGAGCGACACGTCGCTCAATCAGGACCAAGGAAGCGATCCAGCGGCTTGCAGCTCGGCTCATCCTTCGGCTCGCAGCTTCCGTTCGGCTTCAGCCACAGAATTGAGGCGTTGGCGCTGGCTTGAACGGCTCAACGGCTCGGCTTACGCGGCTTGGAACATATTTGGAGCAGATTTCCTTTATATTTATCCGAATTTATCTTATTTTCTCCTATTTAAAGTCCCTCTTGTACCCTAATTCAAGATCCCTTCTTCCCCTATTTTTCTTAGGACTCTTAGATAGTTTTTTATATGTTTTCTAGCTAGTTTCTTTATTCCAGCTAGAGGATTATCGAGATTTGATTCATGATTTTGTGAGGTTTTGTTCTTCAATTTAATTCTTATTTTCTCTTTATTCATGATTTCTCTTTGCATATTTTATTGTTAGTTAATTCTTGTTCAAATTGGCCACTTGTTCATTGATTGACTTTCATATTGCTAGTTAGAATGATTGAATCCGTAATTGTTTAATTATTTCTAATACAAGTAGCATGTTAGCATAAATTGATTACTGACACTTTTTTATTTATGTTATGAGAATTTATGATCTAACTTAAATCAACCTGTCGTACTGTGTTTGTTAGTTAGAATTGGGTTCTTCTCTTCTTAATGCTGTTAATGGGTTAAATCTTATTATCGTATTCTAGGGTTATCCGTTAATAAGGGAAGTAGTCATTAGATCGTATCTTGGCTATCGAGAATTTAAGGAATAACACTTGTTGTTCCGGCAACTGCCAACTAATTTAGAGAAGAATTTAGGAATGCATGTTTAGTAATCGATGATCAAATGAATGAACCATAACCGAGATTAACCTTTAGTTGGAAGCTTTCTTATTGAATTTCTTATTCTTTTTAATTTTGTTTTCTTTTTCGTTTTATTTCCAAAACTCAAAACCCCCCTTTTTTTCGTTAACTTTAATTTAATTCCTTTTTCCCTGTGGAGATCGACCTTACTCACCACTACTACAAAAATTCTAAATCCCGAGAGTAAGTATTTATTTTTGGTGGTTTCGACACTCATCAAACTAATTTAAAGTAATAAAGGGATTAAAAAGGTTTTCGAACGAAATTAACTACTAAATTCTAAATTACTAAATTCAAACTAACCTTAAATACTTTAATTCTTTTGCAAAAAAAAAATACTTTAATTAAAAATAAAATAAATAAAAGTTACCTAAAAAGTAACGGGACGTTACACCTTCTATTGAAAAGTCAATGATTAGCCTACTCCTGTCGTTTAACCTTTTATAAAAGGTCTCTATCTGTAATCAACTTCGCATCCCATGCTAGGGTCAATGTCTCAATAATTCTTTCCTCCTTTCCCATGCTTCAGCTAAGTTTTCATTTCCCCTTTGAGTGAAAGTTTGAATGTCAATACGTATTTGTGAAGCCTTTCTTGGAGGACAATACTTTGTAAAAAATTTATCAGTTAAATTTTTCCAGCTTGTAGTTGAATCTGCATCCATAAAGGTGAGCCAATAACTTTCCCTTCCTCTAAAGAATAAGGAAATAGAGTAAACCTTAATGCTTCATTTGATACTTCTGATAGCTTGAATAAGTTACAAACTTGCAAATATAACTTGATGTGATTATGTGGATCCTCATTAGCTCCTCCATTGAATTGTCCTATAGATTGCAACATCAAAAACATGATCGGTTTGAATTCAAAATTATTTACTTGCATTATTGGGCAAGCAACTGTTGGCCCAACCCTTCTAAATTTGGATGTGCAAATTCTCTCATCACTCTATGTATGTCCTTTACAAATGGCATAACTTGCAATTGTACTTCAACAGCTACATTTGGATATGCCTTCCTCATTAGGCACACCTCCTTGAGCATTTTGCCTACCATTATTCTCCATAGTTTATGTAGTATTTCATGTTCATAATCTTCCTTTTTCTCAATATTCTCTCTATCTCAAGATCATATGGGTATAATTCTTTGTCGGTTTGATTTTCCCCTTCATAACTCATAAACTTTAAAATTTGAGTAAAAATATAATTCTAAGAAACAAATAGTATCAACGTACACTTATATCAACTAAACTAATTGTCCTATGTACAAATATCGAACACTTTAACATAAAATTTTTGAGTTTTAACAAAAACAAACTAATTAAAACTGTTCAACGTTAAATCTGTGCTAATCCTCGACAACAGTGTCAAAAACTTATTGTGAGAAATAATGTGCGGATGAGTGTGGGCTAAACTAAAAGATATGGTGTGCAAGTATACACGATCAACAACTACTATCTTGTTGTAAGCAAGAGTCGATCCCATCAGGAAGGTTAAGTTATATAAGTTGAGAAAGAGATAGTAAGTGTTAAGTATTCTAAATTCCAATCTAACCTAATTGAAACTTAGTAAAATGTGAGTGTTATGCTTAGAATGAATCAGGATATGATGGTAAAATTAGGAGGAAGATTTCAAAGTTTAGCTTGAACTAATGCCTTCTCCAAAATGGAATCTTCTTAATAAAACTCATTTTGTTCCAGCTTGTCAATGTTAGCTTTCTCGATGGTAGTATGCTTAGGCCTATGTTGGAGGACAAGAACTCAAAATCAAAAGCAGAAACAA
This sequence comes from Gynostemma pentaphyllum, assembly GCA_028015215.1. Classification (NCBI taxonomy): domain Eukaryota; kingdom Viridiplantae; phylum Streptophyta; class Magnoliopsida; order Cucurbitales; family Cucurbitaceae; genus Gynostemma; species Gynostemma pentaphyllum. The sequence goes on from CM051345.1 coordinate 16,490,346, forward strand.
GAGGAAGATAATCATAAAAGACAATCAATGTAAGAGAAATTGATAGTCAATACTACAAATGTATGCAAAAATAGAAGAAAACAAACACACAAGTAAATAATTAAGCTAGCCTAAACCTTTATACTCAGCTTGGAAAGAAGATCCCAATGACATTGAGAATAAAAAGTCACCGATCCTTTTAAAACTTATAAGATGACCTCCCTTCTTCACAAATGCCTGGCCAAAATGCAAGTAAAGATGAAATCGTAAGGCTTCAGGATCATTCTTTCAAATTGACCAAAAAGAAGAAACGATGCTCAAAGCAATGGGAAGTTTCAACTCAAAGGCTTTGACTAAAACTACATCAGAATCATTCAAGTATTTGTCATAACTTGACCAAGACCGAGCCCCAAGAGAGGAAGTCAAACAACATTCAAAAAGAATAAAGTTAAGATTAAGTCCATCCATCCTCGGGATGAATTCACAGATAGCAGAAAAATCAGCAACCACCATTAGAGATGGAAAGTAAGAGGGGTTAGGAGACTTGCTCGATGGTTTTTTTCTTTGCTGGTAGCCGAGAGGTTAATTTATCCTCCTTGCTTTATTAGAAACTGTACGTTGAGAACTCCTGCTTGAAGAGAAAGAGTTATAATCGAGATCCTACTTAGACGACTCTACGCCCGAAGAAGACTCGACTCTCCCAGAGCCAAATATGCCAAGCATATCATTTAGCTTAGAAAAATTAGAAGTAAAGCTACCTCGTTGATCATGAGGGAAGCAACATCGTGCCCCTACTAAGCAAAAATAATCTCCTCACCAACTTTGAGCCTATCAGGGAAAAAGTAAAAATCATCCTGTCGGCACTCACAGCCATGAAATATTCAAAAGGAACCACCCCTTGTAAGCCACATTTGTACGTTTTGATTGGTCTCAAAATAGAAACAAAAGTCCCGAGAATGAAATCTTGTCTTTCTTTCTAGAAAAATAAAAGAAAACGATGCAACGATAAAACCTACACAAAAATGAGAGGAAACATGAATTGGAGACAACATAAAGAAAAATGTCAAGAAAAAAGAGAAGGTTAAGGAAGACTTACTTGAATTGGAAGGACCGTCAAGAAAATTCTCCAAAGAAAAGCTTTGATAAGAGCAAATGAAAAGTTAGAATTTAGAAAAGGATAAAACACAAAAAAAGGAAAAAAGAGGTGTCTAAACAAAGAATTTATACCTAAAATATGCGGCCGAAATGAAACCATAGGTCAAACCACCTGTGACAACAACTGACGCAATTGTTAAGACATGAATTCCATGGAGCTAGAGAGGAAGAAAAACAACACAGTCGTTCACCAGTCATTCGATCCATATAAATGGAAATAGTAAATATGCATGTCGCCAACACATAACAAATAAAAAGATTTTTTTTAAAAATCTTGATGGAAGAAAGGGCCTAAACTCGAAAGAATTACTTTCTGTGCCCAACTACTTTTTACAAGGAAAGTAGGGAACTGACGGTAGAGGATAAAAATGATCTAAAATAAAAAGGGAACCCCTAAAGAAGAAGCTCAAAATGACGAGCCTAGGACTCCTCAAATCGCCACGAGGCCCAAAGGATCGAGTGATCAAAGTTTCGCTCACGGCTTAAAAGCTCCGAGCCGAGTCGAATTTAAGTCTCTCAGGATCCTCGCGGGGCCCATTTGGTAAAGTGGTCAAGCAACCCTCACAGGTAAGAAGCTCCAAGGGGGTTTAAGTTCAAGTCTCGTCGAATATTTATTAGACCTACCGGGTTCAATGATCTAGCTCCCCTCACGGGTTGAAAGCTCTAAGACGAGTTGATTCCAAGTCTTTCTAAATCTCCACAAAGCCCATGGGGGTCGAGCAATCAAGCTCGAGTCCAATCCCACCTTAAGACAATGTAATCACTTGACCTAAAAATAAGGCTAGGTCGCGAGTACTCTAAGAAGAAGCGTAGAAAATATGAATTTCAAATAAAATAATTAAAATTTTATAAAATTCTTCACCTGATGAATAGTTATGACCGAAGTCATATGTACGTAGTAAGGGTATGTATCCCGTTTTTCGGAAATAAAGTGCATGCGATCATTGGGTACATCACCCCGGTTTTAAAAAATGAAAACACTTAAAATGTCTAGCGCGTGGTATATAAAAGACTAAGACAATCAAATCAACTTTCATGAAAGAATGTACCGAACTTCACTAACATCTTTAATAACAAAATACACATAACACTTAGTTTACACAAAGTCTCTCTTATGTAAACCATTACAAATTCGAGCTTGAAGAACAACGACACACTAGTGCATTCCCAAGTCTAGCTTCCAAGCTTTGTCGTCACAACCTCGACCGTATCAAAAACCTGAAAGGTGATATGTAGCACCTTGAGTATAAAAATTCAATGGAAATACAAATAAAGGAAAGTAATTTTACATATGAATTCTATCGTCAGAAATGAGTCAATGCACTCGGGTTCTAGTCCGTCTATCGAGGGGGATACATAGATAAAGACCTCAAAAATGCCAACTTGTTACTTGAGAAGATTGGTCTAAACTACACTATCTGGAATAAATAGAGGGAAATAGGAGGACATAGAGGCAAAACATTTTCTCTTACTTTGATACACACTTACTCTCTCTCTCTCTCTAAGACACCCTTCTGACTTGACCATCGGGGTTCTTGTGGTCGGCACTACAGTGGTGACCTATCTCATACATTCTTTATTTTTAATCCATTCTAGAACCTTGCAAACATCACCTAATTCAAGAGGAGGATTCGAGAAAGGACACTTTTTACCATATAGTGAGAATCCTTCTTTTGAAAGCACGGTAAAATTTCATCTACAACCTCGACTCATGACCAGAACCAAATATTTGCAAGCCCCCTTAGTTATATCTCACATTGAAAGTTTGGCCTCATTACAAGATCGCTCCCTTAAACGGTCCTTTTGTTTCACACCCAATAAATACAATACGAATCAATCATACATGATATGAATCATCCCACAGCCTCAAATGTCAACGAATTGACGATATTGAAGTCCAAGGTTTCAATGAAGAAAATATCAAGAATCCGAAGACTAAACGAGTGAAGATTGACTTTCTTGGGCATTTGCAAGGATATTGGGTTACATACTTGACTAATGAAGAAAATGAGTTTAAAACACTATGAAACTCATGGGATATTTGTTTCAAGGAGCTCCAACGAAAATCGCGCATGAAAACATTCAAACGAGTGAAAATGACATCAAAAACGAAGACTGACACTTGTAGTTTTGTCTATTTTCATTCAATTTCGAATTTTAGTATTTTATTTGAGTTTTATTACTTTAGTTTTATTTATTATTATTATTGATGTAATAGGGAAGATTTGACTTTGTTTCCTTAGTTTTGCAAACTTGGAGACCAAGTTTAGAAGATTAGGAAAATTTTCCTAATTTGAATTAGGAAAGTCTAGTTTTTACCTTTTTATTATTAGGTCTTTATTTCCCTTCATATTTTCGGCCAAGCTAGAGTTTATTAGGCTATTTAAAGCCTCTTTTGTAAGCTTTACAACTAGAATATCAATTAATGAAAATCCCTTTGTTTTGGTTTAAGCCTTTGCTTTGAAAAACCTCTTTGTAATTCATGTTCTTGAATTGCATGTTTAGAGTCATTCAAGTCCAATTGATCATTTGTTCTTGTGGAGTGCTTGATTAAAGAAACCTATTCTTGAATTAGGGGATTGATTGATTAGGTCATCATCTTCCCAACCTTGCCAAAATGTTGATTCAAATCGTTAAGGGTTTTCAAGCTTTTCAGTTCAAGGGTCCATCATCTGGTTCTTGAATCTGTCAACGTTTGAGCATTCATATCATTTGGTATCAGAGCTTAGGCTCAAGGGAAGATTTCTATCTTACTTGCTTTCTTGTTATTTCAATTTTTCTTAGTTATTGTTCTTCGTTCATCAAAAATCCCAAAAACACAAAAAAAAATGTTTTCAGGAACTAAAGACCAAGTTTCATTTCTCATCGATGCTTCAGACATTGCCTTTTTCCAGTAGATCTATCTTTAAAAGTAAGATCAACTAGCAAAACTTTTGGTTTTTTTCTGGTGTATTCTTTATTTTAAGAAGTGCTAATTTGTAAATGAGGATTGGTTTGAATGTCAGGTAATGAGGCTGTAGGATTAGGTGTTGTTAGATTGAATGACTATATCAGATAATGAGGCTGTAGGATTAGGTGTTTTTAGATTGAATGACTATATCAGATAATGAGTCTATAGGATTAGATGTTGATGAATGAAGTCCGTTTATTAATAGATGGAAGACAATTTGAAGATTTGAGAATAGGGAAAATGTGATTCATTAAAAATCACATGTCGTGATATAAAAAGTGTACCGGTTGATGATAAACATTTATATCCAAGGAAAAGACATTGAGTGGATCCATTTTATGCTTATTATAAGGTCTTAAAAATAGAAATGGGATGTCTATGTCATGTATCTAACAAAGTACACTCATCAATGTAAGGTTTGCGTAATTCGATGTACTTAACAAATAGTAGAAGTAGATGCTAAATAATTTTATTGTCAATGAGAGGAAGGGACATAAATCATAAATATATTGCTATTTTTCGTCATTGCTAATTGTGTAAAGGAATCAAAGGATTCAACATAAGAGCTAAAGCTTTTGTAGATTTCACGTTATAACTACCAAATTGATTCTGTAAATAGCGAAAGCATGGTCTTTCATTGAATATAGATTTCAAACTAACAAATAATAGAAGAGCACCACTGTGTTTTCTTTAATAACTATTAAAAAAAATTATCTTAGATCTTATCTTTCTCATTAGGACAGAAAGAGTACAAATATAACATTCATAATTGAGAAAATTACAAACAAAGAGTAGGTCAATAGCCCATGGAAACAGAAATGAGAAGTTAAGAGTAAAAAGTAAAACAAACAACAACTCAAATTCATAATATTGGATTGAATACCACTCAGATTATACTCTATTAAAAAGAAAAGAACAGAGCTAGAGAAGAATAAACAATGAAACACCACTACTCTGGCTATATGGGTGATTATGCAAATAAAAAGCAAACAAAAACGACAGCAGCAATCATAACAGGGGAAATTGAATATCCATTAGTGTAACGTCCCGTTACTTTTGGAGGTAATTTTTTTTTACTTTAAATAAAGTATTTAAGTTCAGTTTAAAATTAGTAATTTCGATTTTAGTAGTTATTTTAATTCGAAGGTCTTTTTAATCTTTTTATTACTTTAAATTAGTTTCGGTGACATTAATAATTATTAACGGGCCAATTAATAATTATTAATCACTTTTAGATTATTTTAAGATCATCAGGTTCCGTATTTTTAATCGAATCATTTAAAAGGGACGTATACGTCATTTTCCAATTTCTTAAAAAATCACTATTCACCTCCACCTTCATAAAATAGTCAACCCTTGGTCAAATTCTTCATTTTTTCCTTTTCTCTTCTCCCTCCTTTGGGCCATAGCCCTCATTCTCTCTTCCCCTCTCTTTGGCTTTTCTCCGTTACTCGGTGGATCGCCTTAATGTTATGTCCGTTGAAAAGCTCTCGGTCCAAGGATCATTTCTAACCTAGCCATCGAGGTTTTCGTCCGTTTTCTAAAGGCCTCAAGGTATGACAAAGTTTCTAAATTCAAGCTTTGAATAGTGTTTTAATGGGGGTTGAGATTGAAATCTTCAAATTCATACACCAAAGCTTGAAGATTTCAATCGAGGAAGTCGTTTTATGCAATTTTAGAAACTTCCCTAAACCCTAAAATCAAGTTTGAGTTGAAACCCGTCCTGTGTTAATTTCTCTAACTAAACCATGATTAGGGTGTTTAGTTAACTATGGTTTTATGTTTTACATGATTTTTCGGAAATCGATTATTATGTAAAACCCTAAAATATGGTGACCCATTGATATCTCGACTTTCAAAGTGTCCTAAATCAACCCAAATCATCTCTAAAAGTGCCTAAAAGACGGAAAACCGAACCTGAACCCTCTCTTGCTTGTTGGGCCGTGGGTCCCTTAGGGTTTTAATCCCGAGTTTTCGTCGTTTTATGTGTTTACTTGCCGTTTGATCGGTTTTCGATTGTTTATTGATGGTTAGGTGTAATTGATATGTAGGTTTGTGATCGATTGCGTGACTTTGGCTCTGGCACTTTGGAAGCTTGGATTACACAATCTAAGGTGAGTTTAAAATGGAAGTTAGTAATTTTATGAATTATGTTTCATTACGTTATTGTTTATCGAGGTTAAGAGGGGAACTAACTTCTGGAAGTTATACTTGGTTGGAGACTTTAAACTCGGATGTGAGTGGAGTGCTTTTGGTGTACTTATGGTTTTGGAAGTAAAAGTGGAAACATGAGTGGTTTGGAAGTCTTGTAAGATGATTTGGAGACTTTAGATGAAAGTGTTTGAATAAGGAACTTTATGTGATTTGGGAGTCAAAGTGGCTTAGAAATACACTTGAGTGTTGACTCGTGTAATTCAAGTGATTTATGTTCTTTAGTAGTTTAGAGGAACTTTATCCAACTTACTAGGGAGCTTGATGGATTCTATATGGTACTTGTGATACGGCACATGATAGTATGTTGATACGCTCCATACGGTATCATGGTGCGATGATATGTGATACGCTCCATACAGTATCATGGTGCGATGATATGTGATACGGCACATGATAGTATGTGATACGCTCCATACGGTATCATGGTGCGATGATATGTGATACGGCACATGATAGTATGTGATACGCTCCATACGGTATCATCGTGCGATGATATGTGATACGGCACATGATAGTATGTTGATACGCTCCATACGGTATCATGGTATGAGGATATGTGATACGACACGTGATAGTATGTGATACGCTCCATACGGTATCATGGTGCGATGATATGTGATACGGCACATGATAGTATGTTGATACGTTCCATACGGTATCATGGTGCGAGGATATGTGTTACGGCACATGATAGTATGTGATACGCTCTATATGGTATCATGGTGCGATGATATGTGATACGGCACATGATAGTATATTGATACGCTCCATACAGTATCATGGTGCGAGGATATGTGTTACGGCACATGATAGTATGTGATACGCTCCATACGGTATCATGGTGCGATGATATGTGATACGGCACATGATAGTATGTGATACGCTCCATACGGTATCATGGTGCGATGATTTATGACATGGCACGTGGTATGTCGACTTCGGTCCATACGGTATTATGGCACAATGGAACTTGTTTAGTAACAAAGATAGTTAGTATTACAATTATATATTCTCTAGAATTGTATAGTAAGACTTAGTAATAACCGATACTTTTACTTTAAGTCTTTATATCGTTACTTTACAATAAGCATACTATGTATGTCGATTATATGTGGAATGGGTAGTAAAAATGAAATCTAGGCCTTTGGACACAATTTCTGACATGAAATGTGGTTCATAGGATAATTTGCTTTCATTTTACTCTCACTAGCATTTTTATGCTAATGTTGCTACAATTACAATTTTTCAGGTAAGACACGTGGTAGAGGACGAGGTAGAGAAGGTGGCACCGCGTGACTACTCAAGACAATGAACGGACAAGAACATATGTGGTTTGGGGTGAAGCATTCTTGAATGCTCATGACATTTCACTACTTTTATTTTGTTTCATTTTGAGCTCGGTGGAGCAATTATATAATTTGTGTATATATTTTTGACTTTAAAACTTACTTTAGAAGTTTCATGATAGTATGGAATGCGCATTCCAGGTTTACTGCTTTTTCTAATTTGAGCCAATGTAAAACAGGTTTTTGGTTTATCCGAATTTTAAACGAACCCATGCCGTTTTTCAGTAAAATCAAGTTTTCCGCTGCGCATTTGTTTTAAAGGATTTTACGAAAAATCGGGTCGTTACAATTAGAAGATACAGATAGACTGTCGTTTGAATCAGATTCACCCGTTCTTCCTTTAGGGCTCAACAAAGGATTACCTTTTGTGTTTAACTCAATTGAAACACCAAATTTCGGTATCACCCCACTAAGATCGTTATTAGAAACATCAAGATTTTAAAGTTGAGGCAAGGATGTCAAGCTCTAAGGTATTTCCCTGGTCAAATTGTTATCATTCAAATACAAATTTTTCAAATTTGTAAAATTAGCAAATACATGAGAGATAGTCCCGCCCAAATGTTGCATTGCTAAATTTTTAGTAGTGATTTTTCCCTCCGTGAAAACTGAAGGGATGATTTACTAAAATAGCGGAATTTTATTTAGTAAACTAATTAACATTTAATTACGGATCTATTAATATCATGCAATTTGTGAAAAACATGTAGATTCATGCTTATATTTTTGAAAATTAAAATCAAACCGGAACTTACATTGAGTAGTTAATGGAGAATCGGTTGGAGGTTTCTTTACAGCATCAATCCTCAGCAACACCGGATCTTCTATGCTATATCCCGAACGATCAAACGAAACCCGATTGTGGGATCGAACTTAAGAAGAAATTGGGAAGAAGAAAAAAATATTTTCTTCCCAATCACTAAAGGAAATTCGGCCAAGGGGGGAGGGAGAAGGAAGAGGGAATTCCGAATTTCTAAGGAATTTAATTGTGTGATTTATGAATGACCCAAGCCTCCTATTTATAGGAAAATAGGAATCCTAATCACATTAGGATTAATCCATGGAGATAAATACAAAAAGAAAAAAGAATTATCTCTTTCCTTTATCTTGGTATTTCTAAAATGTCATAGATAAATAAGAGAATATTTTCTTTTCTTTATTTTATTTATCTTGGGTAAATAAATCTATATAATTATTACAGGATATAATTCAAATAATTATCTCCTACAAATTATCTATGATGGCCAAAATTAATAATAAATAATTAATGAATCAAATTTATTTAATTAATTATTTTGGGTCAGTTTCAATTGGGTTCATTAATCAAATTGGGCTTGAAACTCTCTCTTAATTAATTAATAAGTCCAACTTAATTAATTTATTTATTAATTACCATTTAACTAAAATATTTTATTTAAACAATTAATAATATTAATATTTTCTCCCGACTAAATATTATCAAATTATATTTAATTATTAATTTCCATTTAAATAATTTTCATTATTTAAATAATTAATAATAAATATTTTAATTATTAATTTCCATTAAATAAACTCATTATTTAATTAATAACTTTATTGATAATATTTTATTATTAATTAATTAATTTTAATTATTAATTTCCGTTCAAATAAATTTAATTATTTAAACAATTAATAATTGTCAATTAATTTCAAATTATTAATTACCATTTAAATATACTTAATATTTAAATAATTAATAATGTCTAACTAATAATATTTCATTATTAATTTTCTTTTTAAATAAACTCATTATTTGAACAATTAATATTTCCTATTTAAGTAATTCACTTTACTTACACTTTCCATCTCTTCTACTTGATTTCGCGACTACGATATTTGGGCTAGCATAGGGACCCGATGGACCTATAGATCATGGGCTTAATAATTAGTCAATTAAGTGATTAACTCATAATCAGTTAATTACTTATTATCTAACTATGAATAATTCCACTATAGATTCATAGCTGAACTCCCCCTCACTATAGATGAGTTATGTCCATTTAGTTTATCTTTATTTATATCTATGATATATCCTTCATGTGGAACCCTCATAATTACAGGCAGATAAATTTACCGTTTTGCCCCTGTAATTACTGCTTTATCCTTGTGTTCCCGCTTATTCTCCAATGAACATTATCTTTAGTCGAGCTAGAGATAATATACTTCTGTGATCAATAGAAGTCGTGGCGCCACTTGTTCATTTCTCGAATCAGTACATCAAGGGAGTTTCCTAAAGTTCCTAAAATGTTTAGGTATTTCACTGATACCATTAATTTATAGGAAAATTATGAATTCCATTTCGTGAAGATGCGTTCCCAGCTACTTATCTAGCTATGTTCCCAAAACAGGAGTGTATTGAGCGTTCTTACAGATCGCTCTCAACCATGTGAATCAAAGAACATAACTCCATAAATAGGAGTCCACATTTCACTCAGGATTGAGATCTATCACGGTTGATAAACTTAGTTTGATATTCGATCATTTCTCGTAAACGGTATTAATGAGAAATTTGATCGAACATCGTGGTCCTGTCTTATACAATCAATATTGCATATGATACTTCCATTTCATGTCTCCCACATGAATGATCAGGATTAGATCATTTGTCTATAAGTAAAATGCGAAGCTATCAACAGTGTTACCAGGATAAGGTTCCCAAACGTTATCCATTTACTGTAGACACTTTTAAGTTACTCATCTCAACTTTAATCCTCTCGCGTATGACTCACATACTAAGTCGTGATTTCATAAGAGTAACTTAGGGTTTATTATTTGAATGTTTGATATTAATATATTTCCATATGTTCCTAATATCGTCAATTGAACCAATCTAGATATTATAAAGAACTTATGTTTATTTATTTAATTTATTCGAAATAAATTATTATAATTAAATAATTACAAGTTCTAGGACACCATTCCTAACACAAACAATGAAAGTCCAATCTCGACAAACATCGTTACCCTCCCAAGTATCAGTGGGAATCTAAAAACGAAAAGCCTCAACGATCGTAAAAAGCGTCGTGACTTGAGTATCACATGGCCCTGGATTACAGTCACTTAGGGTCGGGTTAACGGCACCTAAAACAGAAATGGAAAAGAAAACCGAGAGAAAATAAAATGATTTGATCAAAGCTATATATGTGTTGATTTAGAAAGAATGAGGTTGGAGAGTCGGTCCTATCAAAATAGAGTTGTAAAGCTATGAGAAAGCAACTATTGGAACCGGAACTTAAATAACAACAATTGATTAAGCATCAGTAATGTATATCGATATCGGCGCTGTTTACATAATCAAAATAGATTAGTAATAACAAGAATTTAATTAATACAAAATACTGAATGACAACTTTACAAAGTGTAAATCTTCAAAACACGGTCAAGCCATTGTCCTGAAGTCGATATTGCCCCGCTCAGATTGTTTGCAGTTTGATGGCAACTCGGCTCGGCAGGATTCGATGAAGCATTTCATGAGAACAACAATCATATACTCATGAATCTGGCAGAACACCTCTAGAATAGCTCTCCAAAGCTTTATACAGATAAAACGGAAATACATGAAGAACACGAAGAATGAAATAAACAAATCAGATATAAGAATCAAATTTCTCACATAAACTATACAAAAGAAGTTCCTATTTATAGGAAACTTAATTTGTAACCCACGAAAAAACTGAATAAATTCAGTCATTAAACTCAAAATTAATTCAAAAGTAAATGTTGAAAACGAATTTTAACAGCTCTTCCGTTTCAAATGAATGCGTAAAAGAAGCTACCAAAATTCTAATAAGAATTGAAAGCTCCAGCTTTTCTTATTGGCCTCGGTTTGAGTGACAACTTTGGGTTTAGTTGTATATCCCTAAACAATGAATTCCACAAGAATTGTTAGAACATATTTCTAAGTTTAGTTTTGATTAATTTTATTTGAGGATGCAAATGAATAAGATTATGTAAAAATCATTTCTATCTTCGGTTTAGCCATGGATTCAATGTTATGACAGTGTGGGCTCGATGTAAATGGCAGTAACAGAATTATAAAAGAAAACAGTGAGTAAGAGGAAGAGATCGACACGATGATATGATTAACGTGAGAAACCTCCAACTAGTAAAAACTCACGGGGCCTCGCCCAGAAAAAGTTCACTAGAATCGTTAGTCATTCAATACAAATATAAATCAAAAGCACAAATAAAAAGAACTCCCTTCTTTGTTTTTGTCTTTGATTTCTCCTTGCAACGACGACGTCTACAATGGATTCAATCACAAGCTCCCCTTGTGACGATTTGATTCAAGAACCTTCCGTTCTTGTTTTGATCATACCGCAAGCTCCCCTTATAGATTTGGATCAATGAACTCCCTTCCTTGATGTATGAGCAAGATGACTTCTTCCTCCCGAAGAATCAAAGAGCTCTCCAAGCAATTACAATATAGAATTTTTTGAAATACAATTCTCACACAATAATTTCTCACAATAATAATCAAATGAGCACAATGAATGAATTAAACGTGAGAGAAAATATAAAAAGCTTGGGTGAGAAACAAGCTAATGGAACCGCCATTAATTTATAATCAAATAATTGAAACCCTAACAAAAACATAAAACTGTCAAAATCCAATTTGTCAGGTCAAGGATGGAAGTTACCGTTGAACAGCTAAGGATAGCCAAGGCAAGAAATCATTCCATACGTGAGAAAACAAGATCATAGAAATCTTTGGAAATAAAAGATCAAATTGATTCTGCCTTAAAAAAATATCCAGCTATATTTCATTCAACTCAAATCTGAGTGATGTAAGAGAATCAATTTTGCAAACTAATCAAGGCAATTTGACAATTTAAATTATTCCAAATGAAAAGACATTAATCAAAGAAGATTTATATTAATTATTAAAAAACAATTTCTCCAAAATAACAATTATTAAATTTCGAAACTTCTTAAAATAAAACTAATTTTGAATTTCAAAATCATTTTAAAAATAAAATAGGTTTTTATCAAATTAAATGCCAAAAAATAAAACTATGAAAATTGTTCATCAAGTTTTCCAACAAGAATAATTTGACTTTTAGTCAAATTCAATTTAAAAGTACATACTATATACTTCCAATTCACATTATAATATATATAATTCTAAACAAAACTAAATTTTAATTTAGTTTTTAATCACATTACTTTCAAACAATATTTTATATATATTATATTATATATAAAATTCCAACAGCAACAACCGTTGGTTTCTCACTATATATATTATTAAATAATGGAATAATATAATAAATATTATTCTAGGATATGGGAGAATTCCTTTCCTTTGGCAATGGAAGATCTTTCTTTTTTTTTTCTTGCTTTTTGCCTTGTTGTCTGCTGTCTGTTTCTTATATTAAGACAAAAAAAAATTAGGGAAATTTCATTGGGTAGCAGAATTTTTAGCAATATTTATAAATATAGCAATTTTAAAAAGTATTTGCAAATATAGCAGATTTTTTAAAACCCTCATTCATGTGATCAGAGATATCAGTGATAACTTATAAAATAATCAGTGATTACTATCAGCTAATAACTGATTCCTGCACAAAAATCAGGATATCAGTAAATCAGTGATTACTTGGGAAGATATCACTGATTACTAGTGGCAATTTTGTAATATTTTATGTGTGAATTTAATTTTTCTGCTATTTTTGCAAATATGTTTTTTTACTGCTATTTTTACAAATATTGGACCTATTTTTGCTATTTTCGCAAGAGCCCCAAAAAATTATCTGCTAAGCACTAATGACGAAATCCCAAATTTAATTAAAGCATAATAATCAAACCATTACCATATTGGTAATTATTCAAATTAAGCATTAATGACGAAATCCCAAATTTAATTAAGCCCCGTTTGGTTCGCTGTAATCTAAGATTCCCTTATAAAGGGCATCTAATTACTTTGTTTGTTTGGGGGTTATTTAAAAGTATATGGGAAATCTGAAATTCCTGGAATCTATATTTTCCCAGATATGGGGTTATTTGATTACGTTTGAAATCGGGTACTTTCTATGATTCCCACGAGGGGGTAATCTTCCATTTTACCATTTTAACCCTATTTAATTAGGAAAAGTTAAAAAAAGGAAAAGACTTAAATTATATTTTAATCAATATATTTTCAAAATATTTTTATAATTCTTAGATTATCATCATGAAAATGAGTATTTGACAGGTTGGAAATATATGGAATTTAATATGAATATATTTTAATTATTATGAAAAATAATATATAAATTATAAATAAGGGTATTTTGGAGAAAAACATAAATATATCATGTTTCCTTATACAAATTCCCATCAAACAAACACAGTAATCTAAAATCACCAGGAATTCTCATAAATTAAACAAACATTGTAATCTAAGATTACCAATAATCAAATACCCTGACATCAGATTTCCAGGTATTTGATTACTGGAGCTATCTTAGATTATAGCGAACCAAACGGGGGCTAAAGGATAATAACCAAACCATATTGGTAATTATTCAAATTAAGAATAAAATCGAAAAAATTCATAACAATAGGGATAATTGTTTAAGCTAAAACTCTAATTTTTTTATAGGGTAAAATACAAATAAGACCCCTGTGGTCTTTTCAAAATGCTTGAACACCCCCTGTACTTTGAAAATGGCAAATCGTACCCCTGTGGTTCCAATTTTTTTCAATCAGACCCCTCCCCTTCAATGTCAATAATTTTATTTTAGCCACAACTTTTTCGTTTGAACTCCGATTTGGACGATTCAAGATGTTTTGGAATCCTCATTTTAGGCTCTACATAATCATCACTTCGAAACTTTGAAATCATTAATAAATAAAAGATTTTATTAACATCGAAACACTAAGTATGATTGACATCATTAACTCTTTTGGTTATTGATGATTTCAAAGTTTCGAAGTGACGATTATGTAAAGCCGGAAATGAAGATTCCAAAACATCTTGAATCATCAAAATCGGAGTTCAAACGAAGAAGTTATGGCTAAAATAAAATTATTGACATTGAAGGGGAGGGGTCTAATTGAAAAAAATTGGAACCACAGGGGTGCGATTTGCCATTTTCAAAGTATAGGGGGTGCTCATGGATTTTGAAAAGACCACAGGGGTCTTATTTGCATTTTACCCTTTTTTATATGGTTAGGACTAGTGTACGGGTAGTTCTCTCCTTGTAAAAATTAAACTAAAGGCTCCATACCTCTATGGATGAGTTAATTAGGCTTGAAGTATATGAGATGGGAAATAGAAAATCTCCATACTTCTAATGTGATTTTGATTATACCTTTTAAATAAATCTTATTTTTAACCATGTTATTTTCAAATTAGTATGTTTTAATTTGATTTTACTCGTTTATACCCGATTACCATTTTTATGTAATTTTGTTATTACCATTTAAAAAATCATATTTCATTAAAAAACAGTTTTATTATTTATAAATGTTAAATGAATATTTTAAAAATATATCTTAGAAAAACATTTTAAATATTTGTTAAAAAAACAGTTTAAAAATGATAAAAAAAAATATTTTAAAGAATCGGTTAAAAAAAATCTAAAATAGAGTTATTACTCTATTGAATTGAAGTAAAGAAAGGGAACTCCTCCTAGGGGAGTGAGCGGTCTTCGAATAATTTTTCATTCTTCAAGAGTTTGCCAACCAAAAAAATTAAAAACGTGAAAGATTGACATTTTTGCTTATGAGATTTGACGTTATCACACTACAAAAAAATTGTCTAATTGCGACCACCAATTTGCGACCACCAATTTGCGACCAGAGGTTTGAGGAAGCTGTTTTGCGATGCCACAAGTCGTAATATTAAGCGGTGACCGTGCGCTACGGGGGGGTCACATTTTTACGACTATGTTGCGACTTAAACTAACAAAGCGTCATAAAAAAGGGGCAAACTGATGGCGCAAAGTGTGTGACGTTAAAGTCGCAAATTATTTGTGACCCCACCATCTGTTTGAAGGATTTTAAATCTGGAATTGAGTTGATTTTCAAGATAACTCCAAATATCCTTTGATGTTTTGCAGGTGGTAATTTCAGAATTGACCACAAAAGGAGAGATTTTTCATACTTTTTATTAATGATCAAAGTTCAACTCTTTATATAAAAGCTGAGCAAAGAAAAGTGACAGATTGCAATTCTCAACTGATTATTAGTAACTATAATAAGTTGAATGAATGTTAACATAACATAATTCATAGCTTAACATATTGATTTTAATCTGCTGTCTTGACTGTACAAGACTAAATCCTTTATTCAAGTCAAGATTTACCGTGTATAAGGTAAGGAAGCCCCGACACTACATTTTTAAAGATTAAAATCTACCATAATCATAAACATATCAAAACAATACTTTTTTCCAAAAAATAAAAACTAAAACGAGGTGAATAAGTCCTCATCACTAATGCAGTGATATAGATAAGAGCAACAAATCCAAATACTCATCACCACTAAATAGTATAAGTACATTCTAAATAATTTTAAGTTCAAGTTGCAAGGTTGAGTCTGTATCTGGTAAATCAATGTAAGGTTTGCGTAATTCGATGTACTAAACAAATAGTAGAAGTAGATGATAAATAATTTTATTGTCAATGAGGGGAAGGGACAGAAATCATAAATATATTGCTATTTTTCCTCATTGTTAATTGTGTAAAGGAATCAAAGGATTCAACATAAGTGCTAAAGATTTTGTAGATTTCAAGTTATAACTACCAAATTGATTCTGTAAATAGCGAAAGCAACGGTCGCTCTACCCTTCCATTGAATGTAGACATGATTAGAGATTTCAAACTAACAAATAATAGTAGATCACCACTGTGTTTTCTTCGATAACTATTAAAAAAAATATTTGAGATCTTATCTTTTTCACCACGACACTACAACATAACATTCATAATTGAGAAAATTACATACCAGCACTGAGTCAATAGCCCATGGAAACAGAAATGAGAAGTTAAGAGTAAAAAATAAAACAAAGAATAATTCAAATTCATAACATGGGATCTAATACCACTTGGATTATACCCTATTAAAAAGAAAAGAACACGGCTAGAGAAGAATAAATTATAAAACACCCTATGTCCATGATTGACATAACATTTGAGTAGTGCAACGAACAAGAGCTACAGACATAACATTCATAAATGAGAAAATTACAAACCAGCACTGGTTCAATAGCTCATGGAAACATAAATGAGAAGTTAAGAGTAAAAAGTAAAACAAAGAATAATACAAATTCATAACATGGGATCTAATACCACTTGGATTATACCCCTATTAAAAAGAAAAAACACAGCTAGAGAAGAATAAACAATAAAACACTCTATGTCAATGATTGACATAACCTTAGAGTAGTGCAAATAACAAAAGCTACAGATACTACAGACATAACATTCATAATTGAGAAAATTACAAACCAGCTCTGGGTCAATAGCCCATGGAAACAAAAATGAGAAGTTAAGAGTAAAAAGTAAAACAAACAATAATTCAAATTCATAACATGGGATCTAATACCACTTGGATTATACCCTATTAAAAAGAAAAGAACACGGCAAGAGAATAATAAACTATAAAACACTCTATGTCGATGATTGACATAACATTTGAGTAGTGCAAATAACAAGAGCTACAGACACTACAGATATAACATTCATAATTGAGAAAATTACAAACCAGCACTGGGTCAATAGCCCATGGAAACAGAAATGAGAAGTTAAGAGTAAAAAGTAAAACAAACAATAATTCAAATCCATAACATGGGATCTAATACCACTTGGATTATACCCTATTAAAAAGAAAAGAATACAGCTAGAGAAGAATATACTATAAAACACCCTATGTCGGTGATTGACATAACATTTGAGTAGTGCAAATAACAAGAGCTACAGACACTATAGACATAACATTAATAATTGAGAAAATTACAAACCAGCACTGGGTCAATAGCCCATAGAAACAGAAATGAGAAGTCAAGAGTAAAAAGTAAAACAAAGAATAATTCAAATTCATAACATGGGATCTAATACCACTTGGATTATACCCTATTAAAAACAAAAGAACACAGCTAGAGAAGAATAAACTATGAAACACCCTATGTCGATGATTGACATAACATTCACTACAAGAAAATAGGGTATTGCCGGTGAAATTTTTCGCCGGCAATACCCAAATTTTCGCCGAAAAAAGCTTTGCCGGAAAAAATATTTCGCTGGGGCTTTTCGCTGTAAAAGCCCCGTCGAATTAGCCTTAGCCTGCGAAATTTCTAATTTCGTCGGTGTTGCAATAATGGGGCTGCCCCATTATTGTGGAAAAGCCGGTGAAATTCGTTTCGCCGGCATAGCTTTTGCCTGCGAAATTCGCCTGCAAAACTATTAAAAAAAATTAAAAAACTATGCCGGTGAAATTCGCCGGCATAGCCACTGTTTTTTTTTTTTATTTTCTTCCCAAAAAGTTTACATTTCTAATTTAGAACCTGTTTTCCTGTTCAATGTACTACTAATCAATATGAAATATTTATAAAAAAAAGTTCAAAACATCCAAATAACATAATCAAATAGTTAATACACAAGTACTTTTCATCATCTAAAAATAATAAACATAGAATACTAGTTTTAGTACAATCATCTAACTAGGCGGAGGAGTCTGCATGAAGGTAGAAAATTGGTTCCTCATCTCACAGAACTCACGTCTAAACTCATCTAAAGTATTTGAAATCTCATTGTATTTCGTTCTAAGCTCTAAGTTTTCCGCCTCTAGCTTATCGACCCTCGGATCTTCTGTGAAGGGTGATCGACCACGTGGATGAGAAGACACCGACCTATTATGTGTAGGTCCCGCCCCTAAACCTTTAATATATCCTGAACGATAGCCTCGAACTCTCTCAATTATCTCGGCATCAGTTAGGTGCGGTTGGACAACTCCGTCCACCTCCACTTCAGGAGCAGTAAGTAAATCACACATCAAGCCCTGCATATACGTATATAATTATGATTGAACTAAAATTTAAAAACAAACACTTGTTAATATAAAAAAAATTTGTCTCGTAAAACTTACATAATCTTCCTCCGCCGCATTGTTGATCCATACACCGTCAGCATTTGTATGCGTGACTCAAAATAGATCAATCTGATTGAACTCTTCTTCATGATCTTCATCTTCGGCTTGCTATAATCAAAACATTACAAGTTATATTAGGTACAAATAAGTTTAGTAATATAAACTTCAACATATACGTACATGATCTGTCATGACTCGCACATGTGATCTCGAGCCTGTTTTGTGGTTGTATTTCATTTTCCCCTGATTCTCGGTATTAGCCTCAGCCATGGCCTACATTACAATGAAAGTAAGGTTACTATATGTGTGACGACCCGTCAATTTTAAAAAAATTAAATCAGAGAAAACAACGAAAGTCTTTTATTTTAAGAAAATTTGCGTGGTTTTGTTTGAAAATTGGCTAGCCAAAAACCTGTTTACATCCTAATTTTTCAAATCTAATAAAATCACATGGACTTTAAGTCCCAATCAGGAGTTCAAATATTTCATATCATAAAATCCACATCAAAAGCTCTTATGAGCTAAATACAACATCAAAGTCCTTGAAATTCACAAAAATAATTACATATACTTTACAACAACGAGTCCATCTCGAGGTCAACATCCCTCGATCACGCAGCACCATCTCCCCTTCCACGGCCTCTAACCAGGGCATTACTTGAAATTTTGTAATATCATGAGCTAACAAACTAAGCCCAGTGAGAATATTAAGCATAAAAAGTAAAGATAGACCTCAAACTCGCATTTCGATTCGTGTCCAAGTAAACTGACACAATTTACTCCTAAAGTCTTCCAAACTCTAGGTCATTTCATTCTAAACTTTCCAAAGGATGATATTACTACACTCTTAGTCAATCCTCATCCATTAACTTGTTATGACATAGAATAAGTAAAGTAAATAAACTTTGTATAAAATATAACATCTCAATTCTCTATATCATCAATCATATGCAATGTAGGGTTCGCATATACCCTTATGCATGAATGAAGTAATGCGTCAATCCCGTAGGATACCATTCACTCCTTTTTCATCTAGAGTAATGAGCAAATCCCGTAGGATCCCATTTGTCTCTTTTCACTTAGAGTAATGAGCAAATCCCGTAGGATCTCATTCGTCTCTTTTTCACTTAGAGTAATGAGCAAATCTCGTAGGATCTCATTCGTCTCTTTTTCACTTTCGTTTCTTTTTCACTTGCTTTCTCTTTTTCATTTCTTTTTCATGAATGATGCGATAATGGTATGGTGTAAATGATAAGCATATGCTTGCATATCTTGTAAAAGTAAATAAATAAAGTGCGGAATTAAAACAAGTAAAATAAATGAGCATCTCGAACGAACGATATGTAAATCGAACTCCGGTAACAATAATAAAAGTAGAATCATAACTTAAACGATTAACCTATACCTTCCAGGATTCTAAACTTCCAATAATCCGAGGTTCTATTAACCGTTCTAATTACAAGTTGGATCTTTTAACTTCCAATGGTCCAACCTTAGTTTCAAATCGAAACTATCTTTGAATCTTCTAAGATTCAATACTTTCCTCGAGAACTCCTAAGTTCTCACTTAAAGGACTAGCTCCTAATCCTAAGGGCACTAACTCACATCCCTCTAATCTTAGATTCGGATTCTAATCTTAGTTTCAAACTCTACAAACCTTCATACTCATTCACTTTCTATAGTTACTTTAAATCCTAATTATTCTCACCTTAATAAAAGTTGACTTCGCTCCTAAGTCCGATAGAGCGATCAAACGAGCGGTTCAAAAACACCTACAATATGAATTATATCTCAAAAATTAATAAATTACCAACTAACGATTAAACAACGACTAAACAAGCAAAAAGACGAAAAATCCACCAAACCCCCAAAGGAGAGGCTCTCAGCCCTCTCTATAAATTGGGTCTCGGGTTTGGTTTTTCAGCTTTTTGGCAATTTAAATACGTTTTGAGTTGGTTTTAAGCAAATTCGATAATCCTGATTTCAATGGGTATCGATAATTAGGGTTTTTGAACATTAATCCCTTTCCCGAAATGAATTTAAATAAACATTTATTCATGAATCTATAACCCAAATTCAATCCCCAAGAAGGAATTTTCAAACGGGAAGGGTTTCGACTGAAACTCGGTTTTAGGGTTTGGGGAAAGTTTCAAAAACACGTAAAACGACTCCCGTAATTACAAACACCGAGTTTCACAACACGAAATTGAAAGAAATCAAAGAAAACTCCATTAAAACACTATTTGGAGCTTAGGGTTTGAAACTTCACTTACCGAGAACTCCGTGGATCTCGAGAGAAACGTACGATGGGTAGGTGGGAAATGATCGTAGGACCAATACCTTTCCAATGGACCCGGAATCAAGTCGATCGGGCAAGAAACGAACGAAAATCAAAAATCCCTTTTTCTCTCTTTGAGCTCATGGGTGGGGAAGGGGAAATGGTGAAGTTTTTGGTCAATTATTTGGTCAAAGATGATATAAAGAAGATGAATCAAAAGTATCTAGATATTTAGGGAATTTGGAAATTACGATTATGCCCTTTTATGACTTTTAACTTATAAAATGAAACCCGATGATCTTAAACTATCCCGATGGTGATTAATAATTATTAATTGGCCCGTTAATAATTATTAATACCATTAAAATGAAAATAAACTAAAAAGGTCAATTAAAAGATTAAAACCGAAATAAACTGCAAATTCTAAATTACCGATAAATAAATAAACTTTAATTACTTAAATTGAAATAAAATAAATAAAAGTTTTTTTTTATCACAAAATAACGGGACGTTACAATATGTGTATTGTTTTATGTATGATAAAACTTTAAATCTTTATTCTAATGTGTTTACCTTGAACTTAGGCGTCTCCCACATATCACACAAGTAGATCCAATCATCCAAGTTCTCCACTCGTTTGTGTTGTTTTCCTCGAGCTACTTGAATGTCATCTTTCTCTTTGGTATTCTTATAGTAGGTATGCAACATCGAACGAAACTCGTTCAATGCGTCAGGCATTTTGTGATTGAGGTAAATTTGCACTGCCTCTCGAGTAGGGTCGAAAATGAAGTTATCCTGCATCAATATATAATGTACACGAAAGAAATAAAATTAGTTTGAATTCACATTACCAATATCAATTATGAAATTCAATATACTTACCAAAAGGCGGTGGACTATATTGTCTCTGTCTTCTTGTGTCACATTCTTCCATTTCACGAGATGACGAATTGGAATGTACGTGCGACAAAGAACACCGACTTCATTGATGAACAATGTGGCATTAGCGCCAATGGGAACACATAATTCGTCGGGGATGTCCATAGGTAGTTTCCCTCCATTATCCCAGACCGCTTAGGCAAGTGCTAGACTTTTAGATGGCCCTCTTGTATTTGGTGTTTGTGAACCTATTACAAATGCACAAATTCATATATTATGCATGAAATTGAAATATAGTATGTATATAATATATAATGTTCATGCGTACTCACTTGAACATAACGAACCTGAAGCTTGCTGACTACCTCCAGCCTCATGGTTAGACTGCATACTAACTCGTTGTAATGCACTATTACGTGTCTTACATGGACTAGTAGGAGGCCTGGAGATGTACAACAAATTAAACTCACAATATATACATGTAAACTCACTAACATAACCTACTTACTAACCTAGTCACTAAAATCAGATTCTGGTGTAACTATGTCTGCAACTTCTTCATCGTTAAAATCAGAATCATCTTCATTAGCAATGTTGTCAATGAACTCATCTTCTCTAAAATCAATATTACCAATAACTCGGTCCATGACTTCAACATTTATCAATTTAGGTGGTACGTCGTTTCTTCGAACTACAATATCGTCTACACTATCAAGAACTTCTGTCTCAAGTGGTCCAATATTAAGATCATATTCTTGACTCTCGTCATCACTATCCACCTCCGGAACGTCCCAAACTTTTTTCGCTTTCAAAGGTTGAACAACTCGCCATTCCTCACCGTAGTTAATGTCTTCCAAGTATAACACTTGTTTGGCTTGGTTGGCAAGAATGAAAGGTTCGTTCATATACCACCGACGAGGTATATTAATAGAAAGGCAACCCAAGTCATTATGGACTCTATTGGATGATGTGTCAATCCATTCACAATTAAAAATAATAACTTCATTCCCCCCTACATATGTACATCCTAAAACCTCGCTTAGCAATCCATAAAATGATATAGCACCAGTGTCGTGTTCCTCTGGAACTGAAACACCACAACTGCTAGTTATACGAGCACTTGAACGATCTAATGTGTGAAAACGCAATCCGTTCACACAACATCCACTATACGAACGGGCTCTATTATCCGGTCCTAGTGAAAGTGCAAACATATCCTCACTAATTTTTCCCACACTACGTAGTTCTCGGGCCTGTGTCATAATCATATGATTAGGATAAATTTATAACAAATAGAGAATTTATAACCTAAAGACAACCTTACATGAGTTTTGAACCATTCTGCGAATTGTCTCTCTTGCCGTGTGTATATATTTATATTTGATCTTTCCGTTCGAAGAATGTCAAAATGTTTTCTATTGTAGAAAGATAGTCAATTTCATAATGGTTTACATGTTCATTGATTTTTCGAAATAACATTGAAGGTTTTAAACAAACGTACCGAATAAATGGTTCAACTTCATCGCAATTGTTTAAAATGTACCAATGAGCTTTGTTAATTTCATCTTGAGAAAGTTGTCTAAATACAGACCTCCCAAATGGACGAGCTTGAAGTCTAAAAACATAAATATCCCGATTTGCCCGGATGTATGGTGATGACCTATCATCGTTTCTGTCAACTCTGTTATACCGTGTCTCAATGTTTTCCAAATACATTGAGCAAAAACTTATTGACTCATTTAGCACATATGCCTCATCAATAGATCCTTCAGCTCGAGATTTGTTCCTCACGTACTGCTTTAATGTTCTAAGACTTCGCTCTATTAGGTACATCCAATTGTATGTAACAGGCCCAACTATTTTGGCTTCGCATGGCAAATGCACACACAAGTGAACCATGACATCAAAAAAAGCCGGAGGAAATATTCGTTCAAGTTTGCATAAGATAGTTACAATGTCTCTTTCCAACCTATCCAGTTTCTTCTACACGAATAACCTTTGAACACAAAGAACGAAAAAAGTTACTCAACTCATTAATTACACGATCTATGTTCTTGTCCATGAAACACCGAATTGCTAGTGGTAAGAGACGTTGCAATAAAACATGTGAATCGTGACTCTTAAGTCCAGAGATTTTTCCATTTTCCACATTCACGTAACGAGATATATTTGATGCAAAACCATCAGGGAATCGAACACCTTTCAAAAATTTACATGCTTGAACTCTTTCTTTGGAAGACAATGTAAAAGATGTCAAAGGTTTTACAAACTTACTACCGGCCTTGTATACATGCAGTTCTTTCCTTATTTTCAAATCTTGTAAATCTAACCGTGCCTTTAAAGTATCTTTGTTTTTCCCATCTATCGAAAATAATGTCCCTATCAAGTTATCACAGACATTCTTTTCGATATGCATGATATCTAACTTGTGGCGTATAAGTAAGCTTGACCAGTACGGGAGAGTAAAAAATATACTCATCTTCTTCCAATTATGGTTGTTTTCAGGTTGTTTCCGTTTTTTTTCAATGTTGTTAGGATGCTTGCCTGCTCTAACAAACTGTAAATGACTAAGTTCAGATAATATCTCGGAACCGGTCTTCACCCGAGGCTTATCTCGTAACTCGTGGAAACCATCATGTAACTTACTTCTACGCATTACATGATCTAATGGAAGATACCGCCGATGACCCATATAACAAATTTTACTTCGCAACCCTTGTGACAATGTATCATCTAGACATAAAGGACACGCCTTATATCCTTTAGTGCTCCATCCTGACAAATCACCGTATGCTGGAAAATTGTTAATCGTCCACAAAAGTGCAGCATGCATTTGAAAATATTCAGATTTCGAACTATCAAATGTTCTAATCCCTTTATTCCACAAATCATACAACTCCTCAATCAAAGGCTCCAAAAACACATCAATATCTTGCCCCGGTGATTTTGGTCCGGGAATAAGTAATGACATAAAAAAACTAGATTCTTTCATGCACTTCCAAGGTGGTAAATTATATGGAATTATCATAACCGGCTACATGCTGTACGATGTACTCATGTTACTAGAAGGATTAAAACCATCTGATGCTAGAGCCAATCGTACGTTTCTTGGATCAGACGCAAACCATGGATATGTTCGGGCAAAATGTCTCCATCCTTCTGCATCTGATGGATAACGAAGCACACCATCAGTTTCCATTCTCTTATCTTTATGCCATCGCATATCAGAAGCCGTGTGTTTTGAAGCAAACATACGTTGCAACCTACGCTTTAGTGGGAAATGACGCAATACTTTATGAGGAACTTTCTTACCCTTCCCATTGAACACATCTTTATATCGTGATTCTCCACACATCGGACAATGCTCATAATTAGCAAATTCTTTCCTATATAATACACAATCATACTTGCATGCGTGAATTTTTTCATAACCTAAACCCAATCCACTAAGCATCTTTTTACTAGAGTAATATGACCTCGGTAATATAGAGTCAAGTGGCAATGCCTCTTTCAAAAGCTTCAAAAGCATATCGAAAGACTTGTTGCTCCATTTGTTCAAAACTTTTATATGCATCAGTTTCACCAAAAAATTTAGCGCAGAAAACCTTGTACATCCAGGGTATAATTCCTTTCCAGCTTCACCTAATAAATGTGAGAAATCATCATTTGAGGATCCATCGTTCTCAACATTCTCATGAATAGCTTCATACATTTCATTTACCCTCTCATCATTTGAATGTCCCCCTAAATTCTCATTAGTGTGTGATGTACTTCCGACATAGCTCGTGAACCCCCTAACATCAGATTGCTCTCCATGCAATACCCACCGAGCGTAGGTCGGAGACATTCCATTAATATAGAGGTGTCTCTCTATACTATCAATTTCTCCATATACCGTGTTCACACATTTCATACAAGGACAAGGAACCCTCCCATTTTCATTGACAACGGTCCTTGCAACATCTAAGAAAGACTTAATCCCCTTAATGTATTCCGAACAAAATCTGTCTCTAAGTACTATCCAACTCCTATTCCATAACCTAGGAAGTAAAAAGTTAGGTATACTACTTAATGTGGCGCAAGAAACTAAGGATAAACAATGACTAAATTATAACAGATTATATGTGTGGCTAACATTGCTGCAGGTTAGCCACGCCCAAGGTTTATGCATGAACAAATGAATAAAGTATAACAAATTGTATGTATGGCTAACTTTGCTGCAGGTTAGCCACATCCAAAGTTTATGCATGAACAAATGACTAGAGTATACGATATTATATGTGTGGCTAACTTTGCTGCAGGTTAGCCACATCCAATATTTGAACAATGCTAAAATATATATATATATATATATATATATAACAATCATAATGTCATAGACTATGCTAGTTAGGAAAGATGAGTACTAGAAAATGTACCTATCATTGCTCGCCATGTTTCTTCTCTTCCACAATATAATCCTAAAAATACAACATTCAAAATGTAATTAGTTCACATCTTCAAATTTGTTATAAAAATGTACATCTTCAAATTTGTTATAAAAATTTATATGTTTACATCTACAAATTTTGATAATACAAATAATAATTAGTACTTTTAGTACTTTTCAATTATACACAATCTTTTTAACTTACAAAATTAAGTAAAAAAAACACACATATCATCATCAATCAAAATTACCACTTCTTTTGAAAAGAAAAATGATCAAACTAATTTAACTAAACAAAAAAAGCTTAAATTTCATACAAATTAGAACTCATATTACATTCCCCTTCAAAAGTTCAAATTGGAATATCAAAATATCAAATTACAAAAATAGCAAACTAACAACTAACAACTCATCAATAACACTTGATTTCTACCAATATTTGAACATGAATTAGAGAAACATTTATAACATTAACATTTTTTTTTTTTGAAAACCCTAACATTCAATCTATGAATTTAGGTAAAAAAAAACATAAATTAGTGTAAAAAAATGGTGGAGATCCATGAAAAAGCAAAACAAATGAAGAAATCTTACCTTTTACAGTCGGAATCGTGTAAAAATCCAACCAAAAGTGGAGGGGGAGAGTTTGGCTTGAGAGAAAAAGAGAGGGGAGAAAAGAAAGAAAGGGGAAGAACTCCCTTTTCTGTTCGTAGGCCTGGGATTTAATCCCAAGCTCAATTCGCCGGCATAGATATAAGAGGGACGCGCATCCCTCTTATATTAGTCACAAGGTTGGCGATATTCGCCAGCCTTGTTAATTAAAAAAAATATTATAAAAATTAAAAGTTAAGTTACAACTAATTTAAAAAAAAAAAAAAAAAGAACTTAAGTTACAAGGCCGGCGAAATTCGCCGCGGCCTTGCCCCCCTAATAATAAAAAATAAAAAAAGATTAAACATTACATGGCCGGCGAATTTCGCCGGCCTTTCTAATTAAAAAAAATAAAAAAATTACTCTAAATTTAAAAATATAGCAAAGCCGGCGAAATCTTATAATTCGCCAGCATTGCTTGAATAAAGGCCGGCGAATGTTAAGAATTAGCCGGCCTTGCTAATAAAAGCCGGCGAAATTAACATTTCGCCGGCTTTACCATTCAAAATCCCAGCGACAGGGATTTCGCCGGCAAAATTTCGTCAGTAATACCCTAGTTTCTTATAGTGATTTGAGTAGTGCAAATAACAAACATAACACTCATAATTGAGAAAATTACAAACCAGCACTGGGTCTGTCATGACCTGACCCAACCCGAGATCTTACTATACACCTGTGACGAGTCATGTGCCGATGGCAAACGATAACCACATGCCAACACTTACCATCAAGGCAAACTAAACATAATTATGCTAATATTAAAACAAACTAAAAATGATTCATGAACTAGTTGAGCTGATGCAAAACACATGGTGGATAAGCTCGTCGTAGGCTCGATCATCTTCTGAAACTCAAAAGCTACCTGTGGGGGGAAATACATTTGAAAAGAATATATGCTAAAAGCCCAGTGAGTGGAATTTTTATTAAACTAACGTTTTATTCAAAACTACATAATATATAGTAGTTTTCAAATTCATAAAACTGTTCAAAACTAATATTCGTAAAACATAATAATCATAATATTCAAAACTAAAACTCGTAAAACTGTTTATGGTCGTAATTTAATAATCATAATGTTCTGCTGTCAAAACTAGATCAATACATGTACGTAAATATATTTATAATAGAAATTGTTCATATACTATATCATAGTGTGATGACCCGTCACTTTTAAATAGATTAAAATCAGAGAAAACAGCGGAAGTCTTTTATTTTAGGAAAATTGGCGTGGTTTTGTTTGAAAATTGGCATGCCGAAAACCTGTTTACATCCTAATTTTCAAATCATCTAAAATCACATGGACTTTAAGTCCAAATCAGGAGTTCAAATGTTTCATCACATAAAAACCACATCAAAAGCTCTTATGAGCTATATACAACATCAAAGTGTTCAAAAATTTATAAAAGTGTTACACAAACTTTACAAAGACAAGTCCATCTCGAGGCCGCATTCCTCGATCACGCGGCGACCATCTCCCCGTCCACGGCCTCTAGCCAGGGCATTACCTGAAATTTTTGTAATATCATGAGCTAACAACTTAAGCCCAGTGAGAAAAATAAGCATAAAAAGTAAATATAGACCTCAAACTCGCATTCCGATTTGTGTCCAATAAACCGACACAATCCTTCCTAGAATTCTCCAAAGTCTAGGTCATTCTAAGTCATATTTTCCAATTGATGAAACTAATTAGCACACTTAGGCTAATTGTTCATCCTTTAACTTGTTATAACATAAAGTAAGAAAAGTAAATGACTTTGCATAAAATATAACATCTCGACTCTCTTTCTCATCTATCATATGCATAAAAGTAATGAGTACATCCATAGGATACGCATTTGCCATTTATGCATGTAATGAAGGTAATGTGGATTTTTACAAACTATCCACCCTTATCCTTATGCATGAAGGTAATGTGGGAATCCACTCATCCACCATTCAACCTTATGCATGATGAAGGTAATGTGGGAATCCACTCATCCACCATTCACCTTATGCATGAAGGTAACGTGGGTATCCACTCATCCACCGTTCCTTTCATTCTTTTCTTTTCTCTTTTCAATGATGCGAGATGTTAAGGTATAATAAATAATGGTGCAAAATGTTATGCATATGCTTGCATATGCTTGTACAAATAAATAAAGTAAAGTAAATGATAAAGTAATCGAAATACACATAAGGTAAATGGGCATAAGTAAGGACATAAAGTAAATGACAAAAAGTAAAATAATCGAGAATCTCGGATGAACGATATGACGATCGAACTCCGATATTAGTAATAAGATTAGAATCATAATTTAAACGATTAACCTATGTCCTCCGGATTCTATACTTCCGAATAATCCAAGGTTCTATTAACCGTTTCAAATACAAGTTGGATCATCTTGTCTTAAAAAAAATAATCCAACCTTAGTTTCATACCTGAAACTAAGTTAGAATCTTTTAAGATTCAAGTCTAACTCGAGAACTCCTAAGTTCTCGCTTAAGGATTAACTCTTAATCCTAAGGGCACTAAGTCACAACCCTCTAATCTTAGGTTCGGATTCTAATCTTAGTTTCAAACTCTCAAACCATCACACTAGTTTGCTTTCCATAGTTAATTTAAATGCTAACTATTCTCACCTTATTAATAAGATGATTTAGCTCCTAAGTTCGAAGGAGCGATCAACCACGAAGTTCAAAAACACCTACAAACGAATTACATCGTAACAATCAATAACGAAACCAACTATCAATCAAACAACTACTAATCATACAAAGCAACGAAAACCCAATAAAACCCACAAAGAGGCCCACGGCCCTATCATCAAAAACAAGTCTCGGGTTTGGTTTTTCGGCTTTTTGGCAATTCAAATACGTTTTGAGTTGGTTTTAATCAAATTCGATAATCCCGATTTCAATGGGTATCGATGAATAGTGTTTTTGAACATTAATCCCTTTCCCGAATTGAATTTAAACAAACATTCATTCATTAATTTCTAACCCATTTTCAATCCCAAAAGGGTAAATTTCAAACGGAAAGGGTTTCATTTGAAACTCCGGTTTTAGGGTTATGGAATAGTTTCCAAAAACACTTAAAACTACTCCCGAATTGACAAACACCGAGTTTCACGGCAAGAAATCGAAAGAAAACAAGCAAAACTCCATTAAAACACTATTTGGAGCTTAGGGTTTGAAGAGATTCTTACCGAGAACTCCTCGGATCTCGAGAGAAACGGACGATGGCTAGGTGGAAAATGATCCTTGACCCGAGGGCTTTCCAAAATATCCAAGCTCGAGTCGATCCGGCAAGAAACGAAGAAAATCAAATTTTCTCTCCTTCCTCTTTGTTGCTCACGGCTTGGGGAGGAAAAGAATGAGCAAATTTTGGTCAAAATTTAGTCAAAGCTTCATTTAAAGAAGAAGGCAAATAGTGTTTTTAGATATTTTGCAAATTGGGTAATTACAACTTTGCCCTTTTATGACTTTTGGCTTAAAAACGAATCCCGAACATCTCAAACTATCCCAATGGTGATTAATAATTATTAATTGGCCCGTTAATAATTATTAACACCATTAAAACGTATTTAAATAAATAAAACCATTAAAATGAATTAAAATGAAATAAATTGCAAATTTCTAATTTAAAAAAAAATAAATGAACTTAATTACTTGAATTAAAATAAAATAAATAAATAAATAAATAAAATTTTATCACAAAATAACGGGACGTTACACATAGTGATAAAAACCACACTAAAAATGTACCCTTAACTGGTCATACTGCATGTAGAGCGAAATCATGCATGCAGCAGAGCAACTGAATACTGAAACTGGTCATACGCGCGCAGATCTGCCCCCAAAGGGCTAAGCACCCTAACATACGGCCCAAAGCCTATGTGTATACTAAAGTGGGTCCCAAAGACCTGTTGAAAGCTGATAATTGAGAGTACTGTTTCTAGCGGTTTGAAAATAAACTACTGAAAATAATATCATAATTTCCAAACCATTGTAAAATCGTAATTGATTCGTAGCTGGCATAAATCATATATACTGAATATTGAATATCTAAAAAATTTCATTTATATGTATTTATATCAATAAATAATCATATACGATAATATAAACTTTAAAACTTTTATGTTTTGTAAACTACTAAAAGCTCAATACTACTAATAATTTTAAATGTGAAAATAGAATCCACTCACAAACTTTTTCTTTGAATACTCCAAGCTGTAAATATTTAAAGTCTCGATATCACCTAAAAATATTGATTTCAGAAAATACATATCAATCATCTATTTACTAATTTGAAATGTTAGAAAACCATATTTAAAATAATATAAAATTGTGGTTAATATCACATGGCTAAACCTTCACTTTTCCTTCAACAACTACATTTCCAATATACTTTTCAAAGCCAATAATATCAAACTTATTGCATTTCCTCTTCTCACTCATAAATCTCAACTCAAATTGAAGAAAACCCACATACAAATCCTCTTCCTAATCCATACAAATTTCATAGCAACTCCATAAAAAATATGGAAAACTCCATTTCTACACTATTCTTAATTATTCTTTAAACACCAACCTCTCCATTAAGTTCAATTCTTTTATCAATTCTCTTAAAAATCCATAAATAATAAAACTCATAAAACCCATAAACCAACCTTGAAGCTTAGCAAAATCTAACAATATCCATCAAATACAAGAATTGGGTTGGAGAAATCACTTACCAACAAGCAACTACACCCAAATTGACCACCAATTCTTCAAGCCTTCAAGAAATTCAATCTAAATTTCCTTCCTTCCTTGCCTATTCTCTTTCTTTTTTTTTTTCCATTTGTTTCCTTGCCCACGGGTGGATGAAGCAAAAGAATGGAGTTTTAATTTGTTTTTTTTTTAATAACACTTGACATGTGTCAAGCCAAGAGTTCACCATTTTCTTTTAATCTTATCTTTTCCTCTTCTTTTTTTTTAAACAGTCTTATCATCTTATTATTATTATATATTTTTTTTAAAAAAAAATTAATAAGAGTTTACAGGGTCAATAGCCCATGGAAACAGAAATGAGAAGTTAAGAGTAAAAAGTAAAACAAAGAATAATTCAAATTCATAACATGGGATCTAATACCACTGGGATTATACCCTATTAAAAAGAAAAGAACACGGCTAGAGAAGAATAAACTATAAAACACCCTATGTCCATGATTGACATAACATTTGAGTAGTGCAAAGAACAAGAGCTACAGACATAACATTCATAAATGAGAAAATTACAAACCAGTATTGGGTCAATTGCTCATGGAAACATAAATGAGAAGTTAAGAGTAAAAAGTAAAACAAAGAATAATACAAAATCATAACATGGGATCTAATACCACTTGGATTATACCCTATTAAAAAGAAAAGAACACAGCTAGAGAAGAATAAACTATAAAACACTAAGAATAAGAAGTAAAACAAGGAATAATTCAAATTCTTAATATGGGATGTAATACCACTTGGATTATACCCTATTAAATAGAAAAGAACACAGCTAGAGAAGAATAAACTATAAAACACCCTATGTCGATGATTGACATAACATGCAAATAACAAGAGCTACAGAAGTCAATTCATAATTGAGAAAATTACAAACCAGCATTGGGTCAATAGCCCATGGAAACAGAAATGAGAAGTTAAGAGTAAAAAGTAAAACAAATAATAATTTAAATTTATAACATGGGATCTAATACCACTTAGATTATACTCTATTAAAAAGAAAAGAACACAGCTAGAGAAGAATAAACTATAAAACACCCGTTCTAAGTTCTAAACTCTATGTTCTTGGTTCTATGATCTTGTTCCTATTATTTTCTTAGACTTTGGGAGCTTAACTCGTGCTAGAATTTATCCTGAAAGTGTTATCCTATGTTTATGCCCTGATTATTTGGAGTTGGGAGCCTGATTATTTATATGATTTGTAACTGTGTTCTTACCCTCTTATCCTCGGAAGAATTGCATAACCTTGCTTTCGGAAATAAGATTGGGTATTTAAGAGACAGTAGGATCTGTTGGACACAAATCCGGATGGGATTTGGTGTTCTAAAGTTACTTTATATTCAATTTATCTTCACTGGGTTTTCCGCTCATTATATTACACTTTCAGGTACAGGATGCGGTCGTGGCCGTGGAGCTGGTGCAGTGTGATTAGCAGATCGATGATGTGGATGGACTTGAGTCAGTGTAGTCCATGGTCTTGTTTTCCCTATTTCATATCATTTCTTATGAATTTTGTTGAGCTCTTTTGAGCATTTCTATTTACGTTACTTGTCCTTGTGCCTTTCTGGATG
Source organism: Gynostemma pentaphyllum (assembly GCA_028015215.1). NCBI lineage: Eukaryota > Viridiplantae > Streptophyta > Magnoliopsida > Cucurbitales > Cucurbitaceae > Gynostemma > Gynostemma pentaphyllum. The sequence continues at coordinate 16,523,635 of CM051345.1, forward strand.
TATGTGATAACTTATTTTATGGTTTGAACTTAAAAAGGGAAGCGCTTCCCATATTTGAATGTTTTAAGGATTTTTTATTCCATTTTGAAATGAATGGATAATTTATCGAGTCTTACAAGTTTTAAATTGTTAGTCTTCCGCTACATTTACCTATTTAATTCTATTTTAAAAAGTCGGGTCTTTACAGGTCCGGTGAAACACGGTTCGGTTTCCGGTTTTCTTAAAGTAGTGGGAGAGGCTTGAGCTAGGCGAATTGGGCCATATTGGGCTAGGCCCATTTTTAAAGAAGCACATTTAATAATTAAAAGGCAATAAAATTACGGCCTGGAGCATTGAATGTAAGGGAATGCGCCAACTTATCCACACATGATGTAAAATAACAACAGACGGTATATTAAGGGCTAGTTTGACATTGTTGTAGCTTTTAAAATAATTACTGTGAACTGTGCTGTAGAAAAATCAGCTGTATCATAAATCAGACTAGTGTTTGGTAAATTCAACTTATGTAGAATATTAGTGTTTGGTAAATCCGACTTCTAAAAGTGTTGTGAAATATACAAATATTCAATTAATGTTGATACAAATATTTATATTAATTTAATTACAAGAGTTCATAAAAACAATTTATCTAATAATAAAAACATAAAAAACGATATTCAACTATAAAACTATATAAGGAAATTCTTATAGAAAACAAAATAAAATTCTTCTATTAAAAAAATATTGTCTATATGATATAGTATTTACTTGTTTTTATAATGTATTTATTGTATATTAAAAAATATTTACAAATCAATTTCAAATTATATTAATTTAAATATATTTTTAAACAATACAATAGACTTTAAAAAAGATTTGATTTGTTGTAAAAAAAAATTGGTTTAAAACGAATAGAGATAGTGGGAGAGATAGTGAGAGATTTTAGGGAAGTACTTCTGAAAAGCAAAAGCAGGGAGACAGCTTTTAAAATCTGACAGTTACAAAAATAGATTTTTTAAAAATCAATGAGATTTCATTTTACCAAACATTCAAAACAGTTGAAATTCTATAAAAAGTTGGTTAAAATCAATGCCAAACGGAGCCTAAATATATATATTATACTAGTTTCCGGTTTAAACCGAATCATTTTTTCTAAAACCGAAAACTGAACCGTTTTTACGGCTCGGTTCAATTCAGTTTTCCGGTTTTAATTTTCACCCCTGCATTTTATAGTAATAGGGGATGAGTAGTTTTAAACCCATAAAATTCCATAATTAATTTAGATGATTAAGAAGTTATGACAAATCCTTTAAATTCTAGGGAGATACTAAACTTATCACATTCAAATTTTTCATATTCAAATTTTTTAATGATAATTTTTTTTAATGCAACATTTTAATTTTTTTTTCTTTTCAAATCATTTTAGAATGTTTAATTTAAGAACTCATTAAGTTTTAAGAACTCAATTTTTAAAATTCATTTTTCTTTATAAATTAAATGTGGTAAAATGAGTATAAAAATAATTGTTTATGTTTAATAATAATCTAAAATATAATTATGAATGAATGGTCTAAATTTTTGGTATTCTTAAAATTAATTGCTAGATATTTAGTGTTCTTTTTAATTGATCAAATCATGAAACTTTTGATATTCTAAAAAGGTTGTTATTCTTAACATTAATCAGATAGATGAAGGGCTTGTTTGGGAGTGTTTAACAAATAAGTGTTTTTAATCAAACTACTTTTATTATAACTACTATGATAAAAAGTGATTAGTGGTATATTAACTTATTGTTTGGTTCTAATATTTAAATGTACTTTTAATCATACTTTTTAGAGAAAATGTGTGTAGATATGAAAATATGTAGAAATAAGTTAGTGAAACAAAGTATATAAGTAGAAGTTAGAGAGAGTGTAGAAAAATAAGAGAGAGAGAGAGAGAGAGAGAGAGAGAGAGAATGTGTGAGATGATAGAGAGAGAAACGTGTGAGAAGTTAGAGAGAGAAAGTTTAATGTAGAGAGAAGTTAGAGAGAAGTTAGAGAGAGGTTAGAGAGGGAAAGTATGTAGAGATAAGTTAGAGAGATAAAATATATAAAATGTGTAAAAGAAATTAGAAATACAAGATTCAAAAAATTAAAAGCACTTCAAAAGCACCTAATACTTAATTGTTCAAAAAGCACTTTGAAGTGTTTTTGACTTTTACAAGAAGTGCTTATAGAATGTAGTCAAACATACATATTGCATCTAGGAAGTGCTTTTGGTCATTTGAAATGTAACGTCCCGTTATTTTTGTGATAAAATTTTATTTATTTATTTATTTATTTTATTTTAATTCAAGTAATTAAGTTCATTTATTTATTATTAAATTAGAAATTTGCAATTTATTTCCTTTTAATTCCTTTTAATGGCTTTATTTATTTAATTACGTTTTAATGGTGTTAATAATTATTAACGGGCCAATTAATAATTATTAATCACCATTGGGTTAGTTTGAGATGTTCGGGATTCGTTTTAAGCCAAAAGTCTTAAAAAGGGCAAAATCGTAATTTCCAACTTCCTAAATATCTATTTACTATTTGTCATCTTCTTTAAATGAGTCATTGACTCATTTTTGACCAAAACATCACCATTTTCTTCTCCAAACCCGAGCAACAAAGGGAAGAAAAGAGAAGAGGAAGAAACGGTCGCCCGGCCGTTTTCTTGGCCGTTTTGCGTGATTTCGGATGCGTTGGAAAGCTCTCGCGAGACCTTTCTACCCATTCCACTCTTGGAACGTTTCCAACTCTCTAAGGTAAGCCCTAGATTTCGAATTCTCATTGAACTTCCATGGAAATTGATTCAAGCTTTTGTGTTCTTTCGATTTCTTGCCGTGAAACCCCGGTGTTTGTCAATTCGGGAGTAGTTTTATGTGTTTTTGGAAACTATTTCATAACCCTAAAACCGAGTTTCGAAATGAAACCCTTTCCGTTTGAAATTTACCCTTTTGGGATTGAAAATGGGTTAGAAATTAATGAATGAATGTTTATTTAAATTCAATTCGGAAAGGGATTAATGTTCAAAAACACTATTCATCGATACCCATTGAAATCGGGATTATCGAATTTGATTAAAACCAACTCAAAACGTATTTTGAATTGCCAAAAAGCCGAAAAACCAAACCCGAGACTCGTTTTTTGATGATAGGGCCGTGGGCCTCTTTGTGGGTTTTATTGGGTTTTCGTTGCTTTGTATGTTTAGTAATTGTTTGAATGATAGTTGGTTTCGTTATTGATTGTTACGATGTAATTCGTTTGTAGGTGTTTTTGAACTTCGTGGTTGATCGCTCCTTCGAACTTAGGAGCTAAATCATCTTATTAATAAGGTGAGAATAGTTAGCATTTAAATTAAATATGGAAAGCAAACTAGTGTGATGGTTTGAGAGTTTGAAACTAAGATTAGAATCCGAACCTAAGATTAGAGGGTTGTGAGTTAGTGCCCTTAGGATTAAGAGTTAATCCTTTAAGTGAGAACTTAGAAATTCTCGAGAAAGACTTTGAATCTTAGAAGATTCTAACTTAGTTTCGTTATGAAACTAAGGTTGGATTATTTTGAAGTCAAAATGATCCAACTTGTAATTTAAAACGGTTAATAGAACCTCGGGTTATTTGGAAGTATAGAATCCGGGAGGACATAGGTTAATCGTTTAAATTATGATTCTAATCTTATTACTAATATCGGAGTTCGATCGTCATATCGTTCATTCGAGTTTCTCGGTTATTTTACTTTTTGTCATTTACTTTATGTCTTTACTTATGCCCATTTACCTTATGTGTATTTTAATTACTTTATCATTTACTTTACTTTATTTAATTGTACAAGCATATGCAAGCATATGCATAACATTTTGCACCATTATTTATTATACTACAACATCTCGCATCATTGAAAAGAGAAAAAGAAAAGAATGAAAAGAATGAAAGGAACGGTGGATGAGTGGATTCCCACGTTACCTTCATGCATAAGGTGAATGATGGATGAGTGGATTCCCACATTACCTTCATCATGCATAAGGTTGAATGGTGGATGAGTGGATTCCCACATTACCTTCATGCATAAGGATAAGGGTGGATAGTTTGTAAAAATCCACATTACCTTCATTACATGCATAAATGGCAATTGCGTATCCTATGGATGTACTCATTACTTTTATGCATATGATAGATGAGAAAGAGAGTCGAGATGTTATATTTTTTTGCAAAGTCATTTACTTTTTCTTACTTTATGTTATAACAAGTTAAAGGATGAACAATTAGCCTAAGTGTGCTAATTAGTTTCATCAAATGGAAAATATGACTTAGAATGACCTAGACTTTGGAGAATTCTAGGAAGGATTGTGTCGGTTTATTGGACACAAATCGGAATGCGAGTTTGAGGTCTATATTTACTTTTTATGCTTATTATTCTCACTGGGCTTAGTTTGTTAGCTCATGATATTACAACCAATTTCCAGGTAATGCCTTGGCTAGAGGTCGAGGAGAAGGAGGTGGTCTGCGTGATCGAGGGATGCCTGGCCTCGAGATGGACTTGTTGGTTTTGTAAAGTATATGTTAATACTTTATGAATTTTCAAACACTTTGATGTTGTATATAGCTCATAAGAGCTTTTGATGTGGTTTTTATGTGATGAAACATTTGAACTCCTGATTTGGACTTAAAGTCCATGAGATTTTATTAGATGTGAAAATTAGGATGTAAACAGGTTTTCGGCATGCCAATTTTCAAACAAAACCACGCAAATTTTTCGTAAATTAAAAGACTTCCGCTGTTTTCTCTGATTTTAATTTATTTAAAAGTGACGGGTCGTCACATGAAAGCACTTTTGAATTGGCCAAAAACACTCCCAAACACACCCGAAGTGCTATACGAAATGGGATTCCTCTCCATCTCAATTTGCTCAAATTGAATATTGATTGACGATAGCAAGACAAACTATTTTAGTATGGTAGAGATCAACTTTTAATTATGAATTAATTACTTGAAAAGAAAATAAAATGGCCAGAGGTTTTAATTTTAAAAGGAAAAGAACATTTATAAAATATTAAAAGGAGTTTTCTGAAGCAAACGACCACAACGTGCAACACACGTGAAAATAATTTATAATTATGGTTTGAGTGAAAAACTTTTGATTTTTTTTAAGTTCATCACAATTTCAGTCAAGCCTCTAATACTTTCACTCTTATTTAATTATCATTTTATTAATCTTAATTAAAATATAAATAAATTTTATAATAACACTTTTTAACATAAATAAAAAATATATATGATCAAGTGATTTTATAAAATTATGATTTAAAAGAATTACAAAGTAAATTACACTATTATATATTATAATTAGAAATATTGTTAGGATTATTAAAAATCAATTAATCAGTAACATGTTTCGTGATTTTAGAAACTATTTAAGGGCATATGTATCTAAAAAATTTCTCCATATTAGCTCATTTTAATTTCATTTATAAACTAATAAGTTTTTTTTAATCATTAACAATAAATTTATATGGATTTATAAATTTAACGTTGGAACCAACTATTAGTTTTGTTAGCAAATTAAATTTTGATTTAAAAGAACTACAAAGTAAATTACACTATTATATAATATAATGAGAAATATTGTTAGGATTATTAAAAATCAATTAATTAGTAACATGTTTCGTGATTTTAGAAACTATTTAAGGGCATATGTGTCTAAAAAATTTCTCCATATTAGCTCATTTTAATTTCATTTATAAACTATTAAGTTTTTTTTAATCATTAACAATAAATTTATATGGATTTATAAATTTAACGTTGGAACCAACTATTTGTTTTGTTTGCAAATTAAATTTTAAACTTTTATATAAAACAAGAATATATTTTAAGAATTAAATTATAAATTGATAATAATTAAATGATAAATTGATAATGGTTAGTAAGGGCACAAATTGTAAATATGATAAATAATATAAGGGTAAAAGGGTCCAAAAATGATTCTCCAACATCCCCACTTTTAAGATACTAGTTTTTTAGCACGTGCGTTGCACGTTATTTTGTCAATATTATTATGTATTATATTTTTTTTAATATTTGATAAAACACCTATTGTTTGTATAAGTTTTTTCCATCTTTAAAAATTTAAGTTTTCAATCATGATTATTATTATTATTATTTTAAATTAAATTTTATATTTTATGAAATTGTGTTTAGACTTAGTTCAAACAATCAAATGAGAAAAGATTTATTATTATTATTATTATTGAAATGTAAATCAATAGTTTTTATTTATACCTCTACATAGATCTAGTTCCTTTCAAATTTTGTTAATAATTAAAATAAATGTAATTTTTTCTCAAAAAAGAATTATCAATATTTTGTGTGTGTTTGCACTTTTTTTTTTCTAATAAAAGAGTGTTTTGCACTCAATGATCTTCAAAATTTCAAATTTAATGATAGGATCATAAGTACCTAGTTTTTTTTCCTACTTATCAATATAATAGTTTAAAACTTGGTGAGATACTCTCAAAATTGCATTCATGGTAACATTTTCTAATATTAAACTAATTTAATTAAAATATAAAACCAAAAGAATTCCAATAGGTTTAGAATAGGTGTAACGTCCCGTTATTTTGTGATAAAAAAAAAAAACTTTTATTTATTTTATTTTAATTTGAGTAATTAAAATTCATTTATTTATTATTAAATTAGAATTTAGTAATTTATTTCATTTTAATTCATTTTAATGGCTTTATTTATTTAAATACGTTTTAATGGTATTAATAATTATTAACGGGCCAATTAATAATTATTAATCACCATTGGGATAGTTTGAGATGTTCGGGATTCGTTTTAAGCCAAAAGTCATAAAAGGGCAAAGTTGTAATTACCCAATTTGCAAAATATCTAAAAAACACTATTCATTTGTCTTTAAAAACACACTTTGACTCAAAAATTGACCAAACTCTTCATTTTTCCTCCTCCTCTTGCCGTGAGCTTCAAAGGCCAAAGGGAGAATTTTTGGTTTTTGTTCGTTTCTTGCCCGATCGACTTGATTCCGGGTCCATTGGAAAGGTATCGGTCATACGAGTCTTTCCCACCTAGCCTTCGTCCGTTTCTCTCGAGATCCGAGGAGTTCTCGGTAAGAATCTCTTGAAACCCTAAGCTCCAAATAGTGTTTTAATGGAGTTTTACTTGTTTTCTTTCGATTTATTGCCGTGAAACTCGGTGTTTGTCAATTCGGGAGTAGTTTTACGTGTTTTTGGAAACTATTTCATAACCCTAAAACCGAGTTTCAGTCGAAACCCTTTCCGTTTGAAATTTACCCTTTTGGGTTTGATTTTGGGTTAGAAATTAATGAATGAATGTTTATTTAAATTCAATTCGGGAAAGGGAGTAATGTTCAAAAACCCTATTCATCGATACCCCCATTGAAATCGGGATTATCGAATTTGCTTAAAACCAACTCAAAATGTATTTAAATTGCCAAAAAGCCGAAAAACCAAACCCAAGACCTCATTTTGATGAGAGGGCCGAGAGCCTCTTATGGGGGGTTTGTTGAGTTTTTCATCGTTTTGTATGTTTGGTCGTTGTTTAATCGTTGGTTGGTATTTTATTAATTTTCGGGATATTAATACTTTTGTAGGTGTTTTTGAACCGTTTGTTTGATTGCTCTACCGGACTTAGGAGCAAGGTCATCTTTTAATTAAGGTGAGAATGATTAGAATTTAAAGTAACTATAGAAAGCAAATAAGTACGATGATTTGTAGAATCGGAAACTAAGATTAGAATCCAACCTAAGGTTAGAGGATGTGAGATAGTGCCTTAGGATTTGAAGTTAATCCTTTAGGCGAGAAACTTAGGATTTCTCGTTGAGAACCTCGAATCTTAGAAGATTCTAAGATAGATTAGTCTTGGAAGTTTAGAATCCTTGAAAGTTTAGGTTAATCGTTATGTTTTGACCTTTACTTTTATTATTGTTAGCGGAGTTCGATCGATATATCGTTCATCCGGGATCCTATCTATTTTACCTATGTCATTTACTTTATGTCTTTACTTTTGCTCATTTACTTTATGCATATTTCGGTTGCTTTATCATTTACATTTACTTTATTACTTTTGCAAGCATATGCAAGCATATGCATAACATCTCATATTATTGAAAAGAGAAAAAAATGAGAAAGAAAGGTGGATGACATGAGACCCCCACACTATTTCCATGCATAAGTATTGGTGGATGACATGAGACCCCCACAATACTTCATGCATAAGTTTTGGTGGATGACATGAGACCCCCACACTACTTCATACATAAGGATAAGGGTGGATAGTATGTAAAAATCCACATTACCTTCATTTCATGCATAAATGGCGAATGTGTATCCTACGGGATGTACTCATTACTTTTATGCTTATGATAGATGAGAAAGAGAATCGAGATGTTATATGTTTAACAAAGTTTATTCGCTTTACTTTATTGTCATAACAAGTTAATGTTTGAGAATTGACTACAAGTGTAGTAATGTCATACTTTGGATTTCATGGAATAGAATTACCTAGAGTTTGGAGAACTTTAGGAGTAGAATGTGTCAGTTTGATTGGACACAAATCGAAATGCGAGTTTGAGGTCTATCTTTACTTTTTATGCTATTTATTCTCACTGGGCTTAGTTTGTTAGCTCATGATATTACAACCAATTTCAGGTAATGCCTTGGCTAGAGGTCGAGGAGGAGGAGGTGGTGCTGCGTGATCGAGGGATGCTGACCTCGAGATGGACTAATGGTTTTTGTAAAGTTTATGTCTTATTTTGATGAACTTTAAGGATTTGTATTTTGTATTTGACTCCTAAGAGCCTAATATTGATGTTTTATGATATTATATGTTTGAACTCCTGATTTGGACTTAAAGTCCATGAGATTTGATTAGAATTGAAAATTAGGTTGTAAACAGGTTTTCGGCATGCCAATTTTCAAACAAAACCACGCCAATTTTTCGTAAATTAAAAAACTTCCGCTGTTTTCTCTGAATTTAATTTATTTAAAAGTGACGGGTCGTCACAATAGGTTACTATTTTAGTTTTTCATTTTTTTTAAAACTAATTAAAGAGAGTTAATGGTGGTGGCATCTATAGCTCCATAATCCTTCAATTTATAACATTTATGAACTTTTGTACGCGATTTTTTGTAACGTCCCGTATTTCTGGTAAGTAAATAAATAAATATTAATTTTTCCTTTTTAATATTTATTTAAAATTTTGGATAAGCTTTAGTAATTATATTTAATTATTCTTTTTCAGGAATAAATATAATTATTAATTATCAAATATTGGAGATAAAGGAAAGGATTTAAAAAAAAAAAAAAAAAAAAAAAAAGGGGGGTGGCGTGAAAAGGGAGGGGGGAGAAAAAAAAAGAGACAGTACGTATTTTCCTCTCCTCTTTCACGTTGAAAGCAACAGAGACAAAGGTAGGGCTTTTCTCTTCTTCTTCCTCCTCCTCTTTTCCTCTTTGTTGCCGCCATTGGAGGTTTCATGATCTAGTTTTGATCAAATTTTCTTCTTCCTTTCCTCTTGTTAGGTGATTTTGTGGTGGGTGAAGGATTGGAAGAGAATTGAGGGTTTTCCTATCAAGAACGGTTCAAGGTAATGTAATTTCTCCTTTCGATTTCGAATTTCCTTCTTTGTTTATTGAAATTGAAACTCACCTAATATAAATCCCTTTCATCTTTTCTTAAATTTTTCATCCTTTGTTTTTGAATCTTGAAACCCTAGAAATCCTAGAAACCCTAATTTCCTTTTCTCTTGAAAACCCATCACCCTTTCTTTACAAAACCAAATTGGGTATTAAGAAGAACCCGTCATAACCGTCCTACGTCTGTCCTACATCCATAGCCCTCTGACATAGCCGTCCTATGTCTGTCCTACGTCTGTCCTACACCCGTAGCCCTCTGTCATAACCGTCCTAACTCAAATTCGAACCCATCACTCTCCGTCCTAATACTGTCCTAATTGTCCTACCCCGAAATCCCTTCGTGTCGGTTTGCCCCGTGTGTCCGTTTTTGTTTCATCTTTTTTTGTGTGGTATTTTTAGTGTAGATATTAAGTAGTTATAGGCTTGTTTCAGGTTCTTGAAGTTCTTGGAACAAAGGCTTAAGTTATAAAAATTTGGAAGTTAAAGGTGAGTAGAAATTTGTTAAGTTTTAAATTATGCGTGTTTGTGTTTTTCTTTTTCTTTACAAGTAATCTCTGAAATTTTAGCATGATGTTGGGTGATTAAAAATATATTAAGGATGTTTATGGGCTGTTTTAAGGAATTGATGTGTTGGGAATTAAGTATGACAAAAATCGGATTTTAAAGCATGCTTTAGGTGACTTTTGTATCGGTATTTACATAAGTTGATTCTTTGTGATCTCTGGCTTGAAACTAAACTCTTATGCATATTTTGGATGTTTTTAAGATGTTCTAAGTTGCTGTCCATGAATGCCTTATTGATGAATTAGTGCCCTCTAAGCCGACAATTAAGCCTAGGTGGATAGATAATTACTATTTACTCTGCTCTGGACTGTTGGAATCGTATTCTCTATGTTTAGGTACTGTTTTGGGAGGCTTATTATAGGCGTTATGCTGCCAAAATTTAGTTAGAATATTAGAGACTTTAAATTGTCCGAAAAAGGAGCGAAACTACACTAGTTTAGGCTAGTTTCGCTTCTAGACTTGTAAACCTTTGGGAGTTGCTGAAAGTGATCCAAGATTGTTATGTTGGGTGATTTTGGGTCGTTTTGGAGTGTTTAAAAGGGGGATTTTCCAGAATTTAAGATTAAGGAATTTCCGGCCTAGAATGAGTGATTTTCGAAAAGTGAGAGTTTAGACTCGTTTGAACATCATAGTAGTGATGTGTAGGATCATATTACTTAAATACCTCGAGTAATATGGTAGCAGGTTCACTTTAAGTAAAGGCCTTGCTTAAAGAAGAATATTTGCCGTTAAGGGAGATTATACGGTTGTGCACGACTTTATAGCACTTAACGGGGTAGGTTCATTCCATATGTACAATGGAAAAGAATATTTTAAAACTCAAAAGGATTTAAATATGTGAAAACAGTTTTTAAATGCCTTGTTAAGTATAGTCTCTTTTTGTTTGCGGACAAAAAGGAGATTAGAGGTATTAGTAAAGTTAATGATCGAAAGGTTTTAAATTGAGAACGGGAGTTTAGAACTGTTTCGAAAGTTTATATTCTTTTAATATGAGGATTAAAAGATATTGTGGAGGGATGTATTAATTAAGAGAGCTTTGGGTGAAAGAGTGTTATTCGGAAGTTGTGATACCGATAAAGGACTTAAAGTCTTAGAAAAATCTCTCATGGCATGATTTTTAATTTAACATTTTTCTACTCATTGGGCGTAGCCTCATGATGCTACACTTATTTTTTTTCAGGTAAAGGAAAGAAGAAACTGGGTGGCTGATGCGGTTCGAGGTGGTGACCGGTTGGCGTGGATTTGCTCGCTAGCGAATCTTTTGTCTATCATTATGTTGGGGGAAAACTTTCTAATTCATGTTTTGTTTTGTTTTGAATAAAAACAATAGTTAATGTTTATTTTGAGAATTCTTAGGCAATGGATGAATTTGCCTTTTTTTTTTTATGTTTTATTGATTTTAACAAACCGATCGGTTATGAACTATTTCTGAATTTGATTTCAATAAAGAGAACTATTTGATGATATTTATTTGCTTCCGCTGTGTTTATGTATTTCAATGTATTTGGGAATTTTTCGGGTTGTTACATTTTTGTAATTTTTGAAACTCGCTGAATTGCTACAAAAATCTCTACTTTGGATATTCAAAACTTAGTGCACATTGTTTGTTAAAAATCTTAATGAATTTTAAGGAAATTTACTAACTTCTCAATTATGTATTTCTTATATTACAATTTAATTCTTTTATAACTTTAATTTTTACATAATTTTTTTTATATCAATTTTCATTTTTTTAGGAGGGTATCATATTTAAGTAACAAAATCATATAAATACAATGTAATTTTATAAGTAATGTCCGATTTTTTTATAGAGGATAAGTAATTGTTCATTTGGACAAAATGTAATAAGTAATGTAAGTTACAAAATATTTAAGCCTTTTTTAGGATGAATCAAAAAAATTCTTACATTATTCATCTATCATATAATCTAATTTTTTTTATATAGATAAATGTATTAAAATATAAATAATAAAAAGGAAACTAAACCAATGTGATATTCAACATCCTCTTTAGAAATAAAAGCATTACACATGTTCGAGATATCAAAAAGAGTGATTATCACATCGTGTGTGCCACTTTAATTGTTTCTCTTGAAGGAGATGTCATTCTTTTGAAGTTTGCATGGGCAAGAAAATTGTCCTACTTTTGTGATATTGATTTCAAGAGAAAAGAAAGAATTGTAAAGACCGTTATAATTGATACCGAGAGTAGCAGATAATTTCTTATCCACATTTATCATTTTTTTTCTCTTTGATAATGTAACCACTATCCATAGAACATTTCTTCTCATGAAAATCACAAAAACTCTGACTACTGATGATGCTCAGACGAACTGTAAGGTAACTAAGACTGTCACCATTTCAATTTCCTCTCACCTCCCATATAAAATGATGACCCAATAAAAAAAATGGAAATGTCATGTTTCTCACCAAGACCCTCACTTACAATACCAATTCCGAACACAAAAATAATGTAATGAAACATACAACTGTTGTTCTATTTATATGATTTTTCCACTACAAATAAGCTATTTGAAAGTTCAATAGTCATATGGTATTTAAATGTATAATTTAATACTTATTTAATCTAAAATTAAAACTTCTCATCGTGGGAAGTGGTAGCCGATAGGACTTTTCAACTTTGTTTTTTTGGTAGTTATGATAATTAATTAAAGAGTTATCATTAAAAAAATATTTCAATTTATTTTATGATAAAAACGTGAATGTAAAAAGTTTCTAACATTTTGTTAATTGAAATTTTAAAGAAGTATTTCTATTTAGTCTATAAAAAACAATTACAATTATAATATCATTTATTCATAATAGATTTTAGATACTCTTAATATATTAATAGTAGTGGATAATTAATTTTGTGACATGTTTTGTGATTTTAGAAGTTATTAAAGGTATAATGGTTTAAAAATATTTCTCCATGCTAGCTTATTTTAATATAGATAAATAGAGATAAAAGATAATATTTAGAGTAATATTTATCATAATTTTAATAATTTATTAATCTGTATGATAATTTTTTTTTATTATTAAGAATGATATTTATTATAATTTTGATCATTAATTATATAGCATAAATTGATAATAAGTAGATAATAGATCATATTTAGAGTGATATTTATATTTATTATCATTTTAATCATTTATTATATGTATGGTAATTTTATTAATTAGATGATATTTATTATAATTTTGATTATATAGCATAAATTGATATTTAATATTTAAATTGAAAATAATGGTAGTTTAGATATTTACTAATACTGAGAGGATATTATTCTCCAAAAAAGTTTCTCCCATTAGCACACTTTTTAAGTAGTAATAGTAATAGATTAGATGATATTTATTATAATTTTGATTATATAGCATAAATGGATATTTAATATTTAAATTGAAAAATAATGGTAGTTTAGATATTTACTAATAGTGAGAGGATATTATTGTTCAACAAAGTTTCTCCCATTAGCACACTTTTTAAATAGTAATAGATAATAGATAATAGATTAAAGATTAAAGATTAAAGATGGGTACTTATTAGAAACTCCTAATAAATAATTAATAAAAAAAACACTTAAATTCTCCCTCTCATTTGGTAACAGTTATTTTCTTAATTTTTGTAATTAAAGTAAATTCATATTTAAAAATAATATTATTTTAAATAAATAAATTATGTCATTTAATATGAGAAATTCTGGCCTATACTGGGCACAACTTATCGGATCGCCCTTTAAATGGAACTAACTTGATAAAATCGATAAAATTAATAAACAACATGGATAATTGTTAAATCTAAAACTCTATTTTTTATATGGTTAGACTCTCCAAGCCATGCTATTCTCCTCCGCTAAAACCTCCAAGTGTACGAGTAATTCTCTCCCCGTAAAAATTAAAGGGTCTCTTGCGAAAATAGCAAAAATAGGTTCAATATTTGTAAAAATAGCAGGAAAAAAACATATTTGCAAAAATAGCAGAAAAATTTAATTCACATCTAAAAAATTACAAAATTGCCACTAGTAATCAGTGATTAGTAATCACTGATTATTGATATACTGATATTTTGTGCAGTAATCACTGATTACCACTGATTATTTTATAAGTTATCACTGATATCTCTGATAACATGAATGAGGGTTTTTAAAAATCTGCTATATTTGCAAATACTTTTTAAAACTGCTATATTTATAAATATTGCTAAAAATTCTGCTACCCAATGAAATTTTCCAAAATTAAACTAAGGGCTCCATACCTCTATAGATGAGTCTTGAAGTATATGAGACGGGAGATTGAAAATCTCACATTGGTGGAAGGTATCCATTCTCATACCAGATGAAAGTGTTCTTTTATTATTCAAATCCCAAACTAACACTTAAGATAGTCACTTCTCTAATTTCCATTCTCTATTTTTCATACAAGGAAGATAGTGAACTCTATCTTGTGAAGTCATGTACGTTCTCATCCCTAATTGGAAGAGTCTATAAAATGATAGGCTTATTAAATGGAATAGTGTGGTCACTCATACCCATAGAGATGTGAGAATTATACCTCATAATAAAGAGTTCATGACTTATTCAGAATTGAGATTTTCTAATGAAAAGTATATCTTCTAAAGAAACGATAGAAAGAGATGACAATTATATCGCAGTCCAGTCTCATACATTCTCCATTACATGTCTCCATATGAATGATTCAACTGTGTAAGCTCTAATACCAACTATAAAGACATGGACTTCTTTATTTTAAATTAAAAACATGAAATGAAACGGAAGACTGTTAAAATCAACCACCTTATAAACTTTTTTGGATAAATTCATATTTTCGTTGACTTGGGTGGCACAACCCTTTTCTTTTTTAAAATAAAAGTTTTAATCTAACGATGGAAATCAAACATCTGACAAGTTTTAAATATATACCAAATAAGTCTAGAATCATGAAATAAAACAAACCAAAATTATTAAGTGACAACAAATTGAAATAATAAATTTGAAGATAAATAGCATCTTAAGATGCTAAACCATTATACTTTCACATATATGGAAAAATTTACTAGATTTATAATCTATCACTTTTATAAATACAACACATTGTAAATAGTATATATAGTATGATATATACTACCAATGATATTTAATAAAAAACTGGCTCACTATGCCAACCACCCCACACATACATATATAAAAGAATTACGGGCTCGTTAAAAGATTATATTATTTTTCAAAATGCTAAAAGATTAAAGTTGAAAGAACTAATAACAAATGTATAATTCAAAATCAAGAAATTTATTCTCAATTTAATAATTTAAATGCAAATAACATAACATATATTCTAGTTGATTTTACACGCCGTTGATTAAAAATTCTAAAAAATTTAATGAAAATCTAATCTGGACTTTAGATGTGTGAAAATATCAAGTTTTTTTTTTCTATATCATTATGTAAATATATATTATAATCAAATTTTAATGTCTTCTAGCTTTCGTTTATAAGAAGAAATCGAGCAGTCCCCTACCCTAAGTCGAAAAGAAAACCAAATATAAGCACACAACTTTAAAGGCAAAACTCAATTAATGAACCATTTGATAGCGTCCTTGTTCATATCTATGTCTTAGTTTTCACTAAAAAAAAAAAAGACTAATTGCGATAAGTAAATTGCGACCAGATGGTCGTTTTTAAGGTAAATGCAACCATAAAAGTGACCAAACCTGGCATGGCAAAAAAGCCGGTCGTCCAGGACATTTGTGCGTCCAAGTGGTTACCAAAATACGACCAAACGTGTTTGGTCGCAAAAAAGTCAATATTTGAAAAAACGACCAGACAGTCGCGTAAAATAGTGACCACCTAGTCATAATTTAAGTTGTAGACAAGTGACCAGTTGGTCCATAAAAAAGGTGACCACATGGTCGTTTATATTAGTGACCAAATGGTCACCTTCTTAAGTGACCATTTGGTAGTTTGAGCATAAGCCCAAGGCGACCATCTGGTCGTATAAATTGCGACCAGCTGGTCGTTTTATATTTTATAAATTGCGACCATCTGCTCGTTTTATATTTTATAAAATGTGACCAGATGGTCGCCAATGTAATTAATAATTTAATTAATTTCTAATTTAATTGTTTAAATTAAATTATTTTATTTATAAATATTATTTTTATTTTATTTAAATTTATTTATTTATTCTAATTATTTAATTAAATAATTAAATAATTATTTATTTATTTACTTAGTTAATTAAATATTTAATTATTTATTTAAATTAAATAATAAAAAATGGAATTAAAATAAAAATATATATAAATAAATTTCCAAAAGAATGTACTATACAAGAAAAGAAATCTAAACTACTGCTGAGGGTAGGGGGTGGTGGAGGCGGCGCCGAAGATGATGAACCGAGATCTCGGGGTCTGAAGAACGTGGCCAATGCAACTGCGACCTGGCCTCCACCTAGGCCTGAACCTGGGCCTAAACATCCGTCTGAATCGTAGCGACTCGAGCATCGAAGTTGCTGCGCATATCGTCCAGCTCGGCATGTGCTGCTGCTGAACCTCCTCTCGTAGCTGCTGCTCAGTTAGAGAAGGACTGTAACTCGTGCTCGCTCCGCTACGCTGAGGCCGAGGCACGTCGGCTTATAGTCGTCTCCAGTACGAGCCGAGCCCAGGAACTGATCTATTAGGTCGAACCCCTCCAGCAGCCTCCAAGAATGCCTCTTTATCGTCTTCCTGAGTCGGTTGCGAGTCTGGTGTGGGCAACCGCTGACTCAAAGACTCCTTGAAACGTTCCTAAACATTTCAATTCAAAAAATAAAATAGTTAATATATAAGTTAGAAAAAATTGTAAACAAAAAATAATAATTGAAGAAATTATTAAATACCTGAACTTCTTTCGCCTTCCAGTCGACGATCGTCCCGTCCTTCTTCGTGTGAAGAACGAGGTGCAGCTCATTGGGCGGGACAGGGCGACCGTGCTTCACTTCCTAAAAATATTAGAGATTGAAGAAGAAAAAATAAATTAATAACTAATTGAAAAAATAAAACAAGAAAAAAGTACGTAAAAGAACAAAAAAAAACTTACCAATCGACGATGGTGCGTCCGGGCCCTGCCTGTGTGTTTAGTGGGATGCTTCGTGCGGTTGGCCTTATTCCTCCTTGACACTGCCTTGCCCTCGAGAATGCTCAAGCTCGCGATCAGCCGCGCGTGGTCCTCCTCGCTCATCCACACGGGTTGGTTTGCTGCTTGCTTTCTGCGCGCCCAGTAAATGAGGTCCTTGAATCGATCCTGGACGTGATTGTCCCATAGGGGGGACAATCTACCGTCCGTGATATCGGGATCGATAACAGGAAACTTGCCCTGAAAAAATTCAAATAAAAAAATTGTTAAAGTAATAAAGTAATAAATTTATTTTTAAAAATTTCAAAATTAATTAATTATAAAAATAAATGATGTTATTTACCTTCCAATTGTCGTACATCCGACGTTTCTCCATCGTCGGAATCTTCTGTCAGCGAAGCTCGCTGGGTATAGGCATGCTCTGGAGGACCTCGCGAAACCGTTTTGAAACGGTTGTATGCGGCTGTACTCTACAAAAACATAAAAAATATTGTGATATTAGATTAGAATTTAACAAAACTATTTGTTAAAAAAAGAAAGACAATTTTTAAAATGTTTAAAGATTTAAAAATTAATTAATTATAACAATAAACAAAATTACTTACGTATTCCCTTCAATCCGAAGGGAAGAGTCTACGGCCTGAGGAGGCTACGTGCCAGAGTCTATGGCCCGAGGAGGCTGCGTGCCTAAGTTTAATTAAAATTAGATTAATTGAACTAAAATTAATTAATTAAAGTAAACTAAGTAATGAAGAATTAATGTGACGACCCGTCACTTTTAAATAAATTAAATTAAATTAAATTAATTCAAATCAGAAAAAACAGTGGAAGTCTTTTATTTTAAGAAAATTGGCGTGATTATGTTTGAAAATAGGCTAGCCAAAACCTGTTTACATCTTAAATTCAAATATCTAAAAACACAAGGAACATTAAGTTCCTATCAGGAGTTCAAAATGATATATAAACATAAAAGTAAAGACAAAAGCTCTTAAGAGCCATTTACAAATATACAACTCCAAAATTATATAAAATTCACAAAACCATGTACATGGATTTTTACAACTACTTAATCCATCTCGAAATCATCACCCTCTCGATCAAGCACGCACCAGCTCCTCTCCCACGATCCCAAACATTACCTAAAATGTGTGTAATATCATGAGCTAACAAACTAAGCCAGTGAGAATAATAAGAATAAAAAGTAAAAATAGACCTCAAACTTGCATTTCGATTTGTGTCCAATTAATCTGACACAATTCACTCCTAAAGTTCTCCCAACTTTAGGTAATTCATTCTATACTCTTCAAAGGATGATACTACTAACACTTATAGTCAAATCTCCTCCATTAACTCGTTATGACATAAAATGATAAAAGTAAATGACTTTGCATAAAATATAACATCTCGATTCTCTTTCTTATCGATCATATGCATGAAGGTAATGAGAACATCCCGTAGGATACGCATTCGCCCTTTATGCATGAATGAATGAATGAAGAAGGTGATGCGGACATCCCCCGAAGGGTCCAACATTCTTCCATCCTTTTCTTTTCTCTCTTTATTTTCTTTTTCTCTGAAGGCGTGCGGACATTCCTCGAAGGGTCCAACATTCTTTCCTTCTTTTCTTTCTCATTTTTCCTTTCTTTTTCTCAGAAGGCGATGCGGACATTCCCCGAAAGGTCCAACATTCTTTCCTTCTTTTCTTTCTCTCTCTGAAGGCGATGCGGACATTCCCCGAAGGGTCCAACATTCTTTCCTTCTTTTCATAATGCGAGATGTTATGGTGAATATGTTATGGTGCGAGATGTTGTGATATGCTCGCAAAAGTAAATAAACGTAAAGTACAATATTAAAGTAGCTGAAACAAGTATGAAGTAAAAGGGCATAAAGTAAATAAATAGTAAACTTCGGACGAACGATATGTCGATTGAACTCCGGTATCAATAATAAAAGTAGAATCATAACTTAAACGATTAACCTATACCTTCAAGGATTCTAACTTCCAATATAATCCGAGGTTCTATTAACCGTTCTAATTACAAGTTGGATCTTTTAACTTCCAATAGTCCAATCTTAGTTTCGAATCGAATCTAACTTAGAATCTTCTAAGATTCAATACTTTCCTTGAGAACTCCTAAGTTCTCACTTAAAGGATTAACTCTTAATCTTAAGGGCACTAACTCACAACCCTCTAATCTTAGGTTCGGATTCTAATCTTAGTTTCAAACTCTACAAACCTTCACACTTATTTGCTTTCTATAGATACTTTAAATTCTAACTATTCTCACCTTAGCCAAATAACTCCAAATCTCCAATTTCCACGAAACAACAACCGAGCAATCGCACCTACAATTCACCAATTGCACAACAGTACCACAAGGATTTACCACTTACCATAATCCAACTTCCTCAACTCAAACCAGGAACTTGTCCATTGAGTTAAGTCTAGGTTACTGGACTTAAGCAAAACCAATTTATTTTCAACAATTTCTCACCTCAAACAGGTGTTTCATCTCTTAATATTGGGCTCCGGACAAACATATCCCCTTTCTACACGTAAATGTCCACACACATCTACTAAGACCACTACTTAGCAATTGTGTGACAATAACACTTTAATCAGGTTTAAGGATCAAACGATTGATCTCTCGGAGTATCTCATCTCCCTTACTTTGACATTATGTCAATACTCTTAACGAGGTGTATAACCTCCAAAACTGCACTGGGTCATCGCTTTCCCGACACCCTTACCCAAATCTCAGGATGGGTCAAATAAACATAACCACACAGTGGTTTTACAAGGATGTGAAATATCACCAACATCATTAACTTCTAACAATATTCTCATAATTCTTCCAATATCAAAGAAATAAAGCATGAGAATATAAGTTATAGGCATACTTGGTGCTACTGATCTCAGATGATGACTTGAGAATGGACTTAAAACAAAACATGAAAACAAACATGCATCGCATGTAGTCTACAGAACCCTAAGGCTCTGATACCAACTGTTATTAATGTCACCAAAGCGAAAAATAAACATTAAAACGACAAAATTGAATTTCAGACAAAATTAAGTACTAATATCGAAATTACAAAATAATAATTAAATTAAATACTTGAATTGAAATAAATAAACAATATTAAATAAAATAAAATAAAAATTTCACTCCAAAATAACGGGACGTTACAATTAAACTAAATTAGATTAAGTAAACTAAAATTAATTAAATTAAACTAACATTAATTAATTAAAACTAAATTAAACTAAACTAATTAATTAAAGTAAAGTAAATTAAAATTAGATTAATTGAACTAAAATTAATTAATTAAAGTAAACTAAGTAATGAAGAATTAAACTAAATTAGATTAATTAAACTAAAATTAATTAAAGTAAACTAAAATTAATTAATTAAAACTAAATTAAACTAAACTAATTAGTTAAATTAAAGTAAATTAAAATTAGATTAATTGAACTAAAATTAATTAATTAAAGTAAACTAAGTAATGAAGAATTAAACTAAATTATATTAATTAAACTAAAATTAATTAAATTAAAATAACATTAATTAATTAAAACTAAATTAAACTAAACTAATTAATTAAATTAAAGTAAATTAAAATTAGATTAATTAAACTAAGTAATTAATTAAAGTAAACTAAGTAATGAAGATTTGAACTATTAGATTAATTAACCTAAAATTAATTAAATTTAACTTACATTAATTAAACTAAACTAAACTAATTAAAGTAAATTAAAATAAATTAAAATAAGATTAATTGAACTAAAATTTATTAATTAATTAAAGTAAACTAAAATTAGATTAATTAATCTAAAGTAAAGTAAGTAATTAATTAAACTAAATTATATTAATTAAACTAAAATTAATTAAATTAACAAAATTAAACTAAACTAATTAATTAATTAAAGTAAACTAAGTAATTAAAGTAAACTAAAGTAAACTAAGTAATTAATTACACTAAATTAGATTCATTAAACTAAAATTAATTAAATTAACAAAATTAAACTAAACTAATTAATTAAAACTAAAAACTAAAACTAACTAAACTAAATTTAAACTTAAACTAAACTAAAACTAACTTAAAACTTAAGATCTATACGAAAACTAACCTCGTAATAGAAACCGGGATTGAAGGTTTAGGGTTTTTAGGTTTAGGGTAGGAACGGGGAATGGAAACGGGCAAAAAACAACGGGGAACGGAACGGGGGAAAGAGAGAAAAGAGAGAAAGAAAAACGGAAAGGGGGGGAGGGAAAAAGGTTCTGAGTTTTAAATCAGAATTTGTGACCAACTGGTCGCAAATATGTAATTATGACTAGAAACAAAAGGTCGAGCGTGCTGGGGAAATTACGACCACCTGGTCGCATTTTCACACACATTTGCGACCACGTGGTAGCATTTATTAAAAAAGTGACCAGATGGTCGTAAAATTGTGATTATCTACAACAGTTGTCATATCACGCGTCCCATCAAGAATTGCGACCAACTGGTCGCAATAATGAAACTCACCGCCAAGAATTGCGACCAGTTGGTCGTAATCTTTAAATTCACCGCCATAAATTTCATGAAAATTTTAATTTACCGTTCAAATTTGCAACCAGATGGTCGCAATTATGAAATTAACCACCAAAAATTTCATGAACATTTTAGATTACCATTTAGAGTTTTGCGACCAACTGGTCGTAATTTAACTTAGAGTTTTGGAAAAACATAAGTCTACTTTTCCAAAAATGCGACCTATTGGTCGCATTTCACTTCTAAATTACTACCATGTGGTCACCTTTTGTGTTAATTTACGACCATCCGGTCATAAATATTAATATATATATATATATATATATATATATATATATATATTATTTAATCCTCATTAAAGAAATAGTTGTAATAAAACATACGCAGTGAATCATAAAGTTACAAAATGTCTCATTCATCATCCTCAGTTTCTTCGGTCGTCGCTTCTTCTTCTTCTTCTTCTTCTGTTTCTTCATCGGATTCATCGTCTCGAATAAATTCATCATCAATGCCACGTGCGTGAGAAGTGGAAGCATTTGTATCATCATCATGCAATGTTATCGTTCCATCGTTCAAAGGACGAACAGTACTTGCATTCTTACCATCGTCGATTGCACGACATCGTATCTCATCTTCTTGAAAAGCATCAGCTTCCTGTGCATGGTCGTCTTTCTTGGACAAGTTTTCTTCTACCTGGCGTGGTTTAACTTTACAAACAACTAATCAATCTGTCGGATCTCGTCTATTAATCGGATAGTTAAGATAATAAACTTGAATCGCCTGTGAAGCCAGGACAAACCTATCAGTGGTGCGCATATGCTTAGACTTGTTTACCTCAATGATTTGTAAATGATCAATCTTACGGACTCCGCCTCGTCTAGTTGTCTCAAACCAAGTGCAGTTGAACAGAACAATGTGTTTTAGCGTCGGATTTGCGTATTGAATCTCAAGAATCTCATTGATTACTCCGAAGTAATCGTCTTCGTTTGTGCCGAACACATGACCTTTTATGCAAACACCACTGTTGTTTGTTGCCCTGTTCACTGAATGCACCTACATTTGAAATCTCTAACCGTTACCGACGTATCCAGTATACGACCTTGCAATTCGTCCAGGTCCCTTTACCAAAGAAATAATGCGAGAATCATCTACCGGTAATGTAGGGGAGTCAACCTGTCATTGTTCACATACAGTAATGTTAGGAGGATAGTAATTTTTTCAACAAATTGCCATGGTTCTTTTGACAATTTAAAATAACTCAAGTATGCACTGAACCAAGGACGAAACTCTTTGTCGATTATTGACCCCTCCTCAGCGGCTGTAAGACCAACTCGTGTCATTCGAACATATAAGTTTAGAAATAATCTTTATGTTACAAAAAAAAAGTTAGCAAATAGTTTGTAATTGTTTATTCGATGAAATAATGTTAAGTTACTAACTCATTCTATGTAAGGCTCGATTTTTGCGCAGTTGCATAACACGTATGTTTGCATTACGTGATACTCATAATCGGTCAACGACCTACGCACTGATCTTCCAACTGTCATGCCAGGTTCCGTAAACATCGGCAAGTCGTTTATGTCAACACCTTCAAGTAAATTTTCGACAATGTTTCGTTTCGCTTGTCGAAACTGCTCTGCAATGTGTTGATCAAAGTAGTATGAACAAAATGTGGTAGTCTCTTGTGTCAGGTACGCACTACAGATAGATCCTTCTACTCTTGCTTTATTTCCGACCGTCTTTTTCAACCGACGTAAGTATCTGGGGGTAATGTGTATAAAACATAATTTACACTCGATCACTGTACTTTATATGTGTACATTACAAATTAACTGTCCTTACCTTTCAAATGGGTACATCCAGCGGTAATGTACCGGACCCCCTAAGAATGCCTCGTATGGAAGATGCTCCATGGAGTCAAAAAAGCCAAGTGGGAACATTCGCTCCAACTTACAAATAATAACAGCGATCTCTGAACTTATTGAAGTGACAGTAGCTTCAGTCAGCTTTGTACATGTCAAGTCCCTGAAAAAAACACTCAACTATTCAAGCGGCTCCCAATGTGTATTCTCTAGGAGCGGTCTGAACGCGACAGGCATCAATCATTGCATAAATACATGACAGTCGTGGCTTTTCATACCGAACATGATATGTTTTTGACTGTCTATACACCGACTCAAATTCGAAACGTATCCGTCCGGGAATTTGATGGATTTGATCCACTCAAATAATGTTTTCTTTTCATCCATCGTCAACATGTACTTTGCTTTTGCGTAATTATCATTGTCGTCAGGCTCCAACTCAGGACGGTGACATATCTCCCGTATATCATAACGTGCCTTCAGATTGTCCTTTGTTTTTCCCGGAACGTTCAAAATCGTATTGAAAATGTTGTCGAAGAAATTCTTCTCGATATGCATTACATCCAGATTGTATCTAATCGGTAGATCTTCCCAATACGGTAGATCCCAAAAAATACTCCGTTTCTTCCAACCCGTGTTTTTCCCAGCCGCATTGTTTGCACTCTCTGCACCGTCCACTATAATCTTCTGCATCCCTATAGCATCTGCCTTCCACTATACATTGTCGGGGGGGGGGTTTCTTTCTTACTCGTCGACCCTTCTTCCAGTCACTACCGTTTGAACGGAACGTATGATTCAATGGCAAAAAACGACGGCGACAATCAAACTAACAAGTTTTTCGACCGTTTCTGAGATAAAATGCATCTGTGTCTAGCATGCAATGTGGACATAAGTATTTCCCTGCCGTACTCCATCCTTTAAGAGGAAGAGATTGAGGTTCATACAATTAACTACTGACTAAGCAAAGCAATAACAAAAACTAACCACATACTCAAAAATATATATGAAAGCAATTAAAGATCAACATACCTGACAACATTGAATACGCAGGGAAGTCACTGATCGTCCAAATTAACGTGACGCACATCAAAAAATTTTGTTTCTTCGAAATATCGTACGTCATAACACCGTCAGTCCACAACCTTTTCAACTCTGCAATAAGTGGTTGCAAATAAACATCCAATTTCTTTTTTGGACTTTTCGGCATAGGTACGATCACTGTTAGAAAAATCACCGGGTCTCTCATAACACCTTCATCCTGTGAATGCTCGTGATGCCATCTCATGTGCGAAGCTGTCACATCTGATGCATACAACCATTGCAGACGTGGGGTCAGTGGTAAATAGAACATGCGGGCATATGGAATCAAGTTGCGTTTCCCTTGTTTATATCTTGGAAGAAAACAGAATTTGCAGTGATGCATGTCCTCATCCACATCTCAGTAAATCATGCATCCGTTTCGACACGAATCTATTTTCTCCACGGGTAATCCAAGTCCCTCCACTAGTTTTTTCGTGTCGTACAAACTGTGGGGCATCATATTTTCTTCTGGCGCGCATCGACGAAACCACGCTGCAATCAAATCAAATCCTTTACCATCGTACAATGGTCGGCTGGCTGTCTTTAGCATCTCATGCATCTTTCGTGCTTTCGAATTCATTTCCTCTTCAACAACCCGTTCATCTTCGTCTACGATTAAACTTTCACGGTACTTTTCATTGCCCCCATATCCTGCACCATCAAGTATCATTTGCTGCACCTGACTATACTGTTGTTCATCATTCCATTCTTCGGCAACAACCTCTACATTCGAGCTGCTACCTTCATATCGTCTCGATTCCTGTAATGCACCGTCGAACATTTCCTTTGTTTCCCCCTGAAACACCCAATGATAATAATTCTTCACACATCCCCCACTATAAAGATGAACCTTCAAATCTGTAAACGGTATGATTCTCCTATTGTCACATTTCCTGTATGGGCAACGTAGCTTTACACCATACTTTTCATAATAGACAGTTGTCATGCAAAACTCAACGAACTGTTCAACCCCGGTCACGAACTCATCGTTCAAATACCCGTCTATCAAACGAACATACATCCACTCTCTCATTTTCTTTTTTCTTAATGCTAACAAACAAAGGGAGGAGGGGATTTTATAATGGACTCCTCTACTTATTTGCGACCAGATGGTCGTATTTTTGCTACCAAATGGTCACCTTTTCCCGCCAAAATTTCCCGCCATTTTCCTCACTACCCCGGGCCACATCAAGTCACAACATTTACGATCACATGGTCACTTATTTTGGTGACCATTTGGTAGCTTTTCTCGCGCCAAATTTTTTATCTACCACTGGTGACTTAAAGTCACAACTTTTGCAACCATCTGGTCACTTCAAAATGTGACCACCTGGTAGCTTATTTCCCGCCAAATTTTTAAGCTACCACCGGTCACTAAAGGTCACCAAAATTGCGACCACATAGTCACTTTGAATTGTGACCACTTGGTAGCCTTTCTCCTGCCAAATTTACGCACCTTTTTTTGCTACTAAATGATAACCAATGTCACAAAATTACGACCACATGGTCGTAATTTTGTAGTGACCATATGGTCACTTGCTTCGCGCCAAAAATTCGCGCCATTTTTTATGACTAATTCTTTACTTGGTCTCCATTTGGTCGCAAAAAAATGACTAAATAGTCGTTTTAAGTCAAACTTCGTATTTACTACCAGAGTGGTCACAAAAAAAAACTACTCAATACCTTTGGTCGCAAATGTCTGGTCGCAATTTACCAGTTTTTTTGTAGTGTTTTAAATTTTGAGAATTCTTGTTTCTAATTTTTAAGAATTGTATCCAAAACTACATATAAATGTTAAAACAAAGAAGTTTCTTGATTCTTATTATTGTTTCCAAAATTTTAAATACATTAATAAATAATTATTTTTATCCGTTTTGACTTATAATATGTATAATAAATCAAAAAATTAAATTGATATAGTAAAAATTAAAATTTTCAATTAAATTTTTATTTTTCAAATAAAATTATACCTTTTTAATTAAAAAATTTAATACAAATGAGAAAACAAGAAACAATAAATGATTATCAAATATGTTTTTATCTATTTTAAAAAAAGAATCAGAGACAAGAAACAAAGAATGAGAACGTTACCCAACATCCTAAACAACTTGTTTCTTCGAGCGTCAAGGGTCCAGTTTACCAAACCCTAGCTTTGTTTTTAACATAGCATTTTTTTGGTTTGCTAGTGTTAAATAATAGGGGTGATTACTGAAAAGGCATATTTTTACATACTAATTTTTAAAATGTCAGAACTTTATAAAATTACTCAAATAGCATAATTATAGTTCAGAACTAAAAAAAAGAATAAATTCATTGAAAATAATAATGAAAACAATGAAATAGTTCAATAATATATTGAACTTGAACTTGAAAAGCAAAAAACAAATAAAAACAATAGTTATAATTAGTTCAAGTAATGTAGAAATGCGACAAAACAACTAACTTTATAAATAAACAGTAGAACTTATTAGAGGTGACAACACTGCAAAACTAAAACTCAAAATAACATTCGCTGCTCATTCTATGAGGTCGGGACGTCCATTTTTGATAGATCTGCATCAAATTTTCGTGTCAAGAGATTGCTCGTGATCCGAATTCTTGGGAGGAGACAAT
This sequence comes from Gynostemma pentaphyllum, assembly GCA_028015215.1. Classification (NCBI taxonomy): domain Eukaryota; kingdom Viridiplantae; phylum Streptophyta; class Magnoliopsida; order Cucurbitales; family Cucurbitaceae; genus Gynostemma; species Gynostemma pentaphyllum. The sequence continues at coordinate 16,551,075 of CM051345.1, forward strand.
GTCTCTGTCATTGAAATCTGGTCTTGCTTCACTGTTCGAGACCTTCCACGACCCTACCCCTCCCTTTGGGAAGCTTTTGGTGCTGCTGTTGATCCAGATAATGTGTGTCATCACCTGTCTCTACTTTTGATGCCTCATTGACTTTTCTATTCATTCCCAGACATTGATGGTTACAATCTTGAGGAGAGAAAGACGATGGAACTGCCAAAGTACCATGTATGTTTAGTTTTCGAGGCCTTTCCTCGACCACGATGCTCTGAAGGCTGAACCTTTCAACTACTAATAATATCGAACAACTTAGCATTTGCATTTTTTCCTGACTTAGGTATGCAAAGTCTTCCCTTGCTCAGCATGCTTTGGTGTCTCAATTTGATGCTCAAGAGGAGGGACCCTGCCACGCTGGTCTTCGAAGTTATATTGGTTTCAGAAGGCCCAATGTCTTGAGGCCATTTCTTAGATAGTTGAGGGTCCCCAGTGTTATCCAATTGACTTCTATCATCATTGCTTGAATGGTAGTTCTTCTTGCAGTTTATTTTGTTCATCACTCACTCAAACCAAACATTCTCCTTGGAGGATTGAGCATCAATCATTTCATTCACCTCATCGTCGTCCTGATCAGATATTAAGTCAAAAAGCTCTACATGTTTATCATCCTCCTGTAACTTCTTGAAATAAAGTGCATCTATCGACCCATTTTTTCGTCATCGCCTAGATTCGAGCAGGTATCAAAGAACACTGATGTCGTCACTTCAGTAGGCCCCTCTTCTCTATCACCAAAAGCCTCAGGAGACCACTGGCCCAAAATGAAACTTGCAAGAAATAATCAAATACAAAGGTCTAAATAGGATAGAAAGGTAAAATGAACATCTCGATTCATTGAATTTCCCAAAGATGAAACTTGAAACAAATAATCAAGCATAAAAATTTCACTAAACAAGTAAAAAATGTGAACTTCTAAGCAGGCAAAAAACTGAATAGATAATAACTCACAAATGGTACCTACATTGGTTTTTCCACCACTTCTGATAAGGCAAACCCAAATTGCAAGTCCAAAGACCCTATGCTATTATGCTTAGCATGAACCTTTGAAGCAAGAACTCAAACCCTTCCTAACTAATCTGTTTCAACCAAGAGATTTAAGTCTAGATGAGATTACCTCTTAGATCAATGACCTAGAGACAAGAATGAGATTCCTTGTTCTAGATTGAATCACTCCACAACTAAGTTGATCAATTCTTAGTTGAATGACTCGGCAGCAACCCTAAACACAAGAATTGCAAGAAGTTGAAAACTCAATGTGGTTTTCAAAAGAAACTCTCAATGAGTGACTTGATTTTCATTCAAACATAATCTGAGTTTTACATTGAGTTTCCCATGGCTTTATAAGCCTACAATCAGCAAAAGAAAGGAAAAACATAAAAGGAAACAAAGCATTAAAGCATTCGGTTACAATTGGCAAAAACAGAAAAGGAAACTAGAGCTCTTAATGCCCATGGTTATAAATAAGGAAAGTTTGACTAAAATGCAAATAAAAGTGAATCTGATTTGCTTAGTTGTTGCATTCTTCCATTCAAGGCATAGTTGACACTTGCACAAGGTTATCTTTGTAGATATTTTCCTTATGGAATTGTAAGTTGCATACATTGATCTTCAAAGTGTCATAAGTCAAGTCTTCATCCAAATGGGGCTGCTCACTTGGAAATAGAGTTTGATCCAAGCCTATCCATTCTTGCACATGAGTAATAAAAGCTTGTTGGATCTTCTTAGCTTTGGATCTTGTGATTGGGCCGGTTGGAACATGTATTGGACTTGGAGTGCTTCCATGATCCTTATCATCTTCCCCTTCTTCAAGAAGATTCGTCCTCGAATCAAGGTCATCATCCCCTACATCAAAAGGTCATCATCCCCTGCATCTCAGGCAAACACTGCCACTCAAGCCACTGCAATTCTGCCTACTGCAACACCAGCAGTCAATCAACTGCCCATAGGGCACTCAATGAACTCAACTCTCTCTGTCAAACTTGATGAGAGAAATTACATTCTCTGGAAGCAAATGGTATTGGCCATACTCAGGGGTCAAAGACTTGATGGGTACATTCTTGGCACCAAAACCCAACCACCTGCATTTCTGCCATCAGGAAGTGACACAGCAACAACTGAACTGACATCAAACCCTGAATTTGAGATTTGGGAAGCAATTGACCAATCTCTACTGGGATGGCTTTATGCCTCAATGACACAGACTATTGCTGGTGAAATAGTCACATTCAGAACATCAAGAGAAGTCTGGAAGGCACTTGAAGACATGTATGGAGCCACCAATCGAGCAAGAATCAACCACCCCAAAGCAAGTCTGCAAAATACCAGAAAGAACAATATGAGAATGTCTGAATATCTGACCACCATGAAACAAATATCTAACAACCTCTCTCTAGCAGGTGAACTAGTTGAATTTAACTCTTTTATCTCAAGTGTACTGGCAGGTTTAGATGCTGAATATCTCCCAGTGATATGCCAAATCAATAGCAGATAGACCATCAATTGGCAAGAACTCTATGCAACACTCCTCACCTTTGAAAACACTCTTATCCATCTGAATGTGATAAGTGGAAATCAAGATACTGGAACCATGACAGCTAATTTGGCCTTTAGTCACAGCAACAACACCTCTGTACAAAACAATTTCAGAGGTTCAAGCAACCGAAGCCAAGGAAGAGGAAATAATAGCAATCAAAGGGGTAACTTCAGAGGAAATAGAGGAAGAAATTCAAGAGGAGGCAAAGGAAACAACTCTAAACCAACCTGTCAAGTCTGTGCAAAATATGGCCATTCTGCAGCAGTATGTTATTTCAGGTATAATGAGAACTACACTGGGAACTCTCCTAATAATGAAAACAACAATAGGATGGATGCTTTCATTGCTACACCAGATGTTGTCAATGACCCTAACTGGCTTGCTGACAGTGGAGCAACTAACTATCTTACTCCAGACATCTCCAACCTGAATCACAGGACTGAGTACAATGGTAATGAGTCCATAACAGTGGGTAATGGTTCTAAACTCTCCATCTTCAATATTGGTTGCTCCTCTCTGACTGCAAACTGCTCTAAAGCAACTCCTATTTTATTGAATAACATATTACATGTTCCTCAAATCAAGAAAAATCTACTGAGCATATCTAAATTGACTGCTGACAATAATTTGTTTGTTGAATTCCATCCTACCTATTGTTTTATGAAGGACAAAGAATCAAGGAGAGTGCTCCTACAAGGGATACTTAAAGATGGACTCTATCAACTTGATCTCAAAAGACTCAAGCCATTTTATCTTCAACCAAATAAGGCCTCAAGAAATGTCACTCACCCTAGAGTCTTTACTGCTTTCAATATTGTTAAAGGTACCTGGCATCTAAGGCTGGGTCACCTATCCAATCGTGTCTTGAATTCTGTTCTAAAAGATTGTAATGTACAAGTGCCCTCTAATGATGAATTGGAGTATTTTGATCCTTGTCAATATGGAAAGTCTCATTCCCTTCCTTTTAAAAATTCAAGCATTCATTCTAAACTCCCTCTTGAACTTATTCACTGTGATTTATGGGGACCATCTCCCATTTTATCTCCTACAGGGTTTAGATTCTTTATTAGTTTTGTGGATGACTACACTAGGCTCACTCACATCATTCCCTTAAAAGCAAAATAGAAGCCTTAACAGCCTTCATTCATTACCAAAATCTCATGGAAAACAACAAATTTGACAGAAAAATCAAAACCCTACAGACAGATTGGGGAGGTAAATTTAGACCATTTCTCTCCTACCTTAAGTCAAAAGGAATAGAATTCAGACACCTTTGCCCTCACACCAGTCAGCAAAATGGAGTTGTTGAGAGAAAACATAGACACATAGTTGAAATGGGGTTGACACTACTGGCTCAAGCATCCATGCCTCTTAGATATTGGTGTGAAGCATTCATATATGCCACCTATATCATTAACAAACTACCAACTCCAGTGCTCAACAATGTGTCACCATGGGAAAAAGCCTTCTCAATTAAACCAGACTATCATTCACTAAAGGTGTATGGATGTGCCTGTTTTCCATGTCTAAGACCCTACCAAACACATAAGTTCCAATATCACTCCACCAAATGTGTGTTCCTAGGGTACAGTGACTCCCATAAAGGTTACAAATGCTTGAGTTCCAGTGGTCGTATTTACATTTCCAGAAATGTCATCTTCAATGAGAAAGAATTCTCTTTCAAAAAGGGTTTCATCACTACCTCACCTACTGTCCAATCCTCCCATGAAACTATAGTTACTTGGCTCAATGTCCCTTCACAAGGCAATCTTACAGACTCACCAATGTCAAATACTCCTTCTGTTCCCACTTCACCTTCCAAATCAACAAACCAAGATCATGTTGATAGTCCCATCTTCAGTACCCATGAAGATGCACTCTCTCCAGACTTGTCTGCCAACCACTCAAGTGATATAAATGCTGCAGATAGTGACCAACAATCTTCTACACATGATCATCTAATTCATGAATCCATTCCTGAGGACACTCTTCCCCCTCTGGCTCCATCAAGCTCAACTCATCGTATGCAGACTAGAGCAAAAAGTGGTATATACAAACCCAAAATTAGAACCTATCTGGCAACCACTTTTACTGATCATCCAAGGGAAGAACCTAAAAATGTTTTGAAAGCTTTAAGTGTCAAGGAATGGAGTACTGCTATGGAGGAGGAAATGGAAGCTTTTCATAGAAATGAAACCTGGACTTTAGTTTATTTCTCCCTTAATCTCAATCTGGTTGGAAATAAATGGGTGTTCAAGATAAAGTAAAACTCTGATGGTAGTCTTCAAAGGTACAAGGCCAGGCTTGTTGCTAAGGGTTTTCATCAAACACCAGGCTTGGACTTTCATGAAACTTTCAGTCCAGTCATAAAGGCATCAACCATCCGAATCATCCTAACCATAGCACTCTCAAAAGAGTGGGAGATCAGACAAATTGACATCAACAATGTATTCTTGAATGGAACACTTGAAGAAGCTGTGTATATGCACCAACCAGAGGATTTCATTGACAATCAGAAACCAAATCACATATGCAAACTCAATAAAGCCTTGTATGGCTTAAAGCAAGCACCACGAGCCTTGTATGATAGACTAAAAGCAGTACTTCTTGATTGGGGATTCATAAACTCCAAAGTTGATTGCTCCCTCTTCTTTCTTAACACTGGAACAATAGTTATCTTCATTCTCATCTATGTTGATGATATTTTAATTACAGGAAACGACACTAAAACCATCTCCAAGTTTGTCAAAGAGCTCAATAGACTGTTCACTCTAAAGGACATAGGGGAATTGGAATTTTTTTTGGCATTGAAGTTCACAGAACCACTACGGGGATGACCCTTACTCAGTCTAAATATATTGAACATCTTCTCTTTAGACTAGATCTTACACATTTAAAACCTTGTCCTACACCAGCAGTAACTGGCAAGCCCTTATCAGCTCATGATGGTGAACCAATGGAACATCCCACACTTTACAGAAGTGCCATAGGAGCTTTACAATATCTCACCAACACTAGGCCAGAAATATCCTTTATAGTCAACAAACTCAGTCAATTTATGCAATCCCCCAGCTCCGTTCACTGGCAAGCTGTCAAGAGAGTGTTGAGATATCTCCAAGGAACTAAAAACTATGGTCTCCATCTCAAAACAGCAACCTCTCTTCCCCTCACTGGATTTACTGATGCAGATTAGGCTTGCAACCCTGATGATCGAAGATCCATCTCTGCATATTGTGTCTTCCTTGGGAATTCTCTTGTTTCCTAGTCATCAAGAAAACAACATGTAGTTGCACGCTCAAGCACAAAAGCTGAATATCGCTCCTTGGCCCACACTGCTGCTGAGATAAGTTGGCTACAAGCTCTCTTGAGAGAGATAGAGTTCTGTCATTCATCTACTCCAGTTGTGAGTGTGACAATATCAGTGCTCTTTCCCTTGCTGCCAATCCAGTCTTTCATGCTCGAAGCAAACACGTTGAACTAGATATTCATTTTGTACGTGATAAGGTTCTTGCTAAGCAACTTGATGTCAGATACGTTCCTACCAATGATCAGCTAGCAGATCTTCTTACCAAGCCACTTTCATAAGCAAAATTCTCTGAATTACGGTCCAAACTCAGAGTGTTACCTTTGCCAACCCCTACTCGTTTGAGGGGGGAGTTAGAACAGTTACCCCATAGCACAAATGTCCACGGTGGCGTGACAAGCTAAGCTGTTATGACATCTAGACTGACAGCCAGGCAATCAGCCATCAATGGTGATTGCACTTTCACAACTCAGCATTACAATCAGTATTATTACTGATTACAATCTTTTCTCTGGAACAGCTCAGTTCACCTAATTGATTGACTGTAATTACTTGTATTTAGCCATCATTTGCTTTACTTTCCTTATGTAAACAATCAGCTCCTTGTATATATAGTGTGTTGATTGTAAGCTTGATATACATTGAAATATACAAAAGACAATTGTCTCTCAAAATCAAACTCACAGAGTTGTAAAGTATTTGACCGGCTCAGCGATTGCATTTTCTCATCAAAATTTTCAATCACATCTCTACTCTTGACTTCCTATTTAAGACAAACACTCATGAATGATTTTATCTTCTTTAAAACTATCTAACACTCCAATTTGGCCTACTTCTACTTCAGCCCCTTCAATTTCTCGTCTCAATAAAGCATTTAGTTCTTTAGTCCCTTTAATAGTTCTAAAATTATTTGATTCCGTTATTCTTATTTCCCATCAAATTCTTCATTTTCAACCTCATCTGTACGGTACCCTGGAACTCTTCACTGACTCCTTCCTGTCGTCTTTACTTCATTTTAACTCCATTCTTTGTCTTGAACTTATACAACCCGCATTTCAATTTCACTAGCTCACCACTTTCACACAGTTTCCTCAAATGACGAGACAAAAGAGCAGTGTGTGCCCATGGAAAATCCTCATATTCTCTTTCTTAATAAAATCCGATATCAGACTTCTCACTCTCCCACTTCAACTATAGCTCTTTGAATCATCTACATTCCCAAACAAGATGAATATATCAATATCATATAATGAAATTATACACCCACAAATGATAACAAACGTAAAATGTATAATAAAATTTGTTTAAAAAAATTGATGTTAATGTTGGAGGTTTTTATTTTTAAGAAATGTTAAGGTATTATTATAATAATCATTTTTTTTACATTAAAGCATTATAATAACACAAACAACCCTACAAATAAAATTAAAAAACTTGTTGAATGTGCACTACTAGAAACTTGACTTTTTTCGAAGGGCGAACCTTAGAAAAATGTTTAAAAAACCTTCGATGATTCTTTTTTCGAGGGTTAACTCAACCTTCGAAAAGCGTCAAAATAAGTCCCGTCGAAAAAACTTTTCAAAGGTTTTACTAACCTTCAAATTTAAGATTTTTCGAAGGCTACTTACCTTCGATAATTATTAAATAATTTGTCAATAAAGCTATTTTTAGATATCACTTTTTTCAAAGGTTATCATTATTTTCAAGGGTTTTGATATTTTTATCAACAATTTTGAATCCTTTGAAAAAAAAAGTATTTTTTTTTATCAGCAATTTGATAGCCTTTGAAAAAGAAATTATTTTATCAACAATTATTAATCCTTTGAAAAAAAAATCCTTAAAAAATAAAACTTTATTTTTCCAATTATCTGTTCAAACTATCAAGTGAAACTTTTGAAAAGATATTACTTTTACATAATATCAAAATACTAATTTTATCGTGACAATAACAAAACTCACCATTAGAGGATCAAAAGAATCTTCATTCAAACTAAAATATGTCAATATACTTCATTCATAACTTACAAATGTGCCTAGAAAGTTCATTCCAATAACAAACTATATCCAATTCAAGAGCCTCAACAATCTTCAATCAAAAATTAAAATAACCAACAAACCCCATAAAAATCTCAAAAAATTAGTCCACTTGACTCGTCTTACATCAATTTCCTATTGTTGAGAGCAAGTTGTCCTTGTATCATCTGCAAATACAAGAGAAAAACTATTCAACACATTTTTAATATAAAACCCCAAACTTTGAGTTCCACTATGCTAAATCCAAACAATATGTAATGAACTTAGAAGGAAAATTTATGATATATTAATTTTTTTTTTACATTATGTTGCTTGTTAGAAAATATAGCATTACAAATTGGTGTAATTAGCATGTACAAACTTACATAGGTACAATTGGCTCAAGTAGTAGGTATAAAATATAATCATTTCTCATAAAGTAACTTATATCAAACTTTTGAAAAGTTTTGGCTACTTACCATACTAGAAGGATGGGAAAAAGAAACAAAAAGTTATGTTACAATCTCTGAAGCATAATTTTATTAAAGAAAATAAACAAAGGGAAAAAAATAAGCATCAAGGTGTATCATTTGGAAAAACTTTTGGTTACTTACCATCATCACGAATCACATTCTCATAGAAGATCTTTGGTTTTCTCATAAATCAAACCCTGGAATCACATTCGAAAAAACTCTTGGTTACATACCAAAAGTCTTTATAAACACCTTTGGTTTCCTCATAAATCAAACCCTGGAATCACTAGAGAATGATCTAGTATAAGATGAAATTCAAATTTATCACCTCAGAAAAATAGAAAAATACTGAACAGAAACTTTCCATTGTTAATGTCTATCTGGATCCCCAATATTAATGTTAGAGAATGCTACGAGCTTATGATCAGAAATGATGAATAAGAAAGATATTGTTTAAATTTACTACCACATGTAACATTCACCTTTAAGAAAGTATGTAAGATATCTGGCATCCAAATGTACTTAAACCCACTTTTTTCCATTTCCAATCCCAAAACTTGCTAAACTTACTTTGTAGCACGGGAAGGAGTACCAGTTTCATTGTCAATCATCTCAAAGTCCCAATCAATAAATTTTGCTTATAATCTCTTTTGTAGCTATTAAAACATCCACCTATCTTTTGTGCTAATGAGATGCAAACATGAGGTGGACACTATCTATTACCTTTTATGCCTCTCCCCACCCAAAAAAAAGTACCAGAAAAACCATTACAAAAATCCATTAAACATAGACATGGAAAAATATAATCATCAAAAGAGGAAAATGTATAATCATTAGCCAAAAAAACTCTTCAGCATACCTTAATTGAAATGAGTATCATGATTGAACAAGGAGCTCAAACCGAAGAGGGATGATCAATAGTTCATACCATGGACCTTCATCTAGATGTTGCACGTACCATAGCTACTAAAGTACCAAAAGATCAATTTATAATTGACAGAAATACCAATGGATACATTATAATTGAGAAGAAAGATGAGATTTCATATGCAAATTATTTATAAAAAAAACAATTCAAATCAAAAGGTGCTCATAATCAGAATTGAAAAAAAAAACAGAGAGAATATGTAGTAGTGCTTACTGATGAAGCGTGAGAGAAGCTTAATGTGCTCATCAAAGCTTATTGATGAAATGTGACTGCCTTGCTTTGTGTTCTTAACATTGAAAGCAAAATGCTAGAGAGCATCTTAGATTTGACCACACATTAATGGCTCTTAATCAATTAGTTTGACAACAGCTAGAAAAGGAACAATAATGAACTATAGATTAGGTTTTGAATGCAAAAATTGACAAAAAAAATGCAGATATTGCAACAAATTTAGATAGAGAAACGAACTATGAATTGAGGACAATTAGAAGATCAGAGAAATGAGTAACGATGTGAAACAAAGAGATTGGTAATCGTACGTCAACGTGTAATTCAAAGACTAAAGGAGTAAATTTGGAATCAAACTGATTAATCTGGAATTGAAATTGAGCAAATAAGAGAATTTCTAACCAAGACGTGATCTCCGAGATTGGAATCAAGGTGATTAATTTGGAATCAAACTTGATCAGAGATAATAATCGAACTTGAAAATTGCTTCGACGACGTCACACATAATCGAACTTGACCAAAGCTTCAAGCATCGTTGAAACAAAATCGCTTCATATGAACATCATTGCACGCTATCACTTCAGATGCAAATCAAATTTTGATTTAGAATTGCTTCAACGCCATGGATCTCGAAATCACAGCATGAACAAAAACAAACAGAGAACCGGCGGATTCTCAGGAAATCAAAGAATCGATTCTCACGAAATTACATAAATTCAAATGAACAATTTGAATTTGAACAGATGATAAATTTTAAAAGGAAATAGGACAAAAGAAAAATGAAAGGGAAACGGGAAAGGGAAGGTTAAAAAATAAAAAGGGAATAAGGCAGAATTAAAAATGAAAAAGACTCAGCGTGTGGGTGAAAATATCTAGAGTTTTTTCAAAGGTTTTTAAACCTCGTTCAATAAAATGTGGTATATTTTTCAAAGGCTCTAAATAAATGGTTGATAAATATATTATGTTTCAAAGGTTTTGAAAACCTTCAAGTTTTTAGATTTTTCGAAGGATTTTATTAACCTCTTATAAAGTATATACATTTTTCAAAGTTCTCTAATATTCTTCAATAAAACTTGTTACATTTTTCAAAAGTTATTGATAACCTTCGATAAAAAGTGGTTGAAAAGCCTATTTTTCTTGTAGTGGTAGATTGCAATTCTCAACTGATTATTACTTACTATAATCAGTTGAATGAATGTTAACATAACATAATTCACAGCTTAACAGATTGATTTTAATGTGTTGTCTTGACTGTCCAAGAATAAGTCCTTTATTTAAGTCAAGATTTACCGTCTATAAGGTAAGGAAGCCCCGACACCACCTTTTTAAAGATTAAAATCTATCATAATCATAAACATATCAAACAATGCCTTTTTCCAAAAAATAAAAACTAAAATAAGGTTAATAAGTCCTCATCTCTAATGCAGTAATAAATATAAGAACCATAAATCTAAATACTCATCACCACTACATAGTAGAAGTAGATTCTAAATAATTTTAAGTTGAAGTTGCAAGGTTGAGTCAGTGTCTGGTAAACCAATGTAAGCTTTGCGTCAATGGATTCAACGTCAATTTGATGAACCTTATGAGTTTATTGAGATAAGAATTTCAATAAACTTCGTGCGATTTTTTGATGAACCTTTGGGAGTAATGCCTATTGTTTTGTGGAAAAGATTAAGCAAGTCAGGAAAGATATTTTAATGTGGAAGAAGGAATCCAAATGGTCTGCTAATGGTTGTTTAGCCCATCTTAAAAGTGAGTTAATCTCAGCTCTTAATTGTCTCATTCCTAACATGAATTATGTTCATATTCTTGAAAACAAAATCAAGGAAGCTGTTAACTTTGAAGAACATTTTTGGAGAATTAATTCGAGAATTCTTTGGCTTAAAGAAGGAGACAAGAATACTTCATTTTTTCACTCAAAGGTGAAATTACGCAAACGTTTTAATTCCTTAAAAGGTCTTGAAGATGATAACGGGATCTGGAGAAGCGGGGATGAAGAGATAGCTGCTATTGGCATCAATTATTTTCAAAATTTGTTTACTTCTTCACCTCCTCCGGATTTGTCAGCTTGCCTTGCTGGTATTCTTCCTAAGGTTAGTGATGCTGATAACCTTAGACTGCCTTGTGATGTATCTGATTTGGAGATTAAACAAGCCCTGTTTCAAATCCATCCAAACAAATCTCCTGGCCCAGATGGTATGACTGCTGGTTTTTATCAAGATCACTGGGATATTGTCAAGTCTGATTCCTTATGGTTAAAGATTTTTTCCGCACTGGGCATATGCTGCAAAAACTTAACCATACCCATATTACTCTTATTCCTAAATCTAAATGCACACTTCCATGAAACAACTTAGGCCTATTTCTCTTTGCAATGTTATTTATAAGATTATCTCCAAAGTCTTATGTAATAGACTAAAGCCCTTATACTTCCTTCTTTGATCAATGAAAGTCAGACTGCATTTATTCATGGGAGGAATATTTCTGATAATATTCTTATTGCACATGAAGTTCTTCATTCCTTGAAAAAAAGGAGATCTGGGAAAAATTACAGTTTAGGCTTGAAGTTAGACATGGCTAAAGCTTTTGATAGAGTGGAATGGCACTTTGTGGAACATCTTATGAGAAAATTGGGCTTTTGTGAAAGATGGATTAAATGGATCATGACTTGCATTTCTTCTACTTCATTCAGCTTAAATGTCAATGGTTCACCCTTCGGCTTTTTTAAACCAAGATGAGGTATTAGGCAAGGGGATCCTTGTAACGTCCCGTTATTTTGGAGAGATTTTTTTATTTTTTTTTATTTTATTTAATATTGTTTATTTATTTATTTATTGCAATTCAAGTATTTTAGTTTAATTATTATTTTGTAATTTCGATATTAGTACTTAATTTTGCCCGAAATTCATTTTTATCATTTTAATGTTTATTTTTCGCTTCGGTGACATCAATAATTATTAATAGGCCAATTAATAATTATTAATCACCTTTAGATTTATTTAAGAACATCGGGTTTCATTTTATAAGACAAAAGTCATAAAAGGACGCAACCGTCATTTCCAATTTCTTAAAATATCTAAAATTAATATTCATTTATTCTTTAAATATCACAAATTTGACAAAGATGACATTTTTCTTCTTCCTTTCCTTCTCCTTGCCGTGGGTTCCGTCCACCATGGATGAGAATTTTCTTTTCTTCGTTTCTCGATGGATTGGCTTGATTTTGGTTGCGTTGGATTGGTAGGGACGAGGGCTACCTATCCAACCTATCTTTTCAAAGTTTCTTGTTCCCTAAGGGAAGTTCCAAAAAGTAAGTTTTCAAAACTTTTTAGGTGGTTTTTTTCGTTTTTGATTGTAAATGAGTTTTGAAGTTGAAATCATGAATTTCTATCATGGAATTTGACGATTTTGAACCCGGATTTTCGAAAAACACTATTCACCGGAAAACACTATTCATCCAAAATCACTATTCATCCATAAATGCAAACTTGTTCTCATATTAGATATGAGTTGTAATATGTTGTGCAATTGATGAATTGTAGGTGCGATTGCTCGGTTGTTGAATTGTGGGAAATCAGAGATTTGGAGAAAATCTTATTTGGCAAAGGTGAGAATAGTTGGGATTTAAAGTAATTATAGAAAGCGAATAAGTACGATGGTTTGTAGAATCGGAAACTAAGATTAGAATCCAATCTATGATTAGAGGGATGTGAGATAGTGCCTTAGGATTTGAAGTTAATCCTTTAAGCGAGAAACTTAGGATTTCTCGATGAAAGCCCTGAATCTTAGAAGATTTCAAGTTAGATTAATTTCGGATTTTAAGATGGATCATTGGAAGTTAAATGATCCAAGATTTTTATAAAGAACGATTGATAGAACCTCAGATTATTGGAAGTTTAGAATCCTTGAAGGTTTAGGTTAATCGTAAAGTTATGACTCTTTATTTTATTAACGGAGTTCGATTGATATATCGTTCGTACGGAGTTTCTTATTTATTTACTTTATGCCCTTTTATTTAATGTCTTTTACTTTACGCCTTTTACTTTATGTTTGTTTCGGTTACTTTATTATTCGCACTTTACTTTATTTACTTTTGCAAGCATATGCAAGCATAACCATAACATCTCGCATCATTGCAAAGAGAAAAAGAAAAGAAAGTGAGAAAGAAAAGAAGGGAAGAATGTTGGAGCCTACGGGTAGTGTCCGCATCACCTTCAGAAAAAGAAAAAGAAAAAGTGGGTATCCTACGGGATGTACCTATTACCTCATTCATGCATAAGGGTATATGCAAACCCTACATTGCATATGATCGATAGAATATTGAAATCGAGATGTTATATTTTTATGCAAAGTCATTATTTTTCTTATTTTATGTCATAACAAGTTATTGGATGAGGATTGACTACGAGTGTAGTAATATCATCATTTGGGAGAATAAGAATTTGAAGTAAACCTTGTATATAGTATAAGGTATTTATGGAAAATGAGATATAAATGCTATATGCATTTACAAAAACCATACCAGAAATATTTGGAATGTAATTCCACAATTATATTGAAGAATTGGTAAGTAAAAGTGGAACACTTGGTTATAAACTCTTTGAATTGATGATAGCAAAGAGTAAGTATGTTCTTGGAATCAAATCGAAATGCGAGTTTGAGGTGAGTTTGAGGTCTATTCTTACTTTTTATTCTTATTATTCTCACTGGGCTTAAGTTGTTAGCTCATGATATTACAAACATTTCAGGTAATGTTTGGGATCGTGGAAGAGGAGCTGGTGCACGCTTGATCGAGAAGATGATGATTTCGAGATGGACTATGTGTTATGTAAAAATCCATGTACATGGTTTTGTGAACTTTATATCATTTTGATGATTTGTACTTTGTAATTAGCTCATAAGAGCTTATTGTCGTTGTTTTATGATTATGATCATTTTGAACTCCTGGATAGGAACTTAATGTTCTTTGTGTATTTTAGATTTTGAAATTAAGATGTAAACAGGTTTTGGCCAGCAATTTTTCAAACATAATCACGCCAAATTTTCTTAAAATAAAAGACTTCTGCTGTGTATTCTAATTTAAATTATTTAAAAATGTCGAGTCTGAAAGGATGATTTACTAAACTAGCGGAATTTTATTTAGTAAACTAATTAACATTTAATTACGGATCTATTAATATCATGCAATTTGTGATAAAAACATGTAGATTCATGCTAGTTTTTCGAAAATTAAAACCCTTTACTTACATTGAGTAAAATATGGAGAATCGGTTGGAGGTTTCTTTACAGCATCAAATCCTCAGCAACACCGGATCTTCTACGCTATATCCCGATCGATCAAACGAAATCCGATTGTGGGATCGAACTTAAGAAGAAATTGGGAAGAAGAAAAAATATTTTCTTCCCAATGGACTAGGGAAAATCGGCTAAGGGGGGAGGGAGAAGGAAGAGAGAATTCCGAATTTCTAAGGAATTTAATTGTGTGATTTATGAATGACCCAACTCTCCTATTTATAGAAAAATAGGAATCCTAATCCCATTAGGATTAATCTATAGAGATAAATACAAAAAAAAAAAAAGATTATCTCTTTCCTTTATCTTGCAATTTCGAAAATGCCATAGATAAATAGGAGATTATTTTCTTTTCTTTATTTTATTTATCTTGGGTAAATAAATCTATATAATTATTATAGGATATAATTCAAATAATTATCTCCTACAAATTATCTATGAAGGCCAAAATTAATAATAAATAATTAATAAATCAAATTTATTTAATTAATTATTTTGGGCCAATTTCAATTGGGTTCATTAATCCAATTGGGCTTGAAACTCTCTCTTAAATTAATAAGTCCAACTTAATTAATTTATTTATTAAATACCATTTAAATAAAATATTTTATTTAAACAATTAATAATATTAATATTTTCTCCCGACTAAATATTATCAAATTATATTTAATTATTAATTTCCATTTAAATAATTTTCATTATTTAAATAATTAATAATAAATATTTTAATTATTAATTTCCATTAAATAAACTCATTAATTAATTAATAATTTTATTTGATAATATTTTATTATTAATTAATTAATTTTAATTATTAACTTCCGTTTAAATATAATTATTTAAACAATTAATAATTGTTAATTAATTTCAAATTATTAATTACCATTTAAATATACTCAATATTTAAATAATTAATAATGTATAATTAATAATATTTCATTATTAATTTCCTGTTTAAATAAACTCATTATTTAAACAATTAATAATGTTTATATTAATTACTGTTTAAATATACTCAATATTTAAACAATTAATATTGCCTATTTTAAGTAATTCACTTTACTTAAAAATTTCCATTTCTTCTACTTGATTTCGCGACTACGATATTTGAGCTAGCATAGGGACCCGATGGACCTATAGATCATGGGCTTAATAATTAGTCAATTAAGTGATTAACACATAATCAGTTAATTACTTATTATCTAACTATGAATAATTCTACTGTAGATTCATAGCTGAACTCCCCTCACTATAGATGAGTTATTGTCCATTTAGTTTATCATTATTTATATCTGTGATATATCCTTCACATGGAACCCTCATAATTACAAAGGATAAATTTACCGTTTTGCCCCTGTAATTACCGCTTTATCCTTGTGTTCCCGCTGATTCTCCAATGAACTTTATCTTTAGTCGAACTAGAGATAAGATACTTCGTGATCAATAGAAGTCGTGACGTCACTTGTTCATGTCTCGAATCGATACATCAAGGAGTTTCCTAAAGTTCCTAAAATGTTTAGGTATCGCACCGATACTGTTAATTTATAGGAAAGTTATGAATTCCATCTCGTGAAAATGAGTTCCCAGCTACTTATCTAGTCATGTTCCCAAAACAGGAGTGTATTGAGCGTTCTTACAGATCGCTCTCAACTATGTGAATCAAAGAACATAACTCTACAAATAGGAGTCCGCATTTCACTCAAGATTGAGATCTATCACGGTTGATAAACTTAGTTTGATATTCGATTATTTCTCGTAAACGGTACTAATGAGAAATTTGATCGAACATCGTGGTCCTGTCTTATACAATCAACATTGCATATGATACTTCCATTTCATGTCTCCCACATGAATGATCAGGATTAGATCATTTGTCTATAAATAAAATGCGAAGCTATCAACAGTGTTACCAGGATAAGGTTCCCAAACGTTATCTGTTTACTGTAGACACGTTTAAGTTGCTCATCTCGACTTTAATCCTCTTGTATAACTCACATACTAAGTCGTGATTTCATAAGAGTAACTTAGGGTTTACTATTTGAATGTTTGATATTTATATATTTCCATATATTCCTAATATCATTAATTGAATCAATCTAGATAGTATAAAGAACTTATGTTTATTTATTTAATTTATTCGAAATAAATTATTATAATTAAATAATTACAAGTTCTAGGACACTATTCCTAACAGGGTCGTCACAATCCTCTCTCTCCTTACCTTTTTGTTCTTTGCTCAAAAGGTCTTACCATTTTAATTGAAAATGCTATGAGAGAAGGGAGATTTCATGGTTTTCAATCTCCTCATGATGGTCCAACAATTTCTAACCTGCTTTTTGCAAATGATTCTTTATTTTTTTGCAGGGCAAGTTTGGAAGAGGTTAATACTCTCAAATCTATTCTCCATCTTTACGGTGAAAACTCGAGGCAGCAAGTTAATGTGGACAAAAGCAGTTTGGTTTTCAGTAAAAACACTCCTAATCAATTACGAAAAGACATTTCTGCCTTGCTGGATATCAAAGCTTGTTCTTCTATTGGTAAATACCTAGGTCTGGATGTTCAATTTGGCAGTTCGAAAAAGATCATCTTCCAAGAAATAAGAGACAGAATTGAGAGGAAAGTCAAAGGGTGGGCTGAGCACTTTCTTTCATCAGCAGGTAAAGAAGTTCTTATCAAATCTGTAGCAATGGCTATGCCTGTCTATGCTATGAATTGTTTCAAGCTTCCGGTTCAACTTTGCAAAGATATTAATGTTATTATAGCAAGATTCTGGTGGCAATCAAGTCATGATAGGAAAGGAATTCATTGGGGTTCATGGGATAAAATTACAAATCCCAAACATTGTGGAGGGCTTAATATGAAAGATATTCAATGTTTTAATTTAAGTCTTCTAGCAAAGCAAGGATGGAGTATCATTAAAAATCCAAATTCTTTACTGAGCAGGTTTCTTAAAGCTAAATACTTCCATAATTCATCTTTCCTAGAAATCCCTCAAGCTAATTCTTCTTCATGGGGTTGGCGTAGCATTCTTGAAGGAAGGAAGATTCTTGCTTCAGGTATTCGTTGGAGGGTTGGTAACGGAAATAACATAAAGATTTGGCAGGATCCTTGGTTGCCAAGGCCATCTACTTTTTGACCTATTTCACCTATTCTTCATCCTGATGCAGTTGTGGCAGATTTCTTTACTTCTGATAGAAAAAATTGGGATGAATTTCTGGTAAATCAATCCTTTTATCCCGTGGATGCCTCTTTAATTTTGTCTATCCCAATTAGCAAATTTAATTTCCCTGACAGTATTGTTTGGTATTTCAATTGTTCTGGCATTTACTCTGTTAAATCAGGCTATAAAGAAGCTCAGAAGCTTATGCATTCTATTTCTACTTCTTCTGGTGATAATAGTGGTTCTTGCTTACCTGCTAAAATTGGAATTTAATTTGGAAAGCCAAAGTTCCTCAAAAGTTGAAATTTTTTATTTGGAAAGCTTGCAAAGGCTTTTTAGCTTCCAATTTGAATTTGTCCAAAAGAGGAATTCCTATAAATCCTCACTGTGCTACTTGTCCAAATCAAGAGGAATCAATCACCCACATTTTGTTAACTTGTGAATCAGCCAAACGATTTTGGTTTGCTTCTGCCATCCCTTTTAATCCCAATAGATTTGTAAATCTTGACTTTCATGTTTGTTAGGATATCATTTGCTCTATTCTTATAGATCACTCGGGTGACAGATCATTGTTGAATTTCTTTATTACTGGTGCGTGAAGATTATGGAAATTACGAAATGAAAAAACATTCAAAGGTAGTGAAGTGAATATCATTAAAGCTGTCTCGAAAGCCAACGCTGATTTCAGTGAATATTATTCTTGTGATGTTTTACTTCCTCATCATTCTCCTGCCATTGTCCAGCCTATTGTTGAAAGTTTTATTGGGCTTTCTATTCATTGTGATGCTACTTGGGATTTGAATTCATCTCTTTCAAGTTTTGGCTGGTCTTTTTCCGTTGAAGATAATTCTCTTTTTTTGTCTTCTTCTTTGCTGGGTTCGTTTTGTCTGAATGCCCTTCATGCTGAAGGTAGATGTATTTTAGAAGCCTGGAACATGCCAAAGCTTGTGGATTCAAGAAGATAAAAATTTTCTCTGATGTTAAACATGTTATTGACATCTTTTTGGGTGTCTCCATTTGTCCAGCAGATTTTCTTTGTATTTTTGATGAATTTTTGCATCTTCAGTATTGTTTTGATTTGATTGTTATCTCTTTCCTTAAGAGAGGGTTCAATTCTGTTGCCCACTGTTTGGCTCAGAAGGCTCTAAACTCTAATTGTAATTTCCTTTTTCTTTAATACAAGTCTACCTTTGTGAAAAAAAAAAAAGATAATGGTTTGTCAAGGAATGAGAATTCTTAATCTATGCAAGATTTAAAGATTGGTCTTGCAAATTTTAGCTGCAAGTAAATCAATTTAAAACTTGATAAAATTAATGATTTAGTATTCGAATTCTTGTGGAAATTCTCACACACACGTGTGTGTGTGTATATATATATATATTATGGTCTCATTATTCAAGTAGCAAAGTCAGTTGGTGCCATCTGATTATGTTTTGATTTTTTTTCAATCCTATGTATAAAATCAATTTTGATGGCATGACAAGTATAGTTTCATGGTACAATATATATTTTACCATGATATCTTCTGTGGATTAAATTTATGATCTGTCACATCATTGAAATATAATGTTTATATTTGATAAATTTTAAATGCATTATTGCTACAAATTGGGTTATATTATAAACTAAAGAAAAGAACAACTAGCAAAGAGAGATGAGAGAAAGATTAAGAACACAAGAATATGAGAAATTATATATGAGGGTAAAATACCATTTTGGTCCTTGAACTTTCACTCAGTTTCATTTTCGTCCCTGAACTTTCAAAAGTTACCATTTTCGTCATTGAACTTTCCGTTTCGTTTCGTTTTGGTCCTTCCGATTTTTTTTTCCCGTCTAAAACACTAATGGAGGGTTTATGTAGCAAGTAATTGATGATGTGACATTATAGAAATATACCGTGAGGTTAAATACCATGGAAAACGAATATAAACAAGGTTAATCTCATCTTTATCTCTTTAAGTCCAGTCTTAAACCTCACTGTATATTCGTTTTTTTACATCTTTTAACCTCATTGTATATTTATATTGTAACGTCCCGTTATTTTTGAGGTGAATTTTTTTTTTATTTAGTATTTTATTTATTTATTTATTGAATTAAAGTGTTAAAAATAATTTTAGAATTTGTTATTTAGAAGTAAATAGTTAATTTTCGTTTGGAGACCTTTTTAACTGTTTATTTAGCTTAAATTAGTTTCGATGGTATTAATAATTATTAATAGGCCAATTAATAATTATTAATCACCATTGGGATTGTTTAAGAGGTTCGGGTTTAGTTTTAAAAGCTTAAGGCAAGAAAAGGACGTAGGCGTCATTTCCAATTTCTTAAATATCTAAAACACTATTCATTTATCTCTTTAAATAAGCAATTTTGACCAAAGTCTTCATTTTTCTTCTTCTCCTTTCTCTTCTTGGCCGTGGGGTGCATTGGAGAATTTTCCATTTTTGGTTTTTCTTCATTTCTCAACAGATCGCTATAATTTCGGTTTCGTTGGATAGCCACGAGCCCGGGTATCATTTCCAACCTACCAATCGTTCTTTTCCTCCATCATTTCAAGGCTTTAAGGTATGTTTAACTTCAAAACCTAAAGCTTCAAATAGTGTTTTAATGGTGTTTTTGGTTGAAATCTTCTGTTTCTTGCCCGGGAACTAGGAGATTTAGATCGAGGGAGTTGTTTTACGTATATTTAGAACTTTCCCTAAACCCTAGAATCGGGTTTGAGCCTAAAGCCATTTATTTTAATTTTTCTCATGTTTGTTGTTGATGAGGGTTTTGAATTTGTTATGTTTTGTGATTTTACTAAATTGTTCGGGATTGAACTTTTGACCTAAACCCTAAATCATGTTTACCCATTGATATTACCAACCTCCAAAGTGGCCGAAACCAACCCGGAATGTCTTTAAAGTGCTTAAAATCCGGAAAATAAATTCATTTTCTTCCTTTCCCTTGGGCCGTGGGCCTCTTAGCATGAATCCCGGGCTGTTTTGTCTTTTATTTTAGTATCGTGACGATCGTTGTTCAATTCGGTTAATTAATATACTTTAGGTGTATTTTAATTATAGGTTTTGTGCATCGTTCGTGAATTTCGGTCAACCGGTGGTTAGGAGTTGACTACTTTTATAAGGTGAGTTTAAAATGGTGGTGATTAATTTTATGTTTTCAAATTGCTTGACGTTTATGTTAGATCGATGCTAAGAGGGTTAATAGACTTGAGAACTTTCCAAGAATATATGTTAATTGGGAGTTAAGGAAAGTGCATAAGGAGTTTAGTTAAGATTGGTTGTTGCTTAAAGTAAGATGCTTTTGGTGGTTTAAAGTTATACTCTCGAGGAGAATTAGATTTCGGAAACTTGGAGAAGAGTATTATGTACTCCGTTTATTTTTGAGTGGTTATAGAATAGTTAAAAGAACTTTGGAGAGATTCTTATGTAGAATCGAGTTAGTACGTTATTATTAGTGATGAGATTCACTTTTAGGTGTTACTAAAGAGAGTAGTAAGTTTTGCATATTGTTATGCACGGTTTGTGATTGGTGACTGTGATGTCACGGTGATAGTGAGGTCACGGAATGGTTTGTGATTGTGACTGTGATGTCACGGTGACAGTGAGGTCACGGAATGTTTGTGATTGGTGACTTGCATATTGTTATGCACGGATGTCAAGGTGACAGTGAGGTCACGGAATGTTTGTGATTGGTGACTTGCATATTGTTATGCACGGATGTCACGGTGACAGTGAGGTCACGGAATGTTTGTGATTGGTGACTTGCATATTGTTATGCACGGATGTCACGGTGACAGTGTGGTCACGGAATGTTTGTGATTGGTGACTTGCATATTGTTATGCACGGATGTCACGGTGACAGTGAGGTCACGGAATGCTTGTGATTGGTGACTTGCATATTGTTATGCACGGATGTCACGGTGACAGTGAGGTCACAGAATGTTTGTGATTGGTGACTTGCATATTGTTATGTACGGATGTCACGGTGACAGTGAGATCACGGTATGGTTGTGATTGGTGACAAGTGGTCACGGATGAAATGAGAATTTACTTTGTTATTTACTTTGTTAATTACTTTGTCATTTACTTTGTTAAGCACTAGTACCTACTTTAACTACGGGTTTGAATGTTTACTTTCCGAATTCACGAGATAGTATAATGGTTTGATCTTTTATGTAAAGTACATGGGATTATCGAATGGGTAGTGCAAGAGTACATTAGAATTATTTGGACACATTCTCCGATATGGAATTTGGTTCATAAAAGTGTTTGCATCCATCTTATTCTCACTAGCATTGTTTGCTAATGGTGCTACACCACTTTATTTTCAGGTAATACTCGTGGTAGAGGACGAGGTCGTGGAGGTGGTGCTGCGTGATCTCGAGTGAATGCTTATGGATATTTGGACTAGTAAATCTAAGTTTGGAGCATTTTAAGAATGCAATATATGTTGGGATTTATGCCCTAGAATTCGTAATTTGTAATAGAATATTTTATGAATAAATAAAAGTATTATTTTAGTGAATTTTGTGCAATTTATTATATGTTGATATTCGTTAAATATTCAAACATTAATAGAAAATTCCAGAGTTACTAATTCTGTAATCTTGACTACTATGAGATATAAAGTGGATCTAGTCCAAGATAGTAACTCAAATAGTCTACGATGGCGAATACGGTTAGGAAACCTTATTCTGGTAACACTGTTGATGTTGTTCACCGATTTGATCCAAATCATTAGCATGATGTAGATGCAAGTGGAAACATCATATATAATGAGTTTATATAAGATGGACCAGGATAATAAATCGATTCCTAAATAACACCGTTGATAGGAAATGATTTATAATATCAAATTTACGTTATTAAGATTGATACGTCTCAATCCCTGAGTATGTTGTGAACTCACATTAATGAAGTCTTTTCCTTTGATTCACATAGTTGAGGGTGATCTGTTGATACACTCGATAAACTCCCGTTTTGGGGAAATGACTAAATTGGTGCTTGGGAACATTTCTATACAAGATGGCATTCATAACTTTCCTAAAACAAATGAAAGTGTTAGTGCGACACTATTCTAACTTAGGAACTTTAGGTATCTCCCTTGTTGTAATGATTCGTTACTTGAACATGAGGCCTCACCTTCTCACTGGCCCGAGAAGGATCGTTCTATACTTGAAAACTATAGAAAAATGTTCATTAGAGAATCATCCGGTACACAAGGATAAAAGAGATAATTACAAGGGTAACGGTAATTTTGACCCAGGTTGTAATTATGAGATTACCACGTGAAGGATATGTCAAAACAAACTTAATAACAAATGGACATAACCCATCTATAGTTAGGGAGTTCAACTCAGAGTTTATAGTGGAATTACCCTAAGTTAATAATTATGATTAATTAATTAATGAGTTTAATTAATAAATCAATAATTATTGGAGCCCATGATCTATAGGTCCATCAGGTCCCTATGCTAGCCCATATATCATTGTAACTAACCAAGTTATTAATTTAACTAGGAAGAAAGAATTATATTTAAGTAATTAATTTACTTAAATAAAGGGAAATATTAATTGTTTAAATAAAGAGTTTATTTAAATAGAAATTAATATTAATATTATTAATTGTTTAAATAATGAGTTTATTTAAATGAAAATTAATAATTAATATTATTAATTAAATAATGAGTTTATTTAATTAGAGAGAATTAAACCCAATTAATTTATGAAATAAATTGGTTTTAGCCCAAAATAAATAAATTAATTGGATTTGATCCAATAATAATTTATAAGATTTATTTTCGGTATTTATGTGTAATTAGAAATAATTATATGAATTGTTTCTAATTAATTACATAAAATAAATAAATAAATATCAAAATTAAAAGGTAATGCCATCGCCACTTGTCATTGAACAAAAAGGAGTATTGTTTCCAAATTGAATCAATTTGGACGTTGGCTTTATCTTTTAAATTTTATAATTAATATAAAGAAATGTTAATAAAGAATATAAAAGTACATGTACAACATTTATCCTATCCAGTGAGGCGTCGATGAAGGTAAATGAGATTTACATGTTTTTATATTTATTTTATCTTTTCTATTATTTTAATTAGAAAATTAGGAATTTTAATAAGATTAAAATACCAATTTTTCCTATAAATATGACCATTGGGTGCTCATATTTGATACTTTGATTTTTATCAAAATTCTCTCTTTTAGTCTCCCTATAGCCGATTTTGGCATATCAAAATAAGAAGAATTTTTCTTCTTCTTTGTTTGTTCTTCCGGTTCGATTCCCACAAGTCGGGTTGGTTTGTGATCGGGATATAGCATAGAAGGCTTGGTGAAGTGGATTGATGCTGTAAAGGAAACCCCAACCGATTCTCCATAAATCTACAATGTAAGTTTTTTCGAAAAACCTTATATTTATATTACGGTTTGATCACAATTGCATGTTATTAACGGATCCGTAATTAATCGTTAATTAATTTACTAAAGAAAATTCCGCAAATTTAGTAAATAGTTCCTTCAATATATACATATAAACTTGAAATAAAGTCCTAAAACTTGTATTTTGTGGCTCATGAGAGCCTAAGGTCGGTTGTATGTATATTTTGAGTTTACTTTCTCTGATTTGAGTATATTCTGGAGTAGGAATATGTGTGATTAAAATTCTTTGAGATGTGTTCTTAAAAACAGGTTTAGGGAGTTCGTATTTTAAACGGATCCACGCCAAATTTTTGTAAAAATAAGTCTTCCGCTGTTTTACTTCTGATTTAAAGATTTGTGAAAATTCGAGTCTTTACATATATAATGTCACATATGAAAGGGATGATTTACTAAAATAGCAGAATTTTGTTTAGTAAATTTATTAACATTTAATAACGAATCTATTAACATCATGCAATTTGTGAAAAACATGTAGATTCATGCTTATATTTTCGAAAATTAAAATCAAACCGAAACTTACATTGAGTAAAATTGGAGAATTGGTTGGAGGTTTCTTTACAGCATCAAATCCTCAGCAACACCGAATCTTCTACGTTATATCGCGATCGATGAAACGAACCCCGATTGTGGGATCGAACTTTAGAAGAAATTGGGAAGAAGAAAAAAAATTTTCTTCCCAATTTTGAATAGGGAATTTCGGCCAAGGGGTGGGAGAGAGGAAGAGAGAGTTCCAACTTTCTATGGAATTGAATTGTATTGTTTATGAATGACCCAACCCTCCTATTTATAGGAAAATAGGAATCCTAATCACATTAGGATTAATCTATAGAGATAAATACAAAAAGAAAAAAAAAATTATCTCTTTCCTTTATCTTGCATTTTCGAAAATGTCATAGATAAATAGGAGATTATTTTATTTTCTTTATTTTATTTATCTTGGGTAAATAAATCTATGTAATTATTTTAGGATATAATTCAAACAATTATCTCTTCCTAAAATACATATGATGGCCGAAAATTACAATAGTAATTAATAAAAAATTCTAATTTATTTAATTAATTATTTTGGGCCAATTCCAATTGGGTTCATTAATCCAATTGGGCTTGAAATTCTCTCTTAAATTAATAAGTCCAACTTAATTAATTTATTTATTAATTACCATTTAAATAAAATATTTTATTTAAACAATTAATAATATTAATATTTTCCCAACTAAATATTATCCAATTTATATTTAATTATTAATTTCCATTTAAATAATTTTCATTATTTAAATAATAAATATTATAATTATTAATTTCCATTAAATAAACTCATTATTTAATTAATAATTTTATTGACAATATTTTATTATTATTTAATTAATTTTAATTATTAA
The DNA here is from genome assembly GCA_028015215.1 of Gynostemma pentaphyllum. NCBI lineage: Eukaryota > Viridiplantae > Streptophyta > Magnoliopsida > Cucurbitales > Cucurbitaceae > Gynostemma > Gynostemma pentaphyllum. Next base: position 16,576,882 of record CM051345.1, read on the forward strand.
TTTCCGTTTAAATAAAGTTAATTATTTAAACAATTAATAATTGTTAATTAATTTCAAATTATTAATTACCATTTAAATATACTCAATATTCAAATAATTAATAATATCTAATTAATAATATTTCATTATTAATTTCATGTTTAAATAAACTCATTATTTAAATTATTAATAATGTTTATATTAATTACCGTTTAAATATATTAAATATTTAAACAATTAATATTGCCTATTTTAAGTAATTCGTTTTACTTAAACTTTCCATTTCTTCTACTTGATTTCGCGACTACGATATTTGGGCTAGCATAGGGACCCGACGGACCTATAGATCATGGGCTTAATAATTAGTCAATTAAGTGATTAATACATAATCAGTTAATTACTTATTATCTAACTATGAATAATTCCACTATAGATTCATAACTGAACTCCCCTCACTATAGATGAGTTATTGTTCATTTAGTTTATCATTATTTATATCCGTGTGATATTATCCTTCACGTGGAACCCTCATAATTACAAGAGATAAATTTACCGTTTTGCCCCTGTAATTACCGCTTTATCCTGTGTTCCCTGATTCTCCAATGAACTTTATCTTTAGTCGAACTAGAGATAAGATACTTCGTGATCAATAGAAGTCGTGACGTCACTTGTTCATGTCTCGAATCAAGACATCAAGGGAGTTTCCTAAAGTTCCTAAAATATTTAAGTATCGCACTGATACCGTTAATTTATAGGAAAGTTATGAATTTCATCTCGTGCAAATGAGTTCCCAGCTACTTATCTAGTCATGTTCCCAAAACAGGAGTGTATTGAGCGTTCTTACAGATCGCTCTCAACTATGTGAATCAAAGAACATAACTCCACAAATAGGAGTCCGCATTTCACTCAGGATTAAGATCTATCACGGTTGATAAACTTAGTTTGATATTCGATTATTTCTCGTAAATAGTACTAATGAGAAATTTGATCGAACATCGTGGTCTTGTCTTATATAATCAACATTGCATATGATACTTCCATTTCATGTCTCCCACATGAATGATCAGGATTCGATCATTTGTCTATAAACAAAATGCAAAGCTATCAACTTACCAGGATAAGGTTTCCAAACGTTATCCGTTTACTGTAGACACGTTTAAGTTACTCATCTCGACTTTAATCCTCTTGTATGACTCACATACTAAGTCGTGATTTCATAAGAGTAACTTACAGTTTACTATTTGAATGTTTGATATTTATATATTTCCATATATTCCTAATATCAATAATTGAATCAATCTAGATAATATAAAGAACTTATGTTTATTTATTTAATTTATTCTTAATAAATTATTATTATTAAATAATTACAAGTTCTAGGACACCATTCCTAACAACATCATCAATTATATGCCATATAAGCCCTTCGGTGATGTCCTAGATGAAAAAACAAAATATGAAGGACCAAAACGAAACGAATTGGAAAGTTCAGGGACGAAAATGGTAACTTTTGAAAGTTTAGGGACGAAAATGAAACTTGAGTGAAAGTTCAGAGACCAAAATGGTATTTTATCCTATATATTATTCACTTATATATCATCAACCCTTCTTACAACCTCTATTTATAGGCATACAATGGTATAGGAAAATCATGAGTTACAAGATATAAATATGAATAGGAAATTACATATTCAGGATTCAAGTTCAGGGGGGGGCGTTGTACATGCACACATATAATCCGAGAAAAATAATCAATTTACACTCCTAAACTTTTTATGAAGTGTCAATTTAAACCCTGGACTTTTGATTTAATCGTTTTAAACCACCAAATCAGTTTGATATGCTTATCAAATTTAAAATAAAAAATAACGCTTATGCACATCAAATTCGGTGTTTTTTAGTTTGGTTTATGTCAGTTTTGTTAAAATCGGCACTAAACAGATTAAAAGTGGAAAAAAAATTACAAATCCTCAATTCGTTTTGGCACAAAGCAGTTTAAGTTATTGAATTTCAATAGGTTATAGTCGGGTTCTATTCAATTTCTATCGATTTTTAGAATTACCCTTAAGTGCGTGCCCCCCTCAAGTTATATCCTGGCTCCGCCAGTGCGAATCATATAATTTACATACTCATTCACATGTGAGTCTTTTTTTTTTTCATATATGAATAAAAATATATGAGTCTCCAAATTATTGTGTTATGATAGGGAAAATGGACTTTTTTACAACTTAGCCCCCTTTTAGGAAGTAATTAAGTATATGTTCAAACATTTAAAGTAATTGGCAAAATGTCCAATTTTTCTGAAATCGGGGGTTGAAGACCCGTCTTTGACACGCGGACTTAAAAACGGGTTTTGAAAACCCGTCTTATTTATCATGTGGCAAAGACGGGTCCTGAAACCCCGTTTTCGTGTAAATTTTTTTTTTACCTGAAGATGAGTTTTGAAGACCTGTCTTCAATATTTTTTTTTAAAATCCTCCATTTTATTGTGTTACTCTTTTTTAAATATAATTTTTTACCTGAAGACCCGGCTTCAATTTTTTTTTTAATTTTTAAAATCCTCCATTTTATTTATTTTTTAATAAAAAATCCTCCATTTTGTTTGTAGATACCGTATTTTGCCCGGCTCAATTTCATTAAGAAATTTTAATTTGATTTGACAATAGGTTTAATTTAGAATTGATTTTAAATGATAAATTGAATTTCTATATTAAATTGATTTTGAATTAAATTAGAAATATAAAAAGGCATCTGGTATAATTTTGGGCAAAGTAAATTTGAAGACACCAATTTAATTTTGATTTGAGAATGAATTTGGAAAGAAGCAATTTGGCCTTTATTTTTTGGCATGATTTTTGGTAAACGTAATTTGTAAATCCCCATTTAATCTGATTGGAAACAATTTTGGAAGAAGAGTATTTTAGCCATTAATTTTGAGCATAATTTGGGAGGAAAATATTGATTTAATGTTAATTGGGTTGATTTAGGAATGATTGAATTTCTGATTTATTTTGTTTAATTAAAAAAACCATTTCCTTAATTAATTCCAAGTCTATAAATTGGAACAAGAAAACCTAATCGAGGCAGAGACGTTTGAATTGCAACCCAACAAAATCTTTCTCTCTATTTTTTCCACTTACAATAAGAAGGATCATCCCATCTTCTTCATGGTGTATCATTCTCCATATCAAAAGAACTAGGCTCTGATCCTTTCCTCCACACTTCCTCTTAGTCGTTTTCCATCGCCAAATTATCAAGCTCGTCGGCGTTCTCATCTTAGCTCACCAGATCCATACACAGCTACTACAAATTAGAGTTAGCATTTTCCGTCAATCATAGATTCATTGGAAACCAGTGGCGGAGCCAGGATTTAACTCGAGAGGGGGCACGCAGTTAAGTTGCATCTTAAAATTCCAAAACCGATAGAAATTGAATTGAAAGTAACTAAAACCAATATAAATTCAATAATTTAAACTGCTTACGTGCCAAAACAAATTTACGATTTGTAATTTTTTTCCACTTTAAATTAGTTTAGTGTCGATGATTTTAATAAAACTGACATAAACAAAACTTCAAAGACACCCTTAACGTGCAATTATATAATTATTGATTATAATATTAATAACTATGAAAATAAAATCAATGTATTCATTAGTGGTATTTAATTTTTTGAAAATGAAGTTGAGTAAATATTAATAAATTTTAATCTATTTTTATTTTTTATGTTCAAAATCATTATATTTCTATCAATAATTATATCGATAGATGGAAAATAAATAATGAAAAAAACTACTAGAAATAATATTTATAATATATTTAATTATATTATGATTTCAAAATCTTGAAATTAGAGATATTAAATATATTGAACTAGTTTATTTCAATAAAATTAAAATATAAAAAATTAAAGGGTGGTTTTTTTTATTATCTAATTTATAAATTAAATGAATATATATATATATATATATATATATATATATATATATATAAATATATAAAATAATGGATTTAACTTTAAAAAAGTGAAAAAAAACCGAAGAAGCCCCTTCAAGAATTCGAACTTGGGATGTGAAGGATGTAATCCCGCGCTTCTGCCAACACATTACGTAATAGTCATGTAGCAGATCTTAACTCATATTTATATATATTTATTTATTAAGGGGGCACTAATTAATTTAATTTAAACCATATATATATATTTATATTTTTCTAAAAATCGAGGGGGGCACGTGCCCCCCCTGGTCCCTATGTAGCTCCGCCCCTGTTGGAAACCATCACGGGATTTCATAACCCATCAACCAGCAGTCATTGGAAAACTAAACTCCATTGACAAGCACGAGCTATCTGATATCCCAACCGGCGAGAAGTTGTATTCACTTTTCTCATGATAGCTCCTGCACGGCCATACAACCAGAACACAAAAATGGAGAAGTTCAGCAAATTATAAAGGCTCTCGAAGCAGGTATATTTGAGTTTACAAATTCATTGGTCAATTTATTTGTCTTATACATTATTAATGTTGAGTTTATGGTAAATTCAAAATACAATGTAAATTTGTGATAAGCTTTGAGTTATAGCCAAAATAGTTAAATTAATTTAAGAGTTTTATTATTGTGATAGAAGAAAAAATTTAATTCATATTAAAAATTATTTTTCTGATATCTCATAAATAATTTTATAGTTCAATTTCAAAATAAATCTATCTTTAATTATAAAGAAAAATGTGTCATTAAAAATGACTCTTTTTAGGTGTTAAGTATGTGTTTGTTGGGATCTCGATAAGTGCGTGGAAATCATCACGTTTGTGAAGACTGCGTAATGCGCTTATTATAATTCTCATAAATATACAAAAACCCTAAAAAATAAAATATAGAATAAAACAAAAATCTAAAAAATAAACAATCACTCTTTCAAAAATAAAAGGGAAGTATTTTAAATAAAAATAATGTTTTAAAATATAAATACAATTCCTATGATAGATTTTGAGAAGTAAAAACCTCAATTTCTTAAGGTGGAATTTTCTTAAATTCCAATATTGTTCAATCAACGGTCGTAACCCCGCTCATTTTAATCTCTATTGCTTGCTTCATTCTTGAAGTTGAGAAATGATTAAATGAGACATTTTTTATAAATTAAAATTAATATATTTTTTAACAATTCATATTAAGGACCATCATATTAAAAATAAGATAATATAAGGTAAAAATATGGTAACTATTTTAAAATGGGTGTTGTAGGGTGCTAACACCTTCCCCCCTACTCACAAACGACTCCCGAACCTAACTTGATTTTCGTAGACCATTATTATTTTTATTTAAATTGGTGATCAATCACACCCAAATATGGTTGATGGCGACTTCCACTTCATTTTCAAATAAGAGACCTAATATATAGGATGTCGGCCGCTCCGCGTCGCAATCACATTGTGACATTATTTGTTAACCTTTTTTAAATATGAATTGAATGATGGAAAGCTAAAATGTCATAATAAAAACAAAACTCGTTTTCAATATTTTTTATAATAAAAAATCCTCCATTTTATTTGTTAACCTTTTTAAAATATGAACAAGATGGAAAGCTAAAATAATAAATGTCATAATAAAAACAAAACTCGTCTTTAACTAAGTATACAAAACTAGTAATCAAAACAACTAACGATGGCCCTCAGTTCCACATGGAAGTTTTTGACGGTTACGTGCTGGACGGGGAGGTATGTACTCTCCACGAGCTCCTCGCCCTCGAGTACGTGGTCACTCGCCAATCTGTGACTCATCTAGCTTAATATGAGATGCATCCACCTCAATATCATCTGGCTCAATATAAGGTGCATCTGCCTCAATATGCGATATATCTGCCTCATATCGAGCATGCTGCTGGAAGGATGCGAATGATGAACCGGGTGTAGGAATCATACAATATGTAGGGGTAAATGGCGTGCTAGAGGGACCTGCAATCGATGAATACGATAATGTCGGGGTAAATGGTGTGCTAGAAGGACCCTCATCTAATGAATGTGTAAATGTAGATGATCCCACACCTGATGGGGTAGAAAGATGGTGCATATCATCTGATAGTAAACCAAAATTTGTAGGATCCAAATCATGTTCATCAGGTTGCGCAGGGGCAGGAGCAACATTTCTTCTTGCACGTGGACGACCTCTGTGAGGAGCAGGTTCATGACCATGCTCATGTCATACCCGATAAGTCCTCAAATACCCTAATGACTCCATTGTATTTGCACGTAAAACAGGGTCCTCTAGAGTTTGTACAGCCTCGGTCTGAAAGCAACAATAATATAGTAATTATATTATATCAATCAAATAAGTTAATTTATTGAAATAATTCAAATTAATAACACTTACCACTTGGGATAATGACCCCCGTATCGAGTAATGAAGCGTCTTGTAATTGCAAAGTACCACAAGAAGTACCCATGCTCAACAGTGGTGTACGCATCGACCATTTGACCGTCAATAATATGATCCATGCGAGCATCCCAATAGAACATTCTACCAAATACTTTAAACGTTTGGACATATACTTAATTACTTATTAAAAAGGGGCTAAGTTGCAAAAAAGCCCGGGGAAAATTAAAGAAGTAAGTTAAGGATGAGACAATGACTCGATGGGTTGTTGGGTGTGATCAATGATCCCATACATTACGGAATTGACTTAGTTTTTTTTTTTTTTTTTTTAAATATGACTTAAATTTTTGGGGCTTGTAAAAATAGTAAAATTAGGTCTAATATTTGTAAAAAAAGGTAAATATAGCAAAAAACTCAAATTCACACCTAAAATATTACAAAACTATCACTAGTTTTGCATGAGTAATCAGTGATTTCCACACAAGTAATCACTGATTTTACTGATATCCTGATATTTTGTACATGAATCACTGATTACCTAATAGTTATCACTGATTTCTTTGATTCACATAAATGAAGGTTTTTAAAAAAATTGCTATATTTACAAATACTTTTTTAAAATGCAATATTTATAAATATTGTAGAAAATTCTGTTACCTAATGAAATTTCCCTATATTTTTTGTGGGGATGAAATTAATTAATTATGGTTTGTCATATTTAACATGACGTTGAAATGATATCTCATCCACCCAATCCATATGGGTTTTCTAAACATGTTGATGTTTGTGTGTTATTTCCATATTAATTATTGATGCCATCAAAGTCATCCCCGCAAAGTCTTTCACTCCAATATTCACTATTGTTTGTCTTTAAAAAGTTGGGCAACCCAACAATTTTATTTGAAAAAACCTTTGCATTAAAGCAATGAATTTTTATTCTAGACTACAAATAATAAAGTAGAAGATTTATTACTCCAATCAGATCATTTTTAAATTAGAGAATCGTTCTAAATAAATCGAGAAATTTAAATAAAAATGACTCATGTCAACACGTACAATCAAATTTACCACGTAAAAACGTCTCTTGTGTTGGGTTTATAAAGCCAAATCAACAACCCAACCATTGAAGCCCAAATGACCCATTAAGACAAAGTTTACTTTTGCTTGAGTCAAATTAAGTTGACCAATTATTTGGTTTATTTTATTAGTGTCCGTGGGTGGAGATATTGGCCAAGTCTTTGGCCTTCAATTTGAGAAATAAGGAAATCGGTGGTGTCCTCCTATTGGTCATATAAAAGGAAGATTTGATGCGGTGATATAATTAGCATGCTATTGGCGGTGGCGTTCATATATATATACTGTGACGTAGGGTTTGTCTATACAGTGCAAGAAGAAAGAAAAGAAGCCGTCGGCCGTTTTTTGTTTCTTTTTCACCAAGAGAATTATGGTGTCAATTCTTTCATCGTGTGAGAGAGTATCTCATGAGAGTCATTTCGACGTTTATTCAATTGGGTTAATAATTGTTTGTTCATATTGAGAGAAAATAGAGAGGGGGCAACCGTTTGAGTGTTTCTCGAGGTTATGTATAATTGTGCAATTATACACTGTTTATTTTTATCTCATTGATGTAATCTTCAATTTCATAGTGTAACCTGCGGAGTCTGCAGAAGACAGGACGTACCATTTGGGAACCTGTATAAAATCTTTAGTGTTGTTATTTTTCCGTTTTTATTTATATTCTTTGTTGCGATAATATTCATCGTTCTTGGGATTAGGGAGTTTAGGGTTTTACAACCCCTTCAAATTCCCAACCTTTTGTACTTGACATAGTGAATGAGACTTTGATGAAGATGAGAGTGAGGCGAGATACAATTTTTTTATTTAAACTTGGAGAATGAGAGCGAAATGGATTTATTTTTTAATTTTATAAAACCACTTGATCAATAAAATTACCCATTAAAGGTTTGGATTATAACAAATTTAATTTAAAAAATAATTCCGATTTATTTTATTTACGTTTTGTCAATATTTTATTAATTACAATATCATTTGTTAATTAAAATGTACATTAAATTAGTTACCATTTTAATATTGCAAAAATACATTTAGTTCATCGGTTAAGGTTGTTAAGAAGGATGTTGTTTTTTTTTTCCAACAAGAAAGATGTTGTTAAGCAGAGCAAATATTAAACAAGAGATTGTTAAACAGAGAGTTGTTAACACTGTATTTAAATTGTGCAGAACAGTAAGTTTGTTAAATATAAGTTAATGGAAAATATGTTGAACTTGTGAAAATGAATAAGTTTGTTAAACAGAGGTTAATAAACCAGTCATATTGGATTTCAAAACTGGGAAACAAACGTCGGTTATGTTTGTGTAACATCTAATTACTTATTTTAACCGACGAACCAATGGATAATAAACACAATATAAATAAGTGTACATGAAATGAAAACGAAAATGAAATACACTTCACCTCAACAATAACATTTGATAATTTCTTAAAGGAGAATACTTGTCTCTTGATAAATCAGAGGATCTTCTCTTGATCTCCATTTCTATTGGTTAAAAAATAATAAGAGATAATTAATATACATTTTTATTAATTACATGAGAGTCACTGATTTGTTTTTAACCAATAGAAAATAAACACGTAAAGAGATCAGGAGAAGATTCTCCTCACTTGTCAAGAGACAAGTATTTTCCTTTATTAAATTAAAGGAAACTACCCATCATAATTTTTTTTTGAACAGCACCCATTATAATTTATAGCTTAGAAACTCCAGATATTTGATATATTTCTCTTTGAATGAGATCTCGAATAAATAAATCGAACTGAACGTGGATACGTTATCCCCATCCTGAAATCAGGTTTGCACTATCTGTCTTGCCAAACACGCACTAAAGGGAAACTCTCTAGGATCGTAGGAATTTTTGCATTCGTCGAATTTTCTCGGTGGCCAAACACCCCCTTTCAGGTCGCCTTGACCCAACTAAAATACAATCAAAATTCCGTTCGAAACTCTGATCGAATAAAGGAAAGTAGACGAAAGATCTGATATGTTGCTCGCCGTGTTGATCGCCAATTCTGTCGGCCACATTCTCGTCGAGCGGTACCATTTTATTCTCCTTCACGTTCTTTGGCTTGAGCTTTGATTACTGTTGTGAAATTGTGAGAAATTATGAATCGAATTGTTCGATTTAGTATTGGATCACTTTGTTCTAGTGATTTTTCTTTCTTTCTGATTTTCGTGATGGTTAAATGAAATGCGCGAATGATTTTAAATATATTGTATTATAAGAATCAATTGGCTAGAGAATTATAGGTTTACGAGTGATTATGGAGGGATAATGTTCACTAGAAGCTACTGTAACCCTGATTTATCTTTAGGTTTGATGAATTAGGGATTCTTTGATTATGTTTTTCAATTCTTAATTAGGTTTCATGGAGTTCCAGCTGAGAAGCGATTGCATTGGCGATCCTTTCTAGTGAAATTGGGAGCAGATAATCTTAGAGGTGCAAAGAATGAAGAGCTTTATGTTGCTTCACACAAGTAAGTGGAATTTTCTTATCAGTTCTTTACAAGCAATTTTGCTCAATTTCCACTGATGCATTATAAATAAAAATTAACTTAGGAAAAAAAATTAGGAGTTTCCATTTTAATGGTTTTTCCTTCATACTCTGCATGTAAAGAAGAATACAAAGAACACGATGTTTCTTCTTCTTTTAAGCTTAACATGACTTTGACATTTCAATTTCACAACGGAAATGGATGGGGGTATATTTGATTGATTAGTATTTTAATGTCTTTTCTATTCTTGCAAAGCCTGTAGCCGTATGCAATAATAAATAGAATGACACTGACAACAACGTTTACGAAGTTTACTCTGCATTGTTGGACTATTGCAATCAAATGTCCAAAATCTTCAAATCTAAATGAATATAATATAACAAATAGCTTGTGTAGGTTTTAAAGGAATCTTAGGTGATATGTAGGAACGTTGGCAAGAGTGCCGTGGATAAAAGTCAGCCTTCCTCTTTAGAAAGAAGGAATTTGTTTCCAATTTATAATTTGTTAATCACTCGTTCCTTTTTCTTAAAAAAAAGAAGAAAATGAAATGATAATACCAAACCATTCCCTTTATATTTTAGATTTTGTGATAGGAACCAAAGTGATATTATATTAAAATAGAACAATTACAAACTACTAAGCATTCGAGAGGCTTAGAACTCTCCCCTTCAATAGTCTAATGACTACTTCACTCAATATCTTGGATACCTTCACACCCTCACATTTACTCTATTTATAACCCAATACCCCTAACTAACTACCCCAATTATTTACTAATATGCCCTTTCCTCTTCCCTAACATACCGGGCCCTCAAAGACACCTTGTCCTCAAGGTGTGGTTTAAGTAATGACACTTGAACAACTCCAACTCCTACCAATACATGGACCCGAAAAAGAAAGTAAAAAATAGCCAAACAAAGGCAGCAATATTAAGACCCGGGGGATATTGCAAGTAAACTGTTTTCTCTTCAAAGTGAAAATAGGCTGCATCCTTTGGTTGAACAACCATAACGATCACAACAAGCGTATGACCCCACTCTCACATGTCATGAGGAGATGTTCCTCCCTTCTACTGGGACCTTCATATCATTACCGAACATAGAGAAATGTCCATATCCAGCCATCAATGGAAATTCAGATAGCACCGATGAGTAATATGCCCGGCCAGTAGCATATAATTATTCTAATAAACCATGCTCCAACTTATGGTTATTAGCCCCAAGGTATTGCGGTAATGGTGAAAACAAAAGTTGAATGGGTGACTGTTCAACAAGAAAGATCAGAAGCTCATCCAAGTAAAAAATTTGTGATTGAACCTTTTCCGGACAGGTAGGAGTCATTTTATAACCCATTCCAACAACTAACTGATTGCCCCACCCTTCGAGTAACGTTGACAATAGAGAATGATGGAGTATAATCTTCAGCAACAGACCCATATAGAACCACAAAAAAATATGTCCCAATCCACCACCAATCAAAAGCGGTCTTGCTCGCTGGGAAATCGGGAGAAAAAATTTGGGTAGTACTTGAAATCACTCTAAACGTAGAGTCCATGGGAACCCAAAAGGAGGGTAATTCCCACCTATTAACATGGATTAAGTCTGTCAATCGGTTGAATACATCTTCTTTATAGAATGTTGGCCACTGAATTTGTATTAATGTTCCGGCAACTTCCTGGGTTTTCTTCGCCACATTCTCCTGCTGATGAATTCTGTCACGCCGCAATCTTGGTCGAAATCCTAAAGCCGGCTAACTCCGATCGTGCCAACCTCCTCAACGTTCCCTGTTTCAGCAATGACTAGGGTTGCTTTCGAGTTATGAAGATACAAAATTGGGTCATACCCTGGTTGGGTCATATTCCATACCCGACCCGAAATTGTGATTCTTAAAAGAAAAAATGACTCCCAACGTTTTCTTAAATTTAGGGCCAAAACCAAATATTGCTTCTCCCCAGATTGGACTGTTTCTCCCACAAAGCCCATATCCATTCTTTTCTAAAAATAGGCTCAATCCCATTATGGACTTTTGTCCCTGTAGCCACTTTTTAATTCCTCTGAGAGGATTTTTCAAGTTAGGCTTTAGTTTCTTTTTAATAAGCCCAAGCCCAAAACACACCTCCTTTCCAGAGACTTTTTCCCTCGTGCATTTGTGACTGAAGAGAGAGTAGGGTTTGCATCTCTTCTTTCTCCCATCTTTCTTTGCCGCTGCTTTCAGTTGCCGCCATCGAGGCATGCTCCACAATTTGGACTTCGATTTCTTTCGTTTCTCTTGTCTCATTTGTTTCAGACAACGCCACCAACAATATTTCCTCTTCCTTCTCGATGATATTTCGTTTGTCCCAATATACCACCCTCGCAGTAACGGCCACCTCCGGCCTCGGTGTCTTTTCCGCTTACTCATTTCCGGCCAGATCTCATGTCATCGACCATGTTTCTTCAAAAACCTTCGAATCTGCCCTTCAATAACCTTGCTGGAATGGATTCACACTCATCTACTCTTAGTCCTTGGGTTTCTTCCGCTTTCGGAAAACACGTCTCCTTTGATCTAGTGTCTTTTCTTTCAGCCAGAAGTAAGGTTTCGACCGGTTCTTTATTATCTTTCACGTCTCGATCGGAATCATTACCATATTTGGTTTGCTGAATTTGCACTTGGTATTGCTTCAGATCTTCCCCTACTCGTACGTCTTCTCCTAACAGCGACATCAATGGCTTCTCAGCCACACATATAGAAATCATTGTTGGCTCTTCTTTCTTCGTAAATGAACGTGCTATTCTTGCTTCAATCTCCTTTTCTCTTTCCTCATTCTCTTTCTTCCACTTCATCTTTAATTCATTAAAAGCTGTCAATAAATCCAGCCCCAGTGATTGATCAACCTGTACGGTATGAAATCGCCTCTCAATCAACATCTTCAGCTCTCTCCATGTGTACATTGATCGTATTCTATTGGTTAATTGATACCAAGCGAGTGCTTCACCGGTCATGCTTTCCGCCGCTGCAAGAATGTCCTCTCCTTCCCCCAATCTCGATCTGTTTTTAACAAGAATTTCATCTGTTCTCTGAATCCACTGATCATAACTTCTTCCATCAAAAACTAGTATCCTTAACCATTGATAATGTTTCTCTTCATGATCAAACCCCCCATAATCTCCCGAGATCGACTGCTCTGATACCAATTTGATAGGAACCAAAGTGATATTATATTAAAATAGAACAATTACAAACTACTAAGCATTCGAGAGGCTTAGAACTCTCCCCTTCAATAGCCTAATGAGTACTTCACTCAATATCTTGGATACCTTCACACCCTCACATTTACTCTATTTATAACCCAATACCCCTAACTAACTACCCCAATTATTTACTAATATGCCCTTTCCTCTTCCCTAACATTTTGTTGCTGTGCCTTGTTCGATTGTTGTATTGTCGTCAGTGTTTTCAAAGCGAGAGGCGCACTCCAAGGCGACGACCCCTTTTGTTGCCTCCAAGGCAAGAGGCGACAAAAAGGCGTCGCCTTAGTAAAGCAAGGCGCTCATGAATAATTTTTTTAAAATAAAATATATACATATAGCATTCATATGTGTTATAACTTTTTAGCTTCCAAACTCAAGTTTTTAGCTTCCAAGCTCAAATATCTACCTAGGCTTTCAGTCTTAGACCCTTATTTTGCATTAAAATTTCATAAAAATCTTTATTTACCCCATTTTTATAGAAAAAAGCCCCTAAATTAGCGCCTCTTTGCAAAGGTGCTCGCCTCATCGCCTCATCGCCTTGGTTAAGGCGACAAAATGGCGACAAAATGGCGCGCCTCATTGAAATGGGGCGATTTACCTGTGGCGAGGCGAGAGAGGCTCTGGTCGCCTCGCCTCTCGCCTATGGCGAGCGCCTTGGTGCGCCTCAACATCACTGATTGTCGTTGGCTTCATCCGTTCATTCTGTCTATGCTACTTCTGTAACAGGTCTGTATATATTGTTTACACTGTGCTTGGTGACTTTGCAGTTTATGTTGTTGGCAAGGATGAATATGATGAACTAGCTTGTAAGTAGATTATATTTTCTTTTGTCCTGGTCTTTTTTCCTCTTAAGAAACTTGATCATGTGCTCTCTCTCTCTTAATATTCATATCATTTGTTCTCTCCGTGAATGTTTTTCCCTGTCTTCAAGTGGCAGAAGTGATCTTTATAATAACATCATCAATAAAGGATGCCTACGGGAAAGCACCAACTGAGCGCCTGTTTCTTGACAAATATGGAAAGATCTGTTTATGCCTTGATGAAATTGTCTGGACGGTAAGCTTTTTTTCCCTTCTCTTGGAATCTCTCTCGTAGTTGATGGTTAAGGGGTTCGTAATCTATCCAGAGTAATGACATACACGTTGCACTTCAAGTTAAGAAAATGGTTTGCATTGCAAGATGTCTTTCTGAATAGAAATGGGAGAATATCTCATAGTCATAATTGAGGATGAGAATCAGATATTGCATATCAAGAGAACCCACCTCTCTCCTGTCCTATGTTATAGGCAATCATCGAAAAAACAGTAAAGGGATGTGGGTTTTCTGACCGCATGATCTACTTCTAGTGTCAAGAGTGTTACATACATCTCATGGTTTTTTTTTATTATCGAAGTTCCAGATTAAGATAGTCTACGAAATTGATGTGTGTATCTCTATATTATAGATAATCTATTGTATATCATTAGAGCTGTCATACATTCACTAGTTTAAAAAAAATCAATAATACGTAAGTCAAGCATTGAAAGTATGAATTAGTCAGAGTAAATACGAGAATCTTACCGATAATTTTATCATTTAGAAGAACTTGGTGTAAGAACCTAGTTGATAATGCGTGTTTCTGTATCTTGAATCCTGATTTACTTCATGCATGTGAAGGGAATATTGGAGAATACAGAGAAAGATAGGATCAAGAGGGTCATAAGGTTAAAGCCTCCCATTGAGTTTTGATTAAGGAAACAGTTGCCTTGTCCTCTCAGTTATGCACTCCTAAACTTTATATGATGTGTCAATTTAAACCCTGGACTTTTGATTTAATCGTTTTAAACCACCGAATTAGTTTGATATGCACACATAAGTTTGATATGCACATCAAACTTATTAACGGATCCATAATTAAATGTTAATTAATTCACTAAAGAAATTCCGCTAATTTAGTAAATAGTTCCTTCGGGTACCATTTATGAGTTATTATCTATTCAGTTTTTTGCCTGCTTGTCTGCTTAGAATTTCACATTTTTTACTTGTTTAGCAAAACTTTTATGCTTGATTATTTGTTTCAAGTTTCATCTTTGGGAAATTCAATGAATCGAGATGTACATTTTACCTTTCTATCCTATTTAGACCTTTGTATTTGATTATTTCTTGCAAGTTTCATTTTGGGCCGGTGGTCTCCCGTGGCTTTTGGTGATAGAGAAGAGGGGCCTAGTGAAGTGACGACATCAGTGTTCTTTGATACCCGCTCGAATCTGGACGATGACGGAGAAAATGGGTCGATAGATGCACTTTATTTCAAGAAGTTACAGGAGGATGATAGACATGTAGAGCTTTTTGATTCAATATCTGATCAGGACGACGATGAGGTGAATGAAATGATTGATGCTCAATCCTCCAAGGAGAATGTACGGTTTGAAGTGAGCGATGAACAAAATAAACTGCAAGAAGAACTACCATTCAAGGAATGATGATAGAAGTCAATTGGATAACACTGGGGACCCTCAACTATCTAAGAAATGGCCTCAAGACATTGGGCCTTCTGAAACCAATGAAACCAATATAACTTCGGAGACCAGCGTGGCAGGGTCCCTCCTCTTGAGCATCAAATTGAGACACCAAAGCATGCTGAGGAAGGGAAGACTTGCACACCTAAGTCAGGAAAAAATGCAAATGCTAAGTTGTTCGATATTATTAGTAGTTGAAAGGTTCAGCCTTCAGAGCACCGTGGTTGAGGAAAGGCCTCGAAAACTAAACATACATGGTACTTTGGCAGTTCCATCGTCTTCCTCTCCTCAAGATTGTAACCATCAATGTCTGGGAATGAATAGAAAAGTCAATGAGGCATCCAAAGTAGAGACAGGTGATGACACACATTATCTTGATCAACAGCAGCACCAAAAGCTTCCCAAAGAGAGGGGTAGGGGTCGTGGAAGGTCTCAAACAGTGAAGCAAGACCAGATTTCAATGACAGAGACATTGTCACCTCCCAAGAATTCGGATCACGAGCAATCTCTTGCACGAAAATTTGATGCAGATCTATCAAAAAGGGACGTCCTGACCTCAAAGAATGAGCAGCAGGAAACAAAGCGTCATGGCCGTGGAAGACCTCATAAATTGCTATAAGGATTTGGGTACAGTAAATGCACCCCCCCTCGAAAAATATATTAAAATAAAGAGAAAAAATCATTTTGATTTCCACGATGGGTTCAAGTGCAAACTATGTTTACGATTAGACATCTGGAATTTTACCATCGAATGTTGTTTTGAGAGTTTTCATCTCATCCTTATGTGTTGTCACCTTTAATAAGTTCTACTGTTTATTTATAAAGTTAGTTGTTTTGTCGCATTTATACATTACTTGAACTAATTATAACTATTGTTCTTATAATCTTTCAAATATCAAATGGTGGGATGACTGCCTCTTACACCATACCAAATTTGTGCTCTGTTTAATTTTGTGTCTTTTCTTTCTGCTTTGGTTGCATTTCTGCTCGTTGATATAACCAAAGCTTTTTCTCCATTTTAACTTCATCAATTCAAACATGGAAAAACTCTTCTTCATCATCAGTGTTCTGATTAAACTTCTCCCAGCTTCACTCTCAGTTTCTCTGTCTATATATTTCGATGGATCTAGCAGATTTTCCATTCATTTATAATTTTTCACAACAATGTCAGACGTCAGTAAAATGCAATCGACTTGGGATCGAAGCCTTTTCTAATTTCAGTCAGGCTTTGAATCTAACGAGCATGTTAAAGCTAGTTTTATTGTTGTGAGCTATTATGCTATAGATAGCATTGTGTATTAGAGTTTGTTATTTTGTTACATATAAATAAAAATCAGACCCTTGATTTCCAGGTCTCGGATCTGATTTCCCTTTTTTAGGTTTCACTTTTCTGCTCTTGATTCCGATCTTAACTGTTCAAATCACTCCCAATTATTTCATAGTCGTACTTGTAATATTTCAAGTGTTCATTTTTCCATCCGAAAAGTTTCCGTTTTGCATCGTGCTCGGAGTGTCGAAAAGCACTTTATTTTGGATATTTAGCATACCACTCAATGGTTGGGTATGTATGTAACAAAAGACTAATTGTTATACTTAATTTTTTTTACCAGCTTTGGTTATTAAATTCAAGGAATGGACAGAAAAAAGTCCCCATTGCTTCCTATCAAAGCAGCAGCCTTTCTTATCATGGTTCCACTGTTAATCTCACCTTCTGGTATGTAACATATTATCTGTATCACAAATCATTATGTTAATTATTAGTAGTTTCTAATTTGATATCTTTCGTCTCATAATCAAACTATAACATGAATTATGTCTATATTGAGTCATCGTACATGATCAAATTGAATGCTTTAGGTAGATTTGGCTCATTGAGAATGCTTAGGACCAAGAACAACTCCGTCTCAAATCATTAATTATTAGTAATCTTATCTGTATTCTTTATGTAACATATTATCTATATCCCAAATCATTAATTATTAGTAATCTCACCTTTCGTCTCAAAATCAAACTATGATTTTATAACATGAGATGATATGGAATCTCCTTAGCATTGGTACTTCAAAAGAAACTCTCCTCTCTTAACCATCAACATGAATTATGTCTATATTGAGTCATCATACATTATCAAATTAAATTGGATTTGGCTCATTGAGAATATGTTTAGGACCAAGAACAAAAATTAAATTGTTGTTCAAATTATAAATATGGAATAATTAAGATAAGGTCTTTTAGTGCTAAAAAGTTTAAGAGGTGTGAACGAAGATATCTTTGGGTGCCATTAGCATCTGCCTTAATTTTTTTTTTCTTGTCTTCCAGACCATCGAAGGTTGAACTTGACACTCGATTTTTCTTGCAGGAGAACAACTTGCCTTTGGTGCTGACGGTAGTACTTCTAGCTTATTACAAATGTTTCTTTTCATTACATATTTAAGCTAATTACTCTGGAGTTAATTTAACACTTGTATATATCATTGTTTCCCCTTCTCACAGGAGGTGAACTTAGCATATGGAAGTTACAACATTTGGAAAATGGTCTGACTTGGAAGGTCCTAAAGACATTATCGTAAGGCCTATTTTTTATTTAAACTTGTTGTGAAGCCATGAAGCTCAAAATCTGACCTGAAAACAACCAGTTTGTTTGTCAATTTTAAGTTTTAAAATTGGAACATATGACTTTCTAATTAGCACTATGTTCAAGGGGTAGCGTTGGACCCACTAGGCAAGTATGCTGCATCTCTGACAGACAGAAGCTACAGAATCTATGTCAATAAACCCCCGACCAAAACAAAAAGCGTTGAGAAAGTAAATTATGTTTGTCAACATGTTATTACCAAGGCAGAAGATGATTCCAAGGTAAAGAACTTTCAGAGTTTTGTTGAGCACTCATTGGGACGTTGGTAATTGATTATGCTCAAGTTCTCATGTATGCTCTATAATGCAGTCTGCCAGAAACATTTTTCCATGATGAGACATTGCCATCTTTCTTTCGGTGGTTAGCTTGGTCTCGTGATGGATCTTTTTTTACTTGTTCCTGCAGGTAAAGCCTTAAATCCTTTCCTTATTTTTTTACTATTGTAAAATGGGTAGGAAGTTTTCTGAAGATACGCCGTCAGATGATCTTGTTAGTGGAGTATAACTATTTAAACTGCATGTGGCTCATTTAATTATTGGACAATGTGAACATACTTTTTCGTTGATTTTAAAAGTTGGGTACTCGTTAGTTTTGGGCTTGCCTGTAAAGTTTTTTTGTTTACATATGTTGTATTTCTTTTTCAACGTTTGCTACAATTTCTTTTTCAATGGGATTTCTTCATTCCATAATATGTAAAAAAAGATCTAGAGACTTTTGTTTGTTCTATTTAGCTTGTCGAAATGATGTTTATCATGATAATCTCATTTAGCGTGATTTGAATGGGTTTGACCATTGGAATTGCTATTGCATCTTGAAACTTGATAATGACAACCCTGGAAAGAAAATTACACTTCTCTCTGTCAATCATTTCACTTATTTCATTATCAGTAGTTGTCATATATGTGCATTAAGGCATCCACATTTTTGTTTGTTTCTATCAATTTTCTCTGGTGCAACAATACGAGTTATATTTGGGAAACTCATTGAATAATTTTTCTTATTTAAATTATAGTAGGAAAGTATGGTTCTCTCTTCTTTACACCAAGCTCTTTTTCTTCGATGGTCTGCAATCATGTTATTTCTTTGCTAGCTTTTGTTGATTGCTGCATTCCTCTTTTCAGGTATTTGTAAAATGTCACCAACATCTGAAACACTAAATACGGCCTATATATTTTCTAGAAAGGATCTTTCGAGGTAAGACTTATATCTTTGTTATTATTAGTTGGATAATGATAATGATGATGAAGCAATAATGATAATTATACCCGCATCTTTGTTGTTTTTGACAGTTGTTATAGCATGCTAAATTACGTGTTATATAAAATTAAGCCTCATATTTTCAGTTATAGACTCCACGTGGTGTTGCGTTGCACTTCAAATTTCCCACAACTAAATTCCTCTTTGTATTTGTATCATTATTTTTCTGATCAGGCCTTCTATTCAGCTCCCTGACGCCAGTAAACCTGTTGTAGCTGTTCGTTTTTGTCCAGAACTTTTTAGTCTTGGAGGATTAAACTCAGGTGCTTGGATGATGGTTATTTTTTTTTAGAAGAATTCACAACAATTATATTAAAAGAAAAGAATGTACAAGAGGTTAAGAACACCTCCAAAAGAGATTACAAAAAGGAGTTCCAAGGTAAGTATAAAGAAGAAAGGGATGATGGTATTTTTTGTGATCTTTTGAACTGTTCTTTAGAAACAATTTTACATTTTATTTCATGGATTGTGCAGCTGGTTTTTTTAAGCTTCCATATCAGCTCATCGATAGTATATATAATACTATATATACTGTTGTATTTATTAAAGTGATAGATTGTAAATCTAGTAAATTTTTCCTTATATATGTGAAAGTATAGCATCTTGAGATGCTATTTATCTTCAACTCTGTTATTTCAATTTGTTGTCACTTAGGATTTTGGCTTGTTTTATTTCATGATTCTAGACTTATTTGGTATATTTGAAACTTGTTGGATGTTTGATTTCCATCGTTAGATTAAAAGTTTTATTTTGGAAAAGAAAAGGTGCAACCAACGAAAATATGATTTTATCCAGAAATGTTTCTCAGGTGGTTTATTTTAACAGTCTTCCGCTGCATTTTATGTTTATAATTTAAAAGAAAGAAGTAAGGTCTTTATAGTTGGTATCAGAGCCTACACAATTGAATCATTCATGTGGAGACATGTAATGGAGAATGTATGAGACTGGACTACGATATTATTTCATCTCTTTCTAACATTTCTTTAGAAGATATGCATGTCTATAGAAAATCTCAATTCTGAATAAGTCATGAACTCTTGATTATGAAGTATAATCCTCCCATTTGTATGGATGTGAGTGGCTACACTATTCCATTTAATAAGTCTACCATTTTATAGACTCTTCCAATTAAGGATGGGAACATTACTTCACAAGATAAAGTTCACTATCTTCCTTATATGAAAAATAGAGAATGGAAATTAGAGAAGTGCTTGTTTACCATCAAAAAAAGAAATTAGAGAAGTGACTCTCTTAAGTGTTAGTTTGGGATTTGAATAACACGAGAACACTTTTATCTGGTATGAGAATGGACTTAATTCATAATAAGATTATTTTTTAAGATCACTCCCAATTATTTCATAGTCGTTAGGTTACTTATAATATTTGAAGTCTGTTCATTTTTTGATCGAAAAAACATGCTGTAAGTTTCCGTTTTGCATCGTACTCGGAGCGTCGAAATGCGCATTATTTTGGATATTTAGCATACCACTGAATGGTTGGGTATGTATGTAACGAAAGACTAACTGTTTTACTTAATTTTTTTTTACCAGCTTTGGTTATTAAATTCAAGGGATGGACAGAAAAAAGCCCCCAATGCTTCCTATCAAAGCAGCAGCCTTTCTTATCATGGTTCCATTGTTAATCTCACCTTCTGGTATGTAACATATTATCTCCATCACAAATCATTATGTTAATTATAAGTAATTAATTTGATACATTTTGTCTCATAATTAAACTATGATTTTATAACATGAGATGGTATGGAATCTCCTTAGCATCGGTACTTCAAAAGATTCTATCCTCTCTTAACTATCAACATGAATTATGTCTATATTGAGTCATCGTACATTATCAAATTGAATGCTTTAGGTGGATTTTGCTCATTGAGAATGCTTTGGACCAAGAACAACTTCTCAAATAACAAATTCATCTCTCCAATGGTTTTTCTTCATTGGGCTTTGAATTTTTGACAAAGATACAACTTTCATAAAGAAGAATGGAAATGGGCTTTAAATTAACATCATATTATGGATACTATTTAAATATTAGATTTAAAGGAAATATATATTTTTTTAAAAATTATTTATCATTCAGAATTCTACTTCCAAGATAGGTCATCAGTAATCACTTATCAGTGATTTTTTTTTTTGTCAATGTCAATAGAAATGTTGATACTAGTTGATATTTCAAGAATAATAATTGAAACAGCACTTTACATTTATGTAATTGAATAATCAGAAACAAAAATAAACTTGATCTCTAATTATAAACTTTTTTTTTTCCAGTGGAGAGAGGGAAAGGGGAGACAAAAATAAAATTGTTGTTCAAATTATAAATATGGAATAATTAAGATGTTCATTTGTTTCAAGAACTTTTAGTTGGGCTAAAGTTGTAAATAATTTAGATTTTGATTTTCTATCACATTCCATGTCAATAAACCCCCGACTAAAACAAAAGGTGTTGAGAAAGTGAATTATGTTTGTCAACATGTTATTACCAAGGCAGAACAGCTTTCTGTTGATGATTCCAAGATACGTTGATAATTGATTATGCTCAAGTTCTCTATATTGCAGACTGCCAGAAACCATTTTTTTCATGATGAGACATTGCCATCTTTCTTCCGGTGGTTAGCTTGGTCTCCTGATGGATCCTTTTTACTTGTTCCTGCAGGTAAAACCTTAGGTAGCTCTATAACGCTATCTACCATGCATTCACATTGATTAAGAAATTATCCTATCTGACTTGATGAATGTCTCTCTTTTTTGGGCCTCAGAGTCAATGAATCTGTAGCATAATATTGCTTTGTTATTTTTATAATACTAGTGTTCCATAGAAGATCTGAAGGAAAGCGAAAATGGCGGTTCCTTTACTTACAAAGAGATGGTTAAGAAGAGGACCAAGAAGTTCATAAGGCCACAGAGTGACCGTACGATTTGTGTCAAGACAAATTGGAGGAGACCCAAGGGTATTGATTCCATAGTCAGAAGGAAGCTCAAGGGATGCACCTTGATTCCGAATATTGGTTATGGCACTGACAAAAAGACCCGGGCACTACCTTCCTAATGGGTTTAAGAAATTTGTTGTGCACAATGTCAAGAAGCTCGAGCTATTGATGATGCACAACAGAACTTACTGTGCCGAGATTGCTCACGATGTCTCCACAAGGAAGAGGAAGGAGATTGTGGAGAGAGCTGCCCAACTTGATTTAGTAGTTACCAACAAACTTGCTAGGTTGCGCAGCCAAGAGGACGAATGAGCAGCCTAAAGCCCAAAATTCAGTTTCAGTTCATTTTGTAGTGATTTGGTTTCTAAATCTACAATGAGGAATGTGGTGATTTGTGAAGTTCAAAAATTTTAGAGACTAAAACTGAACACCTAAAAGTCGTGGTACCAAACAAAATGAGTGTAATAATTTGTTAAAGTGGTAGTATTTTTCATTCTCGAATCTCGTAAGAGTGTAGATAACTTGATCATAATCAACCTCTTTCACTTTCAACTTATAATATATAAAATCATATCATAAATGTTTTCTCATTTACCAATCGGATCGAATAGTGTAATTACATCCACCATTTCATCTTATTTTTCCTTTCATTTAAATAGGAGCCACATTCTACTCACGATTATATTAACAATAGTATCCAATATCATAGATTTTCTATCAAAGAAAGTAAGTAGATGAGAAAAATACTAAATATATAGATTGTTATCTACTGTTTGAAAACTGCAACAAAACTTTTAATAGTTCATAGAGAAAAATAGCAAACTTTTAACATAAAAACAAGTTTAAGCCAATAAATCAATGAAAAGATGACAAGAAAAAAAAAACAAAAAGAGATCAAAATAATGCAATGATCATCGTCAAAGGGTTAAATTTAGATCCAACAAGTTTAATCATAAGCTTTTCCCATAATTACAAAAAGTGCAAAACTTGGAATTCCTAAATGGTAAGCAAGTAGTGACTATAGGATGATACAGTACTATATAGTTCAGATTCTGGGAATGGAATTCATTTTCAAATCCTGAAGGTTTTGAAGGGATGCTTCATTAGGATTGAGAGGGAGAAATTTCATTAGACATTGTCATTGTTGACGTTCCTTCACCAGCTTGCCATCTTTGAAGAGCTTGAGATAGGCTCATATGGGGATCAATCCCATACATTTCTTCGTCTTGTTGGTTCACAGGATTCCATTGCTCCACAAGAGGGCCTAGGCTATTGACGATGTGCCTCATATCGGGTCTTTGGTGTGGCTCGCGAGCTGTGCAATGTCCTGCCAACTCAGCCACTTTGTATATGCTCTCCATTGTCTCCTCGTCCGGGTTGAGTGTTTGGTCGATAGCCGTTGGAATGTTTTCCTTGTTGATCTGGTGAAACCATGAAACAAGATGCAATTGTTCTTCTGGCAAGGTATTGTCCAGTGCTCTTCGACCAGTGAGGATTTCCATCAAAACCACCCCAAAGGCATATACATCGACTTTGGTTGTGACTCTTCCAGTTGCTGTCATAAAGTGAAAAGAATTAAAAGAATGATAGAGGAGTGAGATTCATACTTGGTCATGAGACAAATAGTTGTAATTCATTTAAGAGGCCTAACATCCAAACTATTTAAAAAAAATTCAGTCATTTTCTCATTCCTATGGAAGACCACTATGTCGTATATTTGACTATAGTTGTATTGAAGATCCAGGCTAAAGCTTAGGAATGTTAAAAAAAGAGGAAACAAAATTCACAACTGATATTTTGCTAAATGCCTATATCCTCAACATTTTCAATGAGTTCGGAATCGAAAACTAACAATTCAAAGAAATTACTTGAAACACCGATTTAAAGTTCTATAAATACTATGATTAGATTCTAGATGAAGATAACAGTAATATAAAAACTAGAAAGTAGTTTTTTTTTACCTCCATATTCAGGAGGAAGATAGCCAAAAGTTCCGGCCATTCGTGTTTCCACAGAAGATCTTCCATCAGGTACTTTTCGAACCAAACCAAAATCTGCAACCTTGGCCCTCATGTCATCACCGAGAAGTATATTTGATGGCTTCAAATCTCGGTGAATGAAACTTTGTTGAGCCAAGTTGTGCAAATATTCTACCCCTCTTGCCACATCCAATGCAATTGTAATTCTTTGCATCCAAGTAAGAGGTGCACAACCATTCTCTTGCCAGTGAAATAAATGTTGTGTTAGGGTCCCTTGTGGCATGTACTCAAATACCAACATCCTCTCATTTCCATTAATGCAATGACCAAGAAGAGCAACCAAATGCCTGTGTCGAACTTTAGTGAGGACATTGATTTCAGCCTTAAACTCATTCATGCCTTTACTACCCATTGCCCCAGATTCCATCCTTTTCACGGCAATCTTGGTACCATCATGCAATTCTCCTTTGTAAACAACCCCGAATCCTCCTCTACCCAAAATATTATCCTGACTAAAATTATCCGTCACCTGCCTCAATAACTCTATCGAAATGGAATCATTTCCACCCTCAAAAACATGTAAGTCAATAGCCTCACCACTGCTCTGGCTATGTCGACGATTTACATAAAATTTGAACAGAGCAAATAACATGACAGCAGAAATGATAGCAGCAAAAACCATACCGACAATCATACCGGAAACTGATGATCTATTAGCAGACGGATTGCCGTTCGAATCAGATTCACCGGTTCTTCCACCAGGGGCCAGCAAAGGATTACCCTTTGTATTTAACTCAACCGAAACAGCAAAGTTCGGTACTACCCCACTAAGATCATTATTGGAAATATCAAGATTTTGAAGTAGAGGCAAAGACGTCAAACTCCAAGGAATTTCCCCCGTCAAGTTGTTATCATTCAGATACAAATTTTCGAGACTTGTCAAATTGGCAAATGCCGGAGAGATAATCCCACCCAAATGCTGCCTTCCGAAATTAATAGTAGTGATCTGTCCATCCGTGCAAATAATGAAAGTCCAATCCCGACAAGAATCGTTACCCTCCCAAGTATCAGTGGGAATCGAAAAACGAAAAGCCTGAGCGATCGTAAAAAGGGTGGTGACTTGAGTATCACATGGACCTTGAGTACAGCCACTTGGGGTCGGGTTAATGGCACCCAGAACAGAAATGGAACAGAAAAGCAACACAAAATGGAAAGAAATGAGCAAAGCCATCTGTGACTAAGATTTGGATTTTGAACAGAACAAAAAGCTCTAAACAATCAGCAAAATGAGCAAAGCTATCTATGACTACGATTTGGATTTTGAACAGAACAAAAAGCTCTAAACAATCAGCAAAATGAGCAAAGCTATCTATGACTAAGATTTGGATTTTGAACAGAACAAAAAGCTCTAAACAATCAGCAAAATGAGCAAAGCCATCAATGACTAAGATTTGAAGTTTGAACAGACACCCGAGAGCAAAAAGCTCTAAACAGATTTGAATTTCGAACAGACACCCCTGAACAAAAAGCTCAAAACAATCAGCAAAATTATTCTGATGGATCAATGGCCATGGGAGTAATGCGCCTTTTGTTGGGAAAAGATACGTCAACGGCTTTAGGAAGAGAAGAAGAAGAAGTTTCGACATTAAAACTCTAACCTCCGGATTTGACATTCTATTTTGGGACTCTGAAGAACCAGCTGAGATATTGCTTCTTTTGGATAATTCCGAGTGGTCACGGGGGTGCAACAGAGAAGTAGGAAGTAGTATTTAATATTATTAATTAAACTCCAACTCATTCTAATTATTACAACTATTAATTTAACCTTATAAAATATTTAAATCATCTTTCTCTTATGATAATGATTAGTCATTAATAATTTAATTAAAAAAGAGTAGTTGCCTAAACACTTTTTCACTTTAAATTACTTTTTATGTCACTTGACACTTAATATTTGACAAACACACCAATCTCTTAATTTTTGGAAAAAATTATGAAATTACTTATATAGCATAATTTTAAAAAATGACAGTCGTTCAATAAATTATTGAAAATACATATACACTTAACTTTAAATATTTGTAGTCATAAAATTTGTCTTGGGTTAAATAATTGCCATCTAGATGCTTTTTTCAAGTACTAAAACTCTCATTTTATTACAAGTTAATTGTTAATTTGAAAATAAAACTTCCATTGAGGAGAAGCAAGTGAAAGGCTCTTATAAAAATTCTCGTAGAATCAAGAAAGGAGTTTTCATTCTGTACATGTTGTCAATTCATGAATTAGTAACTCCATCCAATCTCCAAAAAAAATCCCAATATTTACGGAATCCCCATGAATTATTTGTTGAGGGATATCAAATCCCTACCAAGACAAAAGGAAGCTCCAACCAATAAAAACACTAATAAACCTAAAAAAAGAATAAAGGCCAACAGAAGTTGCTGATTTTTCGAGTTCCCCTAATAAATGTCAATGATCGCTCCAATAATTTATTTCATAAATTTGAATAAATTATTAAAAAAAAATAAAGCGGTTTATTCAAAAATGGTATTTCTCAAAATGAAATTGAAAAATAGAAAATGCATGGGTGAAAGCTAAATTGATAATCCAAGTGTAAATTGAAAAAGCTTGAAAGTACAGTAACCCTTAAAGAAACTAAAAGTTATCAACTTAATTTCATTAGTGACTAAGATTTGAATTTTGAATACACACAAGAACAAAAAGCTCCGTAATCAGCAAAATTATTAGTGTACTTCTCATGGATCAATGGCCGTGGGAGTAATGCGCCTTTTGGTTGGTTTACTGGGGATCACTCGAGGAGCTAATAGAAGCCTGTTTACTTGCATTCTTTTCCATTTCATTTTCACAGCTATCCAATACAACAAGATTGTCTCCACTTGGAGCTTCTTCAATCACCTTCATATTCGGCTATTCAACTCTTTCGTTTTCTTCTTGTTTCTCCTCATTCCTTTCTGCTTCCGATTTCCTATTTTGATCATCGCTTACGGTCGCTTCACCAGTAAGTTATCCAAGTAAATTGAACTTGTATTCTTATCAGTCGTGCAAATTTTTATCTTCTACAGCAATTGAAAGAAAACTCTTACGGAACTAAATAACACAAGACAAATTACTATTTTGAGAAAATATGATACAACAGGAAAAATATGCTACCTGATAGAGCATATGGTGTTCCCAGTTCATCATTTTCAAATTCAATCAAGGTGCAGTAACCATCTTGAGAAGATAAAGCCAAGTAATGTGCATCTGCTGACCTTTAATAACAATTAATGAAGAAATTTAAAAGTGAGAACTTGATTATACCATTGTAGATAAAAAAAACATAAAAAGAAGAGAGTAGCCATGAAGCAGGAGCTGCTGAAATTTTACCATGTGAGATCTGTTATGGCAGCCTAGTGAAGACCAGACATGATTGCTAGTGGTGGAACACTTTCAGTGTCGTATGTATATGTATAAAGAATTTAAAGTCACTATTGCAAAAATGAGCCGATATGGAAGCTTAAAAAACCCAGCTGCACAATCCATGAAATAAAATGTAAAATTGTTTCTAGAGAGAGAACAGTTCAGAAGACAATGAATCAAAATAAACATCATCCAAGCACCGGAGTTTTAAACCTCTAAGACTAAAAAGTTCTGAACAAAAAAGAACTGCTACAAAAGGTTTGTTGGCACCAGGGAGCTGAATAGAAGGGCTGATCAGAAAAAAATAAGGCCCCGTTTGGTAACCTTTTCAATTCCTGTTTCTTGTTTCTATTTTTCATTTTTAAGAAATGAAGTTATTTGGTAACTCATTCTGTTTCTTGTTTCTTCTTTTTTTAGAAACTCTTCCCAAAATTGTGTACAAATTTTAGAAAGAACAAATTCTAATTTCTTGTTTCTCATTCTTGTTTCCAAACTTTTCAACACATTGATAAATTATTACATTGTCCCATTTTGACTTATAAAATATATTATAAACATCTAAATATTATATTAATATAATATTTTTAAATATATCATTTAAAATTGTAATATTTTAAAAATATTTTTATTTTTTTAAATGAGAAACATAAACGAGAAATAGTTACCAAACACATTTATGTTTTTTTTCCCTTCTAAAAACAAGAAATAAGAAACACTTACCAAACATGTTTCTGTTTCTCTTTTTAAAAAAAACAGGAACAAAAAACAGAAATAGAAATAAGAAACAAGAAATGGAAACGAGGAAGGTTACCAAACGGGCCCTAAGTTTACAATTAGAGATCCAGTTTATTTTTGTTTCTGATTATTCAATTACATAAATGTAGTCCTGTTTCAATTATTATTCTGAAATATCCACCAGTATCAACATTTCTATTGACATTGACAAAAAAAAAATTATATCAGTGATAAGTGATAAGTGATAACTGATGACCTATCTATTATGAATGATAAACAATTTTTACAAAAAAAATCGATTTCCTTTAAATCTAATATATAAATAGTTTTTTTTTTTTTTAATAGGAAATCTATAAATAGTATCCATCCATAATATGTGTTAATTTAAAGCCCATTTCCATTCTTCTTTATGAAAATGGTATCTTTGTCAAAAATTGAAAGCCCAATAGAAGAAAAACCATTGGAAAGATGATTTTGTTATTTGAGAAGCTGTTCTTGGTCCTAACAATGAGCCAAATCCACCTAAAGCATTCAATTTGATAATGTACGATGACTCAATATAGTCATAATTCATGTTGATGGTTAAGAGAGGAGAGAATCTTTTGAAGTACCAATGCTAAAGAGATTTCATATCACCTCATGTTATAAAATCATAGTTTGATTATGAAACGAAAGGTATCAAATTAGAAACTACTACTAATTAACATAGATATTACGACACTACACTACACATAATGATTTGTGATACAGATAATCTCTTACATACCAGAAGTTGAGATTAACAGTAGAACCATGATAAGAAAGACTGCTTTGATAGGAAGCAATGGGGGCTTTTTTCTGTCCATCCCTTGAATTTAATAACCAAAGCTGGTAAAAAAATTGAGTAAAACAGTTAGTCTTTCGTTACGTACATACCCAAGCATTCAGTTGTATGCTAAATATCCAAAATAATGTGCTGTTCGAAAAAAAAAAAATTAAGGCAGATGATAATGGCACCCACAAGTCTTAAATTTTTTAGCACTATATTAATAATTTGAACAAGAATAATAATATTTGGTCTTGGACCTAAGCATATTCTCAATGAGCCAAATCCACCTAAAGCATTCAATTTGATGGTTAAGAGAGGAGGAGAAGCTTTAGAAGTACCAATGCTAAGGAGATTCCATGTTGTTTGATTATGAGGTATGAAATTAGAAAGTAGTAATAATTATTATTATAATACCAGAAGGTGAGATTAACCATGATAAGAAAGGGTGGTGCTTTTTTAATAATCAAATTAAGTATAACAGTTAGTCTTTTCGACACGATGCAAAACGGAAACTTTTCGGATTGAAAAACGACTATGAAATAATCAAGAGCAGAAAAGTGAAACGGCCGAGACCTCTGATTTTTATTTATATGTAACAAAATAACAAACTCTAATACACGATGCTTTGCTATCTATAGCATAATAGCTCACAACAATAGCTCGTTAGATTCAAAACCTCACCGAAATTCGAAAAGGTCTGTTCTGTTTTGCTTTAGGTTTATCGTTTTGCTTCGATCCCAAGTCGATTGCAACGCCGGATATCGCCTATCTTGACGTCGCTGGAGAAATGGAAATCTGGGTAAGGGATCAACCCCTTTTGCTTTAGCCGCTTTAACTCCGTTTTCTCCCTAATTACTTTAAACTAATAATTTTACTCCTTTATTTATAAATGTTAAATGTAAAAAAAACATTTTTAAAATGATTAATGGATCGCCCTTTAAATGGAACTAACTTGAATAAAATCCATAAACAACATGGATAATTGTTTTAAATCTAAAACTCTTTTTTTCTTTTTTATATGGTTAGGACTCTTCAAGCCATGCTATTTTCCTCCGCTAAAACCTCCAAGTGTATTGTACGGGTAGTTCTCTCTCTCCTTGTAAAAATTAAACTAAGGGCTCCATACCTCTATGGATGAGTTAATTAGTCTTGAAGTATATGAGACGGGAAATAGAAAATCTCACATTGAAAGGTGTCCATTCTCTCCTGTTATTCAAATCCCGAACTAGGCCTCGTTTACTTAGCGGGAATGAGAATAAGAATGAATCGGAATGAAAATCAATCGGAATGAAAAATTATGGAATGGGAATAAGATTTCTTTGTTTATGTTTACTTAAAAAAAATCGGAATCGGAATGAAAAGAATTACGATTGATGATGTTTACTAGAGTCTTGGAATGGGAATGAAGTATTAATTCGTGTGGGACCCACAAAAAGTAGAGAGAAAAGAAAATTAATAAAATAAAAAAGATGGTGGGACCCACAAAATAAGGAATGAGAATGAGATTGATGAAGTAGAATGGGGGAATGAGATTGATTGAAAATTGGGAATGGGATTGCCAACTTGTGTGGGTCCCACACTCCCATTCCCATTCCAAACTTTAGGTAAACAACAACAAAGGGAATGGAAGCATTCTCATTCCTTCATTCCCATTCCTTGTAAGTAAACATGACCTTAAGAGAGTCACTTCTCTAATTTCCATTTTCTATTTTCCATATAGGGAAGACCGTGAATTTTGTCTCGTGAAGTCATGTTCCCATCCCTAATTGGAAGAAGTCTATAAAATGGTAGGCTTATTAAATGGAATAGTATACCCACTCACACCCATAGAGATGAGAGGATTATACCTCATAATAAAGAGTTCATGACTTATTCATAATTGAGATTTTCTAATGACATGTATATCTACTAAAGAAACGTTAGAAATAGAGTCCAGTCTCATACATTCTCCATTATGTGTCTCCACATGAATGATTCAACTATATAGGCTCTGATACCAACTATAAAGGCATGACTTCTTTATTTTAAATTAAAAACATGAAATGCGACGGAAGACTGTTAAAATAAACCACCTTATAAACATTTTTGGATAAATTCATATCTTCGTTAACTTTGGGTGGCACAACCCTTTTCTTTTCTAAAATAAAAGTTTTAATCTAACGATGGAAATCAAACATCCGACAAGTTTCAAACATACCAAATAAGTCTAGAAAACAAACCAACATTCTTAAGTGACAACCAATTGAAATAACAAAGTTGAATATAAATAGCTTCTTAAGATGCTAAACCATTATATTTTCACATATATACAGAAAAATTTGTTAGAGTGCGAACAAATTCCCACATCGGTTAGGGAAGGGAATGATCATGGGTATATAAGGGGAAGAACACATCTCCATTGGTATGAGGCCTTTTGGGTCAAACCAAAAGTAAAGCCATGCGGGCCTAGGACCAAAGTGGACAATATCATACCAATGTGGAGATTGTGGTGGCCCGGTGTCCCCTAAGAAATGGTATCAGAGCCATGCCCCGATCCTAATGGTGTGGGTGGAATCCTCAGGTGCCGAACAAGATGAGGAGTCTCGGAAACCCGATCCGTGGTAGGCTCTATTGGACAGACGGTGAGCTTCGGAGAGAGAGTTGGCCTGGATAGAGTGGACAGATGGAGGGGAGGCTCGGTTGATTTGTTCGAGGGAGGATTGTTAGAGTGCGAACAAATTCCCACATCGGTTAGGGAAGGGAATGATCATGGGTATATAAGGGGAATGACACATCTCTATTGGTATGAGGCCTTTTGGGTGAAACCAAAAGCAAAGCCATGCGGGCCTAGGCCCAAAGTGAACAATATCATACCAATGTGGAGTTGTGGTGGCCCGGTGTCCCCTAACAAAATTTACTAGTTTACAACCTATCACTTTTATAAACACAACACATTGTAAACAGTATATATAGTAAGATATATATTATCGATGATATTTAATGAATAATTGACAATCTATGTAACAAAAGAAACATATTTTGACTAATCAAATGTTATATGCTACAATTAAGTATTTCCCATAAAAAAATAATAGTGAAGAATGTATCGGGATATAAAATATCATAGCAAGTAACTCCCTTTTCCTACCCTCTAATCTTTGTCGAGCGTTCTTCTTTCTAACATGAAGGCTCAAAGTTACCAAAATTGCTGCCTACAAAAGAAAAGGAAAAAGAAACATATTAACACAACATTATAACAAGTTTTAGTCCATAAAACAGTGTCAAAATGAAATGAAACAACATCAAAACTATGTAAATAACCAAAAAACAGCTTCTTAATTTTTTTTCAAAAAAAAAACCACCAAAAGTGCTACTTTGTATGAAAAACTACAATGATTGTCAGAAACAACAACAAAACATCCAATTTAAGCCTCAAAACAGCAAGTAAAACATATAGTTTACACTACAAAAAAACTGTCAAAATGCGACCAGAAATTTGCGACAAAAAAAAAGTGGTAGTTTTATGGTGACCACCTGGTCACTTTCTTTGAAGGTTGACTCTAAGTGACCATCTGGTCACTTTTTTTGCGACCAGATTGCGACCAAAAGTAGAAGTAGTCATAAAAAATGGCGCGAAATTATGGCGCAAAAGAAGTGACCACTTGGTCACCTAACAAAACGACCATCTGGTCGCATTTTTGTGACTAAAATATGCCTTGGTAGCAAAAAATGGCGAGTAATTTTGGAGGGAAAAAAGCTACCAAGTGGTCATAATTAAAAGTGACCACCTGGTCGCAATTTTTGTGACCTTTATTGAGCAGTGGTAGCTTAAAATTGGAGGGAAAAAAGCTACCAAGTGGTCACAATTAAAAGTGGCCACCTGGTCGCAATTTTTGTGACCTTTATTGAGCAGTGGTAGCTTAAAATTGGAGGGAAAAAAGCTACCAAGTGGTCACAATTAAAAGTGACCACCTGGTCGCAATTTTTGTGACCTTTATTGAGCAGTGGTAGCTTAAAATTTTGGCGGGAATTAAGCTACCATATGGTCACATTAGAAAGTGACCGAATGGTCGCAAATTCTGTGATTTTATATGACCAATAATTTATAAATAACTAGTTTTTTAACACGTGCGATGCACGTGGAATTTTTAGTCTTATTTTACAATTCAATTTTATATTTTAAGAGTTTTATGTGTATTAGTTAAATGTTTGTTAATCAATTTTTAAATTATATTTATTTTATGAACAAATAAAATCTTTAATGATTGTTGATTTTTTCCCACTGTATTTATGGGGTAAAATAGATAAAGTAAAAGGAAAATTACATTATAAACTTATGAAAGAAAAAATAAAAATAAGAATAGATGATTGAAAAAATTACCAATAATTCCAAAATTTCAAGATGTGGTTAATTTTATTGATTACATTTCTTAACAATAATAATAATGTCAATTAAATAAAAATTATTCACTTTCAATTAATATAAAACTCTTCAAGATCAAGAAGCTATCTAAACGCCTTTAGATTTTTCTAAAATTTGTGTAGAGTAAATAATAATATTTAACCTCGTCTTGAAATATCTGAATTTCATACAAAGAGAGAACAATAATATTGTACAGAGAAAAATTATATTTTCCTTAAACCTCTAGTTGAATCTAGTCCTTTTGACTCTTTTTTGTTCAAGTAAAGCATTTACAATTATGAATAAAGCAATAGACCAAACTTAAAATCAAAAGATGATGAAATACGATGAAAATGAAATTAACTTTTTTTTTTATTATAAGAAAGATTCCTCTTGATTTCAACTTTGACACGTTTATATCGAATTCTGCAGTGGAATTGCTTCGAATGAATATGTGGATGCAAATTATATATAAATATGTACATCTTCAATAGTCTATTTGGTTCCCTTCTAGCACTTTCTATCTTGAAAAACAAGAATAAAATTATCTATATCTATTAAAAAAAACTCTTAAATAGAATCAAATAGTTCCAAATCAAGAATTACAAAAATTTATCTCGAAAATCATGAAGAAAAATATCAATAAATATAACAACATGGAAACAAGAGTCTCGCCATATGTAAATATCAGAAAGTAACCCAATATAAAAAAAAAGTATATAAATATTAATATTTGCGACCAGGTGGTCGCAATTTCACAAAAAATGTGACCACATGGTAGTAATTTAGAAGGGAAAGGCGACCAAATGGTCGCATTTTAGGGTTTAGGGCAGATCTCTAGGCGGCGGCCCTTCATCATCGACGCCTCCTCCCCCACCCCCAGCCCCTCCTCAGTAGTTCTACGATTCTTTCGACTGTATAAAACGTTTTTTTAATATTTTATATATTTATTTTTTATTTTAATTCCAATTTTTTTTTATGAAATTTTAATATTAATTAAATAAATAATTAATAAATAATTAACTAATTATTGAAATTTAAATTTTAAAAAAAAATTCTTATATGCCACCAAATGGTCACTTTAAAAGCGACCATCTGGTCGTATTTTTACTTAGTCTAAAAGTGACCATTTGGTCACATAAAATACGACCATTTGGTCACTTTTTTATGTGACCATTTGGTCACTTATCTTTCACATAAATTACGACCAGATGGTCACTTTTTAGACGACCATCCAGGTCGTCGTTTTTAATCGAGCCTAGAAGTGACCATTTGGTCACATAAAATACGACCATTTGGTCACTTTTTATGTGACCAAATGGTCACTTCTATTGAAGATAAATTACGACCATATGGTCACTTTTAATGCGACCATCTGGTCGCATTTTTAAAAGGTTGACTTTTTTGCGACAAAAAATTTTTGGTCGTATATTTGTGACTATCCAGTCGCACAAATTCCGGACCGACCAGCTTTTTGGCCACCACTTAGTTGGTCGCATTTTTTGTCTCATTTTAGGTAAAAAACGACCATTTGATCGCAATTTCGTGGTCACAAATTGACAGTTTTTTTGTAGTGTTAAGCCAAAAAAATATTAGCCAGAGCAAACATCATATAACAAGCCTTGGGCTATTTCTAAATATTGCGACTGGTCTTGGGGCTATATATCTGCACTAAACCTATAGTGCACCCCAAGAATAATAATAAATGAGATAACAAACACAACCACAAGCCACTATGATTAATACATAAGGCATTACTTTTCTTCTTTAATCTCGTGCACAGAAACTATGTGTGCATTCTCAACTAGAGCATATTTTATTCAATTCTATGAAACATTCTATAAGTGTAGAAACAAAATTCATTACCTGCACAGAGACTGTCAAAACTAGAACTTGAGCTTCGGCAAGTGAAGTAGCAGCCAATTGTTGGGAATTTGAAGGGTTTGTTAAATCCCTAAACTCCCACTAACAATTATACATAACCCCAATAATCACTCAAACGGTTGCCCCCTCTCTATTTTACTCTCAATATGAACAAACCCTAATATTCTCCTTGTGGGAGGCAAAGCCACCACACCCAAAACTATCACAAATTACCTTATATTTATAATAGTTATTTTAGGTTACGAAGAAAGGAACCACTGCCGCTTAATTGCCAAAGAATCACCGCCTCACTTTGGTAAACCTACGTTGAAGGCAATAAAAGAAAAAACCCAAAGGCTTGGCTTTTTCTATCCAACCAATCAATTCCATTGGTTTTGGTCAAAGAACTTTGACCCATTAATTTAGGCTTTGACAAATATATATGGGCTTGGACTTTCTTAATCAATTTATCTTGAAACAAATTGAGTCTAATTATTTGGTGGGTCAAATAATTTTATAGACTTTAATTTCTCTCCATAAACCCTAACACCAATTGCTGGTATAGAAGAATGATCTCAAGGTTGCATACATGATAAAGTTTTCCAGGATGGATAATAATAGAATCTGTAAATTAAAAACTCAACATGGCATAAGAACAAAGCATGCAAAAGAAACGTGCTAAAAGGCTAAAATCGAGTGGCAGTGACCATACACATCAACATGGCATAAGAACAAAGCATTGATTCATCCATTAGACTTTTATTAAATGCTAAAAAATACTGTCACCAATTTGAAATATTAATAATAAACAGCCATCTTATTGTCACCAATTTGAAATATTAAATATTTAAGTAGTTTATCATAAATTGCAGAAGCCACCACTAGCACAATTGTTGCTTACTTGATCCCTGTGTTTTGCCCTACTCTAACATTGGAGTTAGTGCAAAATTGAAGGTATTATATGCGATGAACCAACATATATAAATTCACAACACATGGCGTAGCTTGAAGCTTAGAGCCGAGAATTACCAAAGAGAAGACTTATAGACATACTATTTGCACCGAATGACTTATACTTCAAACAAACAAGCCCATAGCAAATAAAGAAAAAGAAAAAGCAAACATAATACACAAGTCTTGACTCATCACGAAATATTCCTAAAAAACTAATGAATTAATGCAAATATAGTGTACCCAATATTAAAAGTTCAATGGAATTAAGTAGGAAATAAAACTATGCTTAGGAAGGGGAGACGAAGTAGCTTCTCTAGAGGTAAACAAAATCGATAACTTAACAACGGGAAAATTTCAATAAATTTTAAAATCTCCAAATGTTCAATGGCTTATGATCAGAGGAAAATCCACTTCTAAATTCAAAATGTTCCAAGAAACACAACCATTTTTTCTCATCTACATTAAGGGATATCCACTACTAAACTCATCAATTTAATCAATAATTACATGAAAATTATGATAATTTATGGAGAACAAAATGAATGACAATATATATTTTGCAATTGCTCTGCTACCACAACCATTTTTCCATTACCTTTGTCAATGAGTTCACAGGAGCACATGTGCTTGTCATTTTTCATAAGGAAGAAAATGCAATAAAGGAAAATATGTGTTGGAAGGAATCACATCTACTTGTACTTTTGATGATGGAAAAAAACACATTTTTCATTGTTTTCACTGTACAGTTTAAAAAAATGCTGAAAACACAAGATATTGTTCTTATAAAATAACTTCCTGTCATGTATTTACTGAGCTTCATTTTGCATTGAATCTTTCCTTTCCTTCCCAAAAAACAGAACTAGAGTAAGAGCTCTAAAGAATTCTCCCATTTGAATGAATGAAATTATGTTTCTTTATAAAATATGCATTCTCTCATTTACCATTTGACCAAGTTTTATTCTCTAGTTTCTTTATACAATATGCATCTAAGCAGACAATTTGTTTTTACATCATAGAACTTCGTGAGAAAGAAAATGAAAATAAAAGATGGAACAAACCAAGAATAGGGAAATCAGTAACCAATAAGCACGTAATAATTAGTTCCTTCTCAACCCTTTTATTTTCGAAAATAAAACTTTTAACCTAACGATGGAAATCAAACATCCGATAAGTTTCAAACATACCAAGTCTGTCTAGAATCATGAAATAAAACAAACCAAAATCCTTAAGTGACAACAAATTGAAATAACAAAGTTGAAGATAAATAGCATCTCAAGATGCTAAACCATTATACTTTCACATATATACGGAAAAAATTACTAGATTTACAATCTCTATCACTTTTATAAATACGACACATTTTAAAAAGTATATATAGTATCAATGATATTTAATGAATAACTGACTCGTTATGCCAACCACCCCACACATGCATATATAAAAGAATTACGGGCTTGCTAAAATATTATTTTAGTTTTTAGGATGCTAAGAGATTAAAGTTGAAAGAACTAATAGCAAATCTATAATTCAAAATCAAGAAATTTATTCTCAATTTAATAATTTAAACGCAAATAACATAACATATATTCTAGTTTATTTTACACGCCGTCGATTAGAAAATCTAAAAAAAAATAATTAAAAACTAATTTGGACTTTATATGTTGTGGGAAAATATCAAGTTGTATTTTCTATATCATTATGTGTAAATATAAATTATAATCAAATTTTAATGCCTTCTGACTTTCGTCGATGAGAAGAAATCGATCAAGTCCACTACCCTCAGTCGAACAAGAAACCAAATATAAGCACAACTTTATAAGGAAAACTCAATTAAGGAACAATTTGATTGCTTCCTTGTTTCATATATATGTCTCTAGTTTTTAAATTTTGAGAATTCGTGTTTCTCGTTTTTATGAATTGTATCCAAAATTACGTAGAAATTTTAAAAACAAAGAAGTTTCTTGATTCTTATTAATGATTCCAAATTTTTCAATACATTAATAAATAATCATTTTTATCCGTTTTGACTTATAATATGTATAATAAATCAAAAAAATAAATTGATATTGTGGAATATTGATGAAGCAAACTGTCCAGCTCAGTACTTTGCTCAAGTGGTTCATTTTCTAATTGTTAGTTAATGAAGTGTAATTAGTATTGATTGAGTATAAAAGAAAACTAAGTGTAAATGAGTCAGAGGAATGGTGGTGATTTCTATTCCCAAAAATGTCTTATTTTCCCTAGCTAAGCTATCTCTTTAGAAGGAAGGATGGTGATTCAATTCAACCTCTATAATGGAATGATGAGTTTATTCTCCTTCTGAAGACAGCTTTATAACATATGGCCACATTGATTATCATGATTTGTAATATCATAAGTTCGTAACTTAAACTAATTATTATATAATAAGTGACATAATTGCTAAATCATTACAAATTGTGCATGAGTAGTTGGAGCGATTCAATTCGGCGAATTGGGAATGGGGAAGCCAACGTATACTTTTAATGGCTGATGAGTAGTTAATTGAAGATGTATACATTTGTTTAGTAATGTAAAATGGCTTTTAATTATGATAAATGATATATTAGGCATTAAATAAAGGGGAAATAGTATAGATAATAGACTTATTATTTAGCATTAATAAATTAATTGATATTTATAATATTTAAAATGAGGAATAATGGTAGTTTAGATATTTACTAAAAGTGGAAGAGTATTAGTGTCTAAAAAAGTTTCTCTCATTAACACACTGTTTAAGTAGTAATAGATTAACATTCTTTTTAAGTAGTAATAGATAGATAATCTCTATCTCTATCTCTATCTTTACTAAATTAAAGGGGGCTTAAGAGGAGAAATATTTTTGGACCATCATACCCTTCATCAATTTCTAAAACCACAAACTATGCCATTACATATACTCCTTTCATATATTAAAATTCATTTTAATTTCTATAGTGCCATCACTCATAATTAATAACCATTTTATTAGCAATTAATTAAAAAACAATACAATAAATTTTAAAATATTATTTTTCTACCGAAACGAAAAAAAAAACACCTGCTAAAAAACTTTGGAATACTAATGAAATGAATCAATCATTAGCCAACATAATACCCTCTTATTATCTCCCTAATTTATTATCAATTTAAAATTATTTGTAGTTCCACTAATTAATCGATAAAAAATAATATGGAAAGGCACTCTAGATGTTACGTTACAAGCAAGAATTGAGGAAAGGCCTTTGGTCTTCAGGGGATGATGAGAAACTTATTACGTGGCTATTGGAGTTGTCAACCGGCTGGTTTGAATGCTGTTTTTCTAATAATACTCACTTTAATGCTAATTAATAGGATAATTAAGACGGTATCTTCTACACAAGTTTATAAAGATGTGGAATTGTGGGAAAGAGTTGCAGACTCACAAATTAAAAGAAGAATACTTTATTTGGATTCCCTGCAGTTCTAGGCAATAGGTTTGGTTTCTTTTAATTAAAATTTACTTATTTTTTCCATATTTAATTTAATTTAATATTCATGAAACTGGTTTTGCTTTTTTCTAAATTATATTGGTGTTTGTAATTTGCAATTGCAATCAGATTGTTAGTGTCTAGCTACCGTGAATGGCATTTGGACTTAAGAAGTTGAAATGCATCAAAGAAAATATGAAGGAGCCCTGCCATCCAATTTTGATATATTTGGATACATGATATGCCATGTTGTCTCTTTCTAACATTAATTTTGTGGAACTATTTTTTTTAAATGTGTCTTCTATAATTCTTCTTATAATCATTGTATTTTTTACGATTTCTATTTCTAAATATGCCCAATCAGCGTGGGATGAGTATAATTTTAATTGATATTTATTTTTTCTATCTATGGTCTATTTTAGGTATGCTAATTATAATTTAAATTTTGCTAATAAAATATATGTTTTCATTTTAAATTTAAAAACTTTGATTTAAACTTTTTCCTTTTTTTCCTAATTTTCTATTTTTAAACTGCACACATTTATTTATGGATATATAAAAGTAGATACAATATAGAGTTATATTTTCCTCTCCTTTTTAATTGTAAAAAAAAAAGAGTTATATGGTGCTTTTATTAATAAAAGAAAATATGATTGTTCAATAAATCTAAAATTATTAAAAATTAACAACTTTTTAAAACAAAAACTAACTGTTTAAATTTAGATTATATCATACAAATAGGCCATTAACGTTTTTAAAGTTTCAATTATATATTTTAATTTGTTTTAAAGAAAAACTTTAGTTAGGAATTCCTATTAAAAAAACTTAATAGATTGAGGGTAAAATTGAAACTTTAAAAATATTGAAGGTAAAATTGAATCTAACTTTATTTTTATAGTAAAAAGTTAAATAATATAAAAAGAAAAAAAAAAGAGTATGGAATAAAATTAACTTGTACAATACTATCTCTTCTTTCATTTGAAATATATATCATATTAATTTTATGTCTCGAATTCTCATCCAAGTTTCCCACAATGTCCGAAAATTCGGGCTGAAGAAGGAGATGGAAAGAGGGGAAAGCAGTTTGAGTTTTCTTATTTGTTTTTTTTTACCTATGTATTTATTTTGATAGTTCAATTTGGTATTTGATTATTTAATTTGTTCCTTTATTATGTGTTTAATTAGTAATATATTACGTATAATTTAATAGATTTATAAAAAAAAACATATCATTAATAATCAAATATATATTTGATTTTTCTATTATCATACCAATATCAATAATTTTTTCACATCTACTACTACTTAAAAAGACAGAATAGTTGGAGAAACTTTGACTTCCTATTTTACCCTTCACTTCTTAAAATAGGCCTATTTTACCCTTTTTTTGGTTTTAGATACGGATCACCAATGAATCATATCTTACCCTTTATAATCTTTCATTTTCTTTGTTCTATGCTTTCAGATGACTTTTTGATCTCTTCCTGTAATTTGTCCAATTACAATTTTGTGTTGTGTATTGTGCATCAGTTTTTAGTTTTTTTATTTTGTTTTAAAGCAATTTGCAGAACGCAATCTCCATCTTCCAGCACTTTGGAATTTACTACTTGACACTTTGAAGAGAGGGTGGGTTTCTTAATTTTATTTACTTTTTCTTAGAGAATCATCTAGGGATTCTTGAGTTTGCTGAGGCAGCTTCTGAAGCCTTATATAGTCCCTGTAACTATATCTAAACCCTAAATATTATTCTGTAATATTTATAATTGAATGTCTTCATAATCAAAATTGGTTTTTTCAGATCCTCCAAGTTAACGAAATTGTTTTTGCCAACAAACAACCGTTGAGTTCTGCTTGTGGGTGGTGTTCAGGGGTAGGGAAGATGGCCATTTGGTTTACCCTTTTGTGGAGTAGACTAACATTTTGATTGAAGAAAATAGTACAAGAAAGATATTTGGAAATTTTGTGTTGTTTTCTCTCTCTCTCTCTCTCTCTTTCTTTCTCCATCAATTCAATACATTGTTGCTTGATTTTTCTTTTTCAAGTATATTGATTTTAAATGCTCAAAATTTTGTTTAATCTTTTTTATTTTCGTATTGGCTTCATCCTTTTCAACTGTATTACTTTTTCTTTTAAATAGTGATGAAAATTCTTAATTTATGCAAAGGGAAATGACCACAATTGACTCAAATCACCAAGATATGAGTTGAACAGTCTGCTTTAGGAATTGGAAGGGATTCAAATCCTATTTTTAGAAGCTAAAACGAAATCAATTTAAATCATACACCAATTCAAATTGAATTTAATAAAAGTGCATACATAATTAGATAAATATGGAAAAGGTCCAGACTATTTTTGTTAGTTTATGCTTCTCTTGCTCTAATTGATCAAAGGAAAGGTGAAAGACGTCTCGATGGCTAAGATTTAGAATGTTTTTTTTTTTGAAATACAAGTGTTTAGATTATTGGGAGCAATAATCGGCTATCCAGTCAAAATTTGAGATTTAGCAAATTGGCTTCTTCTTTAATTGATGGTCGCTCTATTTAGGGGTGGATGTATTAAGAGACTAGGAGGGGCAATGCCCCCCAATTTTTTTGAAAAAAATCCTTACATGGTATATGCGTAAAAGATGGCCCCTCCAATTTTGATTTTTTTTTCTTTTTTCAATTATCTCTGCTACTGTCTGACGCCTCCAATTTAGCTTTTTTTTTTCTTCCAAATAATTCTACTATTTTACTGACGTCTCAATGTTGTCCGAGTAAAAAACTAAGTTTTTTATTTTATTTTTCTCATGGGCTTCTTTTTAAAATTATTTTGGGCCAATTAATTTTTTTAGTATTTTAACCTAATAATAACATAAATATCATAAAAAGTTTGATTAGCCTCCATCCAAATCTCAGTGACACTCCTATCTTTCTTCATAATATATTGGTAAGCTTCATTAAAAAAATTGTAAGAAATTTTATAATGTTACTTCTTTCACCTAAAGTTTCCAACTTTTTATTTTTTTATGTTTAAAAAAATAATTGTTAATGTAGTTCAAGCATCAGAATTCAGATTAGTTCTATCACTTGTATATTTTTTTAAAATATGTATACTATTCATCTTTCAAATATTAAATTATTAATAAATATATACTTTTAGGTCAATTTGTTTATTGTTATTGAAGACAATTTATTCAAAATATAGGGAAATCTCGAAAAACATTTGATGATTTTTTTAAGAGAAAGGATATTGATAGGTTAGAAACGATAACAACATCTAGTATGTAAAATTTGACTCCTGAACACCAACAATCTTCTAAAAAAATTAGAGTAGAACATGATGAATTTTTTCAATCTTTAGAACATGATCCGGATTATGACGTCATATTTGGGAATATTCTATCAATTTATAAGATGAAATTCATCGAGTTATATTAAAGAAGGAGCTTATCAATTTATTTTTTGTTATTGAACTTGAACTTTCTTTATTATAATTACATATATTTTTTTGTTGGCCTATAATTAAATATTGAGTTGGCCCCTCCAAAGTATGAAGTCTGGATCCGCCCCTGGCTCTATTATCATCTTGCCCATGGGAGAAATTGGGCACTTTCACTGTGGTTATTTATTTATTTATTTTCTATTTGACTGAAATTTTGTTTACACGGTAAAATGAAATTAATCATATTTTTAAACATTAATTTAAGTTGTTTAGATTTTTTTTAAGTTTAATCTGTTTAGTTGGATGTACGGTATCTTCTATATTGATCATTTGTTGGAAATGTTTTGTTCTCAATATGACTAAAGGAATTGGAAGATCTCATTCACCACCGATGCCTCCCTATTCTTTCAAGCTACATGCTTTTTCTTTAGAAGAAATCGCCAATGTTTTCAATTATTGTTG
Source organism: Gynostemma pentaphyllum (assembly GCA_028015215.1). Lineage (NCBI taxonomy): Eukaryota > Viridiplantae > Streptophyta > Magnoliopsida > Cucurbitales > Cucurbitaceae > Gynostemma > Gynostemma pentaphyllum. Next base: position 16,620,853 of record CM051345.1, read on the forward strand.
GTTTCAAGTAGCGAACTCAAATATTTTAAAAAATAGCAAAAGTGTTGGTTATGTTTCAAACTTGCTTTGGATGAGGGAAGAAAAAAAATATTATTTTTAAAAAAAATTCAATTTTTTTGCTATTTTGAAAATATCAATTTATAAAATGTCATTTTTGAAAACCCCCAATAAATAAATGTGTTTCATTTTTTTTTTTTCCCAATATGACATTTATTATTGCCTTCCTATGAACGATTCGAAATGACAAAAAAAAAAAATCGTCGAACTTTATAAAACACGTGCAACGCACCTTATGGTCAGATGCCTCAATAATCAAGATAATTGTAAATTGTTTACAGGGACATATAATTGAAAATTTAGTGAGATCAGAAAAAATATCTCTCATTATATATTTATATTTTATTTTATTTTTGGTCGTTTTTAGATTTCAGATGGATTTTGTAAATATTAATAAAATAAACGGACCCTAAATGTCAAAAGAACTAAATATTTGGGTTATTTTAAATATTAAGTTTTCTTAGTGCTTTTGTTTTATCTGGAAGTAGCTTTGATGGTTAAAGTTAAGGATATATAAAAGGGAAGGGAAATGTACATGACGTCCATTTTGGTTATTTTAAGTTTTGTATTAAATCAAAGTGATATATTGAATCTCTGTATTGCACATTTAAAGAGGTGTTATGAGTATGTCCATTACATAATTTCTGTCAAAGTAAAACATTCAAAATTATTATCTTATCAAGAAATAAAATAAAACGCATTGAAAAGTTTTGTTGAGAAACTACGTTTTTTAAAAAGGGAAAAAATAATATAAAAGACCGAGGCTCATTTAAAATATAAAATATAAAGGTGAGGGTAGAAGAGGAAGTTAAAGATTCTCCTCTAATTCACACTTTTAATATACGTACTTGAATTGACTGACGTTATTTATTTTATTTCTTTTGAATATGATTGTAGTGATTTTCTTGAATTTTATTATTGTTTTTAAAAAGAAAGAGAAACAGTTTTTAAAAAGAAGAAAGAGAAACATTCTTATTGTCCAATCCAATAAACAAATTGAATAAAAAACGCATAGTAAAAATAGTTCATAACATAAATTTATTAGTATAAAAATAATTAAAATCCAATGAAAAGAGTCATTATTTCTAAAATATACAATAAAAAAAATCGTTAAAACACATACAACGCACGTAGTATTAATTATTAGAATATTAATCTAGGGATCAATTTTCTAGGTGGGAATGAAAACTTTTTAAAGACAGAATATATATAAGTTAGTAAATCTAAGCCAAATATAATATATTCATAACTATTTTTTAAAAAATAATAATACTTGGACACGTGCAACGTACGTACGAAGTAACTAGTAGTAAAATAAATTGCACAAATAATGTTTCGTTACTATTATTGACGAAATAGTAACATTAGCTAATTATTAATTTTATGAACCATACATGAAAAAACATATTCTATTAATTATATTAAATTTAAGATTTATTTCATAAAAATCATAATATTTGTATAAGCATAAAATAAAAATGATTAGAAAACTATCATAAATTCACGTTATTTTTAAATATTAATTTACTCAATGATACTTAATAAAATTCACCAATATATATTTTTTTATAAAATGGTTAAATTAAAAATTATACACGTGCATCGCACGTGTTAAAAACTAGTAGATTAAAGATAGAGAAATTTCATTGGGTAAGAGAATTTTCTGCAATACTTATAAATATAGCATTTTAAAAAAGTATTTGTAAATATAATAATTTTTTAAAAACTCTCATTCATGTGAATTAGATAAATCAGTGATAACTTATAAGATAATCAGTTATTCATGCACAAAATATCAGGATATCAATAAAATCAGTGATTACTTGTGTGAAAATCAGTGATTATTTATGAGAAAATCATTGATTACTCATGCACAACTAGTAGCAATTTTGTAATATTTTAGGCGCGAATTCGAGTTTTTTTTGCTATTTTTATAATTAAGTATTTTTATTGCTATTTTTATAAATATTAGATATAATTTTGCTATTTTCACAACAACCCCCTAAAGATATCTTAGAGAAACATTTTAAATACTAGATTTAAAACATGTGTGATGCACGTAGAATGGTAAACTTTCTAAGTTTAAAAGGGTTTTATTAAATATCAAATCCCCAATTAATTTTGTCTAAAAAATTATCACATGTTATAATTTTAATTTAACTATCAACATTTAATCAATTTTTATTAAAACCGTATATTTTTTTAAAAAAAAATTAGATTATTTTCCTTTTAAAATCTAATAATTACGGTTAATTAAGTATATATCACTTAATTACATTAAAAATAATCTATTTTTTATTTTTATCTCGTGATATAATTAAAACAAATATAAAATATATATTTTCTTTTATAAATTAAAAATTTATTAATGTTTCCAACTGAAGGGATGATTTACTAAACTAGCGGAATTTGATTTAGTAAACTAATTAACATTTAATTATGGATCTATTAATATCATGCAATTTGTGAAAAAACATGTAGATTCATGCTTTAAATTTCGAAAATTAAAATCAAAACTTACATTGAGTAATAAATGGAGAATCTGTTGGAGGTTTCTTTACAGCATCAAATCCTCAGCAACACCAGATCTTCTACGCTATATCCCGATCGATCAAACGAAACCCGATTGTGGGATCGAACTTTAGAAGAAATTGGGAAGAAGAAAAAATATTTTTCCTCCCAATTTTGAATAGCAAAATCGGCAAAGGGAGAGAAAAGGAGGAAGAGAGATTTTTCAATTTCCAAATAATTGAATTGTGTAATTTATGAATGACCCAACCCTCCTATTTATAGGAAAATAGGAATCCTAATCACATTAGGATTAATCTATAGAGATAAATACAAAAAGAAAAAAGATTATCTCTTTCCTTTATCTAGCAATTTCGAAAATGCCATAGATAAATAAGAGATTATTTTCTTTTCTTTATTTTATTTATCTTGGGTAAATAAATCTATGTAATTATTTTAGGATATAATTCAAGCAATTATCTCTCCAAAATAATCATGTATAGCCGATTTTAGCATTAATAATTAATAAATAATTCTAATTTATTTAATTAATTATTTTGGGCTAATTTCAATTGGGTTCATTAATCCAATTGGGCTTGAAATTCTCTCTTAAATTAATAAGTCCAACTTAATTAATTTATTTATTAATTACCTATTTAAATAAAATATTTTATTTAAACAATTAATAATATTAATATTTTCTCCCGACTAAATATTATCCAATTTATATTTAATTATTAATTTCCATTTAAATAATTTTCATTATTTAAATAATTAATAATAATTTTATTGACAATATTTTATTATTAATTTAATTAATTTTAATTATTAATTTCCGTTTAAATATAATTATTTAAACAATTAATAATTGTTAATTAATTTCAAATTATTAATTACCATTTAAATATACTCAATATTTAAATAATTAATAATGTATAATTAATAATATTTCATTATTAATTTCCTGTTTAAATAAAATCATTATTTAAACAATTAATAATGTTTATATTAATTACCATTTAAATATACTCAATATTTAAACAATTAATATTGCCTATTTTAAGTAATTCACTTTACTTAAAATTTCCATTTCTTCTACTTGATTTCGCGACTACGATATTGTTAGGATCTAAGGCAACCCTGAGGGGGGGTGAATAGGGTTTATTAAAAAATTTATAAAAACTTTTTCAATCAATTCAAAGTTTTAAGATTAATAAAATAATTTCACTTTTTAAAATCAATTAATATAAATGAATTTTATACTTAAATTCTTTTTAGCAAAGTAAGCAAAAATGATATGATGATAGAAAGTATTTTATCACAATTAATTTCTAACCATTTAATTATGCTTGGATAAATTATAGGAATGAATATGTAAAGCAATAATTAAAGAGTAAGAGTTAGAGAAAGTGACACCAATATTTATAGTGGTTCGGCCAAAAATGCGGCCTAGTCCACTCCCCGAGCGCCTCTCGGGAATTTGTATTCACTTTTTACGGGAGCAAGTGCAACCCAATCCTTTTAGCGGGATCAAGATCAAACCCGAACAATGACCCTTTCCACGGAGCAAGGACAACCGTAATCTATCACTCTTTTTACTAAGGTCTAAGAGTTGACCTTTTACAATGATAAATCCTCACAAAGGATAGATGTTACAACAATTTTGCTCACAATAAGAGATAAAAATCTCAACAAATTAGCCCTCAAGAATGGCTAGAATTACACAAATTTTGGCTCACAAAAAAAATGCTCACAAAGAGATTAAAGAAGAGCTTTAGCAATGAGAAGAAGGCTTGTAATTTTCGTTGGTGTGTTTCAATCTGCCAATTCGAGCTCCTTTTATAGGTAAAAAAAATGTTACCGTTCATCCACTGTTTCATCCATCTTCATAAATGAATTTGACTTTAATTGTGTGAATGGAAGAAGAAAAGGCTCCATTGAAGACAATTTGGAGGTTGAGGATTTCCATTTTCGGTGCAGCAATTCCAGAAATGAGGCTGAAGAAGAAGACCGTGAAATGACGAATATAGCCTTTAATTCCTTAAGAATAAATATGAGAAGGGCAATGTAGTAATCAACCAAATGGTGTATTAAATGCTTCAGAATAAGTCAATGAAGAAGTCCACGTGTCAAAACGTCATTGGTTGAGCCAAATCTGAAATAGGAATTAATAATAATAAAATTATTAATAAAAATCCGGTCAGCAGGAGTATTCTGGGCAGATGACCGTTGAGAAGGAATTTAAAATTCGGTCAGGAGAGTCAAATAATAGAGGTCAGGACATGGAGGGCATTTGACCAAAAGACAGGGGCAGAGAAGACATTTCACCAAATCTGGAAAAAGCAACCAGCTGGTGGAGGAGACAACACGGACACGTGTCGAGCAGCGAATGGCGGAGGCAGAAACGGTGGGGTCCACGCGTACAGCAGCTGCAGGCTTGCGCAGAGGCGCGTCAGCGTCTGGGGTCACGCGCGGCTACGTGGGCGAACGATGGCGGTTGGATGGCGAGCAGCTGGCGATCGAACGGCTCCGGTTTTTCTTTCCTTTTTCCTTTTTTTTTTATTTTTTATTTTCGAATATATATATATATAAAATAATATTTTGAAAATCTGAATAGATCTGAGCCACTGATTCAAAAAGTAATAAGATCTGACGGCTGGAATAAAGTCTGAATATTTCTTTTTCTTTAATTCATAAAGCTGAATAATCTGGCCCTTTAATCTCAGCTACTATCTGATCTGACGGCTGAAATAGAGAGCGCATAATAAATGTAATGAGCCTGCCGCATACGATCCGAATGAAATAATTAATTTAATTCCAATCTTCTAAAATCAATATCTTGCTCGTTTGAAGTCCGATTGAGTCGATTCCAATTGCGTTGGATTCGTTATAATTTTCTCTACACAGTGGACTATCAAAACACAGAAAATTGATTAGTAACAAAAACACGTTTGTTATCATCAAAATAAGAAATAAGATTAATTGGCTTAGAAGGTCAACAGATATTTGGGCTAGCATAGGGACCCGATGGACCTATAGATCATGGGCTTAATAATTAGTCAATTAAGTGATTAACTCATAATCAGTTAATTACTTATTATCTAACTATGAATAATTCCACTATAGATTCATAGCTGAACTCCCCTCACTACAGATGAGTTATGTCCATTTAGTTTGTCTTTATTTATATCTGTGATATATCCTTCACGTGGAACCCTCATAATTACAGACGGATAAATTTACCGTTTTGCCCCTGTAATTATCGCTTTATCCTTGTGTTCCCGCTGATTCTCCAATGAACTTTATCTTTAGTCGAACTAGAGATAAGGTACTTCTGTGATCAATAGAAGTCGTGGCGCCACTTGTTCATGTCTCGAATCAGTACATCAAGGGAGTTTCCTAAAGTTCCTAAAATGTTTAGGTATCGCACTGATACCGTTAATTTATAGGAAAGTTATGAATTCCATCTCGTGAAAATGAGTTCCCAGCTACTTATCTAGTCATGTTCCCAAAACAGGAGTGTATTGAGCGTTCTTACAGACGCTCTCAACTATGTGAATCAAAGAACATAACTCCACAAATAGGAGTCCGCATTTCACTCGGGATTGAGATCTATCACCGGTTGATAAACTTAGTTTGATATTCGATCATTTCTCGTAAACGGTACTAAGGAGAAATTTGATCGAACATCGTGGTCCTGTCTTATACAATCAACATTGTATATGATACTTCCATTTCATGTCTCCCACATGAATGATCAGGATTCGATCATTTGTCTATAAAAAAAATGCGAAGCTATCAACAGTGTTACCAGGATAAGGTTCCCAAACGTTATCCATTTACTGTAGACACTTTTAAGTTACTCATCTCGACTTTAATCCTCTTCGTATGACTCACATACTAAGTCGTGATTTCATAAAAGTAACTTAGGGTTTACTATTTGAATGTTTGATATTAATATATTTCCATATATTCCTAATATCGTCAATTGAATCAATCTAGACAATATAAAGAACTTATGTTTATTTATTTAATTTATTCTAAATAAATTATTATTATTAAATAATTACAAGTTCTAGGACACCATTCCTAACACCAACGGATTAGTATTAATATTTACTAATCAATATATTTTATTTTACGTTTTAGAATTTTTCTAATCAATAAAATTTGATTATCATTTAATATTTCATTAAAGTAATGGTCATGAGTTTTCATCTACTAAAATTTTAACTCGATATAAATATGTAAATGAGATGATTAATATTAAAAAAAAATAAAAGAACTAAATTATTAGGGGAAAAAAAAGTGAAAGATTGAAATAAAAATATGCTTTTAAAAATAGACAAAATTTAAATTATATCATGATCTAAAATTAGACCAAGAGAAATTAAAAAGAATGTATAATCATCGTCATTCCTTTCATTTATAACCGAAATCAGATAAAGAAATCACTCATTGGAACAACTAAAGTAATGGCCTCAATCGGACAAAACTTTAGCCAAGCAAATTGGTAAGAACAACCATCATCCAATAATCTTCACATTTGAGTTCAACCTCAGGAACAACTAATTATTTGAAAAAAAAAACCTTGGCACTTGAGAGTGTGTGTAATTTTCTCCCAAAATTTGGCATGATGACGTAATACTATCTATATTGTTTTTCTTTATCGCCCTTCATTGCACATTTGGAGTTGGAGAATTTTTTCATTGATACAAATTTAACTAAGCTATTGAAACTAATAAAGTTTACAACATTTTTGTAACCAAACAAAATAAAAAATGAAAAATTAAGGTTACACAGAAAAAAAAATGAAATGACAGAATCAAATAAGAACACCATGAAGTTAAATGAACACAATACAGAAATGAACAGAGTCAGGAGTAGAGTTATTTATATACATGAAACACTACAAAAAAAACTGTCAAAATGCGACCAGAAATTTGCAACAAAAAAAAAGTGGTAGTTTTATGGTGACCACCTGGTCACTTTCTTTGAAGGTTGATTTTAAGTGACCATCTGGTCACTTTTTTTGCGACCAGATTGCGACCAAAAGTAGAAGTAGTCATAAAAAATGGCGCGAAATTATGGCGCAAAAGAAGTGACCACTTGGTCACCTAAAAAAACGACCATCTGATCGCATTTTTGTGACTAAAATATGTCTTGGTAGCAAAAAATGGCGCGTAATTTTGGAGGGAAAAAAGCTACCAAGTGGTCACAATTACAAGTGACCACCTGGTCGCAATTTTTGTGACCTTTATTGGGCACTGGTAGCTTAAAATTGGAGGGAAAAAAGCTACCAAGTGGTCACAATTAAAAGTGACCACCTGGTCACAATTTTTGTGACCTTTATTGGGCATTGGTAGCTTAAAATTGGAGGGAAAAAAGCTACCAAGTGGTCACAATTAAAAGTGACCACCTGGTCGCAAATTTTATGACCTTTATTGGGCATTGGTAGCTTAAAATTTTGGAGGGAAAGCTACCAAGTGGTCACAATTAAAAGTGACCACCTGGTGGCAATTTTTGTGACCTTTATTGGGCATTGGTAGCTTAAAATTGGAGGGAAAAAAGCTACCAAGTGGTCACATTAGAAAGTGACCGGATGGTCGCAAATTCTGTGATTTTATATGACCAATAATTTATAAATAACTAGTTTTTTAACACGTGCGATGCACGTGGCATTTTTAGTCTTATTTTACAATTCAATTGTATACTTTAAGAGTTTTATGTGTATTAATTAAAAATTTTGTTAATCAATTTTTAAATTATATTTATTTTATGAACAAATAAAATATTTAATGATTGTTGATTTTTTCCCACTGTATTTATGGGGTAAAATAGATAAAGTAAAAGGAAAATTACATTATAAGCTTAAGAAAGAAAAAATAAAAATAAGAATAGATGATTGAAAAAATTACCAATAATTCCAAAATTTCAAGATGTGGTTAATTTTATTGATTACATTTCTTAACAATAATAATAATGTCAATTAAATAAAAATTATTCACTTTCAATTAATATAAAACTCTTCAAGATCAAGAAGCTATCTAAACGCCTTTAGATTTTTCTAAAATTTGTGTAGAGTAAATAATAATATTTAACCTCGTCTTGAAAATATCCTGAATTTCATACAAAAGAGAGAACAATAATATTGTACAGAGAAGAATTATATTTTCCTTAAACCTCTAGTTGAATCTAGTCCTTTTGACTCTTTTTTGTTCAAGTAAAGCATTTACAATTATGAATAAAGCAATAGATCAAACTTAAAATCAAAAGATGATGAAATACGATGAAAATGAAATTAACTTTTTTTTTTTATTATAAGAAAGATTCCTCTTGATTTCAACTTTGACATATTTATATCGAATTCTGCAGTGGAATTGCTTCGAATGAATATGTGGATGCAAATTATATATAAATATGTACATCTTCAATAGTCTCTTTGGTTCCCTTCTAGCACTTTCTATCTTGAAAAACAAGAATAAAATTATCTATATCTATTAAAAAAAAACTCTTAAATAGAATCAAATAGTTCCAAATCAAGAATTACAAAAATTTATCTCGAAAATCATGAAGAAACATATCAATGAATATAACAACATGGAAACAAGAGTTCCTGTCATATGTAAATATCAAAAGTAACCCAATATAAAAAAAAATATATAAATATTAATATTTGCGACCAAGTGGTCGCAATTTCACAAAAAAGGTGACCACATGGTAGTAATTTAGAAGGGAAAGGCGACCAAATGGTCGCATTTTAGGGTTTAGGGTTTAGGGTTTAGGGTTTTGGAGAGAAAGGCGACCAAATGATCGCATTTTTGGAAAAGTATAATAATATTTTTTTTAAAATACAAGTGGAATTGCGACCATATGGTCGCAAATATGGGCGGTAAGTTTAAATTTTCATGAAATTTAGGGCGGTGAATTTAAAGAATGCGACCATCTGGTCGCAATATTTGGCGGTGAATTTCATTATTGCGACCAGATGGTCGTAATTGTTGATGGGACTCATGATATGACAGCTGTTCTTGGTAATGGTAACTGGGCGACCAAATGGTCGCTTTTATAATAAATGCTACCATTTGGTCGCAAATCTCTCTGAATATGCGACCATATGGTCGCATTTGCCCCAGCTCGCACGACCTTTCGTTTCTTGTCATAATTACATATTTGCGATCAGTTGGTCGCAAATTATGATTTAAATTCTCATCCCTTTCCTTTCCCCCGTTTCTTTTTCTTTTCTCCGTTTCTTCTTTTCTTTTTTCTGCCTTTCTCTTCTTTTCTGCCTTTCTGTTTTTCTTCCTCTCTTTTTGTTCTTTTCTCTCTTTCCCCTCTCCCGTTCCCCGTTATTTCTTCCCGTTCCGTTCCCATTCTTACTCTAAACCGAAAACTCTCAACCCCCAATCCCTGGTTTCGATTACGAGGTTAGTTTTCGTATCAAATTGAAGTTTAGTTTAAGAATTTAGTTTACTTAGTTTTAGTTTTTAGTTTTTAATTAGTAGTTTAGTTTAGTTTTGTTAATTTAATTAGTTTTAGTTTAATTAATCTAAATTTGTGTAATCAATTACTTAGTTTACTTTTGTTTAATTCATAGCATTTTAGTTTACATTAACTAATTAATTAGTTTACTTTAATTTTATTACTTTAAGTAATTTTAGTTTAATTAATCTAATAGTTTAATTAATCTAACTTAGTTTACTTTAATTCAATTTAAGTAGTAATTAATTTAATTACTTAATCTAATTTAGTTTAATTACTTATTTAGTTTATTTAAGATAGTTTACTTTAATTTAATAAAATTAAACTAAATTAATTTATAATTACACTAGTTTAACTTTTAATTTTAGTTTAATTAATGTAATTTAGATTACATTAATTAAATCAATTAATTTAAAGTACGGTAATTAATTCAAATAGTTTAACTTTAATAATACTTAAGTAGTTTAAATTAATGAGTTACACTAATTTAATTAATTAATTTTAGTTTAATTATTAAATAAAAATTGTTTAATTACTTAATTTTAGTTACATTTGATTAAAGTAAAGTACAATTAGATTAATTATTAGAATAATTTTGTTTAAGTATTCTAATCAATTAATTTGAAATAAAGTAAATTAAAATTAGGTTAATTGAACTAAAATTAATTCAATTAAACTTAAGATTAATTAATTAAAACTAAAATAAACTAATCAATTAATTTGAATAAAAGTAAATTAAAATTAGGTTAATTGAACTAAAATTAATTCAATTAAACTTAAGATTAATTAATTAAAACTAAAATAAACAAACCAATTAATCTGAATAAAAGTAAATTAAAATTAGGTTAATTGAACTAAAATTAATTCAATTAAACTTAAGATTAATTAATTAAAACTAAAATAAACAAATCAATTAATTTGAATAAAAGTAAATTAAAATTAGGTTAATTGAACTAAAATTAATTCAATTAAACTTAAGATTAATTAATTAAAACTAAAATAAACTAATCAATTAATTTGAATAAAAGTAAATTAAAATTAGGTTAATTGAACTAAAATTAATTCAATTAAACTTAAGATTAATTAATTAAAACTAAAATAAACTAATCAATTAATTTGAATAAAAGTAAATTAAAATTAGGTTAATTGAACTAAAATTAATTCAATTAAACTTAAGATTAATTAATTAAAACTAAAATAAACAAATCAATTAATTTGAATAAAAGTAAATTAAAATTAGGTTAATTGAAACTAAAATTAATTCAATTAAACTTAAGATTAATTAATTAAAACTAAAATAAACAAATCAATTAATTTGAATAAAAGTAAATTAAAATTAGGTTAATTGAACTAAAATTAATTCAATTAAACTTAAGATTCATTAATTAAAACTAAAATAAACTAATCAATTAATTTGAATAAAAGTAAATTAAAATTAGGTTAATTGAAACTAAAATTAATTCAATTAAACTTAAGATTCATTAATTAAAACTAAAATAAACTAATCAATTAATTTGAATAAAAGTAAATTAAAATTAGGTTAATTGAACTAAAATTAATTCAATTAAACTTAAGATTAATTAATTAAAACTAAAATAAACAAATCAATTAATTTGAATAAAAGTAAATTAAAATTAGGTTAATTGAAACTAAAATTAATTCAATTAAACTTAAGATTAATTAATTAAAACTAAAATAAACAAATCAATTAATTTGAATAAAAGTAAATTAAAATTAGGTTAATTGAACTAAAATTAATTCAATTAAACTTAAGATTAATTAATTAAAACTAAAATAAACTAATCAATTAATGTGAATAAAAGTAAATTAAAATTAGGTTAATTGAACTAAAATTAATTCAATTAAACTTAAGATTAATTAATTAAAACTAAAATAAACAAATCAATTAATTTGAATAAAAGTAAATTAAAATTAGGTTAATTGAACTAAAATTAATTCAATTAAACTTAAGATTAATTAATTAAAACTAAAATAAACTAATCAATTAATTTGAATAAAAGTAAATTAAAATTAGGTTAATTGAACTAAAATTAATTCAATTAAACTTAAGATTAATTAATTAAAACTAAAATAAACAAATCAATTAATTTGAATAAAAGTAAATTAAAATTAGGTTAATTGAAACTAAAATTAATTCAATTAAACTTAAGATTAATTAATTAAAACTAAAATAAACAAATCAATTAATTTGAATAAAAGTAAATTAAAATTAGGTTAATTGAACTAAAATTAATTCAATTAAACTTAAGATTAATTAATTAAAACTAAAATAAACTAATCAATTAATGTGAATAAAAGTAAATTAAAATTAGGTTAATTGAACTAAAATTAATTCAATTAAACTTAAGATTAATTAATTAAAACTAAAATAAACAAATCAATTAATTTGAATAAAAGTAAATTAAAATTAGGTTAATTGAACTAAAATTAATTCAATTAAACTTAAGATTAATTAATTAAAACTAAAATAAACTAATCAATTAATTTGAATAAAAGTAAATTAAAATTAGGTTAATTGAAACTAAAATTAATTCAATTAAACTTAAGATTCATTAATTAAAACTAAAATAAACTAATCAATTAATTTGATTTAAAGTAAATTAAAATTAGGTTAATTGAACTAAAATTAATTCAATTAAACTTAAGATTAATTAATTAAAACTAAAATAAACAAATCAATTAATTTGAATAAAAGTAAATTAAAATTAGGTTAATTGAACTAAAATTAATTCAATTAAACTTAAGATTAATTAATTAAAACTAAAATAAACTAATCAATTAATTTGAATAAAAGTAAATTAAAATTAGGTTAATTGAACTAAAATTAATTCAATTAAACTTAAGATTAATTAATTAAAACTAAAATAAACTAATCAATTAATTTGAATAAAAGTAAATTAAAATTAGGTTAATTGAACTAAAATTAATTCAATTAAACTTAAGATTAATTAATTAAAACTAAAATAAACTAATCAATTAATTTGAATAAAAGTAAATTAAAATTAGGTTAATTGAACTAAAATTAATTCAATTAAACTTAAGATTAATTAATTAAAACTAAAATAAACTAATCAATTAATTTGAATAAAAGTAAATTAAAATTAGGTTAATTGAAACTAAAATTAATTCAATTAAACTTAAGATTAATTAATTAAAACTCAAATAAACTAATCAATTAATTTCAATTAAAGTAAATTAAAATTAGGTTAATTGAACTAAAATTAATTCAATTAAACTTAAGATTAATTAATTAAAACTGAAATAAACAAATCAATTAATTTGAAATAAAGTAAATTAAAATTAGCTTAATTGAAACTAAAATTAATTGAGTTTTAGTTTAATTCAATTAATTTTAGTTCAATTAATCTAATTTTACTTTACTTTATTTCAAATTAAATGATTAGTTTATTTTAGTTTTAATTAATTAATCTTAAGTTTAATTGAATTACTTTTAGTTCAATTAATCTAATTTTAATATACTTTTATTCAGATTAATTTGATTAGTTTATTTTAAATTATTTACTTAATTTATGTTAGTTTAATTTACATTATTTCATTAATTAATTAATTAAATAAACTAATCAATATTTTACTTACATAATTAGTATTAAATTAGTTTATTTTGGTTGTAGGATTATGACGGCAGACGACGTCCTCCCCAGGTCGACGAGTCCGACGACGCGGTGACGAGGAGTCTCCGCAGACGCCATCGGCGTTGCCCCCGATGCGGACCGACTACGGAGGAGTTGGACATCCTCTTTAGTTACGAGACGGGACTTGCTGCCATGCTCGATGATGGAGTCCCTGAGACCGAGTCTCGACACCACGATCGCCAGCAGGACTCCCTTGCCACGACTCCGGGCTTAGCATCAGGGTCCGCATCGGGGTATGCGTCCGGGCCGGCCTCCGGTGCAGATCAGGTCGGATCCAGTGGCCCTCGACTTCATGCACGCGATGCCTCGGCCGCAGACTCTACCCTTCTGATTGAAGGGGATCGTAAGTAATTTTGTTTACTATTTTTCAAAGTGTTTTTTATTCCTTTTAACTAATAGTTTCTAATATATAGCACAATAATTTTTTTTGATTTTGCAGAAGTACAACAGATACGACTCGCTTTCAAAACGGTTTCAGAGATCCTCCAAGCGACCTTCGCTGACGAAGATTCCGACGACGGAGAAACGCTCGGATGTACGGCGATTGGAAGGTAAAACCATCATTCATTTTCATAATTAATTAATTTTGAAATTTATAGAAATAAATTTATTACTTTAACAATTTTTTATTTCAATTTTTTCATGGCAAGTTTCCTGTTATCGATCCCGATATCACCGACGGTAGATTGTTCCCCCCTATGGGACAGTCACTTCTGGGATCGATTCAAGGACCTCATGTTCCTGGCGCGCAGAGAAAGCAAGAAACCGCCCCGTGTGGATGAGCCCGAGGGACCACGCGCGGCCCGCGAGCTTGACCACTCCTGAGGGCAAGGCGGTGTCAAGCGCGAGAATAAGGCCAACCACGCCAAGAATCCCGCCAAACACACAAGGGCGCGGACCCACGACGAGCACCATCAGTCGATTGGTATGGTTTTTTTTTCGCCGTTTTCTTACTTACGTACTTTTTTCTCGTTTTCTTTTTTCAATTACTTATTAATTTATTATGTTTTATTCTTCACTCTTTAATTTTTTAGGAAGCGAAGCACGGTGCCACGTCCTGCCTGATGAGCCGCACCGAGTTCTTCACACGAAGAAGGACGGGGCGTTAATCGACGATAAGGCGAAAGCGATTCGGTATTTAATAATTTTTTCAATTATTATTTTTTCTTTAAAATTTTTCCTACATTATATATTAACCATTTTATTTTCCCGAATTTTAAATGTTTAGGAACGTTTCACGAGTCCTTGAGTCGGCGGTTGCCCACACCGACTCTGGCAACCGACTCAGGAGGACCGTATAGAGGCGTTCTTGGAGGTCACTGAGGGGTTCGGCCTGATGGGTCGGTCCTGGGCTCGGCTGCACGGGCGACGCCTTTATGCAGATGTGCCCGGCCTCGGCGAGAAGGGAGCGAGCACTAGCTCCTACCTTTCTCCGTCTGGAGCAAGAATGCGCGCGGACATGGAGGCTATGCGCGAGGACTTCGTTACTCGAGTCGCTACTATTGAGGCCAGGATGCGGCACGAGTCGACGCCCGTGTCGCATCCGCTTGGCCGCGTACTTGGATCTCTAGGCGGCGACCCTTCATCATCGACGCCTCCTCCCCACCCCCGGGCCTCCGCAGTAGTTCTAGGATTCTTTCGATTGTATAAAACGTTTTTTTAATATTTGATATATATATTTTTTATTTTAATTCCAATTTTTTTTTATGAAATTTTAATATTAATTAAATAAATAATTAATAATAATTAATTAATAATTAATAATTAATTAACTAATTATTGAAATTTAAATTTTTAAAAAAAAATCTTATATGCGACCAGATGGTCACTTTAAAAACGACCATCTGGTCACTTTCTTACTTAGTCTAAAAGTGACCATTTGGTCACATAAAATACGACCATTTGGTCACTTTTTTATGTGACCATTTGGTCACTTATTTTTCACATAAATTACGACCAGATGGTCGCTTTTTATGTGACCATCTGGTCGTATTTTAACAGAGCCTATAAGTGACCATTTGGTCACAAAAATTACGACCATTTGGTCACTTTTTATGTGACCAAATGGTCACTTCTATTGAAGATAAAATGCGATCATATGGTCCCTTTTAATGCGACCATCTGGTCGCATTTTAAAAGTTTGACGTTTTTGCGACCAAAAATTTTTGGTCGTATATTTGTGACCATCCAGTCGCAAAAATTCAGAACCGACCAGCTTTTTGGCCACCACGTAGTTGGTCGCATTTTTGGTCGCATTTTAGGTAAAAAACGACCATTTGGTCGCAATTTCGTGGTTGCAAATTGACAGTTTTTTTGTAGTGAAAATCTAATTTTAATTTAATTATTTAAATTCATATTTATTTACTAAATCTAAATTGATATTGATTTTTTTTATAATTAAATTAGAAGCAAGATTTGAATTCAAATAAAATATTGATTTTTTTTAATTAGATTACAATTAGAAATTCTAGTCGGTTTGATTTTTCTTTTTTAAAATTAGATTTTATATAAGAATACAAATGTATATACAAATTCTTGATTTTAGTTTTTAGATTAGAAGCTAGATTTGAATTCAAATAAAATCTTGATTTTGTTTTTTAAAATTAGATTGCAATCAAAATTTATCATCTTATTTAATTCAAATATTGATTTAATTTAATTAAAATTATTAATAGTTTTAAATTTTTTGATATCATTATTTTGTTAGATACATCTATTATCTAATTTAATTCAAAACACTGATTTAATTTAATTAAAATTATTATGGGAAATTTCATTGGGTAGCAGAATTTTTAGCAATATTTATAAATATAGCATTTTTAAAAAGTATATGCAAATATAGCAGATTTTTAAAAACCCTCATTCATGTGATCAGAGATATCAGTGATAACTTATAAAATAATCAATGATTACTATCAGGTAATCAATGATTCTTGCACAAAATATCAGGATATCAGTGATTACTAATCAATGATTACTTGTGAAGATATCACTAATTACTAGTGGCAATTTTGTAATATTTTAGGTGTGAATTTAATTTTTCTGCTATTTTTACAAATATGTTTTTTTACTACTATTTTTACAAATATTAGACCTATTTTTATTATTTTGGCAAGAGCCCCAAATTATTAATAGTTATCATTATTTTGTTATGTTTTTAATATATTGATTGTTTTAAAAAAAATTGTTACGTTTTTAATAAATTTGATATCATTATTTTGACAAACTATTGATTTTACTAAATATGTTTTTTAAAAAAAAAAACAGTTTAAAAGAAACATTTTAAAGAATAGGTTAAAGAGTTATTTATTATATTTGGTCAAATAAAATAGAGTTATTGTATGTATTGAAGTAAAGAGGAGTCCCTCCTAAATTAAATAGTATCTTGGTAAGGATTTTCATCTTATTACTTGTGATGTGATTCTAACTTTAGTGATGCTTCGACTGTGCTTTCACTTTCAGACGGATTCTCTAGGTTTCTTGATGTTGTTCGTGTTTCGAGTTTGAAATTATATTATCTGCTTCGTGGAATCCAAGTTGTTGTTTCTTCGCCTTCTGATGAGGTATAATCTTCGGTTTCTGTTGATTTCTGTTTGTGAATGATGATAATGTGTTGAATTGATGAATGATTTGTTTGAATTCGAACTTGATTTGTTCGAATGATTTGCTCAAAATGCATTTTGAATTTCCGTACAATTTCACGTTTCTTTCATTTCTGAAAAGAACAATGTGATAAATGATAATGCACCTAGTCGAAGGTTAAACTCTTGAGTTGTATTTTTCAGAAAACTTCAAGGACTCACCTCTTGAACTACTATCCATTTCGATTGTGAAGCATTTTTTTTTTCTTTCAATTGAGAACACTTTTGATGAATTCATGGATGAGGTTTAGGCACGAAAGAAAGGGAGTAGTAAAATGTATTACGATAGATAGCTTCATATCGTAGAAGACGGAGGGAAAGTGCACATGGTACCATGTAATATCATTGATTAACCAAGCTTCTCTTATCGGGGGCTTTTAATAGGTGAGATGCTTCCCAGATGCTTTGATAACAATCCTTGAGCAAGAGCCCGATACATCGAAAGGATTGGGGTAAAGTGAAAATTGCTTAGGCTTAGAGGAGCATGGATCGCCTTTCTCTTGTATAAGCCATCACAGTGGAGCATACTGCATTCTATAGTTTAGAAATAGCCAACTCCAATCACAGATTGATACCTGACCTTTAGATGACATTTGTATTGTACAGATACCGCTAGACATTATCAGCCAGTTCCAGTTATAAACAAAGTGATTGATTCTATGGCATATGCAAAGCTGATATGTAATTCATTGAAAATTTATGAAAATACTTCCGATATTAGTTTGCAGACAACACTTAAGCTCAAAACACGGCTGACTATTTTCAGTGTTCCATCAATTTCACTGAGTAGCATGTTTAAAAACTGTGCTTGTGTGTTTTTAATAGTTCAGTAGGTTTTATACCTTGTATTGTTCTTAATCATCGAATCAGGAGGATAACCTGAGTTTACGAGGGTAAAAAAAAATGTTCAAATCGGTTATTTGTTATTTCCTCTATATACTGCCTTATGCATTGCCAGTTGTTTTCACTTTAGAGGAAGGTTGTAAGCATGCCTATTTGCTCTATCATTTCATAGTTCTTGACTTGTCGTATTGCATAAGAAAGTCGAATAATCAAAATGACATGCACATTGGAGTGATAAAAAGTCTTGATATTGACAAACTGTTGATGTCTTTTGGAAACTTAATTCCATTATCAAAAGCAAAATCTATATACTTATTTTCTTGTCTGGGAAAAAAATATCAACTTCTGAGGTAGTTAAACACTATGTCGAGTGGACTGTTAGTCCAAAAAACAGACATGACATTAGCAAGAAGGAATAAATAGTAGTGGATGTTAATTTTGAGGATATAATCTTTCATTTTCTCTCTTGCCTACTGTATTTGCTTTTTTGGCTTATTCCATCTATAATCTTCCCAATGGTACGGGAGAGTAAGGCATGTGCATCGGTGCTTCAAGTGGCTTGATAATTTAACTGAATCTTGTACGACATGGATGAAAGGGAGAAAAGGGTGAGGAAATTCAAAACTAGTCAGATTTTGACAGACCATTCACCATATTGATTTGTTAAATAATAACTGCTCAGTAATACCAAAATTGGCTGCATTTCTGATCCTAGCTCAAAACTGTCAATTTTAACCCCTTTTGCGCAGAATGTGTTGCATTGGCACATTGTCGATACACAATTTTTTCCATTGGAGATACCTTCATTCCCAAACCTGTGGCTTGGTGCTTATTCTAAGCTAGAACGATATACTATTGCAGATGCTGCAGAAATTGTGAGGCAAGTCACATTTTCCTTTGAGTGTACTAATTATGAGTTATTTTCTTTCTAAATCTTGTTATTTTTTTCTTTCAAAATCTTTTAGATATGGTCAGCGACGAGGAGTTAGTGTATTGACAACCTAGGAAGCACAGACACTGATACGACACGGACACGGGGATACGCCATTTTCCAAACAAGTAAGATACAGATACGTCGGAGACACTTTAATTTTTTTAATATATATATATATATATATATATATATTTATTTATTTATTTCATAGTTGAGGTGAAATTTAAAAAAAAAAACACCACTTGTTTCATTAAATAACCAAAAGAAAAATAAAAAAATTGCATGCTTTACTCCTCCTCCTTCTCTTTTCTTTAAATAACCAAGAGAAAAGAAAAAGAAAACTAAAGCTGCTACTCTTCTCTCGAGCGTGTGATGACCTTGGATCAAATTTCTGGCCCGGATCAAACTTTCTCCAGCAAGATTGAAGCTTCCTTTTTCTTTCTTTCTCCTTTTGAGCAAGATCAAAAGCTTTTCTGGTAAGTTGATCTTCACTTCTCTTCTCGTATTGTCGAAATGATGTTTATCATGATAATCTCATTTAGCGTGATTTGAATGGGTTTGACCATTGGAATTGCTATTGCATCTTGAAACTTTATAATGACAACCCTGGAAAGAAAATTACACTTCTCTCTGTCAATCATTTCACTTATTTCATTATCAGTAGTTGTAATATATGTGCATTAAGGCATCCACATTTTTGTTTGTTTCTATCAATTTTCTCTGGTGCAACAATACGAGTTAT
Organism: Gynostemma pentaphyllum; assembly: GCA_028015215.1. Classification (NCBI taxonomy): domain Eukaryota; kingdom Viridiplantae; phylum Streptophyta; class Magnoliopsida; order Cucurbitales; family Cucurbitaceae; genus Gynostemma; species Gynostemma pentaphyllum. The sequence goes on from CM051345.1 coordinate 16,640,734, forward strand.
ATTTGGGAAACTCATTGAATAATTTTTCTTATTTAAATTATAGTAGGAAAGTATGGTTCTCTCTTCTTTACACCAAGCTCTTTTTCTTCGATGGTCTGCAATCATGTTATTTCTTTGCTAGCTTTGTTGATTGCTGCATTCCTCTTTTCAGGTATTTGTAAAATGTCACCAACATCTGAAACACTAAATACGGCCTATATATTTTCTAGAAAGGATCTTTCGAGGTAAGACTTATATCTTTGTTATTATTAGTTGGATAATGATAATGATGATGAAGCAATAATGATAATTATACCCGCATCTTTGTTGTTTTTGACAGTTGTTATAGCATGCTAAATTACGTGTTATATAAAATTAAGCCTCATATTTTCAGTTATAGACTCCACGTGGTGTTGCGTTGCACTTCAAATTTTCCCACAACTAAATTCCTCTTTGTATTTGTATCATTATTTTTCTGATCAGGCCTTCTATTCAGCTCCCTGGCGCCAGTAAACCTGTTGTAGCTGTTCGTTTTTGTCCAGAACTTTTTAGTCTTGGAGGATTAAACTCAGGTGCTTGGATGATGGTTATTTTTTTTTTAGAAGAATTCACAACAATTATATTAAAAGAAAAGAATGTACAAGAGGTTAAGAACACCTCCAAAAGAGATTACAAAAAGGAGTTCCAAGGTAAGTATAAAGAAGAAAGGGATGATGGTATTTTTATTCATTGTGATCTTTTGAACTGTTCTTTAGAAACAATTTTACATTTTATTTCATGGATTGTGCAGCTGGTTTTTTTAAGCTTCCATATCGGCTCATCGATAGTATATATAATACTATATATATTGTTGTATTTATTAAAGTGATAGATAGTAAATCTAGTAAATTTTTCCTTATATATGTGAAAGTATAGCATCTTGAGATGCTATTTATCTTCAACTCTGTTATTTCAATTTGTTGTCACTTAGGATTTTGGCTTGTTTTATTTCATGATTCTAGACTTATTTGGTATGTTTGAAACTTGTTGGATGTTTGATTTCCATCGTTAGATTAAAAGTTTTATTTTGGAAAAGAAAAGGTGCAACCAACGAAAATATGATTTTATCCAGAAATGTTTCTCAGGTGGTTTATTTTAACAGTCTTCCGCTGCATTTCATGTTTATAATTTAAAATAAAGAAGTTAGGTCTTTATAGTTGGTATCAGAGCCTACACAATTGAATCATTCATGTGGAGACATGTAATGGAGAATGTATGAGACTGGACTGCGATATTATTTCATCTCTTTCTAACATTTCTTTAGAAGATATGCATGTCTATAGAAAATCTCAATTCTGAATAAGTCATGAACTCTTGATTATGAAGTATAATCCTCCCATTTGTATGGATGTGAGTGGCTACACTATTCCATTTAATAAGTCTACCATTTTATAGACTCTTCCAATTAAGGATGGGAACATTACTTCACAAGATAAAGTTCACTATCTTCCTTATATGAAAAATAGAGAATGGAAATTAGAGAAGTGACTCTCTTAAGTGTTAGTTTGGGATTTGAATAACACGAGAACACTTTTATCTGGTATGAGAATGGACTTAATTCATAATAAGATTATTTTTTAAGATCACTCCCAATTATTTCATAGTCGTTAGGTTACTTATAATATTTGAAGTCTGTTCATTTTTTGATCGAAAAAACATGCTGTAAGTTTCCGTTTTGCATCGTACTCGGAGCGTCGAAAAGCGCATTATTTTGGATATTTAGCATACCACTGAATGGTTGGGTATGTATGTAACGAAAGACTAACTGTTTTACTTAATTTTTTTTTACCAGCTTTGGTTATTAAATTCAAGGGATGGACAGAAAAAAGCCCCCAATGCTTCCTATCAAAGCAGCAGCCTTTCTTATCATGGTTCCATTGTTAATCTCACCTTCTGGTATGTAACATATTATCTCCATCACAAATCATTATGTTAATTATAAGTAATTAATTTGATACATTTTGTCTCATAATTTAACTATGATTTTATAGCATGAGATGGTATGGAATCTCCTTAGCATCGGTACTTCAAAAGATTCTATCCTCTCTTAACTATCAACATGAATTATGTCTATATTGAGTCATCGTACATTTTCAAATTGAATGCTTTAGGTGGATTTTGCTCATTGAGAATGCTTTGGACCAAGAACAACTTCTCAAATAACAAATTCATCTCTCCAATGGTTTTTCTTCTATTGGGCTTTGAATTTTCGACAAAGATACAACTTTCATAAAGAAGAATGGAAATGGGCTTTAAATTAACATCATATTATGGATACTATTTAAATATTAGATTTAAAGGAAATATATATTTTTTTAAAAATTATTTAGCATTCAGAATTCTACTTCCAAGATAGGTCATCAGTAATCACTTATCAGTGATTTTTTTTTTTGTCAATGTCAATAGAAATGTTGATACTGGTTGATATTTCAAGAATAATAATTGAAACAGGACTTTACATTTATGCTTCCTAGTTGACAACAATTGATGTTCCTGGACATGCTTTATCATGCTCATTAAGACCATTGCATTAAACTGGTTTCCTCACCCCCTTTCCCAAAGTTCTTGATCTTATATTTTCAATCCAATTTGGGTAAGAAACTAATGATTTTTTTTGTCAGGGGAGTTGACTATCCTTCTCTGTGGCCATCAAAAGATTGTCAGCAGCCACTCGATGTCAGTAATGAATTCTCCTTTAGAGAAACAGACTGGAAATCACACTTCCCTCTCTCTTATAAGCACTATTGATTCTTGAACCAACTTGAAAGGCCTTTTATTTCAAACCAAGCATTTAGTTTAACTATCTTTATTTTAAGAGATAAGATGTTACATTGCAACTCCTATGTTTCAGATTTTAGTGAGATCTTCAAGTACATATTTGTTCACTTGGGAGGTGATGAAGTTAACACAAGTAAGTTGGATAATTTGATGGCACCTATATCATCATGCAATGCCTGCCATATTTATTTAACTAGTCTATATTATATTTCATTTTTGCAATTATTGCTGGGTTGAGAAACTGAGATAGACTCTGTTTAACCAAGCATTCACTTTTCTCTGAGCTCACTTTATCTTTCAAACTAAACAATCTTCTCTTGGTGTTTTCATCTTCACTTGCTTTGCCACATTGAAAAGAAAAACCACAAGGATTGAGATATATAGTATAGTAGGTTCCAAGAATCTTCTCTTGGTATTTTCCAATCCAAGGAGATGTGATCTACATCTGCACTTTCTTTACCACAAAAGACACGAGGAATGAGTTAAATTGCAGGTTCCACTTGTTGGATTTCATGAGTAGAATTCAATCTTCTAAACATCAATGTCCATCAAGAAACCAAATCTGGTATTGTCAAATTAATAATACCATGACTAAATACTTGATCTTCTGCTGCAAAAAAGCAAAAAAGATAAATTCTTAGAGACTCTATGAAGCGAGATTGTCTGATGATAAGTATGAGAGATGTCACATATCCTTGGGGTATAAAGTTGCTAAAATAAGGCCTGTATCTATTCATATGTGATTTTGTTTTCATAGGAAATCTTTACAATCATTTGAGATACACTTTTTTTCTTTGACATTGCCCAAACCTAGAGCTCCCAAAGATTTATGAGACAAAACAATCAAATTTACCAAATGGTTACCTCCCTTGTCATCAGTACCTTACCACTGAACCTCCTCGTTACCTTCTCAATTTTCTTAGCTGGGCTAATGGATTCTAAAAAGGAATAGTTGATAAAGAGAGAAATTTTAAAGAACAAATTGAACAAGGATAAGTATGTCTCCTTGGAGGGAAGAGCTCCTTTTTACTTGTCAAGTTTTCTATATCAACCAACACTTAATTATCATATTGGTATTAGAATGCTCATTGTATAATTTTATAACAAAAGAATGTGTACTATGTGCAGTGTTTTAAAGTTAAACTCCAGTACTTTAAAGTTTCAATTGCGAGAGTCGATTACTTTTATTTAAAATTTTAATTTTTTAAATGAACAATTGGACACCTGATGATTTTATCAGTTAATTGTAGTGTTGATCACACAACTTATTAATGTCTCCCTCTCCATTGGATTTCACAATGCTATGGTTGATTGATCCTTAATGATGCTCATTAGTATTCTGAAACACTATTCCTTCTGTGAAAAATCTACACTTTTCATTTGTATTCCGTAATTGATGAGCTTGAAATGTCTGAACTTTGTACTCGAAGAGACGAGATTGCAAGAGTCAGTGCTCAGTCCCGTGTTTACCATATTTTGAGTTGGGTTGGTTGGATAATTAGGATTATTCTTTTAGTTGAATTCATATTTTAGGCATAAAAAAGAATTTCATCCAAATAATCTGAATCTAAATTACAAACTAAACGCTCAATTAGTCAAATCTATTTTATTCCTTCAATCCACATTCATTTACTTCAATCCAAATTCATAAAATTGAATCTAGATTACAAACCAAACAAGGCCTTAATTTAATCATAATCTATCATAGAACTAGAATAAATTACAAACTAAACGCTCAATAAGTCAAATCTATTTTATTCCTTCAATCCATATCCATTTCCTTCAATCCAGATTCATAAAATTGAATCTAGATTACAAACCAGACAGGGCCTTAATTTAATCATAATCTATCATGGAATTAGAATAAAATTTGGTTGTTCACTCATTACTTAGGAGGAGCTATTTTAAACTACAGGGACTAATTAGGAACCAAATCTAAACTATAGGGACCAAAAGTGTATTTTACCCTATGTTTTAATTTGATTTTACTTGTCTACACACTCATTACCATTTTGGGGCATAGACTCAAGTGACATATTTTAAAAAGTTAATTCCCCTTATAGCATCTCCCTTTCATAATTCCCCAATGACATTTTTTCTAATATGACAAAATTAATTATTTTCGTTAAAATTATAAAAATGCCACTCATTTAATAATTCAATAATTTTTTTGGCCTTAGTCAATAATATAGTGAATTAAAATTACAAAAATGTTACTCATTTATTAATTGAAAAACTTATTCCATTTAATTCAATAATTTATTGATTTAAAATCAATATGAGCATCTCAATTGAATATAGTAATTATTTCAATAAATTAATTGAATTCATATTTTAGGCATAAAAAAGAATTCCATCCAAATATTTTGAATCTAAATTACGAACTAAACACTCAATTAGTCAAACCTATTTCATAAAATTAAATTTTGATTGTAAACCAAAGAGGCCCTTAATTTAATCATAATCCATCATGGAATTATAATAAAATTTGGGTGTTCACTCACTACTTAGGAGAAGCTATTTTAAACTACAAGGATTAATTAGAAGCAATATAAGGACCAACTATGTGTTTAATTTGATTTTACTAGTCGACACCTTGGTTACCATTTTTATATATTTTTTTTGTTATTACAATTTAAACAAATCATATTTCATTAGAAAAACAGTTTTATTATTTATAAATGTTAAATAAATATTTTAAAAATATATCTTATAGAAACATTTTAAATATTTGTTAAAAAAACAGTTTAAAGAATAGGATTTCGCAATGCTATGGTCGATTGATCCTTAATGATGCTCATTCGTATTTTGAAACACTATTCCTTCTGCGAAAAATCTACATCCTCCCAAAGGCAGTATGGCAAGGCAACAAACATGTTATAACTGTTTTAATATTCAGGTTAAGAACGAAGGATATGAATGCATCTGAAGCTTACAAGTACTTTGTCTTTTGAGCACAAAAATAGCTTTATCACACGGATATGTATAAACTTGTAAATTGGTATGTACTTCCTTGTTACTTTCACTGTTGAACATATATTTTTTTTAATCTAAGCTAGTGCATGAAAATTTTTCACGATGAGAAATTATTTGAAGAGGCTGCCTCTTGAATGCATACAGTGGCGGAGCCAGGAATTAAGTTGGGGGCACAAAATTAAATCAAAACTAGCTAAAAATTGAAACCTACCAAAATCTATTGAAATTCACTAATTTAAGTCACTTATGTGTCAAAACGGATTTGACATTTGTCAATTTGATTCGATTCATTTTTAGTTTGTAATTTTTAAAATTAGTTTAATGCCAAGTTTAATCAAAACTAACATAAATCGAACTGAAAAGAGTACTAACATGCAATCATATATTTTTTAATTCTAATATCATTAACTATGATAATAAAATAACCAAGGCATTGTAACATCCCGTTTCTTTGGGGGTAATTTTTTTTATTATTTTAATTGAAGTATTTAAGGTTAGTTTAAAAGTAGTGATTTCGATTTTAGTAGTTATTTTCATCTGAAAATCCTTTTATGACTTTAAATTAGTTTCGGTGACATTAATAATTATTAACGGGCCAATTAATAATTATTAATCACCTTTAGATTACTTTAAGATCTTCGGGTTTCGTATTTTTAATCAACCACTTAATAAGGACGTAATCGTCATTTTCTAATTTCTTTAAAAATCACTATTCACTTTCTTCTCCTTTTTAAAGTCAATCTTTGGTCAAAAACATCACATTCTTCTCTTCTTTTCCCCCCCAAACCCGTAGCTTAGAGAGAAAAAAAGAGGAGAGAAAGAAATCGTCACCCCGGCTTCGTTTCTCGACCGTTTTCATCATGCCTTAGCTCGTTGGAAAGCTCTCGAGACGTACTTTCTACCCATCCCAACAATTGAGGTTTTCGTCAGTTTTCTAAAGGCCTCAAGGTATGACAAAGTTTCTAAATTCAAGCTTTGAATAGTGTTTTAATGGAGTCCAAGATTGAAATCATCGATTTCTTGCCAAGAAACTCGAAGATTTCAATTGAGGGAGTCGTTTTAGGTGATTTTAGAAACTTTCCATAACCCTAAAGTCGAGTTTGAGTCGAAAAGCCATCCCGTGTTATTTTCTCTCACTTAAGCATGGGTAGGGTGTTTAGTTTACTATGATTTTACGTTTACTTAATTTTTCGGAAATTGATTATTATGTAAAAACCCTAAATTACGGTGACCAATTGCTATCCCGGTTTCCAAAGTATTCGAAAACAACCCAAACCGCCTCTAAATTGCATCAAAGTCGGAAACCCGAACCCAAGCCTTTTCCCTTGCTTGGCCGTGGGTACCCTAGGGTCCAATTTCCGGATTTTCTTCGTTTTATGCATTTAATTGTCGTTTGCTCGGTTTTCGATTGATTATTGATGGTTAGGTGTAATTGATATGTAGGTTTGTGATCGATTGCGTGATTTGACCCCGGCACTTTGGAAGCTTGGATTTCACATCTAAGGTGAGTTTAAAATGGAAGTTAGTAATTTTATGAATTATGTTTCATTACGATATTGTTTATCAAGGTTAAGAGGGGAACTAACTTCTGGAAGTTATACTTGGTTGGTGACTTTAAACTCGGATGTGAGTGGAGTGGCTTTGGTGTTCTTATGAATTTGGAAGTAAAAGAGGAGTTATGAGTGATTTGGAAGTCTTGTAAGATGAATTGGAGAATTAGATGAGAGTGGATGAATAAGGAACTTTAAGTAATTTGGGAGTCAAAGTGGCTTAGAAATTGCACTTGAGTATTGACTCGTGTAATTCAAGCAGTTTATGTTCTTTAGTAGTTTAGTGGAATTCTATCTAACTTACTAGGGAACTTGATGAGCTCTATACGGTATTTGTGATACGGCTCATGATAGTATGTTGATACGCTCCATACGGTATCATGGTGCGATGATTTGTGATATGACACATGATAGTATGTTGATACGCTCCATACGGTACCATGGTGTGATGATTTGTGATACGGCACATGATAGTATGTTGATACGCTCCATACGGTATCATGGTGCGATGATTTGTGATACGGCACATGATAGTATGTTGATACGCTCCATATGGTATCATGGTGCGATGATTTGTGATACGGCACATGATAGTATGTTGATACGATCTATATGGTATCATGGTGCGATGATTTGTGATACGGCACATGATAGTATGTTGATTCGCTCCATACGGCATCATGGTGCCATGATTTGTGATACGACACATGAGAGTATGTTGATACACTCCATACAGTATCATGGTGCGATGATTTGTGATACGACACATGATAGTATGTTGATACGCTCCATACGGTATCATGGTGCGATGATTTGTGATACGACACGTGATAGTATGTTGATTCGCTCCATACGGTATCATGGTGCGATGATTTGTGATATGGTACGTGGTATGTTGACTTCGGTCCCATCAACCTTGAAACTTATAAAATATATGCCAGAATCCACCAAATGAAGAATTGGGTTGAAGAAATCACTTACCAACAAGCAATTATACCACCAATTGAACTCAAAACTCCACAATTCCAAGCCAATTTCCCAAAATTTCCTTTCTTTTTTTTCCTATTTTTCCCCTTTCTTTCTTTCGTTTTCCTTGCCCACGGCTGAAACCAAATTTCAGTTTTGCTTTGATTTTTTTAAACCCCCTAGCCACGTGTCATGCCAAAACCATGCATTTTCCTTTTTTTTTTTTTTTTTAAATAAGCGTTTACATATATAATCTCATAAGAGCTTTTGTTTCAACTTTTATCACCTTGAACTCCTTTAATCTTTACACAGGAATTGCATTTCCTGTCGTTTAAATTCCCTGACTGTGAAAAGTGTAAACAGGTTATGGATAGTCCAAGTTTTAAACATATCCACGCCAAATTTTTAATTAAATATTAAGTTTTCCGCTGTAATTTGATTTTAAATGATTTAAAAGGAGTCAGGTCATCACAGTTGGTATCCGAGCCTTAGGGTTCTGTAGACTACATGCGATGCGTGTTTGTTTTCATGTTTTGTTTTAAGTCCCCTCTCTAGTCATCGTCTGAGATCAGCAGCACCAGGTATTCCTAGAACTTTTATTCTCAAGCTTTATTTCTTTAATAGTGGGAAGTTTATGAGAAGGTTGTTAAATGTTAATTGTATTTGTGATATTTCACCTCCTCGTAAAACCACTATGTGGTGATGTTGATTTGACCAAGATTGAGATTTGGGTAAGGGTGTTGAGAATGTGAATGACCCCGTGCAGTTTTGGAGGTTGTACACCTTGTTAAACGTATTGACATAATGCCAAGGTAAAGGAGACGAGATACTCCGAGAGATTGATCATTTGATCCTCAACGTTGATTAAAGTTTAATTGTCACACAATTGTTAAGTAGTGGTTTTAGTGAATGTGTGTTGACATTTATGTGTAAAAAGGGGACATGATTGTCTGAAGCCCAGTATTTAGAGATGAAACATCTGTTTGAGGTGAGTAATTTTTGATAAGTAATTGGTCTGGCTCAAGTCCAGTAACCTAGATTTAACTCATTGGACAAGTTCCTGGTTTGAGTTGAGAAAGTTGATTTATGGTAAGCGTTAAATCATTGTAATGGTATTGTGTTAAAAGGAAAGTGTGTTGCCACTCAAAAGAGGAAGTTAGAACACTCCATAATGGGTCTCAATGTAACGTCCCGTTTCTTTGGGGGTAAATTTTATTTATTTATTTTAATTAAAGTATTTAAGGTTAGTTTAAAAGTAGTGATTTCGATTTTAGTAGTTATTTTCATCCGAAAACCCTTTTAATCCTTTTATTACTTTAAATTTGTTTCGGTGACATTAATAATTATTAACGGGCCAATTAATAATTATTAATCACCTTTAGATTAATTTAAGAGCTTCGGGTTTCGTTGGAAAGCTCTCGCAACAAGCTTTCTACCCATCATACATTTGAAGCCTTTACATCCACTTCCAATGGACGAAAAGGTGAGGGAAATTCTTTAAAATATGGGTATTGTTGATTTTGAAATTCCATCTTTGATTCATGCTTGAATCCCTCCTTTATCCTTTGATTAATTGAAGTTTCTAGCTAAAATAAAAGTGGCTAGGGTTGATGTATGTCCATCGTTGGCCCTAACATCGAATCAAAACGGAAACCCGACCCTCTTTGAACAACCCCAAAATCGTGGCTGCTATGGGTATTCCTAAAGTTGTTTTAATTTATTTTCCTTTTATTTTGGGTGGATGATTTAAGCCTTAAACCCTAAATTATGGTTACCCATTGACTTTACGAACCTCCAAAGTATCCGAAGCCAACCCGAAATGCCTCTAAATTACATAAAAACCGGAAAACCGAACCCAAACCTCGTTTAGCCTTGTATGGACGAGGGCCTCATAGGGGAGATTTCTGGGTTTTTTCGTCGTTTTATGCATTTAGATGTCGTTTGCTAGATTTTCGGATAATTAATGATTGTTAGGTGTATTTGATTTGTAGGATTGTGATTGCTTGCGTGGTTTGGATCTCGACACTTTGGGAACTTGGACTTCACTTTCTAAGGTGAGTTTAAAATGGAAGTTAGTAATTTTATGAATTAAGTTTCGTTACGATATTGTTTATCGAGGTTAAGAGGGAAACTAACTTCTGGAAGTTAATACTTGGTTGGTGACTTTAAACTCGGATGTGAGTGGAGTGACTTTGGAGTTCTTATGAATTTGGAAGTAAAAGATAGGATTTGAGTGGTTTGGAAGTAGTGGAAGATGAATTGAAGAGTTTTAGATGAAATTGGAGATTTTATAAGAAAGTGGAAGTTTAAGGAACTTTGGGTGGTTTGGAAGTCAAAGTGGCTTAGAAGTTACACTTGAGTGTTAACTCGTGTAATTCAAGTAGTTTATGTTCTTTAGTACTTGAGTAGAATCTTATTTAGGTAATCTAACTTACTAGGGAACTTGATGATTTGTGTTATGGTAAGACCGTACGGGGTAGTATGTTGATGTTGATCCATACGGTAACCCGTTACGATGATTTGTGTTATGGTAAGACCGTACGAGGTAGTATGTTGATGTTGATCCATACGGTAACTCGTTACGATGATTTGTGTTATGGTAAGACCGTACGGGGTAGTATGTTGATGTTGATCCATACGGTAACCCGTTACGATGACTTGTGATATGGTAAGACCGTACAGGGTAGTATGTTGATGTTGATCCATACGGTAACCGTTACGATGACTTGTGATATGGTAAGACCGTACGTGGTAGTATGTTGATGTTGATCCATACGGTAACACGTTACGATGAAATTTGTTTGGTAATAAAGCAAGCTAGTGTTACATTCACATATATGCGTTAGAATTGTGTAGTAACACTTAGTATTAGTTATTATTCTTATTTATAGTCTTTATTTCATTTTCATACGAGATTGAAAGTATATCTTGTGAGGTATACTACTATTATATGATTGTATGGAAATTGAAAGTTTGGAATGGGTGGTAAAATGTTACTTAGGCCTTTGGACACAATTTCCGGTATGAAATTTGGTTCATAGGATAACTTGTTTTCATTTTACTCTCACTAGCATTTTTATGCTAATGTTGCTACACTACACTTACAATTTTTCAGGTAAACCTCATTTGCTACACTTACATACGAGAGGATTAAAGTCGAGATGAGTAACTTAAAAAGTGTCTACAGTAAATGGATAACGTTTGGGAACCTTATCCTGGTAACACTGTTGATAGCTTCACATTTTGTTTATAGACAAATGATCTAATCTTGATCATTCATGTGGGTGACATGAATGGAAGTATCATATGCATATGCAATGTTGATTGTATAAGACAGGACCACAATGTTTGATCAAATTTCTCATTAGTACCGTTTACGAGAAATGATCGAATATCAAACTAAGTTTATCAACCGTGATAGATCTCAATCCTGAGTGAAATGTGGACTCCTATTTATATAGTTATGTTCTTTGATTCATATGGTTGAGAGCGATTTGATATAAACGCTCAATACACTTCTGTTTTGAGAATATAACTAGATAAGTAGCTGGGAACACATTTTTACGAGATGAAGTTCATAACTTTCCTATAATTAACGGTATCAGTGCGATACCTAAATATTTTAGGAACATTAGGAAACTCCCTTGATGTACTCATTCGAGACATGAACAAGTGGCGCCACGACTTCTACTGATCACAGAAGGATATTATCTCTAGTTCAACTAAAGATAATGATCATTGGAGAATCAGCGGGAACACAATGATAAAGCAGGAATTACAGGGGCAAAATGGTAAATTTAATCCACCTGTAATTATGTGGTTCCACGTGAAGGATAAACTAAATGGATAGAACTCATCTATAGTGAGGGGAGTTCAATTATGAATCTATAGTGGAATTATTCATAGTTAAATAATAAGTAATTAACTGATTATGAGTTAATCACTTTATTGATTAATTATAAAATCCATGATTTATAGGTTCATCGGGTCCCTATGCTACCCAAATATCGTTGTAGCAAAACTAACTAATTAATTTAACTTAGGAAGAACAAATAATTTAAGTAATTGAATTTGCTTAAAATTAGGCTATATTAATTATTTGAATAATGAGATTATTCAAAAGGAAATTAATATTATTAATTGTTTAAAAAAAGAGTTTATTTAAATAGAAATTAATATAATATTTTAAGGCAAAATTAATTGTTTAAATAAATAGCTTATTTAAACGGATATTAATGTTAATATTATTAATTATTTAAGTAATGACTTTATTTAAATAGAAATTAATAATAATTATTATTAATTAAATAAAGAGTTTATTTAATTTAATAATAAATATTAGAGAGAATTAAATACAATTGATTTAAGAAACAAATTGGCTTTGGTCCAAAAATAATTAATTAATTGAATAAGATTCAATAGTAATTAACATATAAATTTTTGGCTGAAATGTGTTTAATTAGAAATTATTATTTGAATTATTTCTAATTTTAAATACATAAATAACTATTAAAAAAAAACTAAACAAATAAGAAATATATATAAATATCTCATCTTGAATTCTTGGAGGAGTGCGCACTGTACGGAAAGCAAAGCCAAAGATAAGAGATTTATATTTCATTTAACTTATTTAATTTTATCTTTTCTTTATTTTAATAATATTAAAATAAGGAATTCTATTAAGATTAGGATACTATATTAAAATATCCTTAATTAATCATTAATTTGTTTACTAAATGAAAGCACTCCATTTATAACTGTCAAGTCAATGCTTGAGTGCATCCGCTAACAAGACATCCTCTATCATGGTAAAGCGGTCATACCATGAGGATGAATTTCTTCTCTATTCAAATGAAGTCGTCGTCTCCCATGACAAGAGAGACAATGTCAGCTTCCGACCTAGAGCCCCCTTTGCCGAACCTACTCTGTTTGGACAATCTCTTTTCAGGTTACCAGATAACCCACATTCCCAGCAGTCTTTCTTTTGTATGAAACTTTTCTTCTTCCCATTGCTAACTATTGTTATGTGAATCATGTCCTTCACTCTTCAACCTCCTCTCCTCCGATAAGAGTTTACTAGTAGTTTATGCAAAATCCAAAGAATCTTTTCCATACATTAGAACCGTCTTCATGTGCTCATAAGAAGATGAAAGAGACAAGATGAGTGTAAGTGCCTTATCTTCCTCATCTACATTCACTTCGATTGCCCCCAGCTCTGAAACGATACCATTGAGAACACTTAAGTGATCTGAGATTTTTGTACATTCTCCATTTGCAGTGTATGAAACTGCTCCTTTAGTTTATGCAAAATCCAAAGAATCTTTTTCATACATTAGAACCGTCTTCATGTGCTCATAAGAAGATGAAAGAGACAAGATGAGTCTAAGTGCCTTATCCTCCTCATCTACATTCACTTCGATTGCCCCCAGCTCTGAAACGATACCATTGAGAACACTTAAGTGATCTGAGATTTTTGTACATTCCTCCATTTGCAGTGTATGAAACTGCTCCTTTAGGTACAATAGATTTGAGATGCCCTTAGCTTGATACAAAGCTTCAAGCTTCTCCCAAAGCTCTTTAGCTGTCAAAATTCCGTGCATATTTGCAAGACATTTTTAGCCAAACAAGTCTTATCGCGCTTGCCGCCCTCAAATCCATCTCCTCCCAATCTTTATCATTCAAATTGGACTTCTTAGAACCTCCACTAGAACCACTGCCATTTGATTCATCGCTTAATTGTTTGAGAGAACCACCGCTCGGTCTTCGTTTCAAAGCCTTGTGTAACCTCGATTGTATCAATACATCCTTGACTTGCACTTGCTACAAGCCTGTTCTTTCATCAAATTTCTCTACATCAAACTTCACAGGACTCATAAAGTTTGACATATTTGTTTCTCACTCCTAGCTTGAATCAGCGAACAGTTATAACCCGTTCAAAGAAATCTTTTTCTGATCTGGAAGATCAGACAAAGCTGCAACCACAAAACATACGAAGAATTTCAAGAATCTACTAACCTACAGTTGTTGGGAAAAAACCATATTTCCCACATTCACCGCTAGAAATAAAGAGAAATAACCGAGAAAAATAAATAAATAAACACAATCAAAAGCCCTCAAGAAAGTAAACCCCTTCTTTACAATATTTATCACACTCTTAAGACCCTCACTACAGCTTAAACACCCGAAGTGAAGATGTCACTTGACCTCTCAGCTTGTCAATCTCACAACTTACAAACAATGAAGCCCATGCCTCTATTTATAAGCAAAATAGCCTTGGTCACCAAGTCAAATCCAACGGTCATAATTCATCCTTGCCCACCAAGCAAAACCTATGGCCAAAATTAAGCCTTGGTCATCAAGCAAACTTGTTGAGCAAGTTTAGGGATTTATCAATCCTTTCATATACTTGCCAAATCACACAACCTTCCAGTTTTGCCTATCTTCCATATTCATCGATCAAGATAGCATAAGTAACATCATTTGGACATAAACCCCTTTTACCCATTACCCTAAAAAATGATTCTGCTTCTTCCAACTTCCCACTATTACACATGGATTGATCACTATCACCGACCGCAGCTCGAAGTTTCCAAGAATCCACTGCAAATCTTCTAGAATCGAATATGCAACTCCAGATCTCTGCCCCTCTACAATCCAATTTTCCATAGCTTTGTTCTTCCTTGTTTCCCAGATCACATCCATGACCATAAACCATATCTGTTTTAGAAAAGAAAAAAAGCAACTTCATTCTTTCGACAACTTCGTTCTAGCTTTGAGACTTGGAAACAAATTGATAGAGGAAATAGATGGAGGAAGCCGATTCAGAGATTTAAAAAATGGAGAAGAGATCGTGAGAGATAGATGGGGATTTTCTCCAAAAGTACAAGAAAAAAGATGAGGAAAAAATGGGTGGTTCCGGCTTAAATAAAATGTTATTTGGGGAATAAATAGAAATTAGAATTAAACGAATCATTAATCATAAAAAATGTCATTTTAGGCCATTTCTCTATATATTTTTAGGGCTAATTTCAGTAATGGACAAATTAATATTGCTTATTTAAAAAAAAACACAATCTTTTACATATATATCAAAACTACCTGTAAAGAGTAAAAATCGTCCGCCCATGAGCCGTATAAGGGGATCAATTCGAAAGGGCTCAGACACGGTAGAATCTGCACAAAGATAAGCCAATTGTAAATGGGTCCAAAAGAGGCCCAATAAAGCCTAGTTCAAACTAGCAAGGCCAAACAAGCCCATGACTCAATGAGTATATAAGAGCTGCTAGCCCATCAAACCGAGGAGGTACACACACTATTCTAGACCAAAATATTCTGGGCGGCTCCTTACTCCCAACTAACTTGATCATCAGAGGGTCTTTGGCCGGCACCACCGGCCCCCTTTGACTGATTTTTTTCTATCTCAGGTAGACGGAGCCACCAGAATCCAGCGCGTGCTCTCACGTGCTCAACTGTGCGAGAAATATCCCACACAGTTTGGCGCCCACCGTGGGGCTGTTCATCAAGCAGTTTCCGATAAACTATTGATACCCATGAGAAAACCCCACAAATCCAGGTGATGACCAGCCTACTGGTCAGTACACTAGTGAGCAAGCGAGCTTGAGAAGGTTAAGTTTCTCAGAACCTTCAAAACGAAGAAGAGGCAAAATTAAAGACATAATACTCCCTGAAAACCGTGAAAAGACTCAAGACCAAGCCGACGATAAGGGAGGCACATCCAGGCCTAACGTCGGTGACGAGACTCTGAAAAAGTCTTGAGTCAGACGGCAGTGCCAGAAGGCCACCACAGCTGAGAAAGGGGAAAAGGTCCCGTTGAAAGCTAATAGCCTGAAGAAGGGGGAAAACGTCTCGCTATGTGACTCATCCTCTGATGAACACAGCTCAAGAAGACGAAGCCTCTCAAAACGTTCAGAACAAAAATTTGGAAGCAGACCAGATGACGGTGGTCATTCCTGCGATGGAATATCCAGATCTGATTGAAATGAACAAGACTTTACTAGAAGAGATGAGGAAAATCAAGGCCCTCTTTGACTTGGAAGCTGGAGACGATGCACGCCCAGAGAATCCGGAAAAGGTTAGAGACCCAACCAGTGACGAGGGAGGCCCATTCAGGCTAAACGCCGGTGTAGAGACACCAAAAACGTCTCGCCCTAAGCGACAGTGCCCGAAGGCCACCATCGCTGTGAAAGGGAAAAAAGTCTCGCTGAAAGCCAATGGCTCGACAAAGGGGGTAAAACGTTTTGCTATGTGACTCATCCTCTGAGAAACACAGCTCAAGTAGGCGAGGTTTCACTATGAACGAGGTCGAACGAAAGGAAAAAAAAAACCCCTTGTGACCCACACTGTCAGTAGAGTGTTGGTCTATCAGGGCCTCTCTATCAACATCTGCACATGTTCGATTTCAGGAGCATGAGGTTGAAAGAATCCGATCCGACGCTGAATACCCAAAAACTGATTGAGCTCAACAAGACTCTGCTGAAGGAGGTGGAAAAGGCCCGAGCCCTATTTGATATGGGAGCTGGAGATGAGTTTATCCCTAATAAGTCGACAAAAGACCCGAGACCCAACCGGCGATAAGGGAGGCCCATCTAGGCCAAAAGCCGGCGGAGAGACCCCAAGAGGTCACGCTCCAGGCGACAGCACCGGAAGGCCACCACTGCCGAGAAAAGGAAAAGTGCCTCTCCGTCTAGGAATGAGATCCAAGTTGACGACTCGACGATGAGGGGAGGACGTCTCGCATCACAATTCATTGTCCGGAAAACAAAATCCACCCAGAAAAAGGAGAAAAATCGAGAGCAAAGCCGGAGGACATGGCTCGGACTTTGTATGTAGACGGATCGTCAAACTCTAAAGGATCAGCAGTTGGACTCGTCTTGTCTACCCTAGAAGGCTATTTAATTGAACAGTCAACCAGCTTTGAAAGCCGAATACGAAGCGTTGATAGCTGGTCTACATATAGCGAAAGAGCTAGGGGTAAGACGACTAAGGATAAGAAGTGACTCGAACCAAATCAAGGGGAACTTCAAGGCTAAAGATCCTGAAATGATGAGGTACCTACAAAAGGTTCAGACGTTCCTACCCGAATTTGAGGATATTGAGAAAGTAAATCCCCTGAGTGGAAAACAGCCACCCAGATGCTTTGGCTAATCTAGGGTCATGTGTCACAAGAGAATTCAAGAGAATGATCCTAGTCAAGTACTTGCCTGATCCCAGCATCAATGCCGACCCAGACAAGTGGAGGGAAGCAGATGAAATCTAAGAAACTATGTCAGTACGTGACTAGACTATCGATGAGTCGGATTGGCAAACACCTATCATCGACTATTTGCGGAACGATTTCATCCCTAATGAGAAGTTCGAAGCCCGTAAAGTCAGGATGAGGACAACACGATGCTTACTCATACATGGAGATCTGTAGATGAGACACTTCAATGGATCGTATCTGAAATGCTTGGGAAAACTGGAAAGCTCATATATCCTAAGGAACTACATCTTAGACACCATTAAAACCCAGTCCATTCTGGAACCGGTCGAGGCAGGTCAAAATTCCACATCTTGACTGTCCAGTGAAGACACGAGAATAAAAAAGAGCCTCCTTCATCAGATATCATGAGGACACCTGAAGCCGATAGAGGAGGAGAGGTTGATCTGGATGACTTCAGGTAGTTGGAGGATCCTCACAGGCATTGAGGACCACATTCGACCAAACCAGATGGATTCGGACCAACCATACAGGGATTGAAGATCACACCTAGACAAAGGGTGAGAAAAACCGCTTAACAGATGTCAAACGTAAAAGGAGAGGGTTTTCCAACGAGAAAACACCATTGAAGTTCAAGATATCTGGAAAAAGCAACAAGAACGGTTCCAATGAACCCTAAACAGAGAGGAGGTCTGGGCGAAGTAGAAACCATCTCTACTATTTGAAGAGAAAAATATCAACCTGCAACAGTCCTTAACTCAGCAGCGTGAGTTAGACGATGAAGTCCAAGCACCTCAAGCCCTCTTCGGAGGCGGCACAAGCCTTGGTCCGTCCAAGCACCTTAAGCCCTCTCCAGAGGCACCATTAGCCTTGGTCCTTCCAATCACCACAAGCCCTCTCCGGAGGCACAAGCCTTGGTCCGTCCAAGTACTTCAAGCCCTCTACGGAGGCTCAAGCCTTGGTCCGTCCAAGCACCTCCAGCCCTCTTCGGAGGCCGCACAAGCCTTGGTCCGTCTAAGCACCTCAAGCCCTCTTCGGAGGTGACACAAGCCTTGGTCCATCCAAGCACCTCAAGCCCTCTTCGGAGGCAACACAAGCCTTGGTCCGTCCAAGCACCACAAGCCCTCTCCGGAGGCACAAGCCTTGGTCCGTCCAAGCACTTCAAGCCCTCTCTAGAGGCACCGTTAGCCTTGGTCCGTCCAAGCACCACAAGCCCTCTCCGGAGGCACAAGCCTTGGTCTGTCCAAGCACTTCAAGTCCTCTACGGAGGCACAAGCCTTGGTCCGTCCAAGCACCTTAAGCCCTCTCCAGAGGCACCGTTAGCCTTGGTCCGTCCAACCACCACAAGCCCTCTCCGGAGGCACAAGCCTTGGTCCGTCCAAGCACCTTAAGCCCTCTTCGGAGGTGGCACAAGCCTTGGTTCGTCCAAGCACCTCAAGCCCTCTCCAGAGGCTCCATTAGCCTTGGTTCGTCCAAGTACCACAAGCCCTCTCCGGAGGCACAAGCCTTGGTTTGTCCAAGCACCTCAAGCCCTATCTAGAGGCACCACCAGCCTTGGTCAGTCCAAGCCCTCTCTGAAGGCACCAGCTTTGGCTCGTCCAAGCATCTCAAGCCTTCTCCGGAGGCACCACCAGCCTTGGTCCATCCAAGCACATAAGCCCTCTCCGGAGGCACGAGCCTTGATCCGTCCAAGCACCTCAAGCCCTTTTGGAGGAACCCTCAACCTTGGTCCGTCCAAGCACACGAAGCCTTCTCTGGAGACACGAGTCTTGGTCTCTCCAAGCATATCAAGCCATCTCCAAAGGCACGAACCTTGGTCTCTCCAAGCATATCAAGCCATCTCCTGAGGCACAATCTTCAGTTCATCCAACTGAACTAAGCTCATTTCTTAGAGGAGGTGAAGAAGGAGACAATTTATTAGGCCTCAAGGGTCGGATGGCTGAAGAATCACTTCTGTCCGTATAGAGCTGTCACGACCCATCGCATGGAGTAACATGATCCCTTAACAACTGCAGTCTATTTCCCGTACTGAAACTTTCAGCACGAAAAATAGGGGAAAATTGTAAAGGGTAAAAATCGTCCGCCCATGAGCCGTACAAGGGGATCAATTCGAAAGGGCTCAGACACGGTAGAATCCACACAAAGATAAGCCAATTGCAAATGGGTCCAAAAGAGGCCCAATAAAGCCTAGTTCAAACTAGCAAGGCCAAACAAGCCCATGACTCAATGAGTTTATAAGAGCTGCTAGCCCATCAAACCGAGGAGGTACACACACTATTCTAGACCTAAATATTCCGGGCGGCTCCTTACTCCCAACTAACTTGATCGTCGGAGGGTCTTTGGTGACACCACCTGCCCCCTTTGACTGTTCGTTATCTATCTCAGGTAGACGGAGCCACCGGAATCCAGCGCGTGCTCTCACGTGCTCAACTGTGCGAGAAATATCCCACACACTACCCAAAGCCACCACCGGTCAAATTAAATGACATTGTGAAAAGACAAAACATACCCCCGATTTAATTTTCCTTAATTTGTGCAAGATTTAAGGAAAGTTATAAAATTCATTAAATTTTGTAAAATTAAAGAAAAATGTAAATCTAAAAAAAATAAATTAAAAATACGAGAAAAAAAAATCTCAAGGATTCTGAATACTTGTTTCTTCTCTGATCATCCTCCAATCACCATTAACACTTCTTCAAGTCCTAAATTTTGTAAAGAAAAAAACCATAAGTTTAACAATGTTAAATGTGATAAAACTGTTTACTTTTGATAAACATTGTAAGAAAATTAAAATGAATAAGAAAAATTAATCCATCGCTGATTAAAATATTTTCTTTAAATAAACATTGTAATATACAACTAACGATGTAATGAAATAGTAGAAACCAACGTAGATAAAGAGGCTCCAAAAAAGAAAGAAAAAGGAAGAAGAGAGGGAAAGTGATATTGAGGTAAGATTGTAATGAATATAAAACAATCATAAAATAATAAAAACGTTCATAAATTATAATCTGTTTACTAAAAATAAATATTTTTTAAAAGTAAAATAAAATTAAAAGATGTCTGATTTATAAATGCAGAACCAACGTTGATAAGGAGTAAATCTAAAGGAAAAGAAAAAGTGATAGAAGCAGACAAGGATGAAGAAGAAACAGATGTACATAATAAGTTGTTAACATGAAAAGGAATGCTAGTTTTGCAACAAAAAAATATACATGGTTTAACATGTTTATATTTAATAAAATAGTGTAATTTTGATAAACCTTTAAACAGAAAATACATGTTTATATTTAATAAATAGTGTATTATTGATAAACCAACATGTAGCACTAGCCAAAGAAGCTTTTTCTTTATTTTTTCTTAGATCTCACAGTTTTTGTTTAGATCTGAAGGCTTCTGGGTTTCCCTTAGCCTAGTAGGTGGTCTCTGACTCTAAGAGAAATCATCACGGCGAATTCGAAAATATTTGAACCGTAATTCAAAAAACACCATCTCTTTCTCGATATGATCATACTTTCATCAACTTATTTCTATCCACTATAATTTTTGCCATTGCTATTGGTTTCTGCTCTCGATCGCGAAGTCATGATTATCTTGACAGAACGATGAAATTGATTGATTTGATGGAATTAACTCTTAAGAGAAATGAAAACTATTGATTTGAAAGGTGAGAATAGACCATGTAAATAGATGGATGCGATCGAGGCATTTGAGCCATTTGTCTTCACAGAGGTGCTGAACCAATTCGTTTTTTTTTCATTTGCAAAGCCAAAAAAAAAATGGAAGCTCCACCACCCATTTTGTTTATTTTTTTTCTTCATGCGACAGTGATGAAGACCCAAACGACGAACCTCATCAGAAAAGAATGAAATCAAACTAAAATGTCATCAAGAGAAGGGGTAGGGGAGTTTGAGGCTGCCGACCGTTCCTTCCTTCTGAAATTTTGTTAAGTGTTTATTGGTCTAGGGTTGAGTTTTTTAATCCTTAAAATAAGGATTCCTAGGATAAAATAAAAAATATTGATTTGAATTCAAAATTAAAAAAAAAATGTAAATTATAAATTAAATGATATGTAATTAATAAGATATAGTTATTAGGAGAGATAAAAGGGTAAGATGGACCAACTAAAAAATGAAAACCACCATATCACCACTAAAATGGTGGGTTTTGGGTATTTGATTGTAATTTTTGAAATTAGGTGAATTAAAGTGGTTATATCTATATTTAATTCTATTTTTTAAATATTTATTTCACCTTTATTTAACATTTATAAATAATAAAACTATTTTTTAAATGAAATATGACTTGTTTAAATGATAATAACAAAAATACATAAAAATAGTAATCAGGGTAAAGACTAGTAAAATCAAATGAAAACATACTAATTCAAAAATAACATGGTTAAAATAAGATTTATTTAAAAGTTATAATCAAAATAACATTATATTTAATTTAACAATCAAACGCATAAAGTAGAGTAGTTTGATGGAAAAAAAAAACTAATCTTATTTTAATTAAAACGTTAAATTATAGATTAGCTAGAGAAACGATAACCAAAACTTTTGATTAAAGCAAAGAATGTTGGCCAATGAGCAAAACAGATGAATAGATTGAGAGCAAGAGAGTGATGAACAAATATTTGTTCATAAATTCTACATACTTATGTAAACTATAATTTTTATTTATATAAAATATTTAAGACTGGCGAACCTTTGTAATAGTGTATCATAAAATCAATTTTTTTTAAATAAGAAAAGTGCCAAAAAGAAGTAAAAAAAAGCAAGGTCAAATCGTCATGACTTGCTGGCATCAAAATTTCATGGAAACCAAGAAAAGTATCGTGGAAATGTGGGGGTTGAAGGAGAATGTGTGAGGACCCGACTCAAAATATTCGAAAAATGAATAAATTATAAAGGGTCTCATTTAAAATCAGAAATAAATAAGAGAAAACTAAATAATTATGGAAACTTATTTAATAACCAATGAAATAGTCAAATCAAAACATTTATTTGTGACGCCAAAGTTAAAAGAATAAATTCCAATGAGAATGAATGGAATAAAATAAATAATTAATCTCAAAATCCATTAGATAAAACCGTAAAAGTTAAGTTCTCGAAATGAACGAAAATCAATACAACTTCTAAGGGCCACCACGTGTAGTTCCATCCTCATCACGTGTCTTGATTAACATTATTATTACCTGCAAAATAAAAGTTTGCAGAGGATTCAAATACCATGAGTTTTTAGAATCTTAACATAAATAAATAAATCAGATGTAATACAACTCCTAACCAAATCAATTATGGATACTTATATCCAACCTTAATCAATAACCCACTAGGTACTCAACATAGGATATCACTAAACTATTTTTTGGGACTCAATATAGTCATAATGAGGTACAATGCCGGTTATATATTTATTACATTTGTACATAGGCATCATAGTGGAATACACGATCAGAAATGATAGGGTCATATTATATAGATGGAAATAGGTGTAGGTGAACCATGATACATGTCACAGTATGCAACTTTACAAATCTAAAACGTGTTAACTATTATGGTCATTTTAACTTATCACATCTAATAGCTCTAACTAAAACCACCTATGAAAAACAAGGGAAATTTATAGATTTTGATGCAATATTTGTAAATATATTATCACTTAAAACTATTTACAAATATAATTTTTTTATTGTGTTGATCAGTTATTATCAATGAAAAATGTGTGTATTGGTGATTAACTTAGGATAAAAATATGTAATTCTATGTTAATCACTGATTCATCTGATAATAAATTGCTATATTTACAAATATTTTTAAGAGTGATATTTTTATAAATATTACTAAAAAATTTGCTAGATTTACAAGTACCCTAAATAACAAACATAAACTATAATTAAACAATATTCACAAGTCATAACGATTACATAAAAATATTTATAATAAATAAAACCTACTCCAAAAAATAATCGAATAATTACAATAAATAAACAAACTTAATAAATCTATTTTAAACATTTTAAGTAGGAATTAACCTACCTTAATTTCGAGTCGATCTAAGAAATAACCTCAAAATGAACCCAAAAATACTTTTAACGATGCCCGAGACCTGTAAAATTATTAGTTAAAACTAATTAGGGTGAGAATTGGGCTAACGAGATGAAAACGACTCAATTGAACCAGCCCAGCCGCTTCAGCTTGCCAGAAGCTTCCCCAAAGACAAAACAACGCCTAAAAACACAGAAAAGGGGTTGATCCCTTACCCAGATTCCAGAGCGACGTCAAGATAGGAGATATTCGGTGTTACAATCAACTTGGAAAGCCTCAATTAGATAGTGTTGTTGCGCAAAAATGGAGGACTAGGAACTAACCTATGAGTCAGGTGTCTCCTGGACCAAGGACCTCACAATGAACATAAAAGAAGAAGAAGAGGAATGAAAACTGCGAGCAGCTTAGAAACGAGGCCAGGTGTGACCTGCAGAAAGAAACAACTAAGCACCGGTGTGGTGCCGACTTATCCACTCCGATGCCTAAGTCAGACCAGAGATGGTGCCGAGTAGAGTAGAAGAAGAAATAGCATACCTCAACAGTGGCTCTCCTACGGTATTTATAGGAGATATGTTGTCAAGACCCGACTCTTTTAAAACACTTTAAATTAGAATACAAAGAGGAAGACTTAATTTTTATAAACATTCGACATGGTGCCGTTTGAAGCTTGGACTATGCTAAAACCGGTAATACATTTTTCCAGCAAGATAAATCATAAAAATATCATGGGAGTGCACATCCCCTTTCATAATCAAACTCTAAAACAAAAAATAAGGAAAAATAAGTTCAACGCGCTCTCATGAGCCCAAATACAAAGTATTTGAATAAAAATAAAGTAAGACGATGAGATCTCATCAATAAGCATTCTTCTAGTGCCCAAGTCCATGTCCAAAAGCCATCGCCCTTTGGTCAAGCAATACCACCACCTCTACCATGAAAGGGTACCTGAAAAATTATAAGTGTAGCAACATAAAATGATAGTGAGAATAAAATGGAGGCATGCAATCCTATGGACGAATCCCATATCGGAAATTGTGTCCAAAAGGCCTAGCATACTCTTTACTACCCATTCTATACTCCCAAACAACCTAGGCATGATATCAATTAATACCCCAAATTCCCGTTACACATCATACCACACTAAGGCATTCATTCACCACAATACACTTGCAAAAAGTAAACATATATTTCGTTTCCATTACAACTAGATCAATACCAAATTGTTTTCCTCAACTCATTAACTTTCCACATAACTCGATACCGTGACGCCCATGGCCTGTTTCATCCACAGACTACGCATATCCACATTTCCATATTTCCACTAGTAACTCGATATCGTGACGCCCATGGCCTGTTTCATCCATAGATTACACGTATCCACATATTTACTTTTCTACATTTCCACAAGTAACTCGATATCGTGACGCCCATGGCCTATTTCATCCATGGACTACACGTATCCAAATTTCCACATTTCCATATTTCCATAAGTAAATCGATATTGTGACGCCCATGGCCTATTTCATCCATGGACTACACATATCCACATTTCCGCGTTTCACATTTCACATCGTTTCCATGTTTTCACAATTCACATTCCACATCGTTTCCATATTTCACATTTCACGTCGTTTCCACATTTCACATCATTACCACATTTCACATCGTTTCCATGTTTCGCATTTCACATCATTCCCACGTTTCACATTTCACATATCTCATCGTTTTCACATTTCACACATTTCACATCGTTTCCACATTTCACATCGTTTCCACATTTCACATTTCACATTTCACATTTCACATGTCTACATTTAGTGCATAAAGTAAAGTACATAAGTAAATCAACAAATATAAATACTACCATTACTAATTCTACGGAAACGTAATTCTCAAAGTAAAAGTAAAAGTAAAGTAAAATACTCGATTAACTAACAATCGTTTCACCACTGTTACCATTCCTTTCATTCGTCAATCCCAAGTAACCAAACATGCTCAAAACAGTACCACTATTGGCAAAGTAGATCTTTGGATCACAATCAACCTCAAGATCTCACTACTATACTTTGTTTCCCCCAAACTACTCAAAATACCTTCCTCTTTAAACTTCATACCAAAAACCTCCAAAACCTTACAATACAACCAAGTATGACCTAAGAATCAACATCCACTCCAAACTCTAACTAAAACTCCAAGGCAATCGGTAAAGCACAATTCACACAAATCTCACATCCAAGGTCCAACTCACCAACCAAATACCTTAAGTATGTTACTAACAACAAAGTCTCTTAACCTCAATAAATCAAGATCGTCATATAACTCGAAGAATAAAACCACATAAAACCATTTTAAACTCACCTTAGAAAAGTAGACACCTTGCCAAGAGCCGGAGGATCGAGCAACTGAGCGGTTTTCAAAACCTACAATTAAATTACACCTAACACACATTAATTTAACCAAACATGTAACAAACGACACCTAAATGAAAAACGGAAGAAAAACAGCCCGGGAGAGAGGGAAAGAGGCTCTCTGCCATGGGCTGTATTGAGGAGGGATTTGTTTCCGGCTTTTCGGGAGATTTAGAAGCATTCCGGGTTGGTTTCAAGCACTTTGGAGATGTCTCTCATCAATGGGTATTAATAAAAAGTTCAATAGGGTTTGGTTCTTCAACCCAATTTGGATGGAAACAATTTGAAGTAAATTTAAAAACACCACATAGCAGCCCACGACTTCTTGAGCCTTCAAAGGGACGGGTTTTTTGTTCAAAAAAATTAGGGGGAAAAGTGGTGTGAATGGTATGAGTAGACTCCATTTACCTTGAAATTTCAAGTTCCATTTATGGAACCTTGAATTTTCAAACTAATCTAAGAACAAAACAAAAAATCCAATTCAAATCTAGAAATAAAACCCATAAATAAGTTTACCACTTGAAGCTTTTAAGACCAAGATTTTACTTCCAAACCTCAGGGTAACAATTCCCCACGTTTAATCCCAAACAAACACAACAAGAACCGCTCAAAACAGTTGAGAAATGAGAGAGAAAACCCACTTTTTTCTGGTTTCATGGTTTACCATAAAATGAAGAAGATGCATGAGGGTTTTTTATTTTTTGTTTCCAAATGAAGAATGAAGAAGTGAGGATAAGTGGTCTACTTTTGAAGAGGTAGAAATTTCTTGCAAAAAGGTCATTCCTTTCTTTTCAAACTTTTAAAAAGTAACCCATGCATTTTGTAAACACTATTCGCCTCTCGATATTAACTATGTACAATTAAACTAGCTAATGGGGATTAATGATTATTAACTGGCCCGTTAATAATCATTAATGCCCTTAACCTTAAATTATGTTTTGAACGGAAATAAAAGTCTACGAACATGTAAAACTTCTAAGTTCTAAATTATTAACTCTAAAATTCAAATTAACTCATTGAATTAAAAAAAAATTACCTAAAAAATAACGGGACATTACATATGTAATGATGACCTTACTGTGTAGGTGTCAGACGTAGACCCTAGGCCAAATTCCAGCCCTCGGTTAGACGCTAAGGGTGTTTCCGCCTGTCATGTCCTAGAGCGAACCTCGGTGGTCGATGCACTTCCTTTGGGAGAGAAACGGGGCTCTTTTCCTTATGTTGAAGTGATACCACACCAGATGAGTTCATGCTTTTTTTGGCCTATAAGCTCATCTTTACTCATTCTCTATTCAGGTGGTCACATGCTCTTCCGAGCTTAGGTGAGATGGTCTTTTAGAGATGAGCACGTACCTTGCTAGGCCTCACATGCTCATTCTGCTAAGTTTACCGCCTTGGTGCACGATCCTCCTCTTAAGGCCGAGCCCTCTTGAAGTTGTCTTCCAGGATGAGCACCCACCCATTTGGGCCTTATGTGCTCATCTGACCCACTTCACGAGCGTATTTAATGTCTTTGAATTGCCATGAGGTCTTCTAGAGCGGTGCCACATGGTTGTATAGTTGCTCAAAATTTAAACAATAATAGTGGCCCCCAACTCTCGAGTCGAGCTGGGTGGTCTTTGTGGGGTTGAGGGAGAGCACTAGGCTATTTGGGAGTGACCTTAGAGGTAGAATTTACTTGTTGCTTTGGCTCTTGAATGCACATTCTTCGTCTTTTAGTCCTTCCACTCGAGAGAGCCTTGAGGAGCTCTTCCGTCCTAGCAGAGTGGTACTTAGATGTTTCCACTTATGAGAGCACTGAGGAGCTCCCCCATTTTGGCAGAATTCTAAGTTTCTAGGTCATTCCACTCGGGACAGCGCTGAGGAGCTCCCCCTTCTTAGTAGAGTTCTAAGTTATTTAAGTTCTTCAACTTAGGAGAGCCCTTAGGATCTCTTCTATGAGAAAGAATTTGAGACTTAGTTTTCTCCACTAGGGAGAGACGTGAGAAGTTCTCCCCTCTAAGTGGAGTTCTAAGTTTTCTAAGTCCTTCCACTTGGGAGAGCCCTGAGGAGCTCTCCCATGAGCGCAGAGTAAGGAATTAGTTTTCTCCACTAGGGAAAGACATGAGAAGATCCCATTTCTTGGCGAGATTCTAAGTTATCTAAGTCCTTCCACTCGGGAGAGCCTTAAGAAGCTCTTCCGTGAGCGTGAAGTCAGGACTTAGATCTTTCATAGGGAGAGCCTTGAGGAGCTCCCCGTCTCGGTGGAATTATAAGTTTTCTAAGTCCTTCCACTCGGGAGAGCCCTGATGAGCTCTTCCTTGAGCGCAGATTTAGGACTTAGATCTTTCCACTAGGGAGAGCCCCTCATCTCAATGAAATTCTAAGTTTTCTAAGTACTTCCACTCAGGAGAGCCTTGAGAAGCTTCACCATCTTGACGAAATTTTAAGTATGCTTAGTCTTTCCACTCGGAAGAGCCCTGAGGAGCTATTTCGTGAGTGCGAAGTTAAGACTTAGTTTTCTTCAGTAAGGAGAGCTGTGCAAAGCTCCCCTCTCTCGACAGAGTTCTAAGTTTTCTATGTCCTTCCACTCAAGAGAGCCTTGAAGAGCTCTTCCATCCACTAGGGAGCAGTGAGAAGCTCCTCCGTCTCGACGACGTTCTAAATATTTCCACTCGGGAGAGCCTTGAGGAGCTCTTTCGTGAGTGGGTAGTTAGGAATTAGTTTTCTGCACTAAGGAGAGCTCTGAGGAGCTTCTTCGTCTAAACAGAGTTCTAAGTTTCTAAGTGTTTTCCCTCGGGAGAGCCATGAAGAGCTCTTTCGTGAGCGCGAATTCGGGACTTAGTTTTCTCCACTAGTGAGAGCCATGAAAAACTCCCCTGTCTCAGCGGAGTTCTTAGTTTCTAAGTCCTTCCACTCAGTAGAGCCTTGAGGAGCTCTTTCGTGAGTGCAGAGTCAGGACTTAGATCTTTCCATTAAGGAGGGAGAGCATAAAAAGCTCTTCCTTGAGCGCGGATTCAGAACTGAGATTTTTCCACTAGGGAGAGCCCTGAGGAGCTCCCCCATCTCGACGAAATTCTAAGTTTTATAAGTACATCCACTTGAGAGAGTCTTGAGGAGATCTGCTGTGAGCGCTGAGTTGAGACTTAGTTTTCTCCACTAGAGAGAGCCTTGAGGAGCTCTCCGTGTCGGCGGAGTACTAAGTTTCTAAATCCTTTCACTTGGGAGAACCATGAGGAGCTCTTCCATGAGCATGGATTCAGAACTTAATTTTCTTCACTGGGGAGAACCGTGAGAAGCTCCCCCATCTTAGTAGAGTTCTAAGTTTCTAAATCCTTCCACTCGGGAGAGTCATGGGGAGCTCTTCCATGAGCGCGGATTCGAGACATAGTTTTTCCACTAGGGAGAGCCATAAGAAGCTGCCCCATCTCAGCGGAGTTCTTAGTTTTTAAGTCATTCCACTCGGAAGAGTCCTGAGGAGCTCTTCCATGACTGTGGAGTCGGGACTTAGTTTTCACCACTAGGGAGAGCCTTGAGGAGCTTTCCCGTCTCGGTTGAGTTCTAAGTTTCTAAGTCCTTTCACTCGAGAGAGCCCTGACGAGCTCTTCTGTGAGCGTAAAGTCAAGACTTAGCCTTCATTAGTTCTCCCACTCAGGATAGCCCTAACGAGATTTTCCCTCATTGTGGACTTAGAACTTTTATCTATTTTTAAGGCTCTTTCATCAAGATGGGCTCTTTGAGGCTTACTTGCTAGATGATTTAGACTACTTAGCTTTTTATGCTTGTCCACGGGGGGAGGCTGACGTGAGCCTTGCGCCCTAATGGGACTTAGCACATATGTTGCAACACGGGTCATCAGTCTCTCTCCTCGGTTAAGGGTTGTGAGATGAGGACTTCTCAGGTAGCCAAGGTCTATTATATTGAGCTTTGTTGATTTTTTTTGTCTTCAAATATTGATTTGAAGTATTTATTTCATAGTGTAATCATGTAGTTGGCCCCCACTCGAGTTTAGTTTAAGTCTTAAGATCTAACTCAAGTCTCGGGTTCTCGGTAGCGGTCAGACATGAGCTTGACTAAGGTACTTAGACGTTTTATAGCCTATGCGTCCTTAGCTTGGACTTTGGCCCCACACCTTTCCATACTCTCCAAGCATACATTTACAATAGTAGAGGGAAAACAAAATGACTGCATTGATTTTTGTAAATTCAACATAGTGGGCACCGAGTACAAGGTACCTTACAACCTAAGTAAGGTCTCCTCCCTGGTCGGTCCTAGAGGTGTGTGGCAGCATGGACACTTAGATTTTTAAATCTTCCTCTTTACTATCTCCTCACGGTTTCTGATGTTCTCCTCTTCAGTAAGAGGCAGGACGAGACTATATCTCTGGAGGTAGCTATGTTCTCGGTCACGGTCATGTGCGTCTGATTAACTCATCCAATAGAGGAGAGGACCAAACTGGATGAACCTTCTTTATTGTGAGGTCGGTGGCCATTAGTTCTAGTGTTCTAAGTCAGGTTCTTATCACAAATTCTTCCAAGTATCCTTGTTGTACAAGACTTTCAATCTCTTCCTTGAGGTCAAAGCACTACAGGGTGGTGTGACCATGGTCTTCGTGGAAGAGGCAATATTTTCCGTTGTTTCTTTTGTTAGTCCTGACCTTCATCTTGGTCGACCACTTCACCAAGTCCATGTCTAATCTCTATGATCAGTTGGTCAGCCAGGATGGTGGTAGAAGTGTACCTCTCAAACTTGCTTGGAGGAAGACCTCACCTCACCTCTCAGGTCGGTCTTCTCTTCTCTTCATCTTGATATCAGTATGACAATGTAATGACCAGGCTTGTAAAACAACCTTAGGACGCGAGTACGCAAAGCGGAAGCATAGGGCTTTCACATTTAATTTAGAAATAAATGACAAAAAAAATTTGGACATGAAGTATATGTAAATTCTTTATAAAACCTGCTTAATATTCACATTCGGCTGTCGGTCGTTTCAAAATAACCAATATATATTTTAAATACATAAAGTACGTGGTGCACTGAGTACATAGTTTTACAATCCTTTAAAACATACATAAGAATATACAAACATTTCAAAAGACACGATATAAATTGGAAACTCAAAATGACCAAACGCCACTTCCATATTC
The DNA here is from genome assembly GCA_028015215.1 of Gynostemma pentaphyllum. Lineage (NCBI taxonomy): Eukaryota > Viridiplantae > Streptophyta > Magnoliopsida > Cucurbitales > Cucurbitaceae > Gynostemma > Gynostemma pentaphyllum. The sequence continues at coordinate 16,671,829 of CM051345.1, forward strand.
AAAGCTTCGCATGACCGGTGGCCCAACCCAAAATCTTCCATCCCGATGCATCAACGGGCACCACCTGCCATGAGCTCTAACGGTACCTGAAAGGTGATATAGAGCACATTTGAGCATGACACTCAATGATAGCAAAAAGAATTAAAGCGATGTTGTGCGATGCTCAGAATGGTATGCTCAAATGAAAAGATATACAAGAATATATAAAATGTGCTAGAAATCAAAGACATGTATATATGATCAAACCATTAGCATTTCAAGTTCGAGACTAAACTGAGTCAACCACATTCAAACCGATATCACTTTCCATTATACTTTCAAACAACATTTGTTTCAATAAACTTTTCCCGTGTCTCACTAACACGCCTTTCACAAATCATCACGTAAGTCACTCGAGCCGTAGCTCATTATCATCTTCAAGGCTATCGTAATAGACACTCCAGCATCCAGGCCATCCACCACACAGCGCCTCAGAGCTACATAACCTCCGCCTCGATAACCACATGTAACGTCCAACAACCACACACCATTACATAGGTTACAACCCTATGGAAATTCAACAAACACATTATATGCATGAATGAAATGATATGCAATTAGCTATGCTTTCTCAAATACTTTCACCGGAAACAAGTCTCGGCATAACGAACATAAATAAGCAATATTTCCACTTCACATATGACTCCATCCATAATTTGACACTTTTAAAGTGCACAAAAAAACTAAAATGGCATACTTCAAGTACTATTTTCTAACTCCTTAATTATGCAAATCTCATCAAACATCAAATCGTAACTCATCGAGCATATATATATATATCAATAAGACCCATCCAGTATATGACTCGATCTTTAACTTGAAACAAGTAAAAATAAAATTAATCATGAAGGAATAGCTCATAGTAAAATGCAAAAATCAAAGTTGGTTCAAGCAGTTCCGCTCTTTCCGAATTCACAATGACATGCCAAGCTTAGCCCTCGTCTTCGTTACTTTCACAACCTCCTATTCCCTTTTATTTCATACACCAAAGAGACTTCAATTCAGCCATATCCAACTTTAACATTCAGCCCACACATCTCACTAACAACCACGAACAACACCGCCATTACTACTTTGATTCTTTTTGTTCTCACCTTCACAATTAACATCCACACTTGCTTGTGCTTGCTCTTATCCTAAAACAAACCATTCCAAACATATTTAGACACATAATAACACAGTTACCTCAGCCCAACACATTCAAACACATTTTCATACCCGGTTAGTGGAAAAAGTCCCAAAACTAGCCATTTTAATGTGAAAGTTTTGGCCAAAAGGAAAGCTATCATAAAATCATTGGGTTGCTCTCCTAAAGTGTTTTTCATGTATAATATATATATTAAATCACTCAGAAATTCCAGAATTGAAAACCTTTCAAAAAAAGTCATGAAAAACCCAAAATTTAGAGAAACTAGAAGCTTGGAAAAACCACCATTAATGGAGTTTTTGAAAGCTTACACCCAACCATGGCTTCCATCCTCTTCTTTCTTAAATAGGTGAAACCTAAAGCTTGAATTCATCATTCAAAAATAGAATTCAAGAATTTAAAAATGAAAGGAAACCAACACCCAAGTGATTAAAAACATTAACTAAGAACAACCCAGAACTTCCATGGAAGAAAACCAAGAAAACTTGAACTCAATAGTTGAAATCATACCTTGAATCTTATTGAAACTATATGATATTTGCTTGAACCTTTCTAGGATGGTGATTCTATCATAAATCAACCAAAACCCAACTTGATTCATCCAAGTTTCAAGAGAAATTGGAAGAGGAAACAAAATTCACCAAGGAGAGAAGGGGGGGGGGGGGCGACGGTGGAGATGAGGAAGAAATGTTTTTTTTTTTTTAAATTTTGTAAGGCCCCGGGGAGTTTAAAGTAGGGTAATTAGAAATTTCATTTTTATTAGTATGTTATATTTAGTGTTTTAAAAGTTTGGGGAATTATTTTATATTTGAATTTTGGTTAATTAGTAATTAACCATAGTTAATTTAGCCAAGAGTGGAGAAATTTAATAAAAGAGAATTTTTAACCATAGTTAAATTAGTGAAGGGGGCTAGTTAACAATTGGTTTATAGGGCAAGGATGCAATAGCAAAGGAAAAGAGGAGAATGGCTAGAAATTAGTTATTGGAGGTGGAGGGATTTGGGGGATAAAATGAGAAGGTGGAGGGAGTTATAAGCAAATAGCATTTAGTTATTATTTTAATTTTGGAAAATTAAAAGTATATAAATTAATTTGCAAGAAAAGAAAAAAACAAAAACGAAAAATAAAAATTCCTCTCAACTCTCTCCTCCCTTACCGTCGGCCCCTCCCCTCTCTCAAATTTTTGACAACTTTCCCTTCACTCAATCCTTGTGTTCTTGGGTGAAATTGAAAGGGGTTTTGATTGATTTATGATAGAATCTCTATATTAGGAAGGTCTACATAAGTGGCAAGTGGAAATTGTCAAAATTCAAGGTAATTTCTCACTCTAGGATTTCATATTTTTCTAGGTTTTCAATGAGGAATTCTTGAGTTCTTTTGTTTGGTGTTTAAGGAGTGATTGTGTGGGGTTTTCTTTCATGAGTAAATTATGGAAATTAATCTTAAAGTGTTGATTATGAACCATAAGAGAAATTAGTTTAGGTTTCATTTGTAAATGGAAGCCATGTTCAAAGAAAGCTTAAAACCTCCATTAATGGAGGAATTTCTAGCTTTTAGCTTTTGTAATTTTTGAGTTTTTTTGTCTTGTATGGGGAAGCCCTCAAATCTAGAAATTATGGGTGGTTATATGCTTATATTAGACATGAAAAACATAGTGGAAGATCAACCAAATGGATTTTTGGTTAAGCCCTAAATGGCTGAAATTAATAACCTAAATTTTCTTGTTTGTGGGACTTTTTCCTCTTAAATGGTTTGGGTTGTTGTGTGTATGTTATGGGCTGACTTGAGATGTTATTACTAGACTAAATATGTCTGGATTGGTTTGTTGTAGGAAGAAGGCGAGCGGAGACGATCGGGACCAATTACGAAGGTGAGAACATTAAGAATCAGAGGGGTGATGGCGATGCAATTCACGATTCTTTACGTATTGTTATGAAGGGAGTTAGCTATGGTTGTGAATGGTTTGATGCCTATGGATGGTGATTAGTAAGGAGGTGGAAGTACGAGGAAGTAACGGGAAGTGGAATTGAATCCGATCTTTATTTATAGAGCCGACGAGCTAGATAGCTCAAACCGATATGTTTTTATGATTAGTCGTCTATACGAGCATGTTTACTTGTTGATATGTTTACACTCTTAGTCCATGATCGAGTCATATACTGAATTGGGGCTATTATCATGAATACTTGAAATGCTAACGGTTATTGCTCAATAAAAAGCATGCGAATGAGATATTGAGAAGTGGTACTTGAAATGTTAATTATATGTTTATGTGAATATTGAGCAAGATGTGTAGTATGATTGAGTCATATACTACTCGGAGGAATTGTCCTATTTATGCTCGTTGAGCTGAAATTACTTCTTTTGATAAGTGTTATAAGCAAGCATGATTATTTCATTCATTTCCATATCACTTCATTCATGCATTTCATAAATTCAAAGTATGGCCATGGGGTCGTAACCCTTGTAATGGTGAGTGGATGTTGGACGTTACACGTGGTTACTGTGGCGAGATATTGTGTAGCTCCAAGGTGCTGTGCGGTGGATGGCCTGGATACTTAGTGGTTATTACGATAATCTAGAAGATTGTTAAAGAGCTAAGGCTTGGATGTTAATTTATGATGTGTTGTGTATAATAATGAGGTGCCGAGATTGTGAAAGTAAGGATTGTATGGACTAAGAGGAGGTAATAGAATGTGATATGCGGAGAATGTTATTGCCTTGACAAGAATACGGGTCTGAAATGCTTACGGTTTGATCATGTATATTTATTTACATTGCATTGCTCGATTAATTACATTCTTAAGCATATGTTCTCCTTGGTGCATTATGTTATGAACATTTCACATCACTGTTCATATTCTTTTGTTTTCACTGAGTGCCATACTCAAAGGTGCTATAAAACACCTTTCAAGTATCGCTAGGGGTTGAGGACGTGGAGTGGCAGGTGGTGCTCGTTGATGTACAAGATGAAGACTTTGGATAGGCCACCGGACAAGCGAGTCACATCTACGGGTCGTAGAGTTTTGTTGTATTTTGGGGTCTAAGTTTCAATCACTTACTGTAAATACTTTTTCGTGGTGCACCACGTCTTTTACCATGTGTTTTACTACTTTTAAACTTTTATGATAATATGAAACGGTCGAGGAGCCAGTTTTTTTTTCTTTTAAAATATGAGCAGGTTTATTAAAAGGTTTGCGCACATTTCATGTCCAATTTTCCAATGTCTCGTGATATAATCATTTAAGCTAAGTACGGTCCTTGCTTCTGCTTGTGTGCTCGCGTCCTAGGCTCATTTAGTAAGCCGGGCCATCACAAATTTATCCATTTATACTTCCAATTTTCAGAAATTAAAATTGAATAATTGCAATTAAACCCATCCACCTTTTCACCTATTCTTCAAGATCCCTCCACCTCCTCTTATATCACCAAGGTCCCTCCTTACTTTCCCTTTGCTAATCAACCATTGTCCCAAATTTTAATTACTAACTAACCCTTTTCCATAACTAAACCATGGTTAAAATTTCACTTCTAATGAAAGCTTCTACACTTAGTTAGTCTTTAACTAAGGTTACCCACCAAATAATCCAATCAAAATAGAAAAAAAAAAAAATTTCTAAAGTGCTTAACATTTAACACACAAACATACTAATTATAAATAATAATTCAATTAACCTATTTTAAAACCCGGGGCCTTATAGAGGACTTTCAGACAAGTCCTCTTCCATGTGATGGTGGGAGTGCTTGATGTCACCTCCTTAATCTGTAGCTTTTCTTAAACCGAGGAGCTCTCCAAGGCTCATTTACTTCTATCTCTGGTAGAATGGCTCTAGTTAGGTGGTCGACTCATCTTCCCTAGTGACCAAGGAAACTCTTCATGTTTCATTCCAGCCATCATTGCGGTCAGGGCTATGCCGTCACTATTTCCGTCCATCTTTAAGGCCTCATTGTTGAATCTGACCATGTAGTCCTTTAGACTCTTCCCAACCTCTGGTGGACAGTCAGGAGGTGAGTGGCGGGCTTCTTGAGATCCCTTCCTCCTATAAATTGAATTATAAAGGCTCAGGTGAGCTCTTTGAAGGAGAAGATAGAGCGAGCCTTGAGCTGTCTGTACCACCCCTGAGCAGGGCAGCCCAAGATGAGGGGGAACGCCCTGCACTTGATAGCGTCCTGGACTTCTTGAATCTCCATCCAGGTTCAAAATGTGTTAATATGCTCCATCGTAAATGGTCATGGTTGGCATCTTGAACTTGGAAGTAAGCTTGACCTTCGTAATGTCGTCAGTGAAAGGTCGCTTGGTCTGCTCCAACAAAGTTTTCAAGGCAAGAGGGGCCTTGCCTCTGTACTCTTCCTCCATGGACCAAGCTCCACTTAGAACTTCCTCAGCTCAGGCTCCCATTGTCGTGCGCTCTTCGCCATAGACCTCAATGTGTCGACATACATCCTTCTCTTTTGGTTGAGCACTTCTTGGAGGTCAATTTTCACCTTTATACGGGAGGGCTCATGGCGGGAAGAGGCAGCATGCTAGCTGCTTGACCTCTGCTTCCCCTTCGAGCCGCCCTCCACGTAGGAATGTGACTCGTTGATGTGCCCATCCAAAAAATGGCATTTGCCCTTGTTGTGCCAAGGATCATAGTGGTCGGCTTGGTGCTCTTGATGTATCTCCAAAAGCTCTATGAGGTCTCGGTCCTGTTAGGAATGGTTTCCTAGAACTTGTAATTATTTAATAATGATAATTTATTTGCGAATAAATTAAATAAATAATTATAAGTTCTTTCTATTATATATATTGATTCAATGGACGATAATAGGAATATATGGAAATATATTAATATCAAACATTGAAATAGTAAAACCCTAAGTTACTCTTATAAAATTATGACTAAGTATATGAGTCATACAAGAAGATTAATGTCGAGATGTGTAACTTAAAAGTGTCTACAATATATGGATAATGTTTGGGAACCTTATCTTGGTAACATTGTTTATAGTTGGCCATTTTGTACATATAGACAAATGAGCTAATCCTGATCATTCATGTGGGTGACATGAAATGGATGTATCATATCCAATGTTGATTGTATAACACCGGACCACAATATTTGATCAATATTTCATTAGTATCATTTATGAGAAATTATCGAATATCAAACTAAGTTTATCAATTGTGATAAATCTCAATTTCGAGTGAAATGAGGACTCCTATTCATGGAGTTATGTTACTACATATATTATAAAAGATAAGCTTGATGACTAATATTACATATATTACTAAATGTGTTTAATTAGAAATTATTATTTGAATTTTTCTAATTTTAAATACATAATTATTAAATAAAGAAAAGTAAATAAATAATATATAAGTTAAAAATATAAAAAACTTACCTTTGCAAATGACGACGGCGTGCATGCGACTGGAAGTTAAGTTTTACATGTATATTTTTGTTATATATTTTATTTATCTTTTATAATTTAATAATTTAAAAATTAGAAAATAAGGAATTCGAATTAGATTATGATATCATATTTTCTTATAAATATGACCATTGTGATTCATATTTTGTACACTTCTCACTTTAATTAGAAAAGTGAAAATTCTCTCTTCAACTTTTGCCCAATTGCCAAATTTTTTATGGAAAAAATTTAGACGAAATTTTTTCTTCTTTTGTTCTTCTGTATCGATTCCCACAAGTTGGTTTTTCTTTCGATCAAGATATAGCATAAAAGATCTGGTGTAAATGAAACCTCCAACTAATTCTCCATATTTTACTCAATGTAAGTAAAGGGCCTTAATCTTCGAAAAACTAGCATGAATTTACATGTTTTTATCACAATTGCATGATGTTTAATAGATCTTAAAACATAATTGTTAATTTTTTTAGTAAATAAATTCTGCTAATTTAGTAAACTAGTGTAACGACCCAGTTTATTAAATAAACCTAAATCGCACGTACGTAAGCCAGAAGCATAGGTCCTAACACTTTAAATCAAAACAATAAAAAACAAATAACCTAGACTCATAGTTTTTGTAACGCCCCATTACTTTACAAGACAATTTTTTTTATTTACTATTTATTAATTATTTTATTTAAAGCACTTAATTTCATTTTAGAGTTAATTAATTTAATTTATAATTTATAACTTAGAATTTACGAGTTTATTTCATTCGTAAATCTTTTTAATTTCTTTATTAGCTTAAATTAGTTTGAGGCGTATCAATAATTATTAATCACCTTTTGGTAAATTTAAATGCTTCGGGCTTAGTTTTAAAAGCTAAAAGCAAATGAGGGACGCATTCGTAATTTCCAGAAATCTTAAATATCTATTAACTATTCACTCATCTTCTTAAATAAGACCAAAAGTCAATTTTTGACAAAATTCTCTTCATCCTTTAACTGTCGTGGCCGTGGGTCATAGTTTTGGGAGAGATTTCATGGGTTTTCTTGATTTCTCGGCGGCTCTTCTCGATTCTAGTTGCGTTGGATTGCTCGGGATGAGGGCTACCTATCCAACCTAGCCTTGTACCATTTCTCGTTCCCTAAGGGAAACCCTAAAAAAGTGAGTTTTCAAAACTTTTTATATGGGTTTTTTTGTTTTTGATTCTAAATAAGTTTTGAAGTTGAAATCATGTATTTTCATCAAGGAATTTGACGATTTCGAACTCCGATTTTTGAAAAACACTATTCACCCAGAAACACTATTCATCTGAAAATACTATTCACCCAAAAACACTATTCATTCGAAAATTACTATTTACCCGAGAATCACACTTTTTCTCATATTAGTTATGAATTGTAAATTGTAGTTCAATTGATGAATTGTAGTTTTGTAATTGCTAGCGTGGATTCGACTTCGATTCCTTGGATACTCGACTTCAAATCTAAGGTGAGTTTAAAGTGGTTGTTAAGTAGTTTTATGTTTCTAGATTGCATGACGAATATGTTTGATCGGGGTTAAGATGTTATACGATTTTAGAGTTTATCCAAGATTGGATGTAGTTGGGAGATAAGGAAAGTGCACAAGTAGAATCAATTAACTATTGATGTTGTTAAAGTAAGTTGATCATTGTGAGTTAGGTTGCACTCTTGATGAGAATCTTGTTTCTGGAAATTGGAGAAAGTGTTTGAATTGTTCCCTTTTGTTTGAGTGGTTATAAGGGAGTAAAGGAAACTTTGAAGAGAAAGTATCGTGACTAGTTTCGACTAAAATATACTTGGAGAAGAGGAGTTGTGGTGATTAGCACAATCTAGGCTTCTCCTTATATTTTGTCCTAGTACTTATCAGTTTCTTTTACCTATTCATCATGTGGTATGTGTGGTAATGTGAAACGATTCATCATGTGGTATGTGTGGTAATGTGAAACGATTCATCATGTGGTATGTGTGGTAATGTGAAACGATTCACCAATGTATGGTAATGTAAAACGATTCATCATGTGGAATGTGTGGTAATGTAAACTGATTCATCATGTAGAATGTGTGATAACAAAAGTGCGGATTTGTGTTAGTTGTAACATTTATAGCGATGGAATTCGCTATTTGGTACTACCAAAAGGGTGTAGTACGTGTGGCGTTGTGATACGCGGTGTGGCAATTATAGCGTTGTGATACGCGGTGTGGTAATTGTGGCGTTGTAATATTCGGTGTGGTAAATGTGACACTGTGGTCACGATGTGAAATGTTAAATGTGACAATGTGGTCATGATGTGAAATGAGTTGTGATGGGGTAAGTGTGAAATGAAATATCGTGTGAAACATAGTAACATACGTGATATGATTACTTATTGTGTGGAAACAACGTGTGGTATGATGTGCGTGGTGAGAAATAACTTTAGTACTTGTTTCGTTATGTTTTAGTACTAAATGGTTGGCTTAGCATTTTACTTATGAGCTTGAATGTTTAATTTCGTAAATTCAATATCGTTGGGAATGGATTGTTGCTTATGCATAGTCTTGGAAGTATAGATCGAGTAGTAAAGAGCAAGATAGAACTTTGGGCACATTTTTCTATATGGAACTCGGTCCATAGAAGTACTTGCTTCCATTTTACTCTCACTAGAATTTTTATGCTAATGTTGCTACATTTTAACTTTTTCAGGTAATACTCGTAGTAGAGGACGAGGTCGGGGAGGTTGTGTTTATTGATCGCGAGTAGATGGCTTTTGGGACAAGGACTCTACATGTAATTTTTGGGGCATTCTATGAATGCTAGATGAAAAACCATGCATGTCGTTTACCTTAAAACTTGTATTTTGTGACTCATGAGAGTCTAAGAATTGATGTATATGTTTTCGAGTCTATTTTCTTTGATTTTTTTATAAACTGAAGTGCGCACTTCTTATGATTTTACTTTTTCTGATTGGGACCATGTAAACAGATTTTGGTAGTCCATATTTTAAACGGTTCCATGCCAAATTTTTATAAAAATCCAGTCTTTCGCTGTGTGTTTCTGAATTTATAATTTTGAGAAAATTCGAGTCTTTACAGTTGGTATCAGAGCTTATGGGTTCTGTAGACCACATGCATCGCATGTTTTTTCATGTTTTGGTTTAAAGTCCTTGTCCAAAGAATCACTCGAGTCAACGACACCAGGTATTCTTTGAACCTTATTCTTAAGTGTTGTTTTCTTAGAAGTGGAAAGTTATGAGGAGAGATTGTTGTAACGACCTGATTTTTCAAAAAAATCCATTAAAATAAGAGCGCAGCGGAAAACTAGATTTTACAGAAAAACGGCGTGGGTCCGTTTAAAATTCGGATAAACCAAAACCTGTTTACAAACAAATTTTCCAGGAAGAGCAATAATACTAGAATGTACCTTCCATGATATGATGAAAATGCTAAAGGTAGTTTAAAGTTCAAAATATATATACAAACGCTCCATCGAGCTCAAAATGTAACATAATAAAAGTGATGCAATGTTCATGAGCATTCAAGAATGCTACTCTCAAAATCAGTTGCGTTTCTTTCCATTCATTATCTCGATCGCTCATGCGGTGCCACCTCCTCTACCTCGTCCTCTACCACGAGTCTTACCTGAAAAATTGTAATTGTAGCAACATTAGCATAAAAATGCTAGTGAGAGTAAAATGAAAGCAAGTAATCCTATGAACAACATTCCATGTCAGAAATCGTGTCCAAAGGCCTAGATTTCACTTTTACTACCCATTCCACATTCCAAATTCCACATATAAACAACATACACAATAAACTTTCTCAACTTCGTGGCTCAACGAATCTTATGAGTCATGGATTTCCTCTAAAACATTCTATCATCATAAAAGAAATATACTCATACCAAGATACAAGTAAAAGAATGTGATATACTAAGTGCTAAAGAAAAACGTAGCAACCACACACGCTCAAATCTTCGAGTGCCACCCGTATCACCGCATGTGTAGTGCTATAATAAAGATAACAATAATAACGCACTTTGAAATTCTAGATATCAATGGGTCACGATAATTTAGGGTTTTACATAATAATCGATTTCCGAGAAATTAAGTAAAACGTAAAACCATAACAAACTAAACACCCTAATCTTAGTCAAGTGAGAGAAATTAACACGGAACGGGTTTTCAACTCAAACTTGATTTTAGGGTTTAGGGAAGTTTCTAAATCACATGAAACGACCCCCTCGATTGAAATCTTCAAGCTTCGGGGTGTGAATTTGAAGATTTCAATTCAAAACCTCCATTAAAACACTATTCACAACAAGTTTTAGAAAGTTTGTCATACCTTAAGGTTTCGAGAAAAAGAGCGAAAACCTCGATTGTTAGGTTAGAATCGATCCTCGGGATGAGAGCTTTTCAACGGGCATAAGATTACGGCGATCCACCGAGCAACGGAGAAAAGCCAAGAAGAGAGGGAGAAGGGGAGGGGGCTTCGGCCTTGCAAGGGAGAAAGAAGAAAAGAAAAATGAGAAGTTTGACTCATGTTTGACTATTTAAAGATGAGGATGATGAATAGTGAAATTTTAAGAAATTGGAAAATGACGTATACATCCCTTTTAAAAGATTCGATTAAAAATACGAAACCCGATGGTCTTAAAATAATCTAAAGGTGATTAATAATTATTAATTGGCCCGTTAATAATTATTAATGTCACCGAAACTAATTTAAAGTAGTAAAAGGTTTAAAAGTTTAAAAAGGTTTTCGAACGAAAATAACTACTAAAATCGAATTACTAAGTTTAAACTAACTAAATACTTTATTTAAAATAAAAAAAATTTACCTCCAAAAGTAACGGGGTGTTACAATTGTCGATTGTTAAATGTTAATTATAATTTGTGATATTTTTCCACCTTGTAAGAGCCACTAAGTGTGTGACGACCCAACTCCTTTTAAATAATTTAAATCAAATTTCAGCGGGAAACTTAACATTTAATAAAAATTTGGCGTGGATATGTTTAAAACTCTGACTATCCACAACCTGTATACATTTTTCACATCAGGAAATTTAAAAGTAAGGAAATGCAATTCCTTTTCCAACATTTAAAGAAGTTTATAATCATAAAACTTAAGACGAAAAGCTCCTATGAACTTATATACAAATTTACATATCAAAAGACACAAATACAACAAAATGAGTCCATGGACTTTCTTAAAAGTGTATCTAGTCCATCTCTGTATCATCATCCTCTCGATCAAGCCGCAACAACTCCTCTTCCACGACCCCGAACATTACCTGAAAATGTTTGTAATATCATGAGCTAATAACAAGCCCAGTGAAAATAAAGAGAATATAAAGTAACAATAGACTCCAAACCCGCATCCGGATTTGTGTCCAAGAACTTACTTACTCTTTGTCATCCATCCATTCATTGAGTTTTACATCAAGTAATCACCTTTACTTACCATGTCTCCCAAATAATTGAAGATCTAGCTCCCAAGCATTTAGAAGGATGTGTCTCATAATACACAATCAATGAATTTCATTCTCTTTAATACCTTATACTATATACAAGGTTTACATTCAAATATTAATCTCCAAGTTCAAGATCTTCCAATTAAATGAGTAACTAGTTCTCTTATATATATATAACCTAATAATTATACAAGATTCCACATACTCTTGTATTCACTCATCATACAATCCCCATTTCATTCCTTTTTCTTTTAGCACTTGGCTATCATCACATTTCACTCTTTTCTCTAAGGAAAAGTATAATATATAGAGTGTTTCAAGTAGACTTACATAATCTTTTTTTTTTTAGTTCTCTAAACTCTAGAAATCTAACCTTCAATCATTTAGAAAAAAGTACTTCCCTAATCCATAATCTCTTCAAGATGATAAAACTAGTCTATGTAAAGTATAAAAGGAGTAAATAAACTTTACATAAGCATAACATCTCAATAAAAAATAAAGTTAGGTAATGGTAGCTCCCGTAGGACTAATATTCACCTCGTTGTCTTACTTTCCATAATGAAATATACAATTCCTTCTCCATGATATAATTTCACCGATAAAGAAAATGAAGGTAATGCAAACTTCCCTTAGGATTCACATTCTCCCTTATGAATGAAGGTAATGCAAACTTCCCATAGGATTCACATTCTCCCTTATGAATGAAGGTAATGCAAAATTCCCGTAGGATTCACATTCTCCCTTATAAATCTCACTTTCCTTTCAATTCAATGATGCAAGATGTTATGCATATGCTTTCAAAAGTAAATAAACATAAATATGAATGTTAAAGTAAACAAAGGGCATAAAGTAAATGGATCATAGATGTTCTTATGGATAAAGTAAATAAATAGGAATTTTGGAAAAACAATAAGTAAATCGAACCAATGATACTTTAATAAAAGTAAGACCTAAACTTAACGAATAAGTCTCCACTTCCAAGGATTCTAAACTTTTCAAATAAAATCCAAAGTTCTACTCTCAAGTTCATTAATCACTCTATTAAACTTGGATCCTTCAACTTCCAATAATCCATCCTAATGTCCGAAATGATTCGAACTTAGAACTTCCAACAATTAACATTGTCGTTAATGGTCCTCATTGAGACTTATCAGGTAAAGTCCTTACTTTCTCTTTTGAGTGGCAACACACTTTCCTTTTAGCACAATGCTACCATACAGATTTACCACTTACCATAATTCAACTTTCTTTACTCAACTTAGGAACTTGTCCATTGAGTTAAGTCTAGGTTACTGGACTCGTGCCAAACCGATTTCTTTTCAACAATTTCTCACCTCAAACAGGTGTTTCATCTCTTAATACTGGGCTCCAGACAAACATATCCCCTTTCTACACATAAATGTCCACACACATCTACTAAGACCACTACTTAGCAATTGTGTGACAATAATACTTTAATCAACTTTAAGGATCAAACGATTGATCTCTTGGAGTATCTCATCTCCTTTACTTTGACATTATGTCAATACTCTTAACGAGGTGTATAACCTCCAAAACTGCACGGGGTCAATCATCTTCTCGACACCCTTACCCAAATCTCAAAATGGGTCAAATGAACATAACCACATAGTGGTTTTACAAGGATGTGAAATATCAAAAACATCATTAACTTCTAACAATATTCTCATAACTTTCCAATATCAAAGAAATAAAGCATGAGAATAGAAGTTATAGGCATACCTGGTGCTGCTGATCTCAGATGATGACTTGAGAATGGACTTAAAACAAAACATGAAAACAAACATGCATCGCATGTAGTCTACAGAACCCTAAGGCTCTGGTACCAACTGTGACGACCCGTCACTTTTAAATAATTTAAATTAGAAAAAGACAGCGGAAGTCTTTATATTTTAAGAAAAATGGCGTGGTTATGTTTGAAAATTGGCTAGCCAAAACCTGTTTACATTTTAATTTCAAAATCTAAAATACACAAGGAACATTAAGTTCCTATCCAGGAGTTCAAAATGATTTATAATCATAAAAGTAAAGACAAAAGATCTTAAGAGCTATATACAATTGTACAAATCTCAAAATTATATAAAATTCACAAAACCATGTACATGGACTTTTACATAACACCTAGTCCATCTCGAAATCATCATCCCTCGATCATGCAGCACCATCTCCTTTTCCACGATCTCTAGTTAGGGCATTACCTGAAATTTTTGTAGTATCATGAGCTAACAACTTAAGCCCAGTGAGAATAATAAGAATAAAAAGTAAAGTTAGACCTCAAACCCGTATTCCGATTCGTGTCAAATTAATCTGACACAATCAATCCTAAAGTTCTCCAAACTCTAGGTAAATTTCATTATATACTCTCCAAAGGATGATATTACTAACACTCGTAGTCAAATACTCATACATTAACTTGTTACGACATAATAAGAAAAGTAAATAAACTTTGCATAAATATAACATCTCAATCCTTTATCGATGATGTATATTTTAATCGATCATATGCATGAAGGTAATGAGAACATCCCGTAGGATACGCATTCGCCCTTTATGCATGAATGAATGAAGAAGGTGATGCGGACATTCCCCGAAGGGTCCAACATTCTTCCCTCCTTTTCTTTCTCTCCTTCATTTCTTTTTCTCTGAAGGCGATGCGGACATTCCCCGTAGGGTCCAACATTCTCTCCTTCTTTTCTTTCTCACTTTCCTTTCTTTTTCTCGGAAGGCGATGCAGACATTCCTCGAAGGGTCCAACATTCTCTCCTTCTTTTCTTTCTCTCTCTAAAGGCGATGCAGACATTCCCCAAAGGGTCCAACATTCTCTCCTTCTTTCAATGATGCGAGATGTTATGGTGCAATATGTTATGGTGCGAGATGTTATGATATGCTCGCAAAAGTAAATAAACGTAAACTACGAATATTAAAGTAGCCGAAACAAGCATAAAGTAAAGGGGCATAAAGTAAAAGACATAAAATAAATAGATAAGAATCCCGGAAGAACGATATGTAAATCGAACTCTGCTACATTAATAAAAGTAAAATCATATCTTAAATAATTAATCTATTCCTTCAAGGATTCTAAACTTCCAATATAATCCGAGGTTCTATTAACCGTTCTATATAGAAGTTTGGATCATCTAACCACCAATGATCCATCCTAAGCTTCGAAACGAATCTAACTTAGAAAATCCTAAGATTTAATGTTTTCCTCCAGAACTCCTAAGTTCTCACTTAAAGGATTAACTCTTAATCCTAAGTGCACTAACTCACTTCCCTTTATTCTTAGATTCGAATCCTAGTCTTAGTTTCCAATTCTACAAATCATTATATTTATTCGCTTTCTAAAATTACTTTAAATCCTAACTATTCTCACTTTCTTTTCTTTTTAGATTCGAATCTAAATCTCAACTTCCGATTTTACAAACCGTTCTACTTATTCGGTTTCTAAATCTACTTTAAATTCTATTTATTCTCACCTTAGCCAAATAAGATTTGTTCCAAATCTCCAATTTCCCACGAATCAACAACCGAGCAAACGAACCTACAATTCATCAATTGCACAACATACTACAACTCATAACTACGAAGAGAACAAGTTTGAATTTTCGGATGAATAGTGATTTCAGATGAATAGTAATTTGATATTTTGAGAAATTTGGAAATGACGGTTGCGTCCTTTAATGAATTTTGACCTATAAACTGAAAACCGAAGTTCTTAAATAAATCTAAAGGTGATTAATAATTATTAATTGGCCTATTAATAATTATTAATGTCACCGAAGCGAATTTAAAAGTATTAAAACGATTAAAAAGAATTTCGAGCAAAATTAACTACTAAAATCGAAATTACAAAAATAATAATTAAACTAAACATTTAAATTGAAATAAATAAATAAATAAATAACATTAAATAAATAATAAAATAAAATAAAATAAAAATTTCACTTCAAAATAGCGGGACGTTACACCCTTGCTCCAGCAATGACACCTGAGTAAAACCTGGCGGGTTTAAAGAAAAAAGTTGGCAGTATATAGGATCAGATTATAATTTATTATGAGGAAAGTTGGCAGTATTCTACACTAATATCTTCATGTAAGAAACAAAACTTACATGTGATGACCACAACTTGAAACTCGGTTAATTTTGCTAATTATTTGAGACATAAATCCAATATGTCATGACACAACTGAGAGGTAAGAAAGAGCAATAAAACTCACGGGCTGTAATTTATAAATACTAACCAGAAGAGGCTTTGACCATGAATAAAGAGCTCCAGATAATGCTAATGAGACACAATCAACCGGCGTTTTTGAGAAAGAGTCACCTAGTATAATTAGACATTGAAAGTGGATGTAGAAACACTGATCCAAAGCAAAAAAGGATTAAAAGATTAAAAGATGATGTAGAAACAATTGCCAGAGAGAACCGCTAGTTTAAATGATCTCAAAGTGGATATAGAAACACTTATTCCAAGCAAAAAAAGATTAAAAGATGAGACGAACTTTAATACATTACGAAGAAAAGTAAGAAAATTTACAATCTCAATCTAATCAAAATTGGATCGTAATCGAGTAAGATAATAAAAATGGAATAACCACCGTAATTACATATAGTCATACCCGAAACTTCATAGGCTGTAGCACCCTTAATTTCATTAGAACTCACGGCAACCATTTCTCCAAGAGTCACAGAATGACTTGAACTGATTTATCCCTATAGAACATAGATTCATAAACTATTCAAATCACAAATATACAAAATTCAATAACAATTACAACAAAAACAAAACAAGAAATTACACATTTACAGATTAAAATCGACAATACAACAAGACTTTTAACTAGGAAATTAAGGCCATAAGAATTGATTCCATCACTATTAGTAACAAGAATAATAAGTTTTGAAGTTTCTAAAACCTCAACAATGGCATCTGAAGCAAGGCTCAGGGGATTCAGAAGCGTCTTTTGATTCTCCAAAAAAGAGTATCCATCAATCAAGAAAAACGGAGGCGAAAAAGAAACCTGATGAAGAAAATGCATGAGGAAAAAGGATGGATCGATTAATCAAACGGAGAAGAACAATTCCAAGATCAAATTCAAAGTGGATTAGGTTTTACGAATTGCGAAAAACGAAGAGAGGAAATTTAAATTAAGAAAAACAAAGTTTAAAAAAGAGCGTTGATTTTCTTACACTTTCATAGTGTAATCTTTTGTTTGATTATTCATTTTTTTCTCTCAATGGATTTGGGTTCGCAATGAGAACAGAAGAAAAATCACAGTATCTTTGACTTTTGTAATTAGGTCTCTTTCTTCTTCGAAATCTTCGACTTCTGAGATGACGATGAGAACGAGAGCGACTGAGATGATAGAGCTTTGAGAGAGGGACTGAGATGAGAGAGCTTAAAGAGCGAGAGAGCAACTGAGATGAGAAAGAGACAGAGATTTGTCTTCTTCATGATGAGGACGAGAACGAGAGAAGCGGCTGAGATGAGAGAGCTTCGAGAGAGGAACTGATATGAGAAGTCTTCTTCGTGTGTTTTTCTATTTTTTATATGAAATAAACAAAAAAAATTGAGCACCCTTTTTCAGCGCCTAAATTTTAAGGATATATAATAGCTACTTCATAAAAATGCTATGCTTAAACGTTATGAAAGACCTTATTTGTTGTAGTGATGGAAGAGTGTCTACAAAGTGTAGATTCAGCCTTCAACTCGTATCTAAAATTCTTTATCCCTTTCGGGAGACCCACCCTGATATTGATTTATACAAAAGAATCTTCTTTTGGGAATGAACAGTTGCAGTAGTGTTAAAGAGGCCTTGTATAAATCTCACATTTTGAGCCCATTAGTGGAGACCATGTTGGGATTGAGGCCACTAAAAGAGTTCTCAAACGGAAGTCCCAAGGATCTTTCCTTGCAGTATAATATTAAAAAAAATTCTAAATGCATAAAATCGAATACTAACCCTTGTCGAGAAGTGTCTGGCTCTTCTTCGTTCTTCGATGGTTACGATCCTGGGACCACCAAAAAGATCTTCCTCACTAAGCACAAAAGAAAATCGGTGCATGGGCACTATCCTCTTTAGAAAAAGGAAGAGGGAAGAAAAAATTTCTTCCCTATACCCTAGGGGCGGCAGCGGCAAGGAGAGAGGGAGAGGAATTTTCCGAGCTTTCTCGTGGTTGCTTAATCGTGTGTGTTTTGAGGTCACCCCAAAGGTCCTATTTATAGGAAAACCAAGACCTTAGAAAATCTTTGAATATCTTTTTAATTATCAAATAATTAATAAAGTTATTCTAATATATATTTTAAATAATTAAGATATAATATCTTATTCCATAATAAGATAATCCCATATCTTTTATTTAAATTAATCTTTATTAATTTAAAATAATTATTCCATATCTTAACCATTAAGATATTCATATATTTTAATTAAAATAAAATGCAAATAATTTGTTACCATTTAATAGGTCACACGCCTACCACGTTATCTCCATGAAGATATTGGGCATTTTATTTTCCTTTTTATTTAATAGAACAATTCCATTAAATAAATAAATAAATAAAACTCTTTTTATTTATTTCCTCTTTAATTTGACTTCTTCAAATTAAATATTTAAATAGACTCCTCTATTTAAATCCCCATTAATTTTTGACAACTTCAAAATTAATTTAATTAAATAAAGTCCTTTATTTAATCTCTCTATTATATAATTAAATAGACTCCTCTATTTAATCTCTCTATTATATAATTAAATAGACTCCTCTATTTAATAAATAATTAAATAGACTCTTCTATTTAATTTGACCATTAATTAAATAATTAAATAAACTCTTCTATTTAATTTCTTTTAATTAATAAAATAGACTCCTCTATTTGTATTTGCCTTAATTAATTTGGTAACATCAAATTAAATGCTTGAAATCGTTTTTCTAAAGAAATTAATCATCATTGATTTATGTTCTCAATTACATGCGTTAGCTCGGAGGACTTAATGGACCTATAGGACTAAGATCCAATGATCTAGAACTACATTGATTGAAGTCCTTCAATTAATTAATTCCTATTCATTAACTCCTAGATAACTCCACTAAATATCTAGAGTTGCACTCTTAGTATTATAGACATAGTTATGTCCATTGACTAATATCATTAACTACACTTTGATCCTTCACAAGTTAGTTCGTATCCATGGCTAGGTATGACGCCCGAACACCTTAGTCGGAAGCGTCTTTGTAAATGGATCAGCAATATTATCCTCAGAGGCTATCTTTGTCACTACAACATCTCCTCTTTGGACTATCTCCCTTATCAAGTGATACTTTCTCTCTATGTGCTTTCCCCGTTTGTGGCTTCTAGGCTCTTTGGAGTTGGCTACAGCACCACTGTTATCACAGAACAATGTTATGGGTTTGTCCATGTCTGGTACTACCTCCAGATCGGTTAGGAACTTCCTAAGCCAGACACCCTCTTTAGCAGCTTCGCAAGCGGCTACGTACTCGGCCTCCATTGTGGAGTCAGCAATACAAGTTTGCTTTATACTCTTCCAAACAATGGCTCCACCACAAAGTGTGAAAACTGATCAAGACGTGGATTTCCTAGAATCCTTTTCTGCCTGGAAGTCAGAATCCGTGTACCCCTCGAGAATCAAATCATCTTTACCGTACACTAGCACATGTTCTCTCATTCTCCGAAGATACTTGAGAATATTCTTGACTGCAATGCAATGTTCATAACCAGGGTTTGATTGGTAACGACATACTATCCCTACTGTATAACAGATGTCCGATCTAGTCACAACATCGCATACATTAGACTTCCAACTGCTGATGCATAAGGATATTGTCTCATACACTCAACTTTTTTTTGGAGTTTTAGGACATTGGTCCTTAGTTAAATAAATCCCATGCCTGAAAGGTAACGCTAACGTCTGAGACAACGCTAACGTCTTGTCTTTCGGTTCCTTATAATTTGGATACCAAGAACATATTAAGCCTCTCCCAAATCCTTCATTTGGAATTCGTTAGCTAGCCATTTCTTAACGTCCGATAATACCCTTACATTATTCCCAACAAGTAAGATATCGTCAACGTATAGAATGAGAAAAACCACATCTTTGTTGAGTATCTTCTTGTAGACACAAGACTCATCAACATTCTGTTCAAAGCCATACGATTTGACCGTAGTGTCAAATCTCTTGTTCCAAGACCGTGAAGCTTGCTTTAATCCATAAATAGATTTTAGCAATTTACAAACTTTTTGTCCTTCACCTTGAACAACGAATCCTTCTTGTTGGAGCATATAGACACTCTCGTCAAGATATCCATTAAGAAATGCGGTTTTGACATCCATCTGCCAAATTTCATAATTGAAATGTGCAGCAATGGATAGGAGAGTTCTAATAAACTTTAACATAGCAACAGGGGAGAAGGTTTCTTCATAGTCAACCCCTTCCTTTTGGGAATACCCCTTTGCTACAAGTCTAGCTTTGAAAGACTCTACTTTCCCATCGGCTCCTCGTTTCCTCTTGTAGATCCACTTGCACCCGATGGGTTTTACCCCAACTGGTTGATCTACAAGTTCCCAGACTGAGTTGGAGTACATGGACTCCATCTCAAGATCCATAGCTATTAGCCATTTTTCTTTGTCAACATCCATCATTGCTTCCTTATAAGACAATGGATCCTCCAGGTCAATACCGCTATCATTGACTTGAGTTAAGCCTAAATATCGTTCGGGCAACTTGGGTGCCCTCCCACTACGATGGGGACTTAACTGGATTTGACTAGAATTTCTCTTTCTATTTGAAGAGATAGGCAAGTCAACAACAATTGTTGGCTCATTAGTGGTTTCACTTGGAATCTTCTCCTCTAGTACTAATTTACTAGGAGATTTATGGTTTCCTATATAGTCCTCTTCCAAGAATGTAACATTTATTGACACAAATACTTTATTCTCTTCAGTACTATAAAACAATCCACCACGCATCTCTTTAGGGTAGCCTACGAAAAAGCATGCCTTAGACTGTGATTCTAATTTCTTAGGGTTCGTTTTCAGCACGTGTGCTGGACATCCCCATTCTCGGAAGTGACGCAAGCTTACTTTACGTCCCGACCATAGCTCAATAGGTGTTTCTAAAACACTTTTAGAAGGTACCCTATTTAGGATGTATAACGCAGTCTCCAATGCGTAACCCCAGAAAGATTCTGGTAATGATGAATAGATCATCATTGATCTCGTCATTTCGAGTAAGGTTCTATTTCTTCTTTCAGCTACACCATTCTGCTGAGGTGTACTAGGTGCTGAAAGTTGGGATGTAATCCCATTTTCTATCAAGTAGTCTTTGAACTCATAGTCCATATACTCCCCACCATGATCTGATCGAAGTGTCTTGATAGATTTACCAAGTTGCTTTTCAACTTCAGCTTTAAACTCCTTGAATTTCTCAAGAGTTTCATACTTGAATTGCAACAGGTAAATGTACCCATACCTTGAGTAGTCGTCTATAAAAGACACATAGTACTCATATCCACCTCTAGCTTTTACATTCATCGGACCACAAAGGTCTAAATGGATAAGCTCTAGTGGTTCTGTGGCTCTATTTCCTTTAGCTGAAAAAGGACGCTTGGTCATTTTACCCTCTATGCAGGATTCACATACTGGGAGTGTACCAAGCTCTAAGTTACTTAGAGGTCCACTTTTAACCAGTCTTTGAATTTTATTGAGGTTAATATGGCCAAGCCTTAGATGCCATAGAAGGGTCTCATCTTTAGAAATTCTACCTTTATTAGTTCTAGACTCTGCAGTCTGGAACAACTCAGTATTATAAAGTGTTGCACATACTAACGGTGTTAGTATATATAAATTGTTATCTTCTATTCCTGAACAAATAAAGTTTTCATCTTTAAAAATATCAACTTTATTAATACCGAAATCCACGGTATAATGTTGTTTGCGAATACAACCCAAAGAAACTATGTTCCGGTTTAAACCAGGAACATAATAATCCGTGTTTAGGAGAATAAACATTTTATCTACAACTTTATTAATGAACCAATACTTATTTTATTCATAATAAAATAACCAAATGTTTCCATAAACATAATAATAGTAACACTTGTTACTAACTAGTTTCTATAACATAGATACTACTTAATGGTTCATAAATCACTAGAAAAGCTTCTTTAAGCTCCAGAGCGCAGTTTTCATGAAATCTCTATTTCCTTTCCATTCTTCCACTGTCAAAAGAAAAGATTAATGATTTAGAATTATCTCATAATTCACCATTGAAAACAAAGAACAGTAAATCGTATTTACCATTATTGATTTCAATCTTTCTCCTTTTGAAATTATCCTCTGTGCTGAATTCACGAACTTTCAAAAATTCATCTGTCTGCCAAAAAAGAAGTTGAGTTAGTGAATTGAATTTCCGCAAATTCAATAGGATCATATCCTCATTATCTCATAATGTCACTAAGTAAATCATATTTACCAGTACATAAGCTCTTTTTTTCCTTGCATACTTCAGCCCAGTAAACTTATATTGAGGGTTTTCTCGAGTGTCCTGGATGTTGTTTATTATCTCTCGTGCGGTGGCAGCCAATTCTACCATCCTGTACATGTGGAAAGAAAGTCTTTCTAGAATGTACATATGAGCTATTTCATCGCTCTGGATCCATCTCTCATATGGATCCCACACGCCTCGAAGAACTTGGTTTGGACCCTCAGGACAATCAGTGTAAAGAACAAAATGAACGCTCATTGACCAGAATATCGAATAGTTCTGATTCCCAAGTGTCATAGTTCTCATCATTCATTGTAGATTTATTTTTCCAAGTAAATAAATTCTTATTCGACATATTGCTGATAAATAAATAAACACATGCTTTAGTAATACATTTTTACATATCCATTCATTCATACTTTTGGCATCTATTAAATGTGATGCATGAATGCACATTTAATGAAATTCTAAAACCATAAAACAAAATTTTAATGTCATGGTATATAAGTGAGACAGGAACAATGCCTACATAGGCAGGTCAAGGTTCCCTCCCATGAAAATGAGACTCCTCTCAACTAATGAACATCCTCAGGCTATCTCATATCCTACAGTTCTTAGTTACCATGTTTTGGTCAAGGGAAACATCTAGATCACTTAAATATTAATTTTGATGCGTGTCACCGAAGGGAGACTCAAACATCAAAACTCATAAGAGTCTTTCTAAATGAATCCCTTTGAGTGTTACCCAAGTTATAGATCGCTTAGAGTTATTTTGATGAGTGTCACCGAAGGGAGAGTCAAACATCAAAAGCTCTAAAAAATCCTATTTTGAAGAGAATCACCCGGGTATTGATCCATACGGTTACTTTCCGGAGGGAATGAGTGATGAGTTACCAACACCACAGAAGCTCTATATGAATCTCGCTCATTGATTCCAACTTGGAGACCGCAGGACATGTTGTCACTTGTCCTTCTCCCACTCAATATAGCTAGCTAAGTCTTTTAACTTAGATATACCCAGGCTACCTCTAATATCTAAGTTCAATCGAACTTATAATAGCTCTTATAGATTGGTTAGATTGATTTTAATGTGAAAGCTACCAAGTGATTAATCTCTATTAACCCTAACACATTATGCACCGTTTCAATGAAGAGAATTATTAATAAAATATGACTCCCAGATCACTCCCAGCTAGAGGGGTCCCGTGTTAATGGAACGATTAAATAACCTCTTATCTTGGGCAGAGCTTTCTCGCCAGAGTTATATTTAAATTAATAATTTCAACTTCATTAATTTTTAATTAACTCTTTAATTAAAAATAATGACACCTCATCTTTTAGGTTTTAGTTTCAAATCCTATTTAAAACTAAAAAATTAATTAAAATATCG
This sequence comes from Gynostemma pentaphyllum, assembly GCA_028015215.1. Taxonomy (NCBI): domain Eukaryota; kingdom Viridiplantae; phylum Streptophyta; class Magnoliopsida; order Cucurbitales; family Cucurbitaceae; genus Gynostemma; species Gynostemma pentaphyllum. Next base: position 16,695,790 of record CM051345.1, read on the forward strand.
GATACTAAACTCTTTTAGACCATTTTAATTAAAACCTAAAACATGCTGCTAGTAATTACTAATTAACCCCTTAATTAAAATTCTAGCACAATAAATATAACATTTATATTCATACAAGGCATGAGCATAATATCAATAATCTCCATTAATGATGCATGATCATGGCATTTATGCATTTATGATGGGAATAGTTATTTATGGCATACTTTATGCATGAATAATTACTATTTAATTATATCTAATATATAATAAATAAATAAGCAATTTTCATTGGGATAATATTGGCCAAATCTATGAAAATTAAAATCTATATCTAAATATAAATTAATTTCCATCTTGAACTTCTCCAGGATCTCAAGCAAACGAAAACCAGAAAAATCAAAGGGAGGCACCTAGGGTTTTAACCCTAAGCGTCGCTGCCCAAAACATTTTTTTTTATTTATTTATTTTTTCTGTTGATGCAGCCTCAGCTGTTGCTGCCGCAGCGGCACCGCGGTGGCGGGCAATGTCACCACCGTGGTGGTGCTCTCCACCTGCAGCTCGCGGTACTGACTCCTTCAGTACCGGACGGGATCCAAATTGTCTTTCTTTCCTCCGTCGTTTCGATCGATATCTCCATATGATTAAAACAATTACAAATTTTCATATACCCATTGATGGGTTTAAAAAATTTCTAGGAAAGAAAAACCTAGGCCAATAAATCCTAATTCAACCAAAACGCAAAACCATAATTTTAAAACTTCTTTTAAAATAATTTTGATTCCCATCATATAATTTTGAAAATATTATATTAACAAGACTGCTCTGATACCAATTGTTGGGATTGAGGCCTCTACAAGAGTTCTCAAACGGAAGCCCCAAGGATTGTTCCTTGTAGTATAATATTAATAAAATTCTAAATGCATAAAATCGAATACTAACCCTGTTCGAGAAGTGTTTGGCTCTTTCTTGTTCTTTGATGGTTACGATCCTGGGACCACCAAAAAGATCTTCCTCACTATGTACAAAAGATAATCGGTGTGTGGGCACTATCCTCTTTGGAAAAAGGAAGAAGGAAGACAAAACTTCTTCCCTATAACCTAGGGGGCGGCGGCGGCAAGGAGAGAGGGAGAGGAATTTTCTGAGCCTTCTCTTGGTTGCTTAACCGTGTGTGTTTTGGGGTCACCCCAAAGGTCTTATTTATAGGAAAACCAAGACCTCAGAAAATCTTTGAATATCTTTTTAATTATTAAATAATTAATAAAGATATTCTAAAATATATTTTAAATAATTATGATGTAATATCCTACTCCATAATAAGATAATCCCATATCTTTTATTTAAATTAATCTTTATTAATTTAAAATAATTATTACATATCTTAACCATTAAGATATTCATATATTTTAATTAAAATAAAATGCAAATAATTGGTTACTATATAACCAATGGGGCATGTGACCCTACCCGTGGGTCACACTCCCACTACGTCATCTCCATGACGATATTGGGCATTTTATTTTCCTTTTTACTTAATAGAACAATTCCATTAAATAAATAAATAAATAAAACTCTTTTTATTTATTTCCTCTTTAATTTGACTTCTTCAAGTTAAATATTTAAATAGACTCCTCTATTTAAATCCGGGAGCATTCGAGGTGAGAATAATTAGAATGTAACGTAGCTTTAGCAACCGAATAAGTAGAATGATTTGTAGGATTGGAAGTTGAGATTAAGATTCGAATCAATGATTAAAGGAAAGTGAGCTAGTATTCTTAGGTTAGGAGCTAGTTCTTTTGAGTGAGAATACTTTTGGATTTTCTCGATTGGAACGTTGAAATTTTGGAAGTTCAAAGTTTAGAATCGTTTCAGAGTTTAGAATGGATTATTGGAAGTTGAAGGATCCATGCTTAATAGAATGGTTAAAGAACTTGAATGTAGAACTTTGGATTTTATTGAAAAGTTTAGAATCCTTGGAAATGGAGACTTATTCGTTAAGTTAAGATCTTACTTTTATTAAAGTATCGTTGGTTCGATTTACTTATTGTTTTTCCAAAATTCCTATTTATTTACTTTATGCATAAGGACATCTATGATCCATTTACTTTATGCCCTTCGGGTACTTTAACATTTATATTTATGTTTATTTACTTTTGAAAGCATATGCATAATATCTTGCATCATATAATTGAGAGGAAAGTGAGATAAAAGGTGAATGCGTGTAACGTCCCGTTACTTTTAGAGGTAATTTTTTTTTATTTATTAAAGCTTTTAAAGATTAGTTTTAATTCAGTAACTTCGATCTTAGTAGCTATTTTCGTCCGAATTTGTTTTTAATCGTTTTAATACTTTATATTTGTTTCGGTGATATTAATAATTATTAACGGGCCAATTAATAATTATTAATCACCTTTAGAGTTATTTACGAGCTTCGGGTATCGTTTTTAAAGTAAAAGTAAAAGAGGGACGTAGGCGTCATTACCCGATTTCTTAAATATCTAAAAAATCACTATTCATCATCTTTAAATATCAACACTTAGCCAAAAAATTAGAAAAATCCTGCACTCTTCTCCTCCTTGCTGCCGTGGGAATCAAAGACCAAAAACCCTCCTTCCTTTTTTTTTTATTTTCTTTATTTCTCGGTAGATCGTCTCGATTCTACTACCGTTGGAAAGCCCTTGGCCCGTAGATCATTTCCAACCTACCGAACGTAATTTTCGCTCGTTTTATCGAGGCTTAAAGGTATGTTAAAGTTTCTTATTTTTGTTGTGAATAGTGTTTTAATGGTGGAATTGAGTTGTAATCTTGAATTCGTTCACCAGGAGCTTTAAGATATCAATCGGGAAAGTTGTTATAGTCATTTTTAGGAACTTTCCCTAAACCCTAAAACCAAGTTTGAGCCGGAAACCCGTTCCTTGTAGTTTTCCTTCTTTTGGCTTGATTTAGGATGTTTAGTTTATTATGTTTTTGCTATTTTCTAATTGTTTCGGAAATGGTTTAATGCTCAAAACCCTAAATTGCGAATACCCATTAAGGTTACCAATCTCCAAAGTACCCGAAACCAAACCAAAATGTCTTTAAAGTGCTTAAAATCCGGAAAACAATTCCTTTTCTTCTTTTCCCTTGGGCCGTGGGCCTCTTGGCATAAGTTCCGGGTTGTTTTGTCTTTTATTTTAGTATCGTGACGATCGTTCTTCGATTCGGTTAATTAATATACTTTAGGTGTATTTAATTATAGGTTTCGTGCATAGATCGTGATTCTTGGTCAACCGGTGTTTCGGAGTTGACTTCGTTTACAAGGTGAGTTTAAAATGAAAGTTAGTTGTTTTTATGAATTAATTTTCGTTATGTTATTGTTTATCGAAGTTAAGCGGGATTTAGCTTCTTAGAAGTTAAGTTTGGTTAGAGACTTTAATTCGGAAGTTAGTGGAGGAATTTTGGAACTATAATTAGTTCGATGAAAAGGAAACATCGAAGTGGTTTGAAAGTGTTACAAAGCGAAATGGAGATGATAGAGGAAAGTGGATTGAGAGTTACTTGAGTGGTTGAAAGTTATTGTAGCTAAAGTGATACACTTGAGTGTTAACTCGTGTAATCTAGATAGTTAGGCTTCGTAATAGCTTAGTAGGATTCTTTGAGTTTAACTAACTTTTAGGAAGCTTAACAGGTTGTAAAGTGGCCCATGATAGTATGTTGATTCGGTTCCATACGTATCATGTTGTGAAATGGTGAAAGTCCTGATACCTGAAATGGTGAAAGTCCTGATACCTGAAATGGTGAAATTCCTGATACCTGAAATGGTGAAATTCCTGATACCTGAAATGGTGAAAGTCCTGATACCTGAAATGGTGAAATTCCTGATACCTGAAATGGTGAAAGTCTTGATACCTGAAATGGTGAAAGTCCTGATATCCGATGATTGAGATATGGTACATGGTAGTACGTGGATTTGGATCCGTACGTACCATGGTATTATGATCTATGATACGGCACATGATAGTATGTTGATTCGGTTCCATACGTATCATGGTGCGATGGTTGTGATATGGTACGTGGTATGTTGACTTCGATCCATACAATAGCACGATACGATGAAACTTGTTTGGTAATAAGGATAGTTAATGTTATTTTTACCGATTCTTTAGAAACGTGTAGTGAGACTTAGTTGTGAATGTTAATTTTACTTTAAGTCTTTATTTTCTATCTCATGGTATTGATTGACATGTATGGGTGGCATTCTACTATCGATTGATTGTATGGAAATTTGGAAGTGTGGATGTGAGTAGTATTGGGCATTATAGGCCTTTGGACACGATTTCGGTTATGAGATTTTGTTCATAGGATTACTTGCTTTCGTTTTACTCTCACTAGCATGTTATGCTAATGGTGCTACACTTAAAATTTTCAGGTAAACCTCGAGCTAAGAAGCGTGGTAGAGGAGGTGGAGCCGCGTGACTGATCGAGAGGGTGTATGGACAATACTAACAACTCATTTTGTTTAGCATTCATTGAAATGCTTGTAATTATTCCATCTTTACATAACTTGTGTCTTTTTGAGCCCGAAAGGGTATTTGTGTAAAATATGTCTATGTTTTATGGTCTAAATGTCTTTTGGAATGCGAAATTCCCGATTTATCGCTTTTTCTGGAATTTGGGTTGTAAACAGGTTTTGATTATTCGATTTTTAAACGAACCCATGCTGTTTTTCTTTAGAAATTGAGTCTTCCGCTGTGCATTTGAATTTAAAGAATTTAACAGAAAACGGGTCGTTACAATGCGAAACCTACGGGTGTTTTCATTACCTTCATTAATAAAAGGTGAATGCAAAATCTACGGGTGTTTTCATTACCTTCATTCATAAAAGATGAATGCGAAACCTACGGGTGTTTTCATTACCTTCATGCATAAAAGGTGAATGCGAATCCTATCAGAGTTTTCATTACCTTCATTCATATTATCGGTGGAATTATATCATTGAGAAGGAATTGTATATTCTATTATGGAAAGTAAGATGACAAGGTGAATGTTAGTCCTACAAGAGCTACCATTACTTAACATTATTTGATTGAGATGTTATGCTTATGTAAAGATTATTTACTCCTTTTTATACTTCTTTTAATGAGTTAATGGATGAGGATTAGACTACATAGACTAGTATTATCATCTTGAAGAGATTATGGATTATGGAAGTACATTTTCTAAATAGTTGGAAGTTAGAATTTTGAGCTTAGAGAGCTTTGGAAAGGAATATGTAATCTTACTTGGACACAAATCAAAATACGGGTTTGAGGTCTATTGTTACTTTATATTTTCTTTATTTTCACTGGGCTTGTTGTTAGCTCATGATATTACAAGCAATTTTAGGTAATGCTTACGCTCGTGGTGGTGGGAGAGGAGCTGGTGCAGCTTGATCGAGAGGATGATGATACAGAGATGGACTAGATACATTTTAAAAAGTCCATGGACTCATTTTGTTTTATTTTGTGTCTTTTGAGATGTAAATTTGTATATAAGCTCATAGGAGCTTTTCGTCTTAACTTTTATGATTATAAACTTCTTTAAATTTTTGAAAAGGAATTGCATTTCCTTGCTTTTAAATTTCCTAATGTGAAAAATGTATACATGTGTGGATAGTTAGAGTTTTAAACATATCCACGCCAAATTTTTATTAAATATTAAGTCTTCCGCCGCAATTCGATTTTTAAATTATTTAAAAGGAGTCGGGTCATCACAGTTGGTATCAGAGCTTTAGGGTTTTGTAGACTACATGCAATGCATGTTTTTTTTTCATGTTTTGTTTTAAGTCCACTCTCTAGTCATCGTCAGAGATCAGCGGCACTAGGTATGCCTAGAACTTTTATTTTCAAGCTTTAATTCTTTAATAGTGGAAAAGTTTATGAGAAGGTTGTGAAATGTCAATTGTATTGTTATATTTCACCTCCTCGTAAAACCAATATTTGGTGATGTTTATTTGACCCAAGACTGAGATCTTGGTAAGGATGCTGAGAACCCCGTACAGTTTTGGAGGTTGTACACCTCGTTAAATGTGTTGACATAATGTCAAAGTAAAGGAGACGAGAACTCTGAGAGATTGATCATTTGATCCTCAACGTTGATTAAAGTTTAATTGTCACACAATTTCTAAGTGGTGATTTTAGTAAATGTGTGTTGACATTTATGTGTAAAAAGAGGACACGATTGCTTGGAGCCCAGTATTAATTGATGAAACACCTGGTTGATGTGAATAATTGTTGATAAGTAATCAGTCTGGCTCGAGTCCAATAAACTAGATTTAACTCAATGGACAAGTTCTTGGTTTAAGTTGAGAAAGTTGATTTATGGTAAGTGGTAAATCACTGTGATAGTATTGTGTTAAAAGGAAAGTGTGTAGTCACTAAAGAGAGGAAGTAAGAACATTTCGTGATAAGTCTCAACGAAGACCATTAAAGATTGTGTTAATTGGTTAATGGCCTATTTTGGTGGCTATTACACTTGATGTATCAATCTGAATTAGAATATACTCGAGGTCGAGTTATCAAGATCCATATTTGGTAAATTATCAAGGTTGACTAACACTAAGGTTGAGTGTTGGTACTTGATTAAGATATAGAAGGAATGTTGTTGGACCTTGATATCGGTGACTTTCGTAAAGCAATGTGATGGTTTGGTGAATTTCAAATCACATTGTGTTTCACCATCTAATTCAACGGTGAATTTTGAGAAACTGTAGGTCGTTGTTTGGACCTAATAAGTCTTTTCAAGATAGACTCTAAAGTGAATCCTATGTTGGAAGGTTAGAACAATATTGGACTAAGGTGCTTGAGAGACACTAGTTTTTCTTTGCAAGAAAGGAAATTATCTCTGAAGGCGAGTTCATTTTAGATTTGAATAAGGAGGCTTGGGAGTTACCCTTATCTTGGATTTTACATCTTATGAAAAGAAAGGAAAACTAACCACTACGGGACAAACTTCCTTTGAGAAGAAGAAGGCAAAGGATGACGATGCAAATGAGGGATACTGTGACGACCCGTCACTTTTAAATAATTTAAATTAGAAAACACAGCGGAAGTCGTTATATTTTAAGAAAAATGGCGTGGTTATATTTGAAAATTGGCTAGCCAAAACCTGTTTACATCTTAATTTCAAAATCTACAATACACAAGAAACATTAAGTTCCTATCCAGGAGTTCAAAATGATTTATAATCATAAAAGTAAAGACAAAAGCTCTTAAGAGCTATGTACAATTGTACAAATCTCAAAATTATATAAAATTCACAAAACCATGTACATGGACTTTTACGTAACACCTAGTCCATCTCGAAATCATCATCCCTAGATCATGCAGCACCATCTTCTTTCCCACGACCTCTAGTCAGGGCATTACCTGAAATTTTTGTAATATCATGAGCTAACAACTTAAGCCCAGTGAGAATAATAAGAATAAAAAGTAAAGATAGACCTCAACCTCGTATTTCGATTTGTGTCCAATTAATCTGACACAATTCACTCCTAAAGTTCTCCAAACTCTAGGTAATTTCATTCTAAACTTTCCAAAGGATGATATTACTAACACTCATAGTCAATCCTCATCCATTAATTTGATACGACATAAAATAAGAAAAGTAAATAACTTTGCATAAAATATAACATCTCGATTCTCTATTTCCATCGATCATATGCATGAAGGTAATGAGGACATCCCATAGGATTCGTATTCGCCCTTATGCATGAATGAAGAGAACGAGTTCATCCCGTAGGCTACCCATTCAATCTTATGAATGAAGAAGTAACGAGTACATCCCGTAGGTTACCCATTCATCTTCTTTCTTAGTTTTACTTTCTTTTCTTTTTCTGAAGGTGATGCGGACACTACCCATAGGCTCCAACATTCTTCCCTTCCTTTCTTTCTCACTTTCTTTTCCTTTTCTCTTTTCAATGATTGCGAGATGTTATGGTGCAAGATGTTATGGTTATGCTTGCACATGCTTGCAAAAATAAATAAAGTAAAGTGCGAATAATAAAGTAACCGAAACAAACATAAAGTAAAGGGGCATAAAGTAAAAGACATAAAGTAAATAAATTAAATAAATAGGAAACTCCGGACGAACGATATGTCAATCGAACTCCGCTAACAATAATAAAAGTAAAATCATAACTTAAACGATTAACCTATACTTTCAAGGATTCTAAACTTCCAACATAATCCGAGGTTCTATTAATCGTTCTATATAAAAGTTTGGATCTTTTAATTTCCAATGATCCAATCTAAGCTTCGAAACGAATCTAACTTAGAATCTTCTAAGATTCAATAGTTTCCTCGAGAACTCCTAAGTTCTCACATAAAGGATTAACTCCTAATCCTAAGGCCACTAACTCACATCCCTCTAATCTTAGATTCAAATTCGAATCTTAGTTTCCAATTCTACAAACTATCATACTTATTTGCTTTCTAAAGATACTTTAAATCCTAACTATTCTCACCTTTGCAAAAGAAGATTTCGTTCCAAACCTTCGATAACGCGATCAATGAAAGGTTCAATAACACCTACAATTAAAATTACACCTAACAATTAATAATTAACCAAATATCAATCAAATGACATCTAAGTACACAAAACAACGAAAAACTCTTTAATTCTCACATGAGGCTCTCGGCCCTCCCTTCATAAAAAAAGGTTTCGGTTTTGGTTTTCCGGCTTTTAGGCAATTTAGATGTGTTTCGAGTTGGTTTCAAACAATTTCAATATTCCCGATTTCAATGGGTATCGATAATTAGGGTTTTTGAACAATATGTAATTTCCCAAATTGAATTACAATAAACATTATTTCACTAATTAATAACACATATTCAAATCCCAAAAGGTAAATTTCAAACGGGAAGGGTTTCGACTGAAACTCGGTTTTAGGGTTATGGGAAAGTTTCCAAAAACTCTTAAAACAACTCCTGTATTTACAAACACCGAGTTTCACGACAAGAAATAGAAAGAAATCAAAGAAAACTCCATTAAAATACTATTTGGAGCTTAGGTTTTGAAAATAAACTTATCGAGAACTCCGTGGATCACGGGAAAAAAGCACGATGGTTAGGTGTAAAAGAATCCTAGACTCGAGGGCTTTCCGATGCAACCAAAATCAAGCCGATCCGTCGAGAATTGATGAAAACCCAAAATCTTCCCCAAACTCTTTCATGCTCATGGCAAGGAGAGGAAAGAATGAGAAGAATGGAGTCAACTTTGGTCAAAATGGCATTTTAAAGATGAATGAATAGTGTTTTGGATATTTTAAGAAATTTGGAAATGACGGTTGCGCCTTTTTATGACTTTTGACTTATAAATCGAAACCCGAAGCTCTTAAATAAATCTAAAGGTGATTAATAATTATTAATTGGCCTATTAATAATTATTAATGTCACCGAAACGAATTTTAGAGCATTAAAACGATTAAAAAGAATTTCGGGCGAAATTAACTACTAAAATCGAAATTATAAAAATAATAATTAAACTAAATACTTAAATTGAAATAAATAAATAAATAAACAATATTAAATAATATAAAATAAAATAAATAATAAATGAAAGAAAATTTCACTTCAAAATAACGGGACGTTACAGATACCGCTACAGTGGAGGCAGCAGCAGCAGCAACAGGTTCGAGGTGGAGCTCAACATGGACAATCGAGAGTACAGGGACATGTTCATCCTTACTGCAATAGTTGTACCAGTTTTCATTATGGGAGATGCACACTTCCACCAAGATGCTAAGCTTGTGATCAAACCTGGAATCATGCCACTTTTGTAGGGCGTATAAGACATAGCCATCACAACGTAGTAACAAGGGTTCAGATTATCAAAAAAAGCTGCACCAGGCACCGCTAGCTCAGTATGCTCTCTAGGGTAAAAGCATAGGTCACTACAGGAATTAGAGATCAGGGTATACAGGCTCATCAGTGCAGATTTACGCTGGTTACCTTCGCCACCTACTCAGCATCATACTTAAGTATTTTCCACTAGAAAGGATGCTAAGGCTGCAGGTATGGTAGTGACGGGTGCTTTGTCATATTTAGGCCATTTGGCTTTTGTTCTGTTTGATTATGGAGCTAGCCACTCTTTTATTTTATCTCTTTATGTTTAGTTGGCAGCTTTTGAGTCGAGACTGTTGGGTTTCGAGATGCGTGTTTCTACCCCAATGGGGAAGTTTATTATTGTTGATAGTTTGATTAGTACCGATGATATATGTATTACTAGTAGTTGTTCGCATTCTACTTTTACTGTTATGCATATGTCTTATTTTGATGTGATATTTGTTATGGATCAATTATCATCCAATCATACCATTATCGATTGTATTAAGAAAGTTTTGATTTTATGAGTCCTTGTGGGAACAGTTTACGTTTTTATGGGTCTAGTAGACGAGAAATACCCACCTTGATCTTTATGATAAAGGCTAGAGTGCTTCTAAGTGATGGGACTTGGGGTTTATACACCAAGTGTTTCGCCATGGAAAGTTCCGGTGTTATTTGTGAAAAAGAAAGATGACTCTATAAGTTTATGCATCGACTATAGATAGTTGAACCGTGTTACGGTGAAAAACAAGTATCCTTTGCCTAGGATAAAAGATCTATTTGATCAGTTGAGAAGAACCACTATCTTTTCGAAAAAAGATTTGAGATCTGGTTAAATCAGTTGAGGACTCGGGATGAGGATATTCTCAAGACTATTTTAAGAAGATTTGAGGATATTATAACTTTTATGAACCTTATGCATATTGTATTCAAGAAGTTCATCGATTCTAATGATGTTGTGATTAATGATGACATTCTGATTTATTCTAAGACCGAAGGAGATGCATGATATGCATTTGAAGGAATTTTGACAGTGTTAAGAAATCAGAAATGGTATGCCAAGTTCTCAAAGTGTCTCAAAGTGTGAGTTTTGGATAAAAGAAATGGTATTTTAGGCCATGTGGTATCAAGAAGAGGATTATATATTGATTCCTCTAAGATTGAGACAGGTAGTAGTGGCCTAGACCGACTAGTGTGGTTGAGATTCGCAGTTTTCTAAGGCGTGCAAGCTAGTTATTGAGAGGAAGAATAAGACATGTCTAGTTAATCTATCTTTTCTACAGTTAGTGAATTGATAAGTTGTAAGAGGCTTTGTGTGCCTTCAGGTTTGACTTTTGAAAAGAACTATTAGAGGATGGCTCATAACTCTACCTTTTCTGTTCATCCAGGTAGTACAAAGATGTACGAGGGACCGAGACAGTATTATTGATGCCCTAGAATGAAACATGAGATTGCAAAGTATGTGAGTAGGTGCTTGATTTCTTAGCAAGTCAAAGCCTTAAGGACAAGTCTATCGGATTATCTTAACCTTTGAGAATGCTTGAATGGAAATGAGAGGAGATTTCCATGAATTTTATCAGGGGTTTGCCGAAGATGGCACTGTATGGTAGAAAGTGTCATTCTCCAGCTCATTGGGATGATGTTGGAGAAAAGAGACTTTTGGTACCCAAGTTGTTACAATGATTAGCGAGTCTATCGCTTTGATTAGAGAGAGGTTGAGGTTTGCCCAGAGTCAACCGATAAGTTATGTTGATAGGCGGCGTAGTCCGTTCAAGTTGTAGTGGTGGATCTTGTATACTTCAAAATGGCACCTATGAAGGGTGTTATAAGATTTGGGAAGAAGGGTAAGTTGAACCCTAAGTTTATTGGCCTTTCGAGATACTTGATCGGGTAGGAGTGGTAGCTTACCTTTTTGCTTTACCACCATTGTTTTGGCCGTTTATAATATTTTCCATGTATTGATGCTTTAGAAATACATGGCGGATCCGTTCCCCGTGATTGGTTATGAGCCGGTAGTTTTGGATGCTAACATGTCTAATGACTAGATACCGGTTGAGATCCTAGCATTTGAACAAAAGATGTTGAGAAATAAAACAATTCACTTTTTAAGGTTCTTTGGTGGAGCCAAGTGTCAAAGGAAGCAACGTGGGAACGTGAAGAGGAGATATAGTCTAAGTACCCTTACTTTTTCACTTAGTGAACGCACTTTTCGAGGACGAAAAGTCTTTTAAGGAGGGTAGACTGTAACGTCACGTTATTTTGAAGTGAATTTTTTATTTTATTTCATATTTTAGTTATTTATTTTAATTAAAATAATTAGTTTAATTTTAGTTTGAGTAATTTAGAATTTAGTAGTTAATTTTGCTCGAATCCCTTTTCAATCGTTTTATTAGCTTAAATTAGTTTTGGTCGTATTAATAATTATTAACGGGCCAATTAATAATTATTAATCACCATTGGGCTAGTTTAAGAACTTCGGGTTTCGATTTATAAGTTAAAATTCATTAAAAGGACGTATCCGTAATTTTCAATTTCTTAAAATATCTAAAATTACTATTTTTCTTCTCTTTAAATAGCCAATTGACCAAGTTTCACTAAACCATTTCTCTCTTCCTTTTGCTTTGCCGTGAGCTTCCTCATCCATGGATGAGAAGTAGAAATTTCTTTGTCTTTTCATCAATTCTTGACCGTTTTCGATGAGGTCAGTTGCGTTGGATTGCTAGGGACAAGGGCTATCTATCCCCCCCTAACCTTGTGCCGTTTCTTGTTCCCTAAGGGAAGCCCTAAAAAGTGAGTTTTCAAAACTTTTTACATGGTTTTGTTCGTTTTTTATTATAAATGAGTTTTGAAGTTGAAATCATGAATTTTTATTAAGGAATTTGACTATTTTGAGCTGGATTTTCGAAAAACACTATTCACCAGAAATCACTATTCACCTGAAAATTCACACTTGTTCATATCTTAGTTATGAGTTGTAATATGTGGTGCAATTGATGATTTGTAGGCGTGATTGCTCGTTTTTTTGTTCGTGGGAACTTTGTTGTCACAGGAGCATTCGAGGTGAGAATAATTAGAATGTAACGTAGCTTTAGCAACCGAATAAGTAGAATGATTTGTAGGATTGGAAGTTGAGATTAAGATTCGAATCAAAGATTAAAGGAAAGTGAGGTAGTATTCTTAGGTTAGGAGCTAGTTCTTTTGAGTGAGAATACTTTTGGATTTCTCGGGAGGAACATTGAACTTTTGGAAGCTCAAAGTTTAGAATCGTTTCGGAATTTAGAATGGATTATTGAAAGTTGAAGGATCCATGCTTAATAGAATGGTTAAGGAACTTGAATGTAGAACTTTGGATTTTATTGAAAAGTTTAGAATCCTTGGAAGTGGAGACTTATTCGTTAATTTAAGATCTTACTTTTATTAAAGTATCGTTGGTTTGATTTGCTTATTGTTTTTCCGAAATTCCTATTTATTTACTTTATGCATAAGGACATCTATGATCCGTTTACTTTATGTCCTTCGGTTACTTTAACATTCATATTTATGTTTATTTACTTTTGAAAGCATATGCATAACATCTTGCATCATTGAATTGAGAGGAAAGTGAGATAAAAGGTGAATGTGAAACCTATGAGTGTTTTCATTACCTTCATTCATAAAAGTTGAATACGAAACCTACGGGTGTTTTCATTACCTTCATTCATAAAAGGTGAATGCAAAACCTACAGGTGTTTTCATTACCTTCATGCATAAAAGGTGAATGCAAATCCTACGGGAGTTTTCATTACCTTCATTCATATTATCGGTGGAATTATATCGTTGAGAAGGAATTGTATATTCTATTATGGAAAGTAAGATGACAAGGTGAATGTTAGTCCTACGGGAGCTACCATTACTTAACATTAATTGATTGAGATGTTATGCTTATGTAAAGATTATTTACTCCTTTTTATACTTCTTTTAATGAGTTAATGGATGAGGATTAGACTACATAGACTAGTATTATCATCTTGAAGAGATTATGGATTATGAAAGTATCTTTTCTAAATAGTTGGAAGTTAGAATTTTGAGATTGGAGAGCTTTGGAAAGGAATATGTAATCTTACTTGGACACAAATCAAAATACGGGTTTGAGGTCTATTGTTACTTTATATTTTCTTTATTTTCACTGGGCTTGTTGTTAGCTCATGATATTACAAGCAATTTTAGGTAATGCTTACGCTCGTGGTGGTGGGAGAGGAGCTGGTGCAGCTTGATCGAGAGGATGATGATACAGAGATGGACTAGATACATTTTAAAAAGTCCATGGACTCATTTTGTTTTATTTTGTGTCTTTTGAGATGTAAATTTGTATATAAGCTCATAGGAGCTTTTCGTCTTAACTTTTATGATTATAAACTTCTTTAAATTTTGGAAAAGGAATTGCATTTCCTTGCTTTTAAATTTCTTGATGTGAAAAATGTATACATGTTGTGGATAGTTAGAGTTTAAACATATTAACACCAAATTTTTAATAAATGTTAGTCTTCAGCTGCAATTTGATTTTTAAATTATTTAAAAGGAGTCGGGTCATCACATTTATGTTCTCAATTACATGCGTTAGCTCGGAGGACTTAATGGACCTATAGGACTAAGCTCCAATGATCTAGAATTACATTGATTGAACTCCTTCAATAAATTAATTCTTATTCATTAACTCCTAGATAACTCCACTAAATATCTAGAGTTGCACTCTTAGTACTACAGACATAGTTATGTTCATTGGCTAATACCATTAACTACACTTTCATCCTTCACAAGTTAGTTCGTATCCACACTACAAAAAAACTGTCAAAATGCAACCAGAAATTTGCGACCAAACAAAAGTGGTGGTTTTTTGGTGACCACCTGGTCACTTTCTTTGAAGGTTGACTTTAAGTGACCATCTGGTCACTTTTTTTGTGACCATATTGCTACCAAAAGCAGAAGTAGTCATAAAAAATGGCGTGAAATTATGGCGCGAAAGAAGCGACCAATTGGTCACCTAAAAAAACGACCATCTGGTCGCAGTTTTATGACTAAAATATGTATTGGTAGCAAAAAATGGCGCGTAATTTTAGAGGGAAAAAAGCTACCAAGTGGTCACAATTAAAAGTGACTATCTGGTCACAATTTTTGTGACATTTATTGACCAATGGTAGCTTAAAATTGGAGGGAAAAAAGCTACCAAGTGGTCACAATTAAAAGTGACTAATTGGTCGCAATTTTTGTGACCTTTATTGAGCAGTGGTGGCTTAAAATTTTGGCGGGAATTAAGCTACCACGTGGTCACATTAAGAAGTGACCGGATGGTCGCAAATTATGTGATTTTATGTGACCAATAATTTATAAAAATTTGGGTGGGATAAAAGCTACCAACTGGTCACCAAAAAAGTGACCATCTGGTCGTAAATTCTGACTTGATGTGACTCTGGGCAGTGAGGAAAATGGCGGGAAATTTTGGCGGGAAATGCGACCATATGGTAGCAAAAATACTACCATCTGGTTGCAAATGAGCAGAGGAGTCCATTATAAAATCCCTCCACCTATTGTTTGTTAGCATTAAGAAAAAAGAAAATGAGAGAGTGGATGTATGTTCGTTTGATAGACGGGTATTTGAACGATGAGTTCGTGGCCGGGGTTGAATAGTTTGTTGAGTTTTGCATGACAACTGTCTATTATGAAAAGTATGGTGGAAAGCTACGTTGCCCGTGCAGGAAATGCGACAATAGGAGAATCATACCGGTTACAGATGTGAAGGTGCATCTTTATAGTCGGGGATTTGTGCAGAATTATTATCACTGGGTGTTTCAGGGGGAAACACAAGAAATGTTCAACGCTGCATTACAGGAATCGAGACGATACGAAGGTAGCAGCTCGAATGCAGAGGTTGTTGACGAAGAACGGAATGATGAACAACAGTATAGTCAGATGCAGCAAATGATACTTGATGGTACGGGGTATGGGGGCAATGAAAATTTCCGTGAAAGTTTAAACGTAGACGAAGATGAACGGGTTGTAGAAGAGGAAATGAATCCGGATGCACGAAAGATGCACGAGATGCTAAAGACAACGACCCGGTAGACCATTGTACGATGGGTGTGAGGTAAGTCAACTTGCTGCTGCTACAGAACTTTTAAATATAAAGGCGCAGTACAACATACCCGGTAGAGGATTTGATGCGATTGCATCGTGGTTTCGTCGATGCGCTCCAGAAGAAAATAATATGCCCCACAATTTGTACGACATGAAAAAGCTAGTGGAGGGACTTGGATTACCCGTGGCGAAAATAGATTCGTGTCAAAACGGATGCATGATTTACTGGGATGTGGATGAGGACCTGCATCATTGCAAATTCTGTTTTCTTCCAAGATACAAACAAGGGAAACGCAGCCTGATTCCGAACGCCCGCATGTTCTATTTACCGCTGACCACACGTCTGCAACGGTTGTATGCATCGGATGTGACAGCCTCGCACATGAGATGGCATCACGATCATTCACAAGATGAAGGTGTTATGAGACATCCCTCGGATGCTGCGGCATGGAAGCATTTAAATAATTGTCATCCGGATTTTGCACAAGATCCGAGAAACGTCAGATTGAGCTTATGCACAGATGGCTTCAACCCGTTCGGGGCATCCGGGGCACAATATTCAGTTTGGCCAGTCATGGTAACCCCGTATAACTTGCCTCCCTCGATGTGCATGCGAGACCCGATGATTTTTCTAACAGTGATCGTACCTAGGCCGAAAAATCCAAAACAGAAATTGGATGTATATTTGCAACCACTTGTTGCAGAGTTGAAAAGGTTGTGGACTGACGGTGTTATGACGTACGACATTTCGAAGAAACAAAATTTCTTGATGCGCGCCGCGTTAATCTGGACGATCAGTGACTTCCCTGCGTATTCAATGTTGTCAGGTATGTTGATCTTTAATTGCTTTCATATACATTTTTGAGTCTGTGTTTAGCTTTTGTTATTGCTTTCCTTAGTCAGTGTAGTTAATTGTGTGAACCTTAATTTCCTCCTCTTAAAGGATGGAGTACGGCGGGGACATACGCATGTCCACATTGCATGCTAGACACAGATGCATTTTATCTCAGAAACGGTAGGAAAACTTGTTGGTTTGACTGTCACCGTCGATTTTTGCCGTTGAATCACACTTTCCGTTAAAACAGCAGTGACTGGAAGAAGGGTCGACGAGTAAGAAAAAAAACCCCCCCGACCATGTATAGTGGAAGACAGATTCTTCAAGGTATAGATGCTATAGGGATGCAGAAGATTAGAGTGGAAGGTGCAGAGAGTGCAAACAATGCGGCTGGGAAAAACACGGGTTGGAAGAAACAGAGTATTTTTTGGGATCTACCATATTGGGAAGATCTACTGATTAGACACAATCTTGATGTAATGCATATCGAGAAGAATTTCTTCGACAACATTTTCAATACGATTTTGAACGTTCCGGACAAACGAAGGACAATCAAGGCACGCTTACGATATCACGGGAGATATGTCACCGTCCTGAGTTGGAGCCTGGCGACAATGATAATTACGCAAAAGCAAAGGACATGTTGACGACGGATGAAAAGAAAACATTATTTGAGTGGATCAAATCCACCAAATTCCCGGGACGGATACGTTTCAATTTGAGTCGGTGTATAGACAATCAAAAAACATATCATGTTCGTGATGAAAAGCCACGATCGTCATATATTCATGCAACGATTGATGCCCGTCGCGTTCAGACCGTTCCTAGAGAATAGACATTGGGAGCCGCTTGCCCAGTTGAGTGTTTTTTTCAGGGACTTGACATGTACAAAGCTGACGGAAGCCACAGTCGCTTCAATGAGTTCAGAGATCGCCGTTATTATTTGTAAGTTGGAGCGAATGTTCCCACCTGGGTTTTTTGACTCCATGGAGCATCTTCCAGTGCATCTTCCATACGAGGCATTCTTAGGGGGTCCCGTACATTACTGCTGGATGTACCCATTTGAAAGGTAAGCACAGTTATTTTGTAATGTACGCGTATGAATCAGTACAGTGATCATCAAATGTTAATTATGTTTTGTACCCACAGGTACTTACGTCGGTTGAAAAAGATGGTTGGAAATATATCACGAGTAGAAGGATCTATCTGTAGTGCATACCTGACGCAAGAGACTACCACATTTTGTTCATACTACTTTGATCAACACATTGCAGAGCAGTTTCGACCGGCGAAACGAAACATTGTCGAAAATTTACTTGAAGTTGTTGACATGAACGACTTGCCGATTTTTACGAACCTGGCATGACAGTTGGAAGATCGGTCGTGGGCCGTTGACCGATTCCCGAGTATCACGTAATGCAGACATACGTGTTATGCAACGCTGAGAGATCGAGCCTTACATAGAGTGAGTTTGTAACTTAACATTATTTCATCGCATAAACAATTACAAACTATTTTTGTAACATACAGATTATTTCTAAACGTATACGTTCGAATGACACGAGTTGGTCTTACAGACGCTGAGGAGGGGTCAATAATCGACAAAGAGTTTCGTTCTTGGTTCAGTGCATACGTGAGTTATTTTAAATTGTCAAAAAACTGTTGCATTATGTTGAAACAATTAATATCTTCCTAACATTACTGTATGTGGACAATGACACAGGTTGACTCCCCTACATTACCGGTGGTTGATCCTCGCATCATTTCTTTGGCAAAGGGACTTGGACGGATAGCAAGGTCGTATGGTGGATACATGGGTAACGGTTACAGATTTCCAACGAAGGCGCATTCAGTGAATAGGGCAACAAACAACAGTGGTGTTTGCATAAAAGGTCACATGTTCGGCACAAACGAAGACGATTACTTCTGAGTAATCGATGAGATTCTTGAGATTCAATACGCAAGTCTGACGCTAAAACACATTGTTCTGTTCAACTGCACTTGGTTCGAGACAACTAGACGAGGCGGAGTCCGTAAGATTGATCATTTACAAATCGTTGAGGTAAACAAGTCTAAGCATATGTGCACCGCTGATAGGTTCGTCCTGGCTTCACAGGCGATTCAAGTTTATTACCTAAACTATCCGATTAATAGACGAGATTTGACAGATTGGTTAGTTGTTTGTAAAGTTAAACCACGCCAGGTAGAAGAAAACTTGCATCGTACCGGGTATACCATATGGATAAATATCACATACTAAGCCCGTACGGTATTACCATATCACAACCATCGTATCGGGTATACCATATGGATAAATATCACATACTAAGCCCGTACGGTATTACCATATCACAACCATCGTACCGGGTATACCATATGGATAAATATCACATACTAAGCCCGTACGGTATTACCATATCACAACCATCGTACCGGGTATACCATATGGATAAATATCGCATACTAAGCCCGTACGGTATTACCATATCACAAACTATTAAGCTTCCTAAAAGTTAGTTAATCTCAAAGAATCCTACTAAGCTATTACGAAGCCTAACTATCTAGATTACACGAGTTAACACTCAAGTGTATCTCTTGAGCTACTTTAACTTTCAACCACTCAAGTAACTCTCACTCCACTTTCCTCTATCATCTCCAATTCACTTTGTAACACTTTCAAACCACTCCGATGTTTCCTTTTCATCGAACTAATTATAGTTCCAAAATTCCTCCACTAACTTCTGAATTAAAGTTTCTAACCAAACTTAAATTCTAAGAAGCTAAATCCCGCTTAACTTCGATAAACAATAACATAACGAAACTTAATTCATAAAACAACTAACTTTCATTTTAAACTCACCTTGTAAACGAAGTCAACTCCGAAACACCGGTTGACCAAAAATCACGATCGATGCACAAAACCTATAATTAAATACACCTAAAGTATATTAATTAACTGAATCGAAGAACGATCATCACGATACTAAAATAAAAGACAAAACAACCCGGAACTTAAGCCAAGAGGCCCACGGCCCAAGGGAAAGGTAGAAAAGGAATTTGTTTTCCGGATTTTAAGCACTTTAAAGACATTTTGGTTTGGTTTCGGGTACTTTGGAGATTGGTAACCTCAATTGGTATTCACAAATTAGAGTTTTGAGCATTAAACCATTTCCGAAACAATTAGAAAATAGCAAAAACATAATAAACTAAACATCCTAAATCAAGCCAAAAGAAGGAAAACCACAAGGAACGGGTTTCCGGCTCAAACTCGGTTTTAGGATTTAGGGAAAGTTTCTAAAATTGACTATAAAGACTTCCCCGAATGAAACCCTCAAGCTTCGGTGAACGAATTCGAAGATTACAACTCAAATCCACCATTAAAACACTATTCACATCAAAATTAAGAAACTTTAACATACCTTTAAGCCTCGAGAAAACAAGCTAAAACCTCGATTGTTAGGATGGGTAGAAAGGTCTCGACGAGAGCTTTCCAACGCATCCGAAATCACGTAAAATGGACGAGAAACGAAGCCGGGGCGACGATTTCTTTCTCTCCTCTTTTTTTCTCTCTAAGCTACGGGTTTGGGATGAAAAATGAGAAGAAAATTTCATATTTTGTCTAATTTTGGCTTATTTAAAGAGAAGGAGGAATAGTGTTTAGATATTTAACAATTTGGGAAATGACGCCTACGTCCCTCTTTTATTTTTACTTTAAAAACGAAACCCAAAGCTCGTAAATAAATCTAAAGGTGATTAATAATTATTAATTGGCCCGTTAATAATTATTAATGTCACCGAAACATATTTAAAGTATTAAAACGATTAAAAACAAATTCGGACGAAAAATAGCTACTAAAATCGAAGTTACTGAATTAAAACTAAACTTTAAAAGCTTTAATAAATAAATAAAAAAAATTTACCTCTAAAATAACGGGACGTTACAATTATTTTAATTAATTCATTTTTAAACCTTTAAACTTTTTTCAAAGTGTTTTTTTTCCCGTTAACTAATAGTTTCTAATAGCACAATAATTTTTATGATTTTGCAGAGTACAGCCGCATACAACCGTTTCAAAACGGTTTCGCGAGGTCCTCCAAAGCATGCCTCTACCCAGAGACCTTCGCTGGCAGAAGATTCCGACGACGGAGAAACGTCGGATGTATGACAATTGGAAGGTAAAAAACATCATTTATTTTCATAATTAATTAATTTTGAAATTTATAGAAATAAATTTATTACTTTAACAATTTTTTATTTCAATTTTTTCAGGGCAAATTTCCTGTTATCGATCCCGATATCACCGACGGTAGATTGTTCCCCCTATGGGACAGTCATGTCCGGGATCGATTCAAGGACCTCATGTACCGGGCGCGCAGAAAGCAAGCAGCAAACCGCCCCGTGTGGATGAGCCCGGAGGACCACACGCGGCTTCTCGCGAGCTTGAGCACTCCTCAGGGCAAGGCAGTGTCAAGCAGGAATAAGGCCAACCGCGCGAAGAATTCCACCAAACACACAGCGGAGGCCCGGACACACGACGAGCACCATCATCGATTGGTAAGTTTTTTTTCCGTCGTTTTCTTACTTACGTACTTTTTTCTCGTTTTCTTTTTTCAATTAGTTATTAATTTATTATGTTTTATTCTTCAATCTTTAATTTTTTAGGAAGCGAAGCACGGGCACCCCGTCCCGCCCGATGAGCTGCACCGCGTTCTTCACTAGAAGAAGGACGGGACGTTCTTCGACGATAAGGCGAAAGCAGTTCAGGTATTTAATAATTTTTTCAATTATTATTTTTTCTTTAAAATTTTTCCTACCTTATATATTAACTATTTTATTTTCTGAATTTTAAATGTTTAGGAACGTTTCACGGGGTCCTTGACTCAGCGGTTGCCCACACCAGACTCGCAACCGACTCAGGAGGACCGTAGAGAGGCATTCTTGGAGGCTGCTGGAGGGGTTCGACCTGATGGGTCAGTTCCTAGGCTCAGCTCGTACGGGCGACGCCTTTACGCAGATGTGCCCCGGCCTCAGTGGAGCGGAGCGAGCACTAGCTCCGGCCCTTCTCCGGTTGAGCAGCAGCTGCTCGCGGACATAGACGCTATGCGCGAGGACTTCGTTACTCGAGTCGCTGAGATTGAGGCCGACATGCAGGCACGAGTCGAGGCCCAGGTCGCATCCGCTTTGGCCGCGTACTTTAGATCCCTAGGCGGCGGGCCTTCATCATCGACGCCTCCTCCCCCACCCCCCGTCCCTCCGCAGTAGTTCTAGGATTCTTTCTTCTGTATAAAACGTTTTTTGAATATTTGATATATATATTTTTATTTTAATTCCAATTTTTTGTTATTAAATTTTAATATTAATTAAATAAATAATTAATAATTAATAATTAATTAATAATTAATAATTAATTAATAATTAATAATTAATAATTAATTAATTATTGAAATTTAAATTTAAATTTAAAAAAAAATTCTTAAATGCGACCATATGGTCACTTTTAACGCGACCATCTGGTCGTATTTTCACTGAGTCTAAAAGTGACCATTTGGTCACATAACATACGACCATTTGGTCAGTTTTGTATGTGACCAATTGGTCACTTATCTTTCACATAAATTACGACCAGATGGTCACTTTTTAGGCGACCATCTGGTCATATTTTGACTGAGTCTAAAAATGACCATTTGGTCACACAAAATACGACCATTTGGTCACTTTTTTACGTGACCAATTGGTCACTTATCTTCAAGATAAATTACGACCATATGGTCACTTTTTAGGTGACCATCTGGTCGTATTTTCAAAAGGTTGACTTTTTTGCGACCAAAAATTTATGGTCGTATATTTGTGACTATCCAGTCGCACAAATTCTGGACCGATCAGCTTTTTGGCCACCACTTATTTTGTCGCTTTTTTGGTCGCAATTTCATGGTCGCAAATTGACAGTTTTTTTCTAGTGCCATGGCTAGGTATTTGCACCGTATTAACCTCCATGATATATCTTGTTCCTTAAGCCCAACTGATTCTCCAATGAACAAACTGACATAATCTATATTATTTGTCTTTAACCTTTTCATTGATCAGAGGAATATGGGGCCCCACTGTTCAAGACCGAATCAGTCCATAAGGGAATTACTTATCTATTTTCCTATATGGAAAAGAGTGAATTCCAATTCTTGTGTAATTACGTTCCCAGCTATAAGCAAGATGCAATCCCCAAAGTGGGAGGCATATTGAGCGAACTATATCGAGTCACTCTAACCTATGCAAATCAAAGGCTTGTCTCTTACGAACAGGAGTTCGTAATCCACTCAGGATTAAGATCAATTGTACATGATCAACCGGTTGATAAAATAAGTGTCTTTCTGTAACGGCTTTCCCAGAAGGCAGTAAGTTTATCTGAGTCCAGTCTAATATAATCTCTATTGCAGCAACACCCCCACTCACATGTCTCTACATGAGCGATCCAGATGAGATCACTTGTGCTAATTCACAAGTGGGCCGTGTTAGTGGTGTTACCAGAAATAAGGCACCCAACCTTTATTCATATACCACAGACTATTTAAGTTACACATAAGTGAATCTTCCCGCATCATATGCTCACTTTAAGTTATCATAAGTAACTCTGGATCTTATGATGGATTACATTTATTAAGCTTATAATAAATGACAATGTAAATATTACTAATTAATAATTCCTTTATTTATTTATAGTTAAATTGGATTACATAAGATTTAGGGCAAAAACCCCAGCAGTTACGATGGCTTGTGATATGGTAAGACCGTACTTGGTAGTATGTTGATATTGATCCATACAGTAACACATTACGATGACTTATGATATGGTAAGATAGTACGTGGTAGTATGTTGATGTTGCTCCATACAATAACATGTTACGATGACTTATGATATGGTAAGACCGTACGTGGTAGTATGTTGATGTTGATGCATACAGTAACACGTTACGATGACTTCTGATATGGTAAGACCGTACATGGTAGTATGTTGATGTTGATCCATAGGGTAACACGTTACGATGACTTGTGATATGGTAAGACAGTACATGGTAGTATGTTGATATTGATCCATACGGTAACACGTTACAATGACTTGTGATATGATAAGACCGTACATGGTAGTATGTTGATGTTGATCCATACGGTAACACGTTACCATGACTTATATTATGGTAAGACCGTACGTGGTAGTATGTTGATCCATACGGTAACACGTTACGATGAAACTTGTATGGTAACAAAGAAAACTTGAGATACAAATATTTATATTCATTAGAATTGTTAGAAAGACTTAGTACTTTTACTTCAAGTCTCTATTTCATTACTTTACGGGATTGAAAGTCTATGTATGGAAAGTTATATTACAATTGTATGATTGTGTGGAAATTAGAAGTGTGGAATAGGTAGTAAAGAGCAATTTAGGCCTTTGGACACAATTTCCTGTATGAAATTTGGTTCCTAGGATTACTTGTTTTCATTTTACTTTCACTAGCATTTTTATTGTAATGTTGCTACACTTACAATTTTTTAGGGAAATCTCATCGCAAGGGATGTGGTAGAGGAGGTGGCACTGTATGACATGTTTTGCTGATGGATGGACAAGAACTTGACTCATTTTGGATTAGCATTCTTGAAATGCTTGTAAACATTTTATCATCTTTTCTTACTTTATGTTTTTGAGCTCGGAAGATCATTTGTTTAAAAGTTGTAAATGTCTTATGGTTTTTAAAGCTCTCTATTAGAAGTTTCATCATAATCTGGAATGCACATTCCATGTTTATTGCTTTATCTGAATTGGGCCAATGTATACAGGTTTTGGATAATCTAATTTTTAAACGAACCCATGCCATTTTTTTTAAACCAAGTCTTCCGCCGTGACTTTGAAATTATAAAATTTAATGAAAATCGGGTCGTTATAGTTGGTATCAGAGCCTCTTTGGTTCTGTAGACCACATGCGTCGTATGTTTTTTATGTTTTGATTTTGTTCTTGTCTAATCATCGTTCGAGGTCAATGGCACCGGGTATCCTTAGAACTCTTCATTTTCTTGTATTATTTGATTATGGGGCTAGTCACTCATTTATTTCTACTTAGTTTGTTGAGTCTGCTGCCTTTGATTCTGAGCCGTTAGGACATGAGTTGCATGTTACTAATTCGCTCGAAAAATCTGTGAATGTGGATAGAGTTGTTTATAGTAATGATTTGTGTATTATGGGTTGCTTTCTTCATGCTATGTTGATTGTGATGCCGAAGTCTGACTTTGATATTATTTTGGGTATGGATTGGCTGTCAGCCAACCACGCCAACATCGGTTGTAGTGAGAAAGTGGTAGACTTTATTGGTCCATGTAGGACTAGTTTTCAATTTCATGGGACCCGAAGTAGGGTGACACCTGCAGTTATCTCGGTGATCCAGGCTAGAACGATTTTGAGTGACAGTGCTTGGGGTGACCTAGCTAGCGTAGTGGACACATCTGTTAGTATGACTACCCTAGTTTCTGTACCTGTTGTGAGGGATTTCATTGATGTTTTCACTGATGAGTTACCTGGTTTGCCACCAGTGAGAGAGTTAGACTTCCAGATAGAGGTGATTCCTGGGACTGCTCCGTTGTCCAAGGCACCTTATCATATAGCACTAGATGAGCTTAAAGAGTTAAAAAGGCAGTTTCAAGAACTTTTAGACTTGGGGTTTATATGCCCAAGTTTATTACCTTGGGGAGTTCCGGTATTATTTGTAAAGAAGAAAGATGGCTCTATGAGATTATGCATTAATTATAGAAAGCTGAACCAGGTCACAGTGAAAAACAAGTAGGATAGAAGATTTGCTTGATTAGCTGAAGGGAGTCACTGTCTTTTCGAAGATAGATCTTCGATCAGGGTATCATCAATTGAGAATTAGAGATGAGGATATTCCTAAGACTGCCTTCAGGACACGATATGGTCATTATGAGTTTGTTGTCATGTCTTTTGGCTTCACTAACGCTCATGTGGCCTTTATGGACCTGATGCATACAGTGTTTAAGAGGTTTATTGACTCCTTTGTGATAGTGTTTATCGATGATATCCTTGTTTATTCAAGGACTGAGGAGTTGCATGCAATGCATTTAGAGAAGGTGTTATTGACCTTTAGTGCTCAGAAGTTGTATGCAAAGTTCTCTAAATGTGAATTCTGGTTGAAGGAAGTGGCTTTCCTTGGGCATGTATTATCTAGTAGAGGGATTTCTGTTGATCCTTCTAAGGTGGAAGCCGTTAGTGGTTGGCCCCGATCGATTAGTGCGACTGATATACGGAGTTTTCTTGAACTTGTAGGGTATTATAGAAGATTTGTGCAAGACTTTTCCAAGATTGCATCGTCTTTGACTCATTTGACGAAAAAGGAGGTAGACTTTGTGTGAACTGATGAGTGTGAAAATAGCTTTGAGGAGCTTAAAAGACGACTTATATCGGCCCCAGTTTTAGTATCACCTGATGAGTCTGGGTTTGACATTGTATACTAATGCATCCAAGAAGGGCCTGGGATGTGTATTAATGCAGCATGGAAGGTAATAGCTTTTGCTTCTAGACAGTTAAAGGAGCATGAGAAAAAGTACCCGACTCATGATTTGGAGCTAGCAGCAGTGGTACATGCATTGAAAATATGGAGACATTACTTGTATGGTGAGAAGATTCTAATTTTCGCCGATCACAAGAGTCTCAAATACCTTTTCACCCAGAAAGAGCTAAATATGAGACAGTGGAGGTGGCTAGAACTTGTGAAGGATTACGATTGTGACATACAGTATCATCCGGGAAAGGCCAATGTAGTTGCTGATGCATTTAGTCGAAAGTCATCACACTTGTCTACTTTGAGTACTATCACGCTGAGGCTTAGATGGGAGATGGAAAGAATTGAGATAGTCATTCTTACAGCTGAGGTTACTGTGAGTTTGGCAAGTTTGACAGTTGGCCCTACTCTGAGACAGAGGATGATAGAGGCACAAAAGGGTGAGAAACGCTTGGCTGAGGATTTTCATGAGGCAGAGTCCGATTTACCTAGCCATTTTACTCTTTCCACTGATAATGCATTGATGTATCGTAGGAGGCTGTGTGTGCCTCTAGAATCAACTTACAGAAAAAGCTGTTGGAGAAGGCTCACAGTTCTATCTTTTTTATGCATCGAGGTAGTACTAAGACGTACAGGGACCTTAGACAGCATTATTGGTGACCGGGGATGAAATGTGAAGTTGCTGACTTTGTTAGTAAGTGCTTGATTTTTCAGCAAGTAAAGGCTTTGAGGAATAGTCTGCCTGGTTACCTTAACCTTTTGAGTGTACCTGAGTGGAAGTGAGAAGAAATATCGATGGACTTTATCAGTGGCTTGCCGAGGACTGCGAAGGGTTATGACACCATTTGGGTGATAGTTGACAGATTGACTAATAGTGCACATTTCATACCAGGGAAGATAACCTACCATGTTGAGACATGGGCACAGTTGTACATGAAAGAGATTGTCAGACTACATGGAGTGCCAGTCAGGATAGTTTCGGATCAAGACACCTGCTTTGTTTCAAAATTCTAGCAGAGTCTGCATACTGCTATGGGCACTAGCTTAGATTTTAGTACTGCCTTTCATCCTCAGACAGATGGTCAGACCGAGAGGGTCGATCAAATTCTGGAGGATATGTTGGGAGCTTGTGCTCTAGACTTTGGTGGTAGTTTAGATACTCAGTTGTATCTTGTTGAGTTTGCTTATAACAACAGTTATCAGGCTACCATCGAGATGGCACCTTTTGAGGCATTTTACAATAGGAAATGCCGATCACAGGCTCATTGGGATGAAGTTGGTGAGAGAAAACTTCTGGGACCGGAGTTAGTGCAAATAACTAACGAATCCATCGCCCTTATCCGAGAGATGATGAGGGTGGCTCAGAGCAGACAGAAGAGTTATGCTGATGAGAGGCGTAGTGCACTTGAGTTCGAGGTAGGTGACCGCTTTTTCCTGAAAGTGGCACCCATGAAAGGGGTAATAAGGTTTGGGAAGGAGGGCAAGTTGAGCCCCAGATTTATAGGCCCCTTCAAGATCCTAGATCGAGTTGGATCGATAGCTTATCTATTGGCTTTGCCACCGTCCTTATCAGCAGTTCATAATGTGTTCCATGTGTCCATGCTCAAGAAGTATGTGGCTGACCCTTCACATATTATCGATTATGTGCCGGTTACTTTGGATGCTAGTCTATCTTATGAGAAGATACCGATTGAAATTCTAGCTACAGAACTAAAGGTGTTGAGAAATAAAACGATAAACTTAGTTAAAGTTCTGTGAAAGAATCAAGTATCAGAGGAGGCTACGTGGGAACGTGAGGACGAGATGCTAGCAAAGTATCCTCACCTTTTCACTAAGGAGCCAACTTTTCGGGGACGGAAAGCTCTTTTAGAGGGTAGATTGTAATGTCCCGTTACTGTTGAGGTAATTTTTTTTTTATTTAATTTTGTTTAATTAAAATATTTAAGGTTAGTTTAAATTTAGTAATTTCGAATTTTGTAGTTATTTTCGTTCTAAAACCTTTTTAACCCTTTTATCACTTTAAATTAGTTTTCGGTTGTATTATTAATTATTAACGGGCCAATTAATAATTATTAATCGTCTTTGACTAGTTTAAAATTTTTGGGTTTCGTTTTGTAACTAAATCATTTAAAAAGGACGTAATCGTCATTTTCCGATTTCTTTAAATATCGCATTACTATTCATTTTCTTCTTCTTTAAAAAGTCAAATTAGTCAACATTTCATTCATCTTTCTTTCCTTCTACTTGAGCTAGGGCCGAGAGCCTCCTCTCTCTCTCTCTCTCTCTCCTTGGCTTTTCATCGTTACTTGGTGGATCGACGTAATTTCAGTTGCATTGAAAAGCCACAGTCCAAGGATCGTTTCCAACCTATCAATCAAAGTTTTCCTCCGTTTTCTAAAAGTCTCAAGGTATGACAAACTTTCTAAATTTAGCTATGAATAGTGTTTTAATGGAGTCCAAGATTGAAATCATTGATTTCTTGCCGAGAAACTCGAAGAATTCAATCGAGGAAGTCGTTTTAGGCGATTTTAGAAACTTCCCCTAACCCTAAAACCGAGTATGAGTCGAAAACCCGTTCCGTGTGATTTTCTCACTGCCATGGCTTGGGTGTTTAGTTTGTTATTACTTTACATTTTAATTAATTTTTTGAAAATCGATTATTGTGCAAAACCCTAAATTACGGATACCCATTGATAGTGCGGACCTCCAAAGTACTCGAAACCAACCTGAAACGCCTCTAAAGTACATAAAAGCCGGAAAACCGAACCCGAGCCCCTCTTTCCCTTGTATGGCCGAGAGCTCCATAGGGCTTATTTCCGGGTTTTTCGTCGTTTTACGTATTTAGATGTCATTTGCTTGATTTTTGGTTTATTAATGACTATTAGGTGTAATTGATTTGTAGGATTGTGATTGCTCGCGTGGATTTGATCTCGACACTTGGGGAAGCTTGGCTACAAATCCAAGGTGATTTTAAAATGAAAGTTAGTAATTCTATGAATTAAGTTTCATTACGATATTGTTTATCGAGGTTAAGTGGTAGGACTAACTTCTAGAAGTTAATACTTTGGTTGGTGACTTTAGACTCGGAAGTGAGTGGAGTGACCTTGGAGTTTTAGAGTTTTTGGGAGGAAAAGCAAGATTGAGTGTATTTAGAAGTCTTGTAGGATGAAATTGGAGGTTTAGATTAAAGTGGAAGTTTAAGGTACCTTGAGTGGTTTGGGAGTCAAAGTAGCTTAGAAGTTGCACTTGAGAGATAATTAGTGTAATTCAAAGTGTTATATGTTCTTTAGTAGCTTAGTAGGATCTTATTTAAGTAAACTAACTTACTAGGGAACTTGATGATGTCTTGTGTTATGGTAAGACCGTACGTGGTAGTATGTTGATGTTGATTCATGCGGTAACACATTACAATTACTTGTGTTATGGTAAGACCATACGTGGTAGTATGTTGATGTTGATCCATACGGTAACACGTTACGATGACTTGTGATATGGTAAGACCGTACGTGGTAGTATGTTGATGTTGATCCATCAGTAACACGTTTCGATGACTTGTGATATGGTAAGACCGTACGTGGTAGTATCTTGATGTTGATCCGTACGGTAACACGTTACGATGACTTCTCATATGGTAAGACCGTACGTGGTTTTATGTTGATGTTGATCCATACGGTAACACGTTACGATGACTTGTGATATGGTGAGACCGTACGTGGTAGTATGTTGATGTTGATCCATACGGTAACACGTTACGATAACTTGTGTTTTGATAAGACTGTACTTGGTAGTATGTTGATGTTGATCCATACGGTAACATGTTACGATGAAACTTGTATGGTAACAAAGAAAACTTGAGATACAAATATTTATATTCATTAGAATTGTTAGAAAGACTTAGTAATAGTTAGTACTTTTACTTCAAGTCACTATTTCATTACTTTACGGGATTAAAAGTCCATGTATGGGAAGTTATATTACAATTGTATGTATGTGTGGAAATTGGAAGTGTGGAATGGGTAGTAAAGAGCGATTTAGGCCTTTGGACACAATTTCCGGTATGGAATTTGGTTCATAGTATTATTTGCTTTCATTTTACTCTCACTAACATTTTTATGCTAATGTTCCTACATTTACAATTTTTCAGGTAGATCTCGTCACAAGGGACGTGGTAAAGAAGGTGGCGCTGTATGACATGTCGAGCTGATGGATGGACAAGACTCATTTTGGATTAGCATTCTTGAAATGCTTGTAAACATTTTATCATCTTTTCTTACTTTATGTTTTTGAGCTCAGAAGAGCATTTGTTTAAAGGTTGTGAATGTCTTTAGGTTTTTAAAGCTCTCTATTAGAAGTTTAATCATAATCTGGAATGCGCATTCTATGTTTATTTCTTTCTCTGAATTGGGCCAATATAAACAGGTTTTGGATAATCCGATTTTTAAACAAACCCATGCCATTTTTTTTAAAACCAAATTTTTCGCCGTGACGTTGAAATTATAAAATTTAACGAAAATCAGGTCATTACACTTGTTGATCTAGATAATGAAGTATTTATGGGACTGCGGGAACTTCATTACTATCATTATAAGCATTTGATGGTTATATTGATGTAAAGATTGTGTGCCCTTTACACTTGTTTAGCGAGTTAATGAATAATGATTAGACTGTGTGTGCTAATATGATCGTCATTAATCGTAAATTGTGATTGTTTGATTATGTTAAGACCGAGTGAGCTTAATATTAAGTATTAAAGAAAAATGAATGTAAACTTTTTATAGTCTGAGTTACTATAGAAAAAAAAATGAAACATTATGTATATCATACATTTCCATAGAGAAAAAGATGAATTATGATGTACAGCCAAGTGCTATAGGAAAAGGAATGAGCTTGAATTGTATAATGAGAGAATACAAGGGTGTATTGAACTTCGTATAATTATCATGATATATATATATATAAGAAAACTAGATTCTCAATTAATTGGAAGATCTTGAAATTGGAGATTAATACTTGAATGTAAACCTTATATATAGTATAAGGTATTAAAGAGAATGAAATACAAATGTTATGTTTGTTATGAAACACATCCTTCTAAATGCTTGAAAGCTAGATCCTCGATTATTTGGGAGATTTGGTAAGTAAAAGTGGATTACTTGATGTAAATCTCTTTGAATGGATGGATAGCAAAGAGTAAGTAAGTTCTTGGACATAAATCCGGATGCAGGTTTGGAGTCTAATGTTACTTTATTTTCTGTTTATTTTCACTGGGCTCGCTTTTAGCTCATGATATTATAAACTTTTTCAGGTAATTCTCGGGGTTGTGGGCGAGGAGCTGGTGCAATCTGATCTGGATGATGATGATGCCGAGAGGGACTAGATATATTTTTAAAGTCCATGGACTGATTTATTCATATTTCATCTTTTGGGTTGTATATTTGTATCTAAGCTTATATAAGCTTTTTGTCTTAACTTTTATAACTTTGAACTTCTTTAAACTGTACAACAAGAATTGCAATTCATTGTCTTTTAAATTCTCTGATTGTGAAAAGTGTAAATAGGTTATGGATAGTTCAAGTTTTAAACATATCCATGCCAAATTTTTTTATTAAATATAAAGTCTTCCGCTAAAATCTGATCTAAATAATTTAAAAAGGAGTCGGGTCATCACAGTTGGCGCAATTAAGTGTGTTCTTCAAAGAGTTGGCATGTAGAGATTTAACACGAGAGACAATTGAATCATTAAATCGAGAGATTCTAGTTATAATATGCAAATTGGAGCAAATGTTTCCACGATTCGATGGAGCATCTTTTTGTGTATCTACTATATGAGGCACTACTAGGTGGTCTTGTTATATACAGATGGATGTATCCGTTTGAAAGGTAAAATATAATATATTATTCACTTTTATTATATTTAATATATGATGTGATGCATATATATAAATATTTATATTTCATCTGCTGGATTCTCAGATACTTGCATAGATTGAAGAAAAATGTTGGAAATAAAGAAAGAGTGGAAGGATCGATTTGTAATGCGTACCTGGTACATGAGACAACTACGTGCTGTTAATATTACTTTGATCAACATATCGCCGACCAGTTTCGCTCAGTGAACCATAACATGGTTAACAATCTTCCAGAAGGTGTAGCTTGAACGACATGGATATTTTTACCATACCAGGAAAAGCTTTAGGCAAATCTATGTGGAGACCCTTAGGTGATAAGGAGTACACCATGTTGTCCAAACTTATTTATTATGCAACTATGAAGAAGTGGTAAGTTTTTCTAATTTAAAAACTTTTGTTTTATGTAAAAACTGACTTTTGTTTTAAAACTTCATTCATTTCTGCATTTTCTGCAGATTATTTGTGAATTTCTTTGTACGACCATCGCACCCCGATATTACTGAATCAGAAGAAGTGAGCATCATCGATAATGATTTTCGTTCCTTGTTTTACAATTACGTTGATTCCCCCACACTACCGACCTCTGATCCACGCATAAAATGGATCGCAAAAGGTCCATTAGGAATCGCAAGATCTTACACCAGTTATCTCGTTCTAGGTTACATATTTCAAACTAAAGCTCATTCAGTGAACCGAGCAACAAACAACAGTGACGTATGCATAAAGGGTCAAGTGCTTGGGAACAATGCAGAAGATTTTTATGGAATCATTGATGAGATTATTGAGCTTCAATTTGTAGGCCTGAGTCTTGAGCGTATAATTGTTTTTAAATGCCCATGGTTTTAAATAACGTGACAAGGTGGGATTCGCAATAATACTAATCTTAAAGTTGTTGAGGTAAACCGGACAAAACACATGCACACCCAAGACCATTTTGTTATGGCACAACAAACAATTCACATTTACTATTTTAATTATCCCGTGAGTACTAGAGATCTATCTGACTGGTTAGTTGTCTGTAAAGTAAAACTGATGATAGTAGATGACAGCCTTCCTGATAAAGATAGTGAGAATTACTTTGCATTCGTGGAGGATGAAATTCAACATCATGAAATGGATGAAGATATTAATTCTGACACTGCTTGTCCATTGAATGATGCAACATAGACACTTTTTGATGAAACGAATCTGTATGTTCCACATGAAAATTACAAATAGCCTTCTCCAGATGAGATAAACGAAGAAGAAACTTAAGAAGACAATATTGACTCAAGAAAAACTAATGATTCTGATGAGGATGAAGATGATTGATGTGTTTATTTGCAACGAGAAAATATACAAGGAAAAAAAATAAAAAAATTATGTTAATGACGAAGAAAGTCGTAATATAGTAAAATATAAGTGAAGGTAACAACGAAATGCGTCGTTAACCTCACTGAACAGAGAGTGTTTTGAAATATTTTCTAAGTGTTGAAGTGAGCTTAACGATGCATTGTGTCGTTAACCTCACTGAACAGAGAGTGGTTGGAATATTTTCTAGTGTTAGAGTGAGATGAACGACGAAACGCATCGTTGACCTCATTGAACAGAGATTGTTTTGAAATATTTTCTAAGTGTTGAAGTGAGATTAACGAAGAGAGTGGTTGGAATATTTTCTTAGTGGTAAAGTGAGATTAACGATGAAACACGTTGTTAACGTCACTAAACAGAGAGTGGTTGGAATATTTTCTAAGTGTTGATGTGAGATTAACGATGCAGTTTGTCGTTAACCTCACTGAATAGAGAGTGGTTGGAATATTTTTTAAGTGTTGAAGTGAGATTAGAATTTTGGTGACTGCCCATCTTCTTGGACGACAGAGTTTGTCGCTAAGGGTAATTAATAAGGCGCGAAGCTAAAAAATTTCACGAAAATTATGCTACGAATGGATGATGCATTCCGTCTCCCATGAAAATGGACAGTCACCATAACTGAAATTTGATTTGATGTTAGCAATGAACTACGTCGTCTACGTAAGATCAACGATCATTTCCGTCGCCTTGCTCATCGTTATTAGAACACAGACGACGATCTTCATAGCGGGAACGACGCATTTCATCGTTGAAAAAGCAAGCACAAAGGATTTTTAAGTTATTAACGACATATTTTGTCGCTAAATAACAAATAAAACAGCACCATGGTTGGATTTTCACCATTTTCCTCCACTTCTCGCTTCTTTTCTCTTTATTTCGCTGTCTCCATTTCTCTCAATTCTTTCCCCTCTCTCAATTCCTTCCCATTTCTCTCAATTTATTCCACTCTCTCAAATCCCTCCATCCTTGGAACAATTTCGAGTAAGTTCATTTTTCATTCAATTTTCTATATTTTCATATTATAATATTAATGATTTCTATTAAATTTGGTTTAATGTATATGATTTATGGTAATTTAGGTTTATGTTTGTTATTTATGTTTATGTAATTTGAATGTTTTTTTTTTTCAAATTTTACGTATTTTGTCTTGTTAATTAGTTAATTTAAAGTAGTTAGTATGTTAATTAGTTAATTTCAATTAAATTAGCATGTTAATTAGTATATTTAAATTAATTAGTTTTTTGTTTAGTTAATTTCAATTAATTAGTTTGTAATTAGTTAAAATTAATTGATATGTTAATTATTTAGCATAAATTAATTAGTTTCATTATTAAATAAATTAATTAGTATGTAATTAGTTTTTACTTCATTTTTAGTTAAAATTAATTACTATTTTAATTAATTAGTTTCATTATTAAATACATTAGCATGTTAATGAATTAGTTTAAATTAAAATTAGTATGTTTATTAGTTAATTTCGATATTAGTTTTATAGTTTAGTTTAATATAATTTAGAAGATGGATAGTGAATAACATTTATTATAGTTTAAGTCATGCCTCGTAGACGTCCCCAAAGACCATCTGACACGCTGGGGGCCAGTAGCTCAGGGAGTCAGCCCCCTCCTAAGGATGTCCGCCTCAGGGATACCCCAGACACGTCCGTTGAATAGGAGGATGACCTTGATCAAGCGCTTGAGACCGAGGAGCTACCCATCACCTCAAAGGTTCACCTGACGTTGGACGCCAACAAGTAGTTTTTTTAATAGTTTCTTGTCATTAATTAATTATTATTTAAAAATTCTAACCTAAACATTCCTTAATTTTTTTTTTCATTCATTTAAATATTTTACAACCATCACGAAGCATCTCAGCCAAGTTTACAGAGGTGCTGAAGATGATACCTATACCAAGACACCCTCGTTGGCAGAGCGTCACTACTCTGACCAAGCTGCAAATGTTCGAAGGTTGGAAGGTAAATAACTTAACACTTTTTTATTTATTATTCATTTGTTTATTTAAAATATTTATAAAATTAACGTAATTCTTTCTCAGCAATATTTTGATATTCCAGATGAGCTGATCAACGTGGTCATATACGCTTCCTGGAATCAGTCGGCCGGTGTTTGGTACTAGGATACTGGCTACAATATTCGTTATACTCTTGCCGATAAAAGGTTGGTGCATATTTCTGCCGAGGACCTCGCGACTATCTTAGGTACGTACCCAGACGGCGGGGGCGCAACACATTTCTGGAGGGTCGATCTCGGCCTACGAGCACCGGAAACGCCTTGTAAGTTATTTTCCCTTATCAACTTATTTACTTTATTTTAAGTTTTATGATTTACAAAATTTTAAGTTTCGCATGAACAAAAACTTGGCAGTCTGGTTCATTATGCCGAGATGTTTCTCATTCTCCACACCAAGAATGGAGATAAGGGGACTTTTGTCGATGACAAGGTAAAAGAGAGAGCGGTAAGTGTTTGATTGTATTTATTACTGTTTGAAATTTATTTATCTATATATTTTAACTAATGAAACTCTTTATTCTCTTTCTTCAGGCTCATTACAACCAGATCCTCACTGAGCAATTACCGAGTCTAGATGAAAGTGTTCCTGGACTCAGCAACCTCAGCCCCATCCTTTACACTAATCAGCGTTGCTCATCATAGGTAGCTCGGTCGAGTAGAGAGACTATAGAGCTTCAAGAGAGCAACCAGTCACTTAGGGATGAGACCACACAGCTTCGAAAGAAAAACGAGTTGCTCAAGGATGAGATGAAGGGGTTAATTACGCGTTTCGATGAGTCTGAGCAGGCTCACCTCGATCGATGAAGAGTACGATGGACAGTCTTATGGCGCATATGTGAGGCGAGGGTTCTTCGATGTCTGGTATTCATCCGACTCCGTCAAATCCTCCGGTTGAGTAGTTTGTTTAGGTTGTAGGGTTTTCGAACATTTTTTATATTTTTGTGGATATTTTTATATTTTATATAATATTTGTTTGTTATTAATTTTTTATTTTTTATTTTATAATTCATTTTATTTATTTTTTATTAATTTTGCAATTATAAATATTTAATAATTTATTTTAAAAAATTAAATAAATGAAAAGACGGCGATGGAATTCGTCATTCAAACAAAAGTATGTTTTTATTTCTTAGTACGCATTTCAAGGCAAAACTATTCTTTGACTCATAGGCGATGAAATATCGTTATAGTTGAAGTTCAACTTTGACTTATTCAGTGACGCATTGCATCATTATAGTCAAAATTCAACTTTGACTTATACAGCAATGCATTACGTCGTTATAGTCAAAGTTCAATTTTGACTTTCCCAGTGATGCATTCCGTCGTCTAGATTCTGGTCAACACTCTTCGGCGATGGAAAGATTCTCCTTCACTACTGAACGACACAATGCGCCGTTAATATTAGGTAACAATGACAAAAAAAACGTCAGGCCGTTCCGTCACTGATTATGGTGCCAAGGGGTGCATAGCGACGGAATGTTCCATCGCTAATCTGTTGTCGCTAATACGCAGTTTTCTTGTAGTGATTGGTTAGTCACACAAGCTTGTTTGTGCTTGGCCTCATCCTACAAAAAAATCATTTTAAAACCTAGTTTAAGTTCATATTAACACAAGTATCTCAACCCTTAGCAATTAATTAAAACCCAGAACCCGGTTATAACCAAAAGTCACAAAAGTAGCTAAAAGGGGTGATAGTAATTTCGACCACCTGGGTGGTTTAAGAGAATTCTTGAATTGTCTTTCTAACTTTTTTCCCTATGTAAAATACTTTTAGGCACCTAAAAGTTTCATAATTCAAAGGAATTAAGTAAAAGTCAACGAAACCTCAAAATTAGAAATCTTGAAAATGGCTGTCAATGGACGTTTTAACAGGTTCATCCATGGCTTCCTATTTCAAGAGAACATTCAGAATAAAAAACCTAAGGTTTGAAAGTGTATTTTAAAGGTTTTTTATCCAGAATTTAAAAGATAATAAAACTCAAAGCAAAGAAGTTTTAAATTCATAAACAAGAAAGGAAACCAAAACCCATAAACCTAGAATGAAGAACCTTGAATTCCATGAATGGATTCTTACCTTGAAGATTTCAAATCTTACAAATTCTTCTTCCAATCTTCCTCTCTACTTGTTTTCTTCACAAATCACTCAAAACCCCTTGAATCCACGCTAGATCATGAAGAGATTTGAAAGAAAAAATCCCAACTCCCTTAATTTCTCTTTGAGGCCAACGGTGGAGGAAAAGAATGAGAGAAATGGTTTTTGTTTTCCTTTTTTTTTTAATTTATGAAAGTTGTCTAATAAATTAAGTAGGAGATTGCTGAAATTATCTTCCCTAAAATTGCTAAAGAGCCCCCCACATATCTAATTCATGCTACGACCACCTCCTTGCTTTTATACCCTTACAATTAGTTTTATTGCTAACCAGCCCTTCTCTCCTAGCTAACCATGGTTAACTATCTAAAATAATTAAATGAAAGAAAAATTATTAAAAGAGTTAATAACACAATCAATTAAATGAAAGAAGCTTTAAATAGATATTGTTTATTAAAACCAACCAATAACCCGGGGCGTTGCAATCTTCGATCGATATATTACACGTATCACGTCTATCATCGCATTGTGAATGTTCTGTTGTGTGATCACATCTCTCATCGCATTTTGAATCTTCTATTGTGTGATCACATCTATCATCGCATTGTGAATCTTCTATTATGTGACACATCTATTTTATGGTTGATGATATCTTGTGTGTAACATACATCAATTAGTCTTTTGTCTGTATAATTTGCACATCGTGAATATACAGACAAAAGTCTGATCATGCCCTTCTCGTGGACTGTCAAGAACATCATATCTGTCAAGTACACATCATTTTCTTGAATATCCTCCACTACTATATCAACATATTCGTAATCATTAGCCCCTACCCTTTTAACTTCAAGATTTATGTAAGAATCAACCAAAGCATGCTTTACACAGCCAAGGTTCAAGAAATTGCACAAAAACGTGCAGTCTTCATCCAGGATCACAGGAATATTTTGCAACATTTGATTCACTTACTAACTCAATAAACAATTTAAAATTAGCTACAACATTCGAATGAATAATGATGGCCTTAAAACTATTATATTTGTGAGAAAAAGGTATTGAAACAAGTCGGGATTTAAAAGAAATGTACTTCTTGTCCATATCCCACATTCAATATCACTTTGTCTCATTAGTGAAAACCTCCATTAAAATGATTTAGAGTAAAATGAAAGAAATATGAATGGAATGTGTGTGAGAGAGAGAGAGTTGATAGACAAGGTAAAGAAAAAAAAAAGAATATGGAAGATAGAAAGGTGAAAGTAAGTCTGCTTTTATTTAAAAAAAAAAATTAAAAAGCAAGATGATGAGAGCTGAATCCTACATGACAAGCAAAAAAACCAAATAGTATATTTGGAAGGAAAACAAAATTTTAAAAAAAAATAGAGAAGAGAAGATTAGATGGAAGAAAATTTCTAGCTTGTATAATAAAAAGAAAATAAACTAAGAGGCTACTCTCTAACATCTCTATCTCTAATATTGTAACATCCCGTGTTTTTCGATAAGTTTAAAATTAAATAATATTATTCTTATTATAATATTTATTGGATTTAAGGTAAATGATGGTAATTGATATTTAAATTTCTTTTACAAGAATTTAATGTAATTACTTTCATTAAATGGAGATAAAGGAAAAAGGAAATAAAAAAAAGAAAGAAAAAAAAGAAAGAAAAGTAAGGAAACGTAAAAAGAAGAGGAAGGGAAAAGAAAGAAGGGTTTTCTTCTCATTCACGTGAAAAGACAGTACAGAGACTTCAAGGTAGGGTTTTCTCCCTTTTCCATCTCATTCTTTCTTGCCATCAATCCAAGAGGTCTAGGAACTGAAATTCAAAAGCCCCAAATTTTTATTTATTGATTCCCAATTCTTGAACCCTAACGTTTAATTTTTGTTCTAAGCCAAACCAATCGATAATCTAATGTAGAATTGATAGATAACGAACGAATCGAACCTCAAAATTCTTCCCCCGTCATAATCGTCCTACGTCTGTCCTACAACCGTCCTACACCTGTAGCCCTTTGTCATAACTGTCCTAACTCGTAGCCCTCTGTCATAACCGTCTTAACCTAAAGTCGAACTCATCACTCTCCATCCTATTACTGTCCTAATTGTCCTTCCATCGTCCTACGCCGTAATCCCTCCGTCCTACGTTCAGTTTAATGTTTATCTTTGCATAAAGTTAGGTTTAATTTATTTTAGATTGTAACTTATTTTCAGGTCGTAGTTGTTTTGTGGAAGGAATAAAGAATTTGGAAAAATTCTTACTGTGTAAAAGGTGAGTAGAAATTTGTTAAGGACAAAATTCTTCCATGCTTGCTTTTCCTTTTTCTTTAATAGAATTAACCTCTGATTTTGAGCATGTTATTGGATGTTTTTATGCATCTTAAAGAGGTTTAGGGGCTGATTGTATGATTTAAGAAATTAGGACAAAAGCATGCCGAAAACTTGGAATTAAAGAATGTCAATTTGACTATCGATATCGATTGACATGAAACTAGTTTTTATGGGTTGTATGACTTTGTTTGGAGGTCTAAGAATTTTTTTGGAATGTTTAATGTCGGATTAACCTTGCGGAATAAATTTATCATGGTTGACTGATTAGTGCCCCTTAAGTCGATAAATTAAGCCTAAGTGGATAGATATTCGATATTATAATTCTCTGAATTGATTGTGGTTACTTTCAAATGTATAGGGGCTATTTTGGGAGTCATTTTATAGCTGTTATGCTGCTGGAAATTAGTTAGAAAATTATTAATTTTAGAATGTCCGAAAAAGGAGCGAAACTACACTAGTTTAGGCTAGTTTCGTTTTTTAGATTTGGAAACTATTGGAAGTTGTTGAATGTGATTCCAAAATGGTATTATGGGTGATTTTGGGATTTTTTAGAAAGATTTAAAGGTGAATTTTCTAGAAATTAAGTAGGAAAGTTCGGCCTAAAAAGTGAGTTGTTTCGAGAATTTTGAGTTTAGACTCAATTTGAGCATCATGTTAGTGATGAGTGAAATCATATTACTTAAATACCTTGGGTAATATGGTAGTAGGTTCGCTTTAAGAAAAGGCCTTGCTTAAAGAAGAGTATTGCCGTTAAGGGAGACTATACGGTTGTGCACAATTCTATAGCACTTAACGGGGCAGGTTCATTCCATCCGTACAATGGAAAAGAATATTTTCTCTTAAGGATTTAAATTGAGAAAAGGGCGTTTAAATTTCTTATTGAGCGTAGTCTCTCTTTGTTTGCGGGCAAAGAGGAGATTAGAGGTATTAGTGAAAATTTTAAATCGGAAAGTTTTAAATTTACAAAAGAGTGTTTAAAATTGTTTCAAGTATTTTATCTTGTTAATTTGAGGATTAAGAGATATGCTTATGTATTGGAATGATGGGTTAGACTCAGAGTGTTTTTGGTGTATGTGAACTTTCGGAAATCAGTGCGGCCGGTTATGGACTTAAAGTCTTAGAAAAATCTCTCATGGCATGATTTTATCTTTAACATTTTTCTACTCATTGGACGTAGCCTCATGATGCTACAACTATTTTTTTCAGATAAAGGAAAGAAGAAGCTTGGTGGCTGATGTGCTTCGAGGCGGTGATCGGTTTGCATGGATTTGCATTGCCGGCAAAATCTTGTTTCTTCATTATTTATTTTGGGATTGCCATGTTTTTTTTTGTTGAACTAAATAAAGTAGTTCGGTTTTAAATTTAGCATTTCATTTGACAGTGCTTTAAAGATTGTTTTGGTTTGTGCGATTGTTTTTTTTTTATGGTTTTAAACAAAACTGATCAATCAAGAATGTTTTAATGTGTTTTTTAAACTAAGAAAAACTCTGATTTGGTTAATAAATGCTTCCACTTTTTGTTTTTTAAATCTCTATGTATTTGAGAATTTTCGGGTTGTTACCGTTGGTATCAGAGCCCTTATGGTTTCGAAGACTGCAAATCCAAACCAATCGCCACTCCATGAACTCATCGACGCAAGGTTTCATTTTTCTTTATTTAATGCCATTAATGAGAGTACTAAGATACTTTATGTTTTTAATAAGATATAAATTCATGTAATGAAAGTTGTATCTTATGTGTTTTCTTGTGATGTTTTCAGTATGACTCATCTAGCTATGCCAGGACGTGGTAGAGGTCGTGGCAGAGGCGAAGGTCGAGGTGGTTGGGGACGCGATCGAGGCCGTGACCCTGATAATGAGAGCGATGCCGAGTCATCAAACGAGGTGAACTCGTATGTAACACCTACTATTTTGGTTGAGGAGGATGAACAAACTGAAGAAGCTGTGGAT
This sequence comes from Gynostemma pentaphyllum, assembly GCA_028015215.1. Classification (NCBI taxonomy): domain Eukaryota; kingdom Viridiplantae; phylum Streptophyta; class Magnoliopsida; order Cucurbitales; family Cucurbitaceae; genus Gynostemma; species Gynostemma pentaphyllum. The sequence goes on from CM051345.1 coordinate 16,737,768, forward strand.
CCTAGCGTTGACATAGAACCACCTATTCCACCAGTAGCACCGATACCTCAGGCTGCACAAGGTGTATTTGTTCCTCAAGCTGAATATGAGGAAATGAAGAGAGCTTTAGAACGAATAGGAGGTACTACTGAGGAGGCTAGATTTCTGAGAGAATTTAGAAAGTATGCCCCTGGTAAGTTTGATGGGAAGTCTATTGATCCTGATGATGCTGAGAAGTGGTTTACCCTAGTCGAGCGAGCAATGAAATTCATTAACTATCCTGATAGATTGAAGGTGCACTGTGGCACCTATAGTTTGGTGGATGATGCATTGTATTGGTGGGAGACAGCCTTGCAGAACATCAGTGACAATGTGACCTGGGATCAGTTTAGAGAGTTGTTTTATGACAAATACTACTCCAAGAGGGTCCGGAGTGCAAAGAAAGTTGAGTTTCTGGCATTGAATCAAAATGGAAGATCTGTATTGGACTTTGAGAGGGAATTTGATAGACTCTCAAAGTTTGCACGATATCAGGTAGCTACATCTGAGCTGAGATTGGAGAGATTTATGATGGCACTGGATGACGATCTGAAGGGATAACTTGAGGCTTTAGAACCGACTGATTATGCATCAGTTTTGAAGAAGGCCATTGCACTTGATCCTAAGAGTAGGGGAAAGGCAATTGTGAAAGAAGTTATTGAGCCAGTGGTGGGACAGAAAAGAAAAGATGAGGTTGAGACAAGTCATAAACAGCACAATCAGGGTTCTAGTAGAAATCAGTTTCAGCAGAACAGGTAGTCCAACAAGAATTTTCAGGGTAGGCTGTTTTAGGGTGGCAATCAGTAGGGACAAATGCCTTATTGTAAGAACTGCAAGCAGAGACACTGGGGTTACTGTAATGCACCTTGCAAGTGCTATATTTGTGAGCAGGAGGGGCACATTTCAACTTAGTGCAAATTGAACAAGAATAGGGCAGTTGATCAGCCTAAACCGAATGCTCGGAAAGGAAAATTGGCTGTTACAACTAGGGAGGAGGCTGAGGCAGTAGACAATGAAGTGATAGGTACACTTTCTCTTTTAGGCCATGCAATTTTTGTGTTGTTTGACTCAGGAGTGAGTCACTCCTTTATATCTACTGATTTTGTTGAGGCTGCTGAGGTAGTGACCTTGCCTTTAGAGTATGAATTGTTTGTTTCTACTCCAATAGGTTTGACTGTGTCTGTGAATAGGAAGGAAGAAACTAATGATTTATGTGTGTTAGAGAAGTGTGTATCTGCCACTTTGACAGTATTGCCTATGAGTGACTTTGATGTCATTTTGGGGATGAACTGGTTGAAAGCCAATTATGCCGTGATAGATTGTCATAGGAGGGAGGTGAAATTTAAAGGTCCTTGTGGGACTGAGTTCATATTCAAGGGGTCTAATAGAAAAGTAACACCTGTTGTAATATCAGTGTTACAAGATAATAAACTTGTTGAAGAAGGGGCCTGGGCTTATTTGGCAAATGTAGTAGATATTACAGTGGAAGAAGTCAGAATAGAGTTAGTGCCTATTGTGAGGGAGTTTACTGATGTCTTTCCTAATGAGTTACCTGGATTGCCTTCAGTTAGACAGTTGGACTTTCAGATTGATGTCATTCCTGGGACAGCTCCTCTGTCAAAGGCACCGTATAGAATGGCTTCTGCTGAGTTGAAAGAGTTAAAATCCCAATTACAGGAACTCTTAGACTTTTTATACGCCCTAGTGTTTCTCCCTAGGGAGCTCCAGTTTTGTTTGTGAAGAAGAAAGATGGTACTATGAGGTTATGTATAGATTACCGAGAGCTTAACAAGGTAACTATAAAAAACAAGTATCCTTTGCCCAGGATAGAAGACCTGTTTGATCAACTTAAGGGAGCTACCATGTTTTCCAAGATTGATCTCCTTTAAGGGTACCACCAGTTGAGAATTAGAGATGAGGATATATCTAAGACGGCTTTCAGGCTCTTCCCGTTGGTGGTTATATCTCGAATCCGGTTGGATATGTTCATGATTCAGGTGATAGTGATTATTATGAGGCATCTTATTTTCAGTCTTCTTATGATGCTGTGTCCGATCAGATTTTTGATAGTTTGGATTTCTCCTTATCTGTTAAAGATCGAAGGAAACTTAAGAATGTCAAGAAGAGGAATCTTGATCGTGGTTCTTAATTGCTATTAGGAGTCTTCTTTTTTTGTTTGGCTTGTTGCCTTATTCATTTTTGTGGCTTCGTGCCTTATTTGATTTGTCTGTTTCATGGCTTGCTCATTTTGTGTGGCTTTGTGCTTTGTTTATCAGTGCGGCTTGTTGCCTAGTAGGTGTCTATCTTGCTTGAGCGGAGGTTGTCTGTTTTATGCGGCTTGTTGCCTAGTCTGGTGTATTTTTTGCTTTTTGCGATGTAGCCTTGGTCTTCGGCTTGTAAGACCTTTTTTCAATGCAATTCACATATATTTTGCAAAAAAAAAAAAAGACGTCTTTTAGGACTAGATATGGACATTTTGTGTTCATTGTGATGTCCTTCGGTTTGACAAATGCCCCAGCTGCTTTTATGGACCTGATGCACATAGTGTTTCAGAAATACTTAGACATGTTTATCATAGTATTCATAGACGACATCTTGGTGTATTCGAAGACTAGGGAGTTACATGCGGAGCATTTGAGGATTGTATTGACTACATTGAGAGATGAGAAACTTTATGCCAAATTTAGCAAATGTGAATTTTGGCTTAGTAAAGTTGCATTTCTGGGACATGTAGTGTCTGATATGGGAGTATCTGTGGAACCTTCCAAGATAGAAGCAATTAGCAGTTGGCCTTGACATGCTAGCGTGGACTGAAATTTGTAGTTTCCTTGGGTTAGCCGGGTATTATCACAGGTTTGTGCAGGACTTTGCGAAGATAGCTTCTCCGATGGCAAAGCTAACCAGAAAGGGTGTTGCCTATCATTGGGATGATGAGTGTGAGAAGAGTTTTGAAGAACTCAAACAGAAATTGAATTCAGCTCCGATTTGGATAACTCCAGATGATTCGGAGGGTTTGACCATCTATAGTGATGCTTCAAAGAAGGGTTTTAGTTGTGTACTGATGCAGCATGGCAAAGTAGTAGCGTATGCTTCTAGGCAGTTAAAAGAGCATGAGTAGAAGTATCTTAGTAACGATCTTGAGTTGGCTGCGGTTATTCATGCATTGAAGATTTGGAGGCACTACCTGTATGGGGAGAAAATTCTTATTTTCACAGATCATAAGAGTCTCAAGTATTTCTTCACTCAGAAGGAATTAAATATGAGATAGCGAAGATGGTTGGAGCTAGTGAAGGATTATGACTGTGATATACAGTATCATCCTTAGAAGGCCAATGTTGTGGCAGATGCTTCGAGTAGGAAATCATCATATAGTGCAGCATTGATCACGAGGCATCCTCGACTTCAGTGGGAGATGGATAGAGCCGATATCGAGCTGCTTACTTCTGAGATAACTGTGGAATTGGTAAATTTGACTGTGACACCAATGTTGAGGGAGAGGATTATAGTTGCATAGAAATCAGATGATAGTCTCAGGACTTTGTGGATGTTGAGACAGGATTACCGGGACATTTGGCTTATGCTTTAGACGGTGCTTTGGTTTATAAAGGTCGTTTGTGTGTTCCAAAAGATGAGATCTTAAGAAAGGATGTGTTTTTGAAGCTCATAACTCGATGTTCACTGTTCATCCTGGGAGCACCAAAATGTACAATGATCTCAAAGTACACTATTGGTGGCCTGGAATGAAAAAGGATGTAGCTGAGTATGTTAGTAGATGCTTGGTATGTAAGCAAGTGAAAGCCTTAAGGAATAGTCCATATGGTTACTTGAAATCTTTGAGTGTACCAGAATGGAAGTGGGAGGAGATTGCGATGGACTTTATCTGTGGTTTGCCTAGAACGCATAAAGGGTATAATGTCATTTGGGTAATTGTGGATAGACTGACGAAATCTGCACACTTTCTGGATGTGAAGTCAACTTATTCAATAGAGACTTGGGCCAAATTGTATTTGAAGGAGAATGTGAGATTGCATGGAGTCCAAGTGAAAATTGTGTCAGATCGTGAGACTAGATTTGTATCCAAGTTTTGGAAAAGTTTGCACAGTACTATGGGTAAAAAGTTGTTGTTTAATACAACTTTGCATCCTCAGATTGATGGGCAGACTGAGAGGGTGAACTAGGTCTTGGAAGACATGCTTAGAGCATGTGTTAGATTTTGGAGGCAGTTGGGATGAGAAATTGTATTTGGTAGAATTTGCATATAATAATAGTTTCCAAGCTACTATTGAGATGACACCTTTTAAAGCTTTGTATGGAAGGAAATATTGATCTCCAGTTCATTGGGACGAAGTTGGGGAAAGGAAACAATTGGGACCTGAATTGGTTCAGATGACAAATGAGTCGGTTGAATTGATCAGAGAAATAATGAAAACTGCTCAGAGTAGGAAGAAGAGTTATGCTGATGTTAGAAGAACTGATCTTGAGTTCTCTGTCGTTGAGCATGTGTTTCGGAAGATAGCTCCGATTAAGGGAATTATGAGGTTTGGGAAGAAAGGGAAACTGAGCCCGAGGTTCATAGGACCATTTGAGATTTTGGGGAGGATTGGTACTTTGGCTTACAGATTGGCGTTGCCACCAGCTTTATCTGGGGTTCCACTACAACAAATATGGCCTTTTATAGCATTTAATTATAACGTTTTCCTTCATACGCTATTAATTTGTAATTAAAAAAAATTAGGCGCGAGGAACCCCGCTCATTTTTTCCTTTTTCACTTAAAAAAACGCTACAGACTTGATTTTATCCCCTCTCTAAAAAATAACATTTGACCTAACATCACCGCTTCGCCTCTCTCTTTCGATCTCAATCTCAATCTCGATCTCGAATGGAAAACGTATGAAGTTCAGACAAACTTCATACAATCTCAAATTGATCTTAGTCGAATTGCATGCTCATCTCTCACTATCAAATTGATCTCAAATGAAGTTCAAACAACGTGACCTCCCTCTCTTTCAAAATTTATCTACACATGCTGCTTCAGATCTCTCTCTCTCTCTCTCTCATGGAAGACGTACGACATTGGAGCTCTCCCTCTCCCTCTAATGGAAATAGCAGGCAAAGAAGAACACTGACGAAGATGAACTAAGGATCTCAAACTAGAATCACTCTTTCAATCTTAAATAAACTACGAGGATCTCAAACCCGATGAATATAAAAAATTTCTCAAACTCCAATGTAGGGCTTTCAGTTAGAAACTCAATTTAGAATGGAATCCAAAATTTTAAGCAATTTGAGGTTAGTTTATAGGGTTTATTCTTGGGTTATTCTGATTTTAAGCTTTACTTCTTTTTAATATCATAGCCTTCTTCTCTAGAAAGTTCGAGCCCTAAAATTTTCACAACAAAATATGGTGTTCCGTTGGAGTTCGTTCCAGACATTGATGTTTAAAAAGGCTTTTGATTTGAATGGTAATCCATTTGTATTTTAGGCTTCTTCTTTCTGTTCAGTTGCTGGATTTAAATTTCATAATTTAACATCTTTGTTGATGCTAACCAGATTACTTTCCTATGTACAGATCCTACAAGATTTAGGCTTACCCATGAGACACCTTTCGTGCAAACACACACCGACTTTTGGACATGTATGCCTTTCTTCTTTTATGTTGTAAGAAAAGTTTCTTAAACTTCTTTATCTTGATTTATCTTCTGTAAGTTATGTTATACAATTATATAGAGATAAAACTAAGGCAAAAGAGGAAAAATCCAAATGATGAGGGAAAATTAGTTTGTCAAATGGGCTTTCGTACCCCAAAAAGCTTGTTCAAGAGGTTGATTGTCATGCAAAGCAGTCATTCATTTTTTTTTGTTCTTTTATTGGTTTAAATCTTTATTACGTATTGTATTTTTGTGGAGAAATTTTATAATTTTACAACCTACTCAATATTATGATAATTGAATTGTTTTTAGTTACATTTTCAGCTTTTTTCCTATAATATATAGGCTTATTCTGTAACAACCTAATTCAGTTTTGAATAAAATGATTGTTGGTCATTTAGTTGAGTTGATGTGCTTGTATTCCTCCTCCTCCTCCTCCCTCTTAATTACCTGCCTGACCATCTAACAGTACATTATGAGTAGTAATTTGAAGGCATGGAAAAGATATGGGAAGAATGAGATTACACTATAAGAAAAATGGCATTAGGACACACTATAAATTTAAATAGGTGACGGTAAGATAAAAAGGAGAACTAGTGGGAAATTTCGCTTGCCCGTCACCTGTTCTTAAAGAAAAAAAACCATCTCCAATATTTTTTCTCGCCTCATCTCCAACTTATCATCTTTCGCGTCTCCCACTCTCACACGCTCTCGTCTCTTGCTTCTCTACTCTCTTCGACTTTTCTTGCCCTAAATTATTAGTTTACCTTCGTAGCCCACTCTCACACGCTCTCTTCTCTCGCTTCTCATCTCTCTCAATCTTACCTTGTAAAATCAATATGTTCTATTTTAGTTAGATGCTTAATTTTTTTTTTCATGATGTATTTTATTCTGTGATTGACTCTTACTTTAAAACTTCATTGCAAATAAAATAAAACTTACTGTATAACTTAAATCTGTTTTTAGTCAATAGATATATTGACTAATGCACTGGAAAGGCCATTTTACATGGATTTATTAAGAGCTAAAAATTTTGGGGTTACCGAAAAGGAAAATTAATGTTCAAACTCTTTTGGTTATGATAATGGTAATTTCTTCTCGTTTCGAGTTGTGCATGTAGGTGATAGTTTTAATTTGACAAGTTGGCTCTAGATTCTTTGGCGTGGTCAATAGAGGACGTAAGATATTAATATTCCTGTTTGTGAAGGTTATTTTAAAACATCGTGTTTGCTGCCAAGGTTTCCTCCACGACATCTCCATCCCTGTAGAGTTAAAGTTTATGAGCTTCATTTCCATTGACTCATAATTATTCTCTTTAATTTTTTAAGTGTATTTTTTACTCTCAATGTTAGTAATGACTTTCACTTAGACGTCTTTTGTATTTTGATTCAACATAGAAATCTCTTTAATTTCGATTCAGCATAAACATCTCTTTAATTTTGATTCAGCATAGAAATCTCTCTTAACTTTAATTCTACTTTAAAATCTATCTAACTTTGATCTAGAATAGAAATCTTTCGTGAATTTTGATCGATATATAAAATAAGGTTAAAAAATGGGACGTGTCATTCTTTTACTCTCTTTTTCAAGTTTAAAGATATGATTTCTTTTTCCCCGCTTTCGTCTGTATTTTTTTTTTCATTTTGTTTATTCCATGGAAGCATACACAATTTGTAGTTTTAGTTCACTTCATTGATCTTTTTTTTTCTATGCCCATTGGATTTTAAATTTATGTTTCATTTTGGATTCATGATTTGATTGGACTCTTATTGGACAGTCAAGTATTTGAGAATTTTCCTGGAAATTAGGTATTGTTTACTTTTTTTGTTGGTTTTAAGTGTTGTTATCGCTGATGTGGTTTTTAACTTTATCTTGATTTTAAGTTGTATCATTTACATTATATATTCAATGTTAGATCTATAGGGGGTTTTCATGTCTAACAATGAGAAATTCTTATTAAATACTGATGCAAAATGGAAATACTTTTTGAGTTAGGTCCTTTTGTCCAAACATGTTAGTTTATAAATTGAAACATTGTTTTTTTATTATCTTTGATTTACATTTTTTACCAATTTGATAGGCTATCAATGAAAAAGTCATGAATGTGGATGGGAATCTATAATTTGAGGGAGTAAAGGTTATGATAAAAACAGAACACTTGTAATCTTGTTCCTTCTGATTTTTGTACCTTTTTAAAATCATTTTAAATTCATCTTATAAATCCTTTTTGTCAGTTTATTTTGTAGTTTCTTTGGTTAACAGTAGAGCTTTCATTTATTTATTTTAAATGTTCATTAATTAGAACTAGCATTGGTGCAAACATCCTGGTATGCACTTTCCTGACTACAGTGATATAAAGCAGGACTATTTTAATTGACTAGATAATTTTAATTTTAAACGCCTTTTCTTTTTCTGATGCCTAATTAAAATCCACGGTATGAGAAATTTACTAATGTTGATGAGTTTATACCTGTGAGTGCCAAGTATGGGCATGGGGTGGAAGATGTGAAGAATTGGATAGTATCAAAACTCCCAGTTGGGCCAGCTTATTATCCCAAGGTTTCTGCCTAGCTTATAAATGTACATGTACTGAGAGTTGTTTTTTTATCATGGACACTTGGATAGTGCTTTCGATCTCAGTTAAATACCTTGGAAACTTGTTTACAATGCCTATGTTTTTTAGTTTCAACATGTGCTGATTGGTGTATGATGATATAGTTAAATATAAGTCAAGATGACGATTTCGGTGTGTGAGAACATATAGTACAATAGTGTAGAAATTATAATGGATATGTTTTTTTTATGTCTCTTGAGTACTCTGGTAGTCTTAGGCTCTGATTTTCATAGAAGTAGATGTGGCATTTGGGTATTGATGCTAATCTTCCTGAATCTATTCAACTTTAATTAATGAAACTATCTAAGTTTGATTAAGGGTTGACATAGAATCAAATGGCTGAGCATACTCATGGAATCTATAAAGAAGGCATTGATGAATTAAAAAAAATTAGAAGAATAGTAGAACAAATTTGCATTTCAATACTTGTGTTTCAAATTCTTCTTTTTTCCATTTCAATACTTATGTTTCATCAATTTTGGTATTCTAAGATTCAAATTTTAGGTAATTATATCACTTTTTTTCCTATCAATTACACTATTTCATTTATCTAGAGAATTATTCTTTGTAAGATTGGACTAATTTTTTATTTATTTTGTTGTTTCTCCAAGGCTGGTGGCCCTTTCGAACTAGTTTTGACTCGAAAACGTGAAACACCCGATCTTACTTTGAAGGAGCATTGACTGATATTCCAGCTGAAATGATAGTATCAATTGCACTTAGATCACTTTTTTTCTATCAATTGTACTCTGTTTCTCACTTACTCACTCACAATTCCTATCCCACACCACAAATCCATGCCGACTGATACTTTATTTTTAGTTAGTATGGATTTCATTCTAATTAAAAATTATATATGTTATTGTGCCACTGCGGGTTGTTTGATTTTTGTCAATCAAAGTAGTTGCTGCTTTTGGTTGATGACCATTTCTTACTAAAGAAAATTCCACAATTGCAGGTCTTTCAAAAGGTATAAGTTTCTATGTCAATTCTTGCATTATCTTTATTTGTAGCTTTTGGAATATGTAGATGTGCATCAACTTTTCTCTTTGAATTAATGCATTTCCAATACATGCTTTCAAGAAGTAGTTTGCTTAGCATGGAATCTCATCATATTAATTATTGAATGGGCTAATGCTATTCATTATTTGTATTTGTGATCATTGTCTATTTTAAATTTCTATTACACACAATTTTCTTAAATTTGTTTTTAGAAAATGATTAAGAACTAAGAGCATAAATATGCAAAGTATAGTATATAAAAGAGTTAAGAAATTGATCAACTGATTAATATGCAAACAGGTAATTAAAAATTGAAAGTTTTATGCTTTTGTTTTTGGTTGACTTTGATTCATTTTCTTATACAAATAATGCATTTTCCATAATACGTTTCTTGTATTTGCAGGTCATCATCATCCAATGTTCCTCATATTATTCTTCCTGAGGATTTATTTGTCAATATTGCTATCTCATTGGGTGCTGAGGTTAATCGAACTCTGGGCTATTGTGACGACCCGTCACTTTTAAATAATTTAAATCAGAGAAAACAGCGGAAGTCTTTTATTTTAAGAAAATTTGGCGTGGTTATGTTTGAAAATTTGCTGGCCAAAAACCTTTTTACATCTTAATTTCAAAATCTAAAATACACAAGGAACATTAAGTTCCTATCCAGGAGTTCAAAATGATTAAAATCATAAATCAACGACAATAAGCCTTATGAGCTAATTACAAAGTACAAATCATCAAAATGATATAAAGTTCACAAAACAACCATGTACATGGATTTTTACATAACACATAGTCCATCTCGAAAATCATCATCCTCTCGATCAAGCACGCACCAGCTCCTCTTCAACGATCCCAAACATTACCTGAAATGTTTGTAATATCATGAGCTAACAACTTAAGCCCAGTGAGAATAATAAGCATAAAAAGTAAATATAGACCTCAAACTCGCATTTCGATTTGTATCCACTAATCCGATACAAACTTTCCTAGAATTCTCCAAAGTCTAGGTCATTTTATTTCATAAATTCCAAATGATGATACTAATTAGCACCCTTAGTCTAATTGTTCATCCAATAACTTGTTATGACATAAAAGAGAAAAATAAATAAACTTTGTAATATTATAACATCTCAATTCTCTTTCTCATCTATCATATGCATAAAAGTAATGAGTACATTCCGTAGAATACGCATTCGCCATTTATGCATGAAATGAAGGTAATGTGGATTTTTACATACTATCCACCCTTATCCTTATGTATGAAGTAGTGTGGGGGTCTCATGTCATCCACCAAAACTTATGCGTGAAGTATTGTGGGGGTCTCATGTCATCCACCAATACTTATGCGTGAAAAATAGTGTGGGGGTCTCATGTCATCCACTTTTCTTTCTCATTTTTCTCTTTTCAATAATATGAGATGTTGTGCATATGCTTGCAAAAGTAATAAAGTAAATGTAAATGATAAGGCAACCGAAATATGCATAAAGTAAATGAACAAAAGTAATAAAGACATAAAGTAAATGACATAAGTAAAACAGATAGGATTTCCGGACGAACGATATATCGATCGAACTCCGCTAATAATGTAAAGAATCTTAACTTCACGATTATTCTAAACCTTCAAGGATTTTAACTTCCAATAATCCGAGGTTCTATAAGTCGTTCTCATCCAAGTCTTAGATCCTTTAACTTCCAATGATCCATACTTAGTTCGATACGAATCTAACTTAGAATCTTCTAAGATTCGATACTTTTCTTGAGAACTCCTAAGTTCTCCTTAAAGGATTACTCTTAATCCTAAGGGCACTAACTCACTCCCTCTAATCTTAATTTCCGGTTCTACAAACCCATACACTTATTCGATTTCTATAATTACTTTAAATACTAACTATTCTCACCTTAGCCAAATAATTTCAAATCTCCAATTTCCACGAAACAACCACCGAGCAATTGCACCTACAATTCACCGATTGTACAACATATTACAAATCATAACTAATATGCGAACAAATGTGCAATTTCGGGTGAATAGTGATTTCGGATGAATAGTGTCTCGGGTGAATAGTGTCTCGGGTGAATAGTGTTTTTCGAAAATCCGGGCTCAAAATCGTCATTTCTCATGATAGAAATTCATGATTTCAACTTCAAATCTCATTTATAATCAAAACGAACAAAACCACCTAAAAAGTTTTGAAAACTTACTTTTTGGGACTTCCCTTAGAGAACGGGAAACTTCGAAAAGGTAGGTTGGATAGGTAGCCCTCGTCCCTACCAATCCAACACAACCGAAATCAAGCCGATCCATCGAGAAACGAATGAGAAACGAAGAAAATTAAAACTTCATCAATGGAGGAAGGAAAGCTACGGCAAGGAGAAGGAAAGGAGAAGAAAGATGAAGCCAAGTTGATGAATTTTTGATATTTAAAGAAATAAATGAATAGTAATTTTAGATATTTTAAGAAATTGGAAATGACGGTTGCGTCCTTTTATGACTTTTGACTTCTAAATCGAAACCCGATGCTCTTAAATAAATCTAAAGGTGATTAATAATTATTAATTGGCCTATTAATAATTATTAATTGGCCTATTAATAATTATTAATGTCACCGAAACGAATTTAGAGCATTAAAACGATTAAAACGAATTTCGATCGAAATTAACTACTAAAATCGAAATTACAAAATAATAATTAAACTAAATACTTAAATTGAAATAAATAAATAAATAAATAACATTAAATAAATAAATAAATAAAATAAATAAATAAAAATTCACTTCAAAATAACGGGACGTTACAGTCTACCCTCCTTAAAAGACTTTTCGTCCTCGAAAAGTGCGTTCACTAAGTGAATAAAGCGAGGGTACTTGACTGTATCTCATCTTCACGTTCCCACATTATTCCCTTTGACACTTGGTTCTTTCAAAGAACCTTAACCAAGTAAATTCTTTTTTTTTCTCATCACTTTTGTTCGAATGCTTTTATCGGGTGCCTTCTCATAAGACTTATTAGCATTTAAAACAACCAGTTCATAATCAATCACGTGGAACGGATTCACCATGTATTCCCGAAGCATCAATACATGGAAAACATTACAAACGGTCGATAACGAAAGTGGTAAGGCTAAACAACAAGCTACCACTTCTACTCAATTGAGTATCTCCATAGGCCAAATAAACTTAGGGTTCAACTGACCCTTATTCCCAACTTCCATAACACCCTTCCTTGGTGCCACTTGAAGAATACGAGATCTACTACTATCGCTTGAACGGACTACACCGAATCCTGCTGTCAACTTTGGTTAATCCTTAACCTTTCTCTACACAAATGATAGACTCGCTAGTCATTTGTTGCAACTTGAGTACCAAAAATCTCTTTTCTCCAATCTCATCCAAATGAGCCGGAGAACGACACTTTCAACTATAAAGTGCCTAAATAGTACCAAAACTTCGAGACAAAGCGAGTGTCTCGTTCTGATAAAATCTTCACCGGCACACTACATCCTATCAATCTTTTTTTGGTACAACTGTACCCTAGTCATAACTGGATAGATAATCCTTCCAAGAGTAAAGTGTGCGGTTTCGTCAAATAGTATACCATCATCAAAATGGTATCATAATTCTTTGCCGTCCTTGGCAAACCTTGATAAAATCCATGGAAATCTTTTCCCATTTCCAATTAAGTACTCTCAAAGGTTAAGATAACCCGGTGGATCTTTAGGGCCTTGACTTGCTAACAAATCAATCACCTACTCACATACTTTACAATCTCATGTTTCATTCCAGGTTACCAATAAAATTGTCTCGGTTCTCGTACCTCTTTGTATTGCCTGGATGAACATAAAAGATAAAACTATGACCTTCCTCCAACAGTTCTTTTCAAAAGTCGATCTTGAAGGCACACATAGCTTCTTACGATACGTCATAGTACTATCTGTAGAGAAGGTAAAATGCTCAGAAATATCTGACTCAACCTCTCTAAAACCGGCCTGTAAAAGAGTCTCTCCTCTCTGTGCATCAATGACCTCTGCTTCAAAGTAGGTCCCGCTGTTAAACTAGCCACACTCACAGTGACCTTGGTAGTAAGAAATACTATCTCAGCTCGTTCCATATTCCACCTCAAACTCAAAGGTACGGCTGACAAAACTGACAACCGAGAAGACTTTCTACTGAGCGCGTCAGCCACTACACTAACTTTTCCAAGATGATACTGAATGTCACAGTCATAATCTTTAACGAGCTCTAACCATCTCATGCTCTTTCAACTGACGGGAAGCATAAGCTGTAACTTTTCCGTGTTGCATTAGCACACATCCCAAACCTCTGTGGGAAAACATTTGTGTACACAGTCAGACCACCGGTTCTGTCAAGCGACACTAGAACAGGTGTTGTCACAAGCCTTCTCTTGAGCTCTTCAAAGCTCTTTTCACAATCCTCAGACCATACAGAATCAACTCCCTTTCGAGTCAATCGTATCAAGGCTGAAGCAATTTTGGAGAAATCTTGCACAAACTGTCGATAATAGCCTGCAAGTCCCATAAAACTGCTAATATCAGCCACTCTAGTCGGTCTAGGCCAGTTACTAACTGCCTCAATCTTAGAGGAATAAATATAATCCTCTTCTTGATAACACATGGCCTATAATGCCATTTCTTTTAGCCAAAACTCACACTTTGAGAACTTGGCATACACTTTTGATTTCTTAATAATGTCAAAATTTCTTCACATGCATATCATGCCTCCTCAGTCTTAGAATACATCAGATTGTCATCATTAACCGTAACATCGATAGAATTGGTGTACCTATTGAACACAGTATGGATAAGATCTATAAAATTACAGGCGCGTTGGTTAAGTCAAAATGCATGACTACAAACTCATAATATCCATCACGCCTCCTGAAAACAGTTTTATGATTATCTTAATCCTGAATCTTCAACGGATTTAACCGGATCTCAAATCTATCTTTGAAAAGATAGCGGTTTCTTCCCAATATTTGAGGAACAATCTTCCAACCATTAGGGGGATATGTTTCATAACATATATATATAACATTTGAATCTCGTTCTCTTTACTACCTTATACTATACATAAGGTTTACATCAATCTTATTCTCCAATTACGAGATCCTCCAATTTATTGAGAAATTAGTTCTCTTACATGTTTATCACATGATAGTTATACAAGGTTCAATACACCCTTGTATTCTCTTATTATCCAATTCAATCTCATTCCTTTTTTTTTTCTATGGCACTTGGCTATACATCAATTTCTTTTCTTTTCTCTCTAGAAAAGTACGTCTTAAATAATCCTTTCTATAGTTCTCTAATCTCTAGAAAACTAACTTTCATAATCATAATCTTTATAGGATGAGCAACTGATCATATAGATCATCAATCAACACAATTGATACTTGTTTTTCCGTGTAATTGATTCAACTCTCGATAATCAATATACAGTCTCATTGAACTGTCTTTCTATTCACAAACAAACAAAATGCTCCTTACGAGGACACACTAGGGTGAATAAACCCTGAGTTTAAGAGTTCCTATAACTAACTCTTAAGCTCTTTTAACTCAGCTAGTTTCTGGTACAGACGTATCGATAATACTAGCTAAATAGCTCAAGGCTCCATCACTTAGAAGCACTCTAGCTTCTACCATAGATATCAAAGTGGGTGCTACTCTATCATTAGACCCACGAAAACATAGACTAGTCCCACATGGACTCATAAAATCAATAACTCTCTTGATACAATCAATGGTATGATTGGATAATAGTCAATCCATACCCAATATCACATCAACATCAGACGTATGCATAACAATCATAATAAAATGTGAGCATCTACTCATAATGCAAATGTCATAAGTGCCATATGCACTATCATCATAATAAGCTTCCTCTCTGGGAAAGCACATATCTCGAAACTCAACAGTCTCGACTCAAGAGCTGCCAACTTAACATAACAAGATAAAATAAAAGAGTGGCTAGCTCAAGAATTAAACAGAGTAAATGCCAAACGGCCTGAAAATAATAAAGTATAAACCACTACCATACTAGTAGCTTTTCTTGATAATTCTAACCTTATTACTATGTTGTGATGGTTAAGTCCTATACGCCCTATAAAAGTGGCGTGGATCCAAGTTTGATCACAACATAGCATCTTGGTAGAAGTGTGCATCTCCCTGATGGAAACTAACACAACTATTGTAGTAAGGATGATCCAATCCTTGTTGAGCTCCACCTCGAACCAGTTGTTGTTGTTGCCGCTGTTGTTGTTGTTGTTGTTGATGTTGTTGCTGCTGCGGTATCCCTTGACTGGCGTCGTCATCCTTTGCTTTCTTCTTCTGAGGGGTAATCTTTCCCGTAGTAGTTAATTTTCTTTTTCTTTTGATAAGATGTAAAATCCAAGATAAGGATGACTCCTAAGCCTCCTTATTCAAATCTTGGATGAACTCGACCTCAGAGATCATTTGCTTTCTTGTAAAGCAAAACTGGTGCCTGTCAAACAGCTTAGTTCATTAACATTCTATCCTTCCAACATAGGATTTACTTTAGAGTCTATCTCAAAAGACTCAGTAGGTCCAAACTATGACCTACAAGTTTATCAAATTCCCCTTCCAATAGATGGTCAAACACAATGTGAATTGAAATTCACCAAACCATCTCATTGCCTTATTGAAGTTACCGATACCACGGTCCAACAACTTCCTTCTATGTTCCAATCAAGTATCAACACTTAACCTTAGTGTTAGTCAAACTTGAGAATTTACTGAATATGGATCTTCATTACTCATCCTCGAGAAATTCCAATTCAGATTGATACACCATAGTGTAATAGCAACCAAACTAGACCATTCACAAATTAACATTGTCTTTAATAGTCCTCGTTGAGACTTATCACGTAGAGTCCTTACTTCCTCTTTTGAGTGGTAACACACTTTCCTTTTAGCACAACACTACCATAAGGATTTACCACTTACCAAAATTCAACTTTCTCAACTCAAACCAGGAACTTGTCCATTGAGTTAAATCTAGGTTACTGGACACGAGCCAAACCGATTCCTTACAAATTCTCACCTCAAACAGGTGTTTCATCTCTTAATACTGGGCTCCAGACAAACATGTTCCCTTGTAGACCCAAAAGTCAACACACATCTACTAAGACCACTACTTAGCAATTGTGTGACAATAATACTTTAATCAACTTTAAGGATCAAATGATTGATCTCTCGGAATATCTTATCTCCTTTACTTTGACATTATGTCAATACTCTTAACGAGGTGTATAACCTCCAAATCTGCACGGGATCATTCACTTTCTCGACACCTTTACCCAAATCTCAAAATGGGTCAAATAAACATAACCACATAGTGGTTGTACAAGGATGTGAAATATCACAAACAACATTAACTTTTAACAATATTCTCATAATTCTTCCAATATCAAAGAAATAAAGCATGAGAATAGAAGTTATAGGCATACCTGGTGCTGCTGATCTCAGATGATGACTTGAGAGTGGACTTAAAACAAAACATGAAAACAAACATGCATCGCATGTAGTCTGAGTAACCCTAAGGCTCGATACCAACTGTGACGACTCGTCACTTTTAAATAATTTAAATCGGAGAAAACAATGAAGTCTTTTATTTTAAGAAAATTTGGCGTGGTTATGTTTGAAAATTTGCTGGCCAAAAACCTGTTTACATCTTAATTTCAAAATCTAAAATACACAAGGAACATTAAGTTCCTATCCAGGAGTTCAAAATGATTAAAATCATAAATCAACGACAATAAGCTCTTATGAGCTAATTACAAAGTACAAATCATCAAAATGATATAAAGTTCACAAAACAACCATGTACATGGATTTTTATATAACACATAGTCCATCTCGAAAATCATCATCCTCTCGATCAAGCATGCACCAGCTCCTCTTCCACGATCCCAAACATTACCTGAAATGTTTGTAATATCATGAGCTAACAACTTAAGCCCAGTGAGAATAATAAGCATAAAAAGTAAATATAGACCTCAAACTCGCATTTCGATTTGTATCCACTAATCCGATACAAACTTTCCTAGAATTCTCCAAAGTCTAGGTCATTTTATTTCATAAATTCCAAATGATGATACTAATTAGCACCCTTAGTCTAATTGTTCATCCAATAACTTGTTATGACATAAAAGAGAAAAATAAATAAACTTTGTAATATTATAACATCTCAATTCTCTTTCTCATCTATCATATGCATAAAAGTAATGAGTACATTCCGTAGAATACGCATTCGCCATTTATGCATGAAATGAAGGTAATGTGGATTTTTACATACTATCCACCCTTATCCTTATGTATGAAGTAGTGTGGGGGTCTCATGTCATCCACCAATACTTATGCGTGAAGTACTGTGGGGGTCTCATGTCATCCACCAATACTTATGCATGGAAAATAGTGTGGGGGTCTCATGTCATCCACTTTTCTTTCTCATTTTTCTCTTTTCAATAATATGAGATGTTGTGCATATGCTTGCATATGCTTGCAAAAGTAATAAAGGAAATGTAAATGTTAAGGCAACCGAAATATGCATAAAGTAAATGAACAAAAGTAATAAAGTAAATGAAAATGATAAGGCAACCGAAATATGCATAAAGTAAATGAACAAAAGTAATAAAGACATAAAGTAAATGACATAAGTAAAACAGATAGGATTTCCGGACGAACGATATATCTATCGAACTCCGCTAATAAAGTAAAGAATCTTAACTTCACGATTATTCTAAACCTTCAAGGATTTTAACTTCCAATAATCCGAGGTTCTATAAGTCGTTCTCATCCAAGTCTTAGATCCTTTAACTTCCAATGATCCATACTTAGTTCGAAACGAATCTAACTTAGAATCTTCTAAAATTCGATACTTTCCTTGAGAACTCCTAAGTTCTCCTTAAAGGATTACTCTTAATCCTAAGGGCACTAACTCACTCCCTCTAATCTTAATTTCCGGTTCTACAAACCCATACACTTATTCGATTTCTATAATTACTTTAAATACTAACTATTCTCACCTTAGCCAAATAATTTCAAATCTCCAATTTCCACGAAACAACCACCGAGCAATTGCACCTACAATTCACCGATTGTACAACATATTATAAATCATAACTAATATGCGAACAAATATGCAATTTTGGGTGAATAGTGATTTCGGATGAATAGTATCTCGGGTGAATAGTGTTTTCGGGTGAATAGTGTTTTTCGAAAATCCGGGCTCAAAATCGTCATTTTTCATGATAGAAATTCATGATTTTAACTTCAAATCTCATTTATAATAAAAAACGAACAAAACCACCTAAAAAGTTTTGAAAACTTACTCTTTGGTACTTCCCTTAGAGAACGGGAAACTTCGAAAAGGTAGGTTGGATAGGTAGCCCTCGTCCCTACCAATCCAACGCAACCGAAATCAAGCCGATCAATCGAGAAACGAATGAGAAACGAAGAAAATTAAAACTTCATCAATGGAGGAAGGAAAGCTACGGCAAGGAGAAGGAAAGGAGAAGAAAGATGAAGCCAAGTTGATGAATTTTTGATATTTAAAGAAATAAATGAATAGTAATTTTAGATATTTTAAGAAATTGGAAATGACGGTTGCGTCCTTTTAAGACTTTTGACTTCTAAATCGAAACCCGATGCTCTTAAATAAATCTAAAGGTGATTAATAATTATTAATTGGCCTATTAATAATTATTAATGTCACCGAAACGAATTTAGAGCATTAAAACGATTAAAACGAATTTCGGTCGAAATTAACTACTAAAATCGAAATTACAAAATAATAATTAAACTAAATACTTAAATTGAAATAAATAAATAACATTAAATAAATAAATAAATAAAATGAATAAATAAAAATTCACTTCAAAATAACGGGACATTACAGCTATCTTCAAGATATTGCTTGTGAAGGAAAATTGAAGCATTTTCTTCTGGTATGCTAACAATTTTTGTGTACTTTCTTTGTAATTTGGTTGCATTTCTAAAGATCCTTAGTATTTTCTCAATGAGGAGATGTTCAAATATGAGTACTACAAGACCTGGTAGTTGGATAATTGCAAGCAAATAGTTTCTGTTACTGATTTTAGGCTCTGGTTCAGCTCTGCATTAAAACAATGACCAAATACATTACAACTTACCAACTTATTTCTTCTTCTGGAAGGTTTGAATTATTATTTTTTAACCAGATCCATAAATTTGTCACTCTTCATGTCTTTTAGATATGTATGAGGAGGAGTATATGTACATATACAAAGGTGGAAGGAGCCTTGTCATATGTGGCCATTCTAGTTTGAAAGATATTGACGGTTCAAATTTTCTTAAAGATAAACTCATAGGGCCACAAAAGTCCTATTTGCATCAATCTAATAGGACAATTTTTAAAAATTTAAGCTATAAAGTCTGAAAGAGTCTATCTTTGACAAGTTACATGACTCATGAGTGGTAAAAGAAGAAGTATGGAAGTCTCTTCTTCTCCTCAATCTACAGCTGCTTCAGAAAGTTCATGCTTAGAGTTTAAATTGATTTTCTTATATTATATGTTAGAAATAACCTTTTTCTTTAAAGTATTTCTATCATTTTCTTCTCTTTACTCTGGAAAAGCTGATTTTTTAGATCACCCAATGTGATTTTTACTAAATGGGAGCTGAGAACAGATGTGAAAGTTATCATAAAAAACATGGGATGTATAGTGAATTCTGTTGGTTCAGTTTTGTAATGATTGTGATGTTGTTAGAGTTTCCTTGTTTCATACTTATACCTGCAAAACCTATTAGATTACAGTTGTTTTTTTTTCTCTCTTGGAGATACTGCTTTAAAACGATTATTTTCCAGGCTGTAGTAAGCTTGTGGGCTGGTGTTGTGATTAGTAGCTAGTGCAACTTTATAATTGTCGTATATATCGGTAAGTGGCCTATAAATTTAGAATTGCAATACGTGGACATTTACGATTTG
This sequence comes from Gynostemma pentaphyllum, assembly GCA_028015215.1. Taxonomy (NCBI): domain Eukaryota; kingdom Viridiplantae; phylum Streptophyta; class Magnoliopsida; order Cucurbitales; family Cucurbitaceae; genus Gynostemma; species Gynostemma pentaphyllum. The sequence goes on from CM051345.1 coordinate 16,758,060, forward strand.
TGAATCTTGTTTTAGACTAGAACTAGAATCCAAACTTTTTAAGAACTATGATCTTGAAATTTTGATAATGGCAACAGTGAAGAAAATCACTCACCATTGCTTCGTTATTTTTCTGGAATCAGTGAATGTATTTGTTTTTCAAACTTTTTAGAACTAGAATCCAAACTTTTTAAGAACTACGATTTGCTCATTTGGTATTATGGGCTTGTTTTTGTTTTTTGTTATGTTATTTCATTTGCCTTAAAAAGTTTACTAGATAATGGCAACGGAGAAGAAAATCACTCGCCATTGCTTCGTTATTTTTCTGGAATCAGTGAATGTATCATTCTGAAATATAAGCTTATTTAAATATATTTCAAGCATATGGTGTGGGAAAGGACTTCCTTCCATCCATATATTAATTGCCACTCTAGCAACTTTATTACGATAAGTATTGTTTCATGTGAATCTAAATTCTGCTTTGTAAGTTTTTAATAATGGATTTTCTTCTTGAGCTCAACTTTATGTTTTCATTTAGGTGTATGATTGAACCTGTAAACAAATTTATGTTTTCATTTTAGGAAATAAGAATACAAGAGAAAATTGCAGTTTATGCTGATAAGCTCCAATTTAGGTGATTGTTGTTTGTTGAGTCATTGTATGACTATGGATAATGAGGAAATGTAATTATATTATAAATCTTTAGTTGGTACAAGGGTGAAAATTAATCAACTTCTGTGTTTGAATTTGACTATGAAATACTTGAAAATGGAATCACTCTAGAAAAGTATAGAAGCTCAATTCTTAACCACAGTGATAGTCACTTTTTGAATTTTGTTTCAATGTTGGATGAGTAACATTATACATAACAACGGTGTTAAAATCAACTCTTTGATGATCTTGTGATTGTGGTCTTCCAATGATCCAATCGTACTTGTACATCATGTTCCCCTTGGTCCTCATGCATATAGAGTTTGGGTTGATGTAGCCAAAAAACATGATGCCTTTTTGTGGAGGCCTTCTTCGGATATGTCAACTATGGAAGAAGCTATTGGGACTACAATTGCATGGCCGGCAGATAAAGTCATTATGGGTAAAACACCAAATTTTATGACCTTCGTTATGATTTGTATGTAAAATAATATAATAGTTTATTTAACATGACTTGTGATTGTATTTTTTGTAGGTTGATAGAGCGGAGTCTTGATGATCTTGCTTGCTATAGCCTTTTTTGTCGGGGTTTTGTTTACCCTAGATGGATCTTTTAGACTTATGTACTGGATGGATGGATCTTGTATTATGTAATACTTCCTATAGACATGTACTGGATGGATGAATTTTTATTATGTATGACTTTAACTTATGGAATTTCCGTTAAGTTATAAAAGTTGGGAATCAATAAGTAATTCTTGTGTGTACTAGTTCAAAAAGCTTAGTTTTATACTTTCTTATATAAATATTCTTGATTACAGGTGTTTTATTACAAACTAGATAACTTATTGAAAACGTTATAAAATATAAATGGTTATAAATTTAAGAAAATATACAATAACGTTTTAAAATAGCTATCGTAAACGTATCATAGCGTTAGTAGAAAGCTATGTTATATTGTCATAACAATCAAAGTATGCAATATATATAGATACATTTATAGCGTATCTGATAGCATGTATCCAACGCTATCAAATGACTAAGACTTTTAATTACGTGGGTAACCATGACATGTTCAAAAAGCTATGAAATATAAATCATAGCGTGAATCCAACGCTATTGTTATATGTTTTTATAGCGAATTTCAAAACGCTATGGTATGTTTTCATAACAATTTATACATTCAATCAAACTGATATTATTATAGCATATACAATAGCGTAAGATGAACGCTATCAAAAGTCTCATACTTTTAATTACGTGGGCAACCACGGCGTTTGGTAAAACGCTATGATATGTAATTCATAGCGTTTTTTAGACGCTATAAAAAGCCTTTTTTTGTTGTAGTGTTCATAATGTCTTCCATGTCTCCATGCTCCGAATATATATTGCTGACCCTTCCCATGTGATAAACTACGAACTAGTTCAGTTGAATGCAGATTTGTCTTTTGAAGAACAACCGGTGGAGATTTTGGCTAAGGAGCAAAAGATTCTGAGGAACAAAACCATTGGTTTGGTTAAGGTTCTATGGAAGAATCAAACACAAGAGGAGGCTACTTGGGAATGAGAGGAAGATATGCGTGAGGTTTATCCCCATCTTTTTCTTGAGCAGTAGCACTTTTCAGGGACGGAAAGCTATTTATGTGGGAGGATTGTAACATCCTGTGTTTTTCGGTAAGTTTTAAATTAAATAAATATTATTCTTATTATACTATTTATTGGACTTAAGGTAAATGATGGTAATCGATATTTAAATTTCTTTTACAGGAATTTAATATAATTACTTTCATTAAATGGAGATAAAGAAAAAAGGAAATTAAAAAAAATAGAAAAAAAAAAGTAAGGAAACGTAAAAAGAAGAGGAAGGGAAAAGAAAGGAGGGTTTTCTTCTCATTCACGTGAAAAGACAGTACATAGACTTCAAGGTAGGGTTTTCTCCCTTTTCCATCTCCTTCCTTCTTGCCATCAATCCAAGAGGTCTTAGGTTAATCTATTCTTGTTGAATCTATTCTGTTTTGTTTTTAGTTTACCGATTCTTACTTAATTTTGTGTGAATTAGAGTTCTAGGAACTTTAATTCAACCCCAAATTTTTATTTCTTGATTCCCAATTCTTGAACCCTAACGTTTAATTTTTGTTCTAAGCCAAACCAATCGACAACCTAATGTAGATTTGATAGATAATAAACAAATCGGAACCCTGAAATTCTTCCTCCGTCATAACCGTCCTATGCCTGTCTTACGTTCGTCCTACACCTGTAGCCCTCTGTTATAACCGTCCTAACCCATAGCCCTCTGTCATAACCGTCCTAACCCGAAGTCGAACCCGTCACTCTCTGTCATAATACTGTCCTACCATCGTCCTACCTCATAATCCCTCCGTCCAACGTTCAGTTTAATGTTTATCTTAGCATAAAGTTAGGTTTAATTTATTTTAGATTGTAACTTATTTTTCAGGTCGTAGTTGTGTTGTGGAAGGAATAAAGAATTTGGAAAAATTCTTGCTGTGTACAAGGTGAGTAGAAATTTGTTGAGGTCTAAATTCTTCCATTCTTGCTTTTAATTTTTCTTTAATAGAATTAACCTCTTATTTTGAGCATGTTATTGGATGTTTTTATGCATGTTAAAGAGGTTTAGGGGCTGATTATATGATTTATGAAATTAGGAAAAAAGCATGCCGAAAACTTGGAATTAAAGAATGTGAATTTGACTATCGATATCGTGATATGAAACCCTAGGAAATTGAAATAGAAACCCTTTGAAAGCCCAAAGAACCCCTGGATGCAAATCCTAAAACCCCGATGAACAATAAGGTAAAACCCTTGGAATACAAGAAGAAGAAGATTATTCCAATGATCTAAGATCTTGAAATAAGAGAACTTGTTCTTATTTCAAGATCGAAACAATTCACAAACATACTAGATCAAATTATGCTTGAATGTTTCTAAAACATGCAACCTAGAACAAGGCTACAAAACTAAGTAATTTCGGCTAAGCAAAAAGTAATATTATTATCAAATCAATTCTGAGTATTTAGGGTTATAAATGAGCCTTTAAATAGGCAAAAGAAAACCCTAAAATCACTAGGAAATTTATATTACAAGGAGGCATAAAATCTGACAAATCTTTCCTTATGTGCATTTGGTGCATTTTAGGAAAGTTTTACCCTAGAAGATATTATATCGCTCCTAAACTATTCTAAGCATTGAAACTGATAAATAAAGGCCTAAAACATGTCCAAATAGATTGTAAATTCGTGGACATCATATATGGCAAGTTCAGGAACAAATATGGAAAGTGGTCCAAATAAGGAAAGTTTGCAAAAGTGATAGGAACTTTCCTAATTAGCTCCCTTCTTCATTTATGATTGAACAAGTCTTCAATACTCCTCTTCAAAATGCATTTTCCATTGATTAATGTGCATCAAGTCTTCTTTGTTAGCCTCCATGCTCGGATCTTCAAAGCTTGTTTTAACTTTGCTAATATAGACTTGTAAATGGATGTTCAATGTTTGTCATGAACTTTGATCTTGAGATTTATCCTCGATTTATTTGTGACGTTCCATGATTCATATCATTCCCTCCCTCTTGAAAATGATTCATCCTCGAATCTAAAACATTACCTACATCGCAACAATTCAAGTTAGTAACATAAATAAAAGCACGTAAAGCAATCTTACCTCTGGTATTGTCAACTAGCAACAAAAACAATAACAATGGCATCTTTGCTTCTCCTTTCAAGTTAACACCTCCCGGGACAAAAACCATTATCTTCCGTGACATCTTCTTTTTTCTCGGCAATTGTATGTCCATTGTCTTATCTAGATTTTTTAATTTCTTTAAATGACCTATCTTAGGACAAACATCATCAAAGCTCCCAATATTTTTAGTTACTTGAAATAGAAAGGAAGACTTAGAGGTGCATGGACCATAGTCAATCTCATAAATCTTTTGATAACATGAAAACTCTAACAAATATGCAAAACTACATTCATCCATAGACTTATATGAAACAAATTAAACATTCTTTTCGAGTAAGTTGATTATCATGAAAAATCATTTTATCAATCAAACAAGATCCATGTAAAATATTAAGCACATTAACAAAAGTTGTAAACAAATCAACTCTTTCAATTTGGGAATTATCAAGAAGGTAAGTCCTAGCACAAGATGCATAATTATCAATGAAATTCATTTAATTTTGTAGAAATTCAGATTTGTTACCAATTTTAGCAAGCAAACAATTAATATGTATTTCATCAAGAATAGGATTCGAATACTTTACAATGGTTGCTTTCACCCTATTTTCCATGCATTGAGTTATGTAAGGTATTGATCCATTGAGTATGGCAGACCCTTGAATTTTGCTTCATGATGTTTTTTGCCTTGCAATGATGACAAATTACTAAGCATCTCATTAGGGAACAATCTTTTGAATTCCTACAAAAACTCAACAAGCATACTAGGCAAAGATGGGTTAAGTGTAAAACAAACCTCTTTGTACAAAAGTACAAATGTAGGTTGGTAGATTTCATTCCTAGCCTCACATGATCTAACTTTCAAGCTCTCACTCTCTATTTCACTCTCTTTTTGCTCACTAAACTCAAATGTCTCACACTTTGTGATCTCAAATCACTTTTTCTTTTCACTCTGATTACACTCTTATTTTCATACTCTCTTTCTTTTGAATCAATATCTCTTTCTTTTTTTCTCATCTCTCTTTCTTTTGACTCACTCACTTTATCACATATTTCGCTATTTTCAAATATATAACACTTTTGTAACTCACTAGTTTCCTCCACACAAACATTAGCACAAACTTTTGGAACCGGGTCAATAACTGGTTTTTGCTCATTCACTTCATTTGGCTTCTATTCCCTCTTTATAAGCACACATTGACTTTAGAATTCCTTCTCTAATCTCCTCCATGCTAGATTTGTAAACCTCATCCTCTTTCAAAGATTCCATTATAATAATTTTAAGCTCCTCTAATCTTGTATTTTCCTCAATCGAGCCATAGGCAGCCTACAACGTCCCGTTACTTTTGAGGTATAAAAAAATTATTATTTATTTTATTTTAATTTAAGTAATTAAAGTTATTTTAGATTCAGTAATTTAGAATTTAGTTGTTTATTTCGGTTTAAATCTTTTTAATCGCTTTAATAACTTAATTTAGTTTTGGTCATATTAATAATTATTAACGGGCCAATTAATAATTATTAATCACCATTTGGATAGTTTAAGAACTTCGAGTTTTGATTTAGAAGTCAAAAGTCATAAAAAGGACGTAACCGTAATTCCTAATTTCTCAAAAATATCAAGTTACTATTCACTTCTCCTTAAAAACACTTCATTCACAAAAGTTGACCAAATTTTTCATCTTCTTCCTTTTTGAAGCCGAGAGCACCTCTTGGAAAAAGAAAATTTTCGAGTTTTGTTCGATTCTCGACGGATCGTTACAATTTTGGTTGCATCGGAAAGCCCTCGGTCCTAGGATTCTTCTCCACCTAGCAATCGTGCTTTCCATCCGTGTTCTAAGGACCTCACGGTAAGTTAAACTTTCAAAACCTAACTCCAAATAGTGTTTTAATACAGTTTTCATTTTGAATCTTCGATTTCTTGCCGTTAAACTCGATGACTTTAACTACGAGAGTTGTTTTTAGTGATTTTAGAAACTTTCCCTTAACCCTAAACTCGAGTTTGAACCAAAGCTGTTTTAGGATGTACTTTTATTGATTAATTGTTAATTGTAATTAAATTCGGGAAATCATTTATTGTCCAAAAACCCGAATCATCGATACCCATTGAAATCGGGAACTTCGAAACTACTTGAAACCAACTCGAAACACCTCTAAATTGCCTAAAAGCCGGAAACAAAACCCGACACCGAAATTCCTTCAAGGGGCTGGGTTTTTCCGGGGTTTTCATCGTTTTATGCTTTTAGATGACAATCGATCGATGTTTGTTTAATTATTAATTGTTAGATGTAATTATTTGTAGGTGGTTGTTGAATCTTTGATTGATCACTTTTCCGGTCATCGGAAGAGAATCTATGTTTGCCAAGGTGAGAATAATTAGAATTTAACGTAGCTTTAGAAAACGAATAAGTAGAATGATTCGTAGGATTGGAAGTTGAGATTAAGGTTCGAATCAAAGGATAAAGGAAAGTGAGCTAGTATACTTAGGGTTGGAGCTAGTTGTAGTTGAGTGAGAATACTTACGGAGTTTCTCTAGAGGAAGGTTTAACTTTGGAAGTTCTAAGTTTAGAATTGATCCGGAGTTTTGGTTGGATTATTGGAAGTTGAAGGATCCACGTATAATGGAATGACTAAGGAACTTGAATATGGAATTTTGGATATTTATTGAAAAGTATAGAATCTTTGGAAGTGGAGACTTATTCGTTAAGTTAAGGTCTTACTTTTATTAAAGTATCGTTGGTTCGATTTACTTATTGTTTTTCCGAAATTCCTATTTATTTACCTTATGCATAAGAACATCTATGATCCATCTACTTTATGCCCTTCGTTTACTTTAACATTCATAATTATGTTTATTTACTTTTGAAAGCATAGGCATAACATCTTGCATCATTGAATTGAAAGGAAAGTGAGATTTATAAGGGAGAATGTGAATCGTACGGGAAGTTTGCATTACCTTCATTTTCTATATTGGTGAAATTATATCATGGAAAAGAAATTATATATTTCATTATAGAAAGTAAGACAACGAGGTGAATGTTAGTCCTACGGGAGCTACCATTACCTAACTTTATTTTTGATTGAGATGTTATGCTTATGTAAAGATTATTTACTCCTTTTTATAATTGTTTTAACGAGCTAATGGATGAGGATTAGACTATGTATGCTAGTAATATCATCATGTAGAGATTATGGATTATGGAAGTACAATTCTAAATGGTTGAAATTTAATTTTCTATAGTTTAGAGAACTTTAGGACAAAATATGTAAGATTATTTGGACACAAATCGTAATACGGGTTTGAGGTCTGTTGTTACTTTTTATTCTCTTTATTTTCACTGGGCTTGTTGTTAGCTCATGATATTACAAACAAATTTCAAGTAATGCTTATGCCCGTGGTGGTGGGAGAGGAGCTGGTGCAGCATGATCGAGAGGATGATGAATCAGGGATGGACTAGATACTTTTAAAAGTCCATGGACCCCTTTTGTTTAATTGTATTTTTTTTGTTATGTAAATTTGTATATAGCTCTTAAGAGCTTCTGGTTTTACTTTTATGGATGTTAATCCTTTTAAACTCCTGAAATAGGAATTTCAAATTCCTTGTGTTTAAACTTTCTGATGTGAAAATGTAAACAGGTTTTGGCTAGCCTAAGTTTCAAACATAACCACGCCGTTTTTTTTTTTAAATATAAAGACTTCCGCTGTGTTTTAGTTTTAAATGATTTTAAAAGAGTCGAGTCGTTACAGTTGGTATCAGATCCTATAGGTTCTGTAGACTACATGTTATGCATGTTTGTTTTCATGTTTTTTTTTAAGTCCATTTTCTAGTCATCATCTGAGATCAGCGACACCAGGTATTCCTAAGACTTTATCTTTTAAGCTCAATTATTTATTATGATTTGGTAAAGGAGTAGTGAATTCTCTTTTACTAGTAACTTATCAAGTTCTATTGCTTATGATGCAGTATGCCTCTTAGAAGGGATGCTAGGAAATTTGGAGCGGGGGCGGCTGCTCCTATGAGGGGTAGGGGCAAAGCTCGAAGCCCCACTCCACCACCACCACCACCTGAGATTCTTGTTGTACTGCCACCTACGTAGGGGCGGGGAGTTTCTATTGCTGAGGATGTTTACCTGGATTTATTGCGGGATGCTGGTAGACCCATTATGTCCGTTATATCTCCACCTAGGGCAGCAGATGTAGTAGTCGATCAGGTTGGGATTACTGATGCTGCTAGGACTCTGAGGGAGTATAGATGTTATGCACCTGCTGAGTTTGATGGTAGGTCTTTGGATGCATCTGTTGCTGAGAGTTGGGTTGATAGAGTTGAGAGAGCCTTCGAGTTTATTGAGTGTCCGGACCGGCTGAAGGTTCACTGTGGTACGTATTCTCTTGTTGGTGATGCTCTTTATTGGTGGAGGGGCCTTTTCAGATCCCTTTCTCTCACCATGGAGGTTACTTGGGAGGTATTTCGAGAGAAGTTTTATGAGAAGTATTATTCTGAGGATTTATAAGATCGGTTGGAAGTGGTGTTCTTGACTCTAAAGCAGGGTGATAGATCTGTGACCGAGTATGAGCGAGAGTTTGATCAATTGTCTAGGTTTGCTACTGGACTTATTGTTGACTTACAAAATAAGAAAAAGAGGTTAATCATGGGGTTGAGAGCCGAGGTTAGAGGTCATGTACGCACTTTGCGTCCAGCTACTTACGAGGAGGATTTAGAGTTTACTCTTTCATTAGATTTGCCATTTGATGAGAAGAAGGGCAAACTAGTTGTTACTGGACAGACTTCCTCTTAGAAGAGGAAGGCGGAGGATGACCATACTGGTCGAGGGATACCGCCACAGTAGAGACAGCATCAGCAGCAGGCTCGGGGTGGAGCCCAGTATGGACAGTTGAGGGCATAGGGAGAGTTTCCACACTACTGCCATAACTGTTCTAGTTATCATACTGAGATGTGTACCCTACCACTCAGATGTTATATTTGTGGTCGGGATGGTCATCGCGCCGTTCCTTGTAGGGCTCATCAGACACAGCCACCATAGTATGGTTACCAGGGTCAGGGTGTTTAGTAGAGACTACCTCAGGCACCACCAACTTTTTATGCTCTCCGATTAGGGGCAGAGATCAGGATAGGGGCAGGGGTCTGAACAGAGGTAGAGGTCGGGGTGGACAGTTTCAGCAGTACAGGCTTCCACCTGTTGTTCCACCACTGCAGATATTACCTCCACCACCACGTCTGGTACCTCTTCCACCTGTTCAGCATCAAGTTCATGTATTTGCCACTAGAGAGGAGGCCGAGGCTGCAGGTACTGTAGTGACTGGTACTTTGACAATTTTGGGCCATTCGGCATTTGTTTTATTAGATTCTGGGGCTAGCCACTCTTTTATTTCTTCTGAGTTTGTTAAGTCGGCTGCACTTGAGTCTTCACCGTTAGGTTTTGAGATGTGTGTTTCTACCCAGTGGGGAAGTTTGTTATTGCTGATAGTGTTATTAGCACTAATGATTTATGTTTTATGGGTTCTTGTTTGCATGCTACTCTAGTTATCATGCCTATGTCTGATTTCGATGTGATTTTGGGTATGGATTGGCTATCAGCTAATCGTGCTACTATTGGTTGTACTGAGAAAATTATTGATTTTATAAGTCCATGTGGGACCAGTTTACGTTTTTATGGGTCTAATAGACGAGTAGTACCCACCTTGATATATATGTTAGAAGCTAGAGCGCTTCTAAGTGATGGAGCTTTGGGTTATTTAGCTAGTGTTGTCGATACTTCTGTACCGGAGACTAGCTTAAGTTCTGTACCAGTTGTGAGGGAATTCATTGATGTTTTCCCTTATGAGTTACCCAGTTTGCCACCGGTGAGAGAGTTAGATTTTCATATTGAGATTGCTCCTGGGACGGCTCCATTGTCCAAAGCACCTTATCGTATGGCACCGGCTGAGTTGAAAGAACTTAAGAGCCAGTTACAGGAACTTTTAGACTTGGGGTTTATACGCCCGAGTGTTTCGCCTTGGCAAGCTCTGATTTTATTTGTGAAAAAGAAAGATGGCTCTTTGAGATTATGCATCGATTATAGAGAGCTGAATCGGGTTACAGTGAAAAACAAGTATCCTTTGCCCAGGTTAGAGGACTTGTTTGATCAGTTGAGGGGAGCCACTATCTTTTCGAAGATAGATTTGAGATCTGGCTATCATCAGTTGAGGATTCGGGATGAGGATATTCCCAAGACTGCTTTCAGGACGCGTTATGGACATTATGAGTTTGTAGTTATGTCTTTTGGCTTTACCAATGCTCCTACAGCTTTTATGGACCTTATGCATACTGTGTTCAGAAGGTTCATTGATTCATTTGTGATTGTATTCATTGATGATATGTTGGTTTATTCCAAGATTGAGGAGTTGCATGCTATGCATCTACGGGAAGTTTTGACGGTAATACGAGATCAGAAGTTGTATGCCAAATTCTCAAAGTGTGAGTTTTGGCTGAGAGAGGTGGCATTTTTAGGCCATGTAGTATTGAGTAGAAGAGTATCTGTCGACCCCTCTAAGATTGAGGCAGTTAGTAACTGGCCTAGACCGACTGGTGTGGCTGATATTCACAGTTTTCTGGGACTTGCAGGCTATTATAGAAGGTTTCTGCAATATTTCTCCAAAATTGCTTCAGCCTTGACACGTTTGACAAGGAGGGGAGTTGATTTTATTTGTTCTGAAGAGTGGGAATTGAGCTTTGAAGAGCTCAAGAGGAGGCTTGTAACAGCACCTGTTCTAGTGTCGCCCGATAGAACTGGTGGTCTGACTGTGTACACAGATGCTTCCCAGAGAGGTTTGGGATGTGTGTTGATGCAACACGGGAAAGTTATAGCCTATGCTTCCCATCAGTTGAAAGAGCATGAGAAGAAGTATCCGACTCACGATTTGGAGTTGGCGGCTATTGTGCATGCATTGAAAATTTGGAGATATTATTTGTATGGTGAGAAGATCCTGATTTTTACTGACCATAAGAGTCTCAAGTATTTCTTCACTCAGAAGGAATTGAACATGAGATAGCGACGGTGGTTTGAGCTCGTTAAGGATTATGATTGTGATATTCAGTACCATCCTGGGAAGGCCAATGTAGTGGCTAATGCATTTAGTAGGAAGTCTTCTCATTCGTCAGCTTTGTCGGCCATACCTTTGAGATTGAGGTGGGATATGGAACGAGCTGAGATAGCATTTCTTACTACCGAGGTCACTGTGAGTCTGGCTAGTTTAATAGTGGGACCTACTTTGAGGCAGAGGATGATTGATGCACAAAGAGGTGAGGCTTACTTACAGGCTGGTTTTAGAGACGCTCATTCAGACATTCCTAGTCATTTTACCTTCTCTACGGATAGTGATTTGATGTATCGTAAAAGGCTTTGTGTTCCTTTAGGATCGACTTTTAGAAGGGAACTGTTGGAGGAGGCTCACAGTTTTATCTTCTCTATTCATCTAGGTAGTACGAAGATGTACATGGACTTGAGACACCACTATTGGTGGCCTGGAATGAAGCTTGAGATTGCATATTTTGTTAGTAGATGCTTGACTTGTCAGCAAGTCAAGGCATTGAGGAGGAGTCCACCGGGTTATCTTAATCCTTTGAGTGTGCCAAAATGGAAATGGGAGGAGATGTCCATGGATTTCATCAGCGGGTTGCCGAGAACATCAAAGGGTTATGATACCATTTGGGTGATTGTTGACCGTTTGATGAAGACCGCACACTTTATACCTGGGAGGATCACCTACCCAATTGAGACTTGGGCACAGTTGTATTTATGGGAGATTGTCAGATTACATGGTGTGTCCGTGAAGATTGTATCAGATCGGGACACTCGTTTCGTCTCGAAGTTTTGGCAGAGTTTACATTCAGCCATGGGTACTGGCTTGGATTTTAGCACAGCTTTTCACTCTCAGACAGATGGTCAGACTGAGAGAGTTGACCAGATTCTGGAGGATATGTTGAGGGCTTGTGTTCTTGATTTTGGAGGTAGTTGGGACTCTCAACTGTACTTGGTAGTGTTTGCTTATAATAACAGTTACTGGGCTACTATTAAGATGGCACCTTTTGAGGCACTTTATGGTAGAGAGTTTTGTTCTCCCGCTCATTGGGATGAGGTTGGGGAGAGAAGACTTTTGGGACCCGAGTTGTTACAGTTGACTAGTCAGTCGATTGACTTAATTAGAGAGAGGATGAGGGTTGCCCAGAGTCGAGAGAACAGTTACGCAGATAAACGACGTAGTCCACTTGAGTTTTCAGTGGAGGACCACGTGTTTATGAATGTAGCACCTATGAAAGGTGTTATGAGATTTGGGAAGAAGGGTAAGCTGAGCCCTAGGTTCATTGGCCCTTTCGAGATACTTGATCGGGTAGGAGCAGTAGCTTACCGTTTGGCTTTACTACCTTCTTTATTGGTAGTTCATAGTGTATTCCATGTATCGATGCTTCGAAAATACATGGCGGATCCTTCCCACGTGATTGACTATAGGCCGATAGCTTTGGATGCTAATATGTCTTATGAGGAGACACCAGTGGAGATTCAAGCATTCGAACAAAAGGTGTTCAGAAACAAAACAATTCGCTTAGTTCAGGTTCTTTGGAGGAACCAAGTGTCAGAAGAAGCTATGTGAGAGCGTGAGGATGATATGCGGCCTAAGTATCCTCACCTTTTCACTTAGTGAGAGCCCATTTTAGGAGGGTTGACTGTAACGTCCCGTTACTTTTAAGGTATAAAAAAAATTATTATTTATTTTAGTTTAATTTAAGTAGTTAAAGTTATTTTAGATTCAGTAATTTAGAATTTAGTAGTTTATTTTGGTTTAAGTCTTTTTAATCGCTTTAATAGCTTAATTTAGTTTTGGTCGTATTAATCATTATTAATGAGCCAATTAATAATTATTAATCACTATTTGTATAGTTTAAGAACTTCGGGTTTAGATTTAGAAGTCAAAAGTTATAAAAAGGACGTAACCGTAATTCCCAATTTCTTAAAAATATCAAGTTACTATTCACTTCTCCTTAAAAACACTTCATTGACCAAAATTGACCAAAATTTTCATCTTCTTCCTCCTTGAAGCCGAGAGCACCTCTTGGAAAAAGAAAATTTTCGGGTTTTGTTCGATTCTCGACAGATCGTTACAATTTCAGTTGTATCAGAAAGCCCTCGGTCCTAGGATTTTTCTCCACCTAGCAATCGTGCTTTCCATCCGTGTTCTAAGGGCCTCCCGGTAAGTTAAACTTTCAAAACCTAAGCTCCAAATAGTGTTTTAATGGAGTTTTCATTTTGAATCTTCGATTTCTTGCCATTAAACTCGATGACTTTAACTACGGGAGTTGTTTTTAGTGATTTTAAAAACTTTCCCTTAACCCTAAACTCGAGTTTGAACAGAAACCCGTCCCGTTTGAAATTTGCTAAGTGTGGGCTATTTTGGGATGTACTTTTATTGATTAATTGTTAATTGTAATTAAATTCGGGAAATCATTTATTGTCCAAAAACCTGAATCATCGATACCCATTGAAATTGGGAACTTTGAAACTACTTGAAACCAACTCGAAACACCTCTAAATTTATTAAAAGCCGAAAACCAAACCCGACACCCAAATTCCTTCAAGGGGCCAAGAGTACCCTTTTGGGGTTTTCCGGAGTTTTTCATCGTTTTATGCTTTTAGATGACAATCGATCGATGTTTGTTTAATTATTAATTGTTAGATGTAATTATTTGTAGGTGGTTGTTGAATCGTTGATTGATCACTTTTCCGGTCAACGGAAGAGAATCTACGTTTGCCAAGGTGAGAAAAATTAGAATTTAACGTAGCTTTAGAAAACGAATAAGTAGAATGATTTGTAGGATTGGAAGTTGAGTTTAAGGTTTGAATCGAAGGATAAAGGAAAGTGAGCTAGTATACTTAAGGTTGGAGCTAGTTCTAGTTGAGTGAGAATACTTACGGATTTTCTCGAGAGGAACGTTTAACTTTGAAAGTTCTAAGTTTAGAATTGATCCGGAGTTTAGGTTGGATTATTGGTGTGATGAGCCGACTCCATTTTAAAATGCTTAAAACAATTTGCAGCGGAAAATCAATAATTTTGCGGAAAATTCACGTGGATCCATTTGTATTTAGAACAAACCAAAACCTGTTTACAAGTCCCATAACAGAGAAAACTATAAAACACGTAAATCACAAGTCTATCTACAAACCACAACTGCTCAAAACAAGTTTGAAACATCAAAAGGAAAAGCTTTTCGAGCACCAAACACGACCACAACATATACATTGACAAAAGACTCTAAAAGACTTGTAGGCACCTAAATGCATATCCTCGTATCATCCCGGTTGGTCAAGCTGCACCACGCCCTCTAGCTCGCTCATTTCCCACGAGGCATAACTGAAATGTTGTAATGTAGCAACATTAGCAAAACGCTGGTGAGAAAACAATGAATAGTAAATAACATTAAGTACTCATATCCCAATCGGAAATGCGTCCAATGTCATGAGTAAGCCATGCTTTTCCCTTATTTGTTTCTAGGAACATACAACACTTTCATTAGGATTTGGTGAAGAAATCGATAGCTAAACATTCAATCAAGCTACAAAGCACTAAGTATCGAAAGCAAAGATTCGGGTAGATAGTAAAACACACTTGCGCGGATATAAAGTAAAGTAAATCACATACTTTCTCGATTACTAAACAAATCACATGCTTATTCAACTACAACGCAAATCACATGCTTTCTCTATTCATTAGCAATTCACATGCTCACATGGACACAAGCAAATCACATGTTTTATCGTTTAACGTACTAAGTAAAAATAAGGAATCAATGACCAACTCTTCTCAAACTTCCTAATTCCACTTGAGAATTCTCACTACCTAAACCTTTTAACTAACGAACCGTTCATAAGAGTATCAAAGAAACTAATCTCTCAAGCTTCTCCTACTTCCAGTTTACTTAGAGAAGAGAATAACGCTCAACTTCGAGCTAGCACAAACGATTTCGACATGAGAGCAAAATATTATTTACAACTCGTTATAATCTCACCTTTTGAGCGCGTAGAGTTCCACAGCCCACCGGTTGGGTTACCGATCGTTCGTGGGTCAAAACCTACAAGTAAAACGTGTAACCATTCTTGTTAAACTACCAAATAACGTTCAACTAAATCTTAATAAAAGAACCATTAAAACAGCTCGGTAAAAAGACGAGGACTCTCGGCCAAAGCAAAGGGGAAAGGTCTCACTTCTAATTTTCGATTTCTTGGTATCTAAAGGTATTCCGAATGGTTTAAAGTAAGCTAAAATGGAACAACTGAAATGGGTACACTTTGAAAATTATCATGCAAAACCTCTCACCAAAACTCAATGCAAAAACAGAATTTAAATAGGAAGGATAATACCCATCACAGCCACAATTCGATGCAAAGACGAGAGCTCGGGTTTTCATTCCACTTGGGGTCCAGACTAAAGGAAATAAGCTTGGTTTCATGGGTTTATCTTAGCTAGAATTCGCAACTAACACATGGGAAGAATGATTTGAAGCTTGAATCAAATATTGAAAGGAAAGAAAAACACTAAAACCCATTTTTCTAAAATTCTTTCTCACCTCGTAACTCATGGATCTTGAATGGTTTGGCTCGATTGATGGAATGGGTAGAAATTTCTTGTTGAGCTCTTTCCAATGTGACCAGAATCAACTGAAACGATTGAGAAACGGAGTCAGAATCCTCAGATCTCTCTCTCTTCCTCTTGGCCGCGGGTGTGGAGCTGCTACAGGTCTCTCTCTCTCTCTCTCTCTTTTTTCTTTTTGCTTCTTCCTTTGTTAAATTAGAAGATGAAGGTTTAAATGAGGGTAAACATGAAAAAACCAAAATGCCCTCTTTGCTACTTTCTTAAGGAAGACCGTCCCGTGCTCGTTAATTCCGTTTCCAAAGTTCTCTAACAAAGGCTAATTAAATTATGCTAACCAAAACTACTTATCTTAGTAAAATTAAATAAATGAAAAACATTAGAATAAAAGAAGTAAAATCACCTCAAAATACGGGATGTTACAATTGGAAGTTGAAGGATCCACGTATAATGGAATGACTAAGGAACTTGAATATGGAATTTTGGATATTTATTGAAAAGTATAGAATCTTTGGAAGTGGAGACTTATTCGTTAAGTTAAGGTCTTACTTTTATTAAAGTATCGTTGGTTCGATTTACTTATTGTTTTTCCAAAATTCCTATTTATTTACCTTATGCATAAGAACATCTATGATCCATTTACTTTATGCCCTTCGTTTACTTTAACATTCATATTTATGTTTATTTACTTTTGAAAGCATATGCATAACATCTTGCATCATTGAATTGAAAGGAAAGTGAGATTTATAAGGGAGAATGTGAATCCTACAAGAAGTTTGCATTACCTTCATTCATAAGGGAAAATGTGAATCCTATGGAAAGTTTGCATTACCTTCATTTTCTTTATCAGTGAAATTATATCATGGAGAAGAAATTATATATTTCATTATGGAAAGTAAGACAACGAGGTGAATGTTAGTCCTACGGGAGCTACCATTACCTAATTTTATTTTTGATTGAGATGTTATGCTTATGTAAAGATTATTTACTCCTTTTTATAATTGTTTTAATGAGCTAATGGATGAGGATTAGACTACGTATGCTAGTAATATCATCGTGTAGAGATTATGGTTTATGGAAGTACAATTATAAATGGTTGAAAGTTAGTTTTCTAGAGTTTAGAGAACTTTAGGAAAGAATATGTAAGATTATTTGGACACAAATCGTAATACGGGTTAGAGGTCTATTGTTACTTTTTATTCTCTTTATTTTCACTGGGCTTGTTGTTAGCTCATGATATTACAAACAAATTTCAGGTAATGCTTATGCCCGTGGTGATGAGAGAGGAGCTGGTGCAGCATAATCGAGAGGATGATGGATCAGGTATGGACTAAATACTTTTAAAAGTCCATGGACTCCTTTCGTTTAATTGTATTTTTTTTTGTTATGTAAATTTGTATATAGCTCTTAAGAGCTTCTGGTTTTATTTTTATGGATGTTAATCCGTTTAAACTCCTGAAATAGGAATTTGAAATTCCTTATGTTTAAACTTTCTGATGTGAAAATGTAAACAGGTTTTGGCTAGCCTAAGTTTCAAACATAACCACGCCATTTTTTTTTTAAAATATAAAGACTCCCGCTGTGTTTTAGTTTTAAATGATTTTAAAAGAGTCGAGTAGTCACACAGCCCCATTCTCACCCATTAATGTACAATTTTCACTCATTTGATAAGAAGAAATTGGGTTGGAATATTGTTTAGTAACATACCTCTTTGCAACCCCTCTTTGGAGTCTTCTTTCCACCTTGTTGGCAATGTGTACCAACTCTCCTAACTCCTCAAATTATGTTAACTCCACTTGGTAAGCAAGATCTCTATTCAATCCATTTAAAAACCTAATCATAGTAGACTTCTCATGTTCCTCAACATTAGCCCTAGCCTTGAGAAACTCCATCTCCTTATAGTAATCATCCACACTTTTGCAATCTTGTATTAGGTTATCCAACTTTTGCACAAGATGGTCTTGATGTTGTCTTGACACGAATCTCTTTCTCATATGACACTTAAGATCATACCAAGTTTCTGCTTGTTGTTCCCTCTCCCTCCTTAGTTTCACTTTCAATCGAGACCACCAATCATGAGCATTATTAGTGAAATTGGAAATAGCAAGCATTACCTTTCTTTCCTCACTATAATTGTTGTAATCAAAGAAGTGCTCGGTTTCTATTTTCCATTGCAAGTAATCCTCTTGATCCAAACTCCCATTGAAAGTATATAACTTGAGCTTATGACCTCCTAAGCTTCGATGCTCCATCCTCTCATAAAAAATGTCTTTATGTTCACTCCTAGAATGCTCTATCTCCCAAAATTTACTAATCCTCCTTTCACCAATCTTTTCATGATACATTGCTGCAAATAAAAAGGTTAGTAATAAAAATAGGACCTTTCAACCACTCCCTAAGTGTTTACACTCGATGATGTTTGTTCTCTCGTGTTTGCACTCAAAACATATTATAAAGGCCTAAATATAACCTTGAACTAGTAGCACACTTTAGCAACTATCAAACAACTAAGATGCTAATGAAATTTGTAAAAAGTAACAATCAGGAAATAAGTAACAAAAAGCTTGGGTGGATAAAGAAAAAAAGTAAACAAATTTTGCAAATGCTGTATATTTGTAAATAGGAAAGAATAACAAGAAAATAAGCAAGAATAAAATTTCCTTAAAGAGAAAAATTCGAGTTAAGACATCACTAAAGTGTTTTGAATCAGAAAATAAGGCTTTCCTAAACCAAAAGATGCATATAATCAAATATGGGACAAATTCGATACTTTCCAAAAACAGTTTTGGCTATTTATGGTAAGTTCTAGATTTTTAGGAAACAAACAAATTTGGCTCATTCAACTTGATAATTTCGAATTCAAGATGCATAAATGATGAGTTTAAGATAATCTCTTCAAGAACAATAAGAACACAAATCACTTTTTTTTTTCCAGAAACTCAAACAATTCAAGAAAGAACAAATTTTTTTTTTTATTTCAATTTTCTGGACAATTCGACAGTCTGCAAAGATCTATATTTTTCTTAATTTTCCACTTTTTTTTTACAAACTTTTTTGAATACAAAATACACACGACAGACTGAAAAGACTTTTGTAGTTTATGACTTTCTGAGAATTGGATTACAACTATACTAAACATAACAAAAATAGTAGCTACATATGGAAATTCTGGAACTATGCTTTTTTTTTCTTTCTAGAATTTTCGATGAACGAAGAATAATAAGTAAGAAAAATTGAAATAACAAGAAAGCAATTAAGATAGAAATCTTTCCTTGAGCCTAAGCTCTGATACCAAATGATATGAAACCCTAGGAAATTGAAATAAAAACCCTTTGAAAGCACAAAGAACCCCTAGATGCAAATCCTAAAACCCCGATGAATAATAAGGTAAAACCCTTGGAATACAAGAAGAAGAAGATTATTCCCATGATCTAATATCTTGAAATAAGAGAACTTGTTCTTATTTCAAGATCAAAACAATTCACAAACATACTAGATCAAATTATGCTTGAATGTTTCTAAAACATGCACCTAGAACAAGGCTACAAAACTAAGTAATTTTGGCTAAGCAAAAAGCAATATTATTATCAAATCAATTCTAAGAATTTAGGGTTACAAATGAACCTTT
The DNA here is from genome assembly GCA_028015215.1 of Gynostemma pentaphyllum. NCBI lineage: Eukaryota > Viridiplantae > Streptophyta > Magnoliopsida > Cucurbitales > Cucurbitaceae > Gynostemma > Gynostemma pentaphyllum. Next base: position 16,777,654 of record CM051345.1, read on the forward strand.
AAATAGGCAAAAGAAAACCCTAAAATCACTAGGAAATTCGGATTACAAGGAGGCACAAAATCTGTCAAATCTTTCCTTAAGTGCATTTGGTGCATTTTAGGAAAGTTTTGCCCTAGAAGATATTATATCGCTCCTAAACTATTCTAAGCATTAAAACTGATAAATAAAGGCCTAAAACATGTCCAAATAGATTTTAAATTCGTGGACATCATATATGGCAAGTTCAGGAATAAATATGGAAAGTGGTCGAAATAAGGAAAGTTTGCAAAAGTGATGCAACTTTCCTAATTAGCTCTCTTCTTCATTTATGATTGAACAAGTCTTCAATACTCCTCTTCAAAATGTATTTTCGATTGATTAATGTGCATCAAGTCTTCTTTATTAGCCCCATGCTCAGATCTTCAAAGCTTGTCTTGACTTTTCTAAAATAGGCTTGTAAATGGATGTTTAATGTTTGTCATGAACTTTGATCTTGAGATTTATCCTTGAGTTATTTGTGACGTTCCATGATTCATATCATATTGATTGGTATGAAACTGGTTTTTATGGGTTGCATGACTTTGTTTGGAGGTTTAAGAATATTTTTGGAATGTTTTATGTTGGATTAACCTTTGACTGATTAGTGCCCCTTAAGTCGATAAATTAAGCCTAGGTGGATAGATATTCGATATTATAATTCTTTGAATTGGTTGTGGTTATTTCCAAATATATAGGGGCTGTTTTGGGAGTCATTTTATAGCTGTTATGCTGCTGGAAATTAGTTATAAAATTATTAATTTTAGAATGTCCGAAAAAGGAGCGAAACTACACTAGTTTAGGCTAGTTTCGTTTCTAGATTTGGAAACTGTTGGAAGTTGTTGAAAGTGATTCCAAAATGGTATTATGGGTGATTTTGGGATATTTTAGAAAGATTTAAAGGTGAATTTTCCAGAAATTGAGTTTAGGAAAGTTCGGCCTAAAAGTGAGTTGTTTCGAGAATTTTGAGTTTAGACTCAATTTGAGCATAATGGTAGTGATGAGTGAAATCATGTTACTTAAATACCTCGGGTAATATGGTAGTAGTTTCACTTTAAGCAAAGGCCTTGCTTAAAGAAGAATATTGCCGTTAAGGGAGATTATACGGCTGTGCACAATTCTATAGCACTTAACGAGGCAGGTTCATTCCATCCGTACAATGGAAAAGAATATTTTCTCGTAAGGATTTAAATTGAGAAAAGGGTTTTTAAATTCCTTAATGAGCGTAGTCTCCCTTTGTTTGCGGGCAAAGAGGAGATTACAGGTATTAGTGAAAACTTTAAATCGAAAAGTTTTAAATTGACATAAGAGTGTTTAAAGCTGTTTCGAGTATTTTATCTTGTTAATTTGAGGATTAAGAGATATGCTTATATATTGGAATGATGGGTTAGACTCCGAGTGTTTTTGGTGTATGTGAACATTCGGAAGTCAGTGAGGCCGGTTAAGGACTTAAAGTCTGAGAAACATCTCTCATGGCATGATTTTATTTTTAACATTTTTTTACTCATTGGACGTAGCCTCATAATGCTACAACTATTTTTTTCAGGTAAAGGAAAGAAGAAGCTTGGTGGCTGATGTGGATCGAGGCGGTGATCGGTTGGCATGGATTTACATTGCCGATAAAATATTGTTTCTTTATTATTTGTTTTGGGATTGCCATGTTTTGTTTTGTTGAACTAAATATAGTAGTTCGGTTTTAAATTGAGCATTTCATTTGACAGTGCTTTAAAGATGGTTTTGGTTTGTGCGATTGTTTTTTTTATGGTTTTAAATAAAACTGATCGATCAAGAATGTTTTAATGTGTTGTTTAAACTGAGCAAAACTCTTATTTGGTTAATAAATGCTTCTGCTTTTGTTCTTTTACATTTCTATGTATTTGAGAATTTTTGGGTTGTTACAAATATATTAAAGTGTGGATCCCAGGGAATCTCTTTTAGACATCAGTATCCTTTTTACCTTTTAAAAATTCCAATATCCCTTATCAAATTTAATATATTTATTTTATCCTCTTACGTATTTTCATTTGTAAAATATGATATTGAAAATTTTTGGGGGTACAACTTATGGAATGGAACTCAATTGACATGGCTCATTAATTTAATTTTATTAATTATTATGTTATGGTAGCTTTTGATATTCTTGATTTCAATTGAAGTTAATAGGTTGAAAATTAACTATAAATGTTGCCGGTGCTTAGAATTTAAACCATTGAAGCCCATCTCGAAAGTTTCTCAATCCTACCCTACTCTTTTTCCTTTTTTTCTTCTTTCTTCTTCTTCTCAATTCTTAAGGCCTTGATTCTTCTATAATAGTTTTCCCAAAGACAAGTGTGAATGCTGATTGATTTACAATTGTATCATTAATTATTAGTTAAGCAAATTAAGCTCAGTTTAGCTTAATATAGTTGGTTAGCTATTATCTTCACCACTTGGTTGTTAGAAGACCACGTGATCTGAACCTCCACTAGTTGGCAAACAGAATGGGTTACACCTCTTAACCAACATGTAACCATATGGACTGAAATATATAAGGTCTTCTCTTAGGCTGAAAATAAGAAGGCATCTTGGCCATTGCTTTTTTTTTTCCGTTCTAGTGTGAGAGAGAAAAACTTGTAGGGAGAGAGAGAGAAGGAGAAGTTATGTAAACCTTCTTCTTCTTTTTGTCTTGATTTTTGTTTTTTATGAACTTGGCAACTCCTTGGAAATCTTGATCTGTAAGCTTAGTGCATAGTTGAAGAGATTCATCTTCAGCAAATGGATTAGGCTCCTTGAAACAAGTTGTTTCTTGTGAGCTAAACCAGTACAAATCTCTTTGTGTTCTTTAATTTTCAGTTTGATCTTTGTTCATTAGGATAGATTTCCTAACAAAGTGGTATTAGAGCTTAGATTCGAGATCAAGACTTCAAGATAGATCAAGATTCAGATCCAATCATCTCAATGAATCTAAAATTTGAGTTACAGTCTTTCGATGGTTCTGGAGATTTTGGATCTTGGAGAAAGAAGCTAAAGGCATTATTGGTTTATCAAAAATGGATCTGGCCATAGGAGAACCAGAAGATCTAACTGCTACAATGATTGATCATGAGAAATCAGGCTGCAATTGAATGCCTATTCCATCATCATCTTATACCTGGCTGATAATGTATTGAGGCAAGTTGATGGTATGGATATTGGATACAATGTTTGGATAAAGTTGGAAAATATCTACCAGATAAAATCACTTACAAACAGAATATTGCTGAAGGAAAAGTTCTTTGGGTACATAATGGAAAGCTAAAAGATAGTGGACCAAAATCTTGATGAGTTCAAGTAAATATCAATTACTTTTGGGGCCATTGATGAGGAGAAGATACAAGATGAGAGCAAGGCCATCATCCTACTTAACTCTCTACCAGATGAATACAGAGAGTTGAAGGCAACTATCAAATTTGGCAAGACAACTATCACCCTGGATGAGGTAATATATGCGCTTATATATTGGGAAATAGAGATCAAGAGTGGCAAAAACAGTAAGCGTAGCAATAGTTAGGGAGAAAGTCTAAATGTTTGAGGTAGAAACTTTGACAGGAATAACTTGAAAAAAAAAACTTTGACATGAAGCAAAATGGTAGAGGTAAGTCTAGATCCAAGTCTAGGCAAGACTCTCAAATGTTTCTATTGTAATGAATTAGGACACATTAGAAGGCTCAGCCCTAAGAGAAAAACCAATGGCTACCAAAATAATGGAAACCACCCAACCCAAAACAAAAATGCTGGAAACCTAGCAGTAGGGGAAGAAGGGCATGACAATCGGGATGTCTTGATGGTAGCATCTATCAAGAGTGGAAGTGAGTGGGTCTTAGACTCAGGGTGCACTTTTCACATTATCCCTAACAAAGACTAGTTGTATAACCTCAACCTTGCTGATGGTGGGGATGTTTTGTTAGGGGATGACAGTCCATGTAGAGTTAAGGAAATGGGTGACCTTAAACTTAAAACTAATGATGGCTACATTAGAATCCTAAATGATGTTAGATATGTCCCTAACCTTAGAAGAAACTTAATTTCTTTTGGAACCCTTGATTCAGAAGGGTACACCTATAAAAGGGAAGGGAATCCTAAAGATTATGAGAGGATCCCTTGTTTTCTTGAAAGCTGTAAAAGACAATGGCCTGTATTATCTCCTAGGTAGTACTGTAGTTAGGACTGCTACTACCACAAGAAAGCAAAAAGACCAAACCCAAACAAGGAATCCTTGATGCTTCAAAGATAGGGAAGCTAGAATTATGTGAAAGTTGTATTCTAGGAAAAGCCAATAGGGTAACTTTTGGGAGATCACAACACACTACATCCGTAAACTCTTGTTTAAAAAGAAATTTTCATATAATGGTTTTGACACGTGGCTAGTAAGTGTAAAAAAATAAAATTTAAATCAAAACTGAAATTTGGTTTCAGCACCCGTGGGCAAGGAAGACGAAGGGGAAAGGGAGAAAATAAGGGGGAAAGGAAAAATTTAGAAGTTTTGTGTGGGAATTCTTCATTTGGTGGATTTTGGTGGATTTTTACTAAGCTTCAAAGTTGATGTTATTTGATTGGAAAAGTATATTGGAATTTAGTCATTGAAGGAAAAGTGAAAGCCATTGGGATATTAACCGTCATTTTATGTGTTTTCAATATGTTTTTCGAATATATAAAAGTTTAAAAGAAAATTGATAGGTATTTTTATTCAATAGATAGTTTAGGTGATACGGAGATTGGCACAGCTTATAACTCAGGATCGGGAGCGGGATAGTTTTTGTGAGTGGTTAAAATATTATTTTCGAATTATTCATAATTATTTGCTTATACATTTCAAGTTAGCCTATATATTATGAATATCCTATTATACTCATGTTTTTATGATTTACAAATAATGTTGATGTGTTTTTACTATTACTTATGAATATTCTTATGAAATTGGACATTACATGAATATGAAAAAATATTAGTTTCCATGGATTTATGATAGTTTGCAAGTTATATGACAGTTTTCGTAAGCTATTTTCAATTGGCTAAATTGTTATACCCACTAGTTCAGCTTTTAGCAGGTCTTTGGGACCCACTTTAGCATACACATAGGCTTTGGGCCGTATGTTAAGGCGAATAGCCCTTTGGGGGTAGCTCTGCATGCGTATGACCAGTTTCAGTATAACAGTTGCTCTACTGCATAACTTGATATATCTTGTGTGTACTATGACCAGTTGTAGGTATGTGTTTGGTGTCGGTTTTCTACTATATGATTATAATATGATATTATTACATGAACTCGCAAGCTATGAGTTTTTCATATATATGAAAAGTGATTTTCTCAGAAATATATTTGTTTACTAAAAGTCATGTTTTCTATGATATTTAACTTAAAAGAATATGTTAGTTTATAAAAGATCCCACTCACTGAGATTTTGGTCATGATTTTTCATGTTTTGTTTTTCCCCCTCCAAGTAGCTTCGGAGTTTAACGGACAAGCCTAACGAAAGACGTTTGCGCCACTAGTTCTGGTTTCATCTTCAGCTAGCCTATGTATGACATTTTGTGTGTGATTGTACATGTTTGTCTATAAGTGTCAATGTTAGCTCGAGTAAGTGGCTTTATGATTTTTGAGGTTAGTTGAGTAAGTGAAGGTGCGTGAAATGTTTATCATTATGTAAATAAAATAAGAATTAACGTGTTAATAGTTTCGAGTTAATTTCCTGAGGGCAGAGCCTGTTATAATATATCCAGGTTTATATTAAATGTATTCAAAGGTTAGTTTACTCGAAAAAAAAATGAAACTCTGTCAAAATATCCTTAAATAAGTAGAATTTAAATTGACGATTAATTAGTTATTGAAATTCCACTTGATGGTATGCGTTGGCACTAGCTTTTGCTTGCCATCGGCATGTGTTGTCTTAAGTGTTTAGGGGGTTATCCGGACGGGTCGTGCTAACATCTAGAATTCTAGGCTATGTGCACTCTAACCTTTGGGGACTAACCAAACAACTATCCCTAGGAAATAGTAGATACTTCATGACCATTATAGATGATAATTCTAGGAAGGTTTGGGTATATTTCTTGAAAAACAAGAGTGAAGCCTTTGAGAACTTCAAAATTTGGAAGAAGATGGTTGAAGTCCAAACCAATAAGAAAGTAAAAGTTCTAAGGACTAACAATGGGCTTGAGTATCTTAGTGAAAAGTTTAATACTTTATGTAAACTAGAGGGATTAGTTAGGCACAGAATTGTAAGACTTACTCCACAGTAAAATGGAGTAGCTAAGAGGATGAATAGGACTATACTAGAGAAAGTTAGGTGTCTTATGAATAATAGTAATCAGCTAAAGAAGTTTTGGGCTGAGGCAGTAAAGACTGCATGTTGCCTAATTAATAGATGTCCCTCCTCTGCCATAAATCTTAAGACACCTGAAGAAATGTGGTATGGTAATCCCTCTAACCAAGATAACTTGAGAACCTTTGGATGTGTGGCTTATGCACACAATAGGGAAGACAAACTAGACCCAAGAGCTATAAAATGTATGTTTGTAGGTTATGATCAAGGGGTAAAGGGATATAAGCTGTGGTGCTCTTTACAAATAGGAGAATTTAAGAGTTTCATTAGTAGAGATGTTGTGTTTAAGGAAAATGAAATGTTCCTTAAATATACTAATGAATTTTTTGAAACTTGTGTAGAACAGATTCTGAAAATCAGGTAGAAATGAAGCTAAATAACAAGAAAGCACAGGAATCTCAATCAGATGATGAAGAACATACTGAAACCATCACTGACCATCATGTACAAATGGATTCTGAGGAGCACATTGAAAATCAAGATGACTTGAGCAACTACCAATTGGCAAGAGACAGAAATAAGAGGGTAATAAGGCCACCTAGTAGGTTTGAGGATTCTGAATATGTCTTTTATGCTTTAGTTGCTGTTACTCATTCTCTATCTAATGAACCTGTGACCTATAGATAAGCTTTATTGGATATTAATAGATCTAAGTGCGTTAAAGCCAGGAAAGAAGAGATGGAGAGTCTAGCTAAGAATGACACCTGGATTTTAGTTGATAGACCTAAAAACTAGAAATTAGTAGGATGCAAGTGGATCTTTAAGAAGAAATATGAGATTCCTGGGATATAAAAGGAAAGATACAAGGCTAGGTTAGTAGCTAAGGGATTTATACAAAAAGAAGGAGTGGATAATAAAGACTCGGAAGCATTGATCATCCATCTTGAGGATAAAGAAAGAACATGCCCGGAAACACGCACCCGTACGACAGAAAAGAAGAAAATTCGCTTCAGAGATAAACCAAGTCATCGACAAAGAAGTCCAGATATTACTGGAGGTCGGTTTCAATTAAGAAGTAAAGTACTCAGAATGGCTAGCCAACGTGGTGGTAGTGAAGAAAAAGAATGGGAAATGGAGAGTCGATATAGACTTCACAGACTTAAACAAAACTTGCTCGAAAGACTCTTTCCCACTACAAAAAATCGACCAGCTCGTAGATGCAACAACTGGATTTGATATGTTGAGTTTCATGGATGACTTCTCCGGGAATAATCAATTCATGATGAATCCGTCCGATCAGGAAAAGACTTCGTGTGTGACGAACAAAGGCACGTATTGCTACAGGTGGTGCCTTTCGAATTAAAAAATGTCATAGCAACGTTTCAAAGACTGATGAACCGCATGTTCGAGAAGGTATTAGGCAAAACCATGGAAGTCTATATTGATGATATGTTGGTAAAATCTGAAGGAGCCGAAGACCATCAACAGCATCTCAGAAACGCCTTCCATATCCTCGACAAATACGGAATGAAGCTCAATCCAAGTAAGTGTACCTTCGGCATCCCTTATGGGAAATTTCTATGTTACCTTGTGACCAAAAGAGGAATAGAAGCAAACCTGGACCAGATCAAATAAAATCCTCCAAATGGAAGCACCCCAAAGCAAAAAAGGGTCCCGAAGCTCACTGGATGTCTGGCAGCACTGGGAAGGTTTATCTCTCAATCATTGGATAAGTATCTCCCCTTCTTCAAAACTCTTAAAGGAATCAAGAAGTTCGGATGGGATGAGAAATGTCAAAGGCCTTTGATGAACTGAAGGTGTACCTCTCAAAACGCCCGCTCCTGTCCAAGCCAAAGACGAAGAAGACCTCATCATCTATCTTGCAGTCTCTAAAACTGCAGTAAGCGCCGCCCTGGTAAGAAAAAAAGGGAAGATCCAGCAACCCGTGTATTACGTGAGAAAATCCTTGCTTGATGCCGAGACAAGATACACCGAGGTTGAACAGTTGGCATTGGCAATGATAACATCTTGAAGGAAACTTAAACATTATTTCCAGGGCAACCGAATCATTGTGCGAACAACTTTCCTACTAAAGTCAATTATGCACAAGCCCGACGCTCCGAAAGACTAATGAAATGGGCGATAGAGCTAGGGGGATATGATAACACATACGAACCTAAAACAACCATCAAAGGCCAAACGTTAGAGGACTTTGATGCAGAAATGACCAACTATGAAAAACACGAGATCTCCCGGGATAAAGAGCAATAGATAGATGTGGAGAAGACTTGGGAAATCTACAGGGATGGCTCCTCACACGCTAAAAGAAGCACAACCGGGATCATCATCAAAACGCATGAAGGCTTCTTACAAGAACAATCAATCAGGTTCACTTTCAAAACCTCTAATAATGAAGCAGAATATGACGCTCTCTTGGAAGGATTGAATGGAATGAATGAGCTAGGAGCGAGGAAAGTAAAAGTATTCTCAGATTCTATGATAGTGAGAAAACAATTTATTGGGGAATTTGAAGCAATGGATCCAAAAATGGTGAAATACTTAGAAAAAGTCAAAGACCTCACCAAACTGTTCGAACCAATCGAATTAAAACAAATCCCAAGGATGAAAAGCGAACACGCTAATCCACTAGCCAGGCTTGGCTTAGCAATGGAGCACAGCCTGAAGAGAGTGATACCGGTAGATTATCTGGAACACCCAAGCATCAAACCAAGTGTATATAAAATGAACAAGGTGTCCCAGATAAAGGAGAAACATCAAGAATCACCTTGGTATCAAGACATAAAAAAGCACCTACTCATTGGCCAACTACCAGGAGACAAAGCTCAAGCACGGAAAATCCAATCCCAGGCTGCACGGTACTCGATAGTCAACAAGAAATTATACTGAAGATCCTTTGGAGGACCATACTTGAGATGTATTGACAAAGACGAAGCCACCTACATCATGCAAGAGCGCCAATTGGGATGTTGCAGAAACTACTTAGGAGGACATTCACTATTCCACAGAAAATGAAGCCAGGGATATTATTGGATTTATATGTATGAGCAGTGTAAAAAATTCGTCTAAACATGCGACAAATACCAACAGTTTGCATCTGAGCATCACGATCCACACACGCCCCTTACCAGGATCGCAATACCATGGCCATTCATGCAATGAGGAGTGTACATAGTAGGGAAACTCCCCACAACAACTGGGCAGAGACGTTTCCTACTAGTATAAACCAATTATTTTACCAAGTGGATCGAGGCCGAACCTCTTGCCAAAATCACCGAACACCAAGTTGAACAGTTTCTCTAGAAGAATGTAATCACTCGATTTTGAATCCCACGAGTTCTTATGGTAGACAACGCACACAATTCACTGGAAACGTAATCAAGTCAATGTGCTCTGACATCAACAATCAATTGAGGTTCTCTGCCCCCAAACATCCCCAAGCAAACAGCCAAGCTGAAGCATCTAACAAGACCATCTTGAATAACTTAAAGAAGAGGCTTGAAAAATCTAAAGGTAGATAGACCAAAGAGCTTCCCGGAGTATTATGTGCGTACGGAACCACCCCTCGCATTTCAATTGGGGAAACGCCATTCACCCTCACTTATGGGGCCGAAGCCGTAGTACCAACAAAAGCAGGAATCCCCACAATACGAGGAGAACTTCCATAAAATGGGCAAGAAAATGATCAGCTAATGATTGAGACGTCGTAGGATACCAGCAACTCTTAGATCGGAATATCGCCCCATGAAAGTAGGGGATTTCGTGCCAAGAAAAGTCTTTCAAAACACTCAGCAGCCTGGAGATGGAAAGGTCAGACCTAATTGGGAAGGGCCCTATCACATAATTGAAGAAGTCAAACTAGGTAGATATCGTCTCAAGGACGAGCATGGAACATGGATACCAAGGGCGTGGAACGCCAACCAATTGAGACGTTATTTCAATTAAATGTGAACGTGGAGAGTTACTGTAAATCCCCGGGTATTAAAATAGTGTAATTGGCAATTTTATTTATAAATAGCAAGTTTGGGTGTTTTGCTAAATACTTTAGAAATTGATTTTTCTAGTTTAATTTGATTATTTTGTGGTTAACCATAGTTAAATGATTGACCATAGTTAATGAAGAGAAGGTAGTTTGTTAGTAATTTAATTTTGGAGAAAGGTAAATTAGCAAAGAAAAAGAGAGAAGGGGCTTAAAATAAATATAGGAGGTGGAGCGACTTGGGAAGAAAATTTAAAGAGGTGGAGGGGCTTTAGAGCAATTGGCTATATTATTATTTATTTTCATTTTGGATAGTAAAATTATAAAAAGTGAAATTAAGGGAAAGGAAAAAAAACAAAACAACACAAAATTATTTTTCTTCTTCCCTTCTCCCACCATCGCCCCCCTTTGATGGTGAATTTTTTCTTCTCCCTCAATTTTCCTTGAATCTTGAGTAAATTGTGTTGGGTTTTGGATGATTCATGAAGGAATCATCATCCTAGAGTAGCTCAAGCAAGAATCCATTTGTTTTTGTAAGGATTAAGGTAAGATTTCAATACCTAAAACTCAAGCATTTTCTAGGTTTTCATCGAGGTTGCTAGGATGTTCTTGACTCATGTTGAAGGCACTTTGGTAATACGTTTCTTCCACTTATACGTTCTGGAATTGTGATTTCCAAATGGTAAATTCAAGTTTGAGCTTCACCTAAATAAGATAATGTGGATGGAGGCCAAGGTTGGGAAGAAAGCTTGCCAAAAACTCCATTAATGGTGGTTTTCCAAGCTTCTAATTTTCTTAAATTTTGGGTTTTCTTTATTATTATTGTAAGATTATCATTTCTGGAATTTTTGGGGAGATTATATATATATATATATATATATATATATATATATATATTACACAAGAAAACCCCTTTAGAAGGTCAACCCCAAAGTATTTTTGATAATTCTCTATTTGGCCGAAAATTACACCTTAAAATAGACTAGTTTTGGAACTTTTTCTGTTAACCAGGTTGAGTTATGCTTAATGTGTTTTGGGGCTGAGGTAAATGTGTTCATATAAATCTAAATGAATAAAGATTGATTTGTTGTAGGAAGAAGACGATCGGGCATGATTGAAGCTGATTGTGAAGGTGAGAACATAAAGAATCGGAGTCACGATTCTTTACGTATTGTTATAAAGGGAGTTAGCTATTGTTGTGAATATTTTGATGCCTATGGAGGGCGATTAGTTAGGAGGTGGAAGTACGAGGAAGTAACGGGAAGTGGGAATTGAATCCAGCCTTTATTTAAAGAGCCCGACGAGCTAGTTAGCTCAAACCGATATGTTTTTATGATTAGTCGTCTATACGAGCATGTTTACTTGTTGATATTTTACACTCTTAGTCCATGATCGAGTCATATACTGAATTGGGGTTATTATCATGAATACTTGAAATGCTAACTGTTATTTCTCAATGAAAAAGCATGTGAATGAGATATTGAGAAGTGGAACTTGAAATGTGAATTATATGTTTATGTGAATATTGAGCAAGATGTGTAGTATTATTGAGTCATATACTACTTGGAGGAATTGTCCTATTTATGCTCGTTGAGCCGAAATTACTTCTTTTTATAAGTGTTATAAGCAAGCATGATTATTTCATTCATTTCCATATCAGTTCATTCATGCATTTCATATGTTCAAAGTATGGCCATGGGTCTTAACTCGGGTAATGGTGAGTGGATGTTGGATGTTACACGTGGTTACCATGGCGGGATATTGTGTAGCTCTGAGGCGCTGTGTGGTGGATGGCCTGGATGCTAGAGTGGTTATTACGATAACCGAGAAGATTAAAATGAGCTACGACTCGAGTATGTTATGTGACAATATGTGATTTGTAAGTAGTGAGACGTAGGGTATAAGTAAGGTACCAAATGATGATTGGAAAGGATAGTGAAAAGTGGTAACGACTTAAGCGTTATTGTCCGGTGTAGTCTCGAACTTGATCTTGAACTTGAAAAAAAGTTAGTTTGCATGAACATATATGTTTAAGTTTTGATCATTTTTATGCATTCATACTTAGCTAATTCCTTCTTAAATGTGTATATTGAGAAGTGGGAAATGTAATGGTAAGTGATAGTGTTCCATAAAGTGAATGGAATGTGGAAATGAATTGTCCAAGGCTTGATGAAAAATGAAAAAGTGCGATATATAAAAAACTACGGCTCAGGTAGTAAATTGTGATGACTTGTCAAAGGCGCGTAATGAGACGCCGGGAATGTGTAAGAGAGGATGTATCATTTGAAAGGAACTTGTGGAATATGGTTATGAGACGAGAAAAGTTTACACAATATGGTTATGAGTTTGAAATACCTGAGGTAAGTGAAGTGTACTTGTTTATATTGTGTTGCTCGTTAATTGCATTCTTAGACATTTATTTTCGCTTGAGCAATACATTTTGAGCATATGCATCACCGTTCATATTCTTTCATGTGTTGCCAGAGGACGAGGGCGTGGAGTGGCAGGTAGTGCTCGTTGACGTACGGGATGAGGACTTTGGATAGGCCACCAGTCAAGTGAGTCATGGGTCCTGGAAGTATGTTTTTGTATAAAACGATGTGTCCGTATTTTGGTGTTTAAGATTCGAACTCTTTATGCAAATATTTTAAGTTTATTTATTGTTTGTAATAAATTTTTCGTGGTGCACCACGTGTTTTATGAATTTAAACTTTTCATGATGTTTTGAAACGGTTGATGAGCCGGGATTCAAAATTAAAGCAGGTTTATAAAGATTTTGTGTATGCTTCATGTCTGATTTCCCATTGTCTTGAATTATTGTTATCAAGCTAAGTATAGTCCTTGCTTCCGCTTGCGTGCTCGCGTCCTAGGCTTGTATCGCAAGCTGGGTCATCACAGCTGCAAAGCAATACATGCCGAAATAAATGCAAACTCCAACCACCAACCTTATAAATAAAAAGTTAGTCTCACAAACACCCCTCACAACTCTACAATGGAATCCTCCTCCTCATCCTTTGCTCCCCACTCGCTCTTACTACAAGATGGAATCAACATCCTGAAAATACAAGTCGAGCAACTAACACTCCAAAGGGACGCCTTCAAAAAGGAGAGTCTGGATCTAAAGTGCAAACTCAACATCAACAACTTTCTCCTTGAAAGGAAATTCAGGAAGAACAAAAAAGTCAAGAGAAAGTTGACTGCCGAATGCCGCCAATATGATGACCTTCAACTGAAAGAAAGGGAGGAAAGAATATCCCTCCTTGAATAAGAAGTATCCAAGCATGACATGGAGATATCTCTCATGAAGCTCGAAATCAACAAGCAAAAAGATGATATCAAAAAACTAACGAAAGAAAAGGAAGAAGCAGGCTGAGCGATGTGGCTATAATCCACCTAACTTTCTATTCTTCCCATTTCTTTTTCAAATTTCCTTTGTTTTCTTTACAAATTACAATATATCTTTTCAGTTCATAATTTTAATAAAGTCCATCTTACTCTTATCCAAGAATGTTACACTTCAATTTTTAGAAAATAAGTCTGAATAGAAACACGTTTCAAAATGGAAGTTAAAACTCGTATATACATGAACGTTATTAAATTAATAGTTCAAATAAATAGGGGAAACAAGTAACCCACCCGCTAAAAAAATCATCATCAGCAGCACAGACAAGATCAACCTTCACGGACAAACTTATGAAGAATTTGGAAAGACATAAAGAATGTAAACATATCGAATCTCAAGGTGATCTGTCTATTTGAGAAGAAAAATGAACATAGGTAGAATAAACCCCAACATTACTGACAGAGATGTCACTATCAAGAAATTCTCAAAGATTTACATTTAATCCCTAACTAAAAGCAGCTGAAACAGGAATCGCATTTAATGATTACCTCGTCCCAATAAACCCGATTACAGAGATCTGAAAAGGCACGGACTGGAAATCTGGTAAAAGGATATGAAATAAAGGGAACATTAAATGTGTCTGCATCCTAATAAACTGAACCCAGACAAAATATTGAAGGGATCCAAAAAATGTCAGAAAGGTGTACTCATCATGTCCTAGGAACTATAAGCGTCACGACGTATTAAAAGAACTCCAACTGACACCACCTCCATAAAGGCGTGTTGGGGAATGAAACAACCCCATTACAACCTTGGTAAACCAAACATCTGAGTGTTTCAAAATTCCAAAGAAAGCCAAGTCCTAGCTTAATAAATAGGATCAAAACGTAGGAAGGAAAGGACAAGCTTCCTAGCTCCTCTTCGAGAATTCCAAACGAGCCCTTCCAAGCATACCCAAACCTTCCTCTCTCCAAACCCAATTTCCAGCCTCATACAAATGGCATCTTAAGATTCTAGCCATAGTGACGACAACAACTACACTTCTTACAACCGGTACATGGTAGATAGTGAGAAGAAAAAGAAAAGGATACTAAGGATAATGGTGAGAAGAAAAGATCAAGAACTCCAATAAGAGAGGGAGGCCCACCAACGGCAGCACAAACTTAATAAGGGCTTGACCAAAAGGTTCGAAGAAATAAGAGAAAGATTGGAGAGGCCATTCCCAACGCCACCCATATCTTCTACAAGACGAGAAGCTTGGGAGACATGATCACCCCTTGAAGCCCAAGAGGTCAGACAATCCTTGCGTCGTATGAATAACTTCCTGGAAGATCTCTTGGATCGGGTCTTCGAGATGAACACGGAGATCGATTATCTTACTGGCGTCCTGGAGCCCTCGAAAGATAAGGATGAGGAAGAGGACGAGGATAATGAAGAGGACGAGGACGATGGGAGCGAGAGAGGCGAACACAACCGCCAAGATCGCCCCATGATGTAAACGATCAACCCATCCATAGGAGGAATACTGAACCCTCCAAAGATCTCCTCTGCATCTGTGGAAATGGTCAAAATCTAGGATAACTCATTTACCTTTTTCTTTTTTGCTATCTTTTTTATTTAGAAAACCCAATGTAAACCAACATAAACTGTTAATAGACACACCTTTTGTTCACATCTGGATCAAGTAATACCCTAAGTTAAACTTAGACGAGCACCCTTTAAATGCAAAAGAAGAAAGGCCTAGATCGGACTAGGTAAAATCTTCAAAGAAAATTTTAACCCATATAAAAATAAGGAAGAAAGACCTAGGTCGTACTATGAAAAATCTTAGAAGAAAAGCTTAAACCTTATAAAAATAAGGAAGAAAGACATAGCTCGGACTAGGCAAAATCTTTGAAGAAAATGTAACTCTTATAGATATAAGGAAGAAAGACCTAGCTCGGACTAGGCAAAATCTTCGAAGAAAAATTTAACCCTTATAGAAATAAGGAAGAAAGACCTAGCTCGGTTTAGGAAAAATATTCGAAAGTAAATCAAACCCTTATAGCAATGAGGAAGAAAGACCTAGCTCAGACAAAGAAAAATCTTGGAAGATGAATTTAACCCTTATATAAATGAGGAAGAAAGACCTAGCTCAGATTAGGCAAAATCTTCGAAGATAAGTTTAACCCTTATAAACAATAAGGAAGAAAGATCAGATTAGGCAAAATTTTCGAAGATATGTTTAACCCTTATAGAAATGAGGAAGCAAGACCTAGCTCAGACTAGGTGAAATCTTCGAAAAGTAAGTTCAAACCTTATAAAAATTAGGAAGAAAGACCTAGCTCGAACTAGGTGACATCTTCGAAAAGTAAATATAACCATTATAAAATTAAGGAAGAAAGACCTAGCCCAGATTAGGCAACCTATAAAAATAAGGATGAAAGACCTACCTCGGACAAGGCGAAATCTACAAAAACTAAATTTTACCCTTATAAAAAATAAGGAAGAAAGGCCTAGCTAAGGCCTAGCTTAGTTGGGAGATGTTCAGTAAAAAGTTCTTTGAAAAGTATTACCCCGAGGATACCCGAGATCAGTTAGAGATTCAGTTTCTCACACTCAGACAGGAGGATAGGTCTGTTGTGGAGTATGAGAGAGAGTTTGATCGATTGTCAAAATTTGCCACTAGACATGTTACCGATCCCGAGAGTAAGAGAAGGAGATTTATTGTAGGTTTGAGAGCAGACCTACGAGGACAGGTATGAGTCTTACAACCTGTTACATATGCTGAGGGTTTAAAGGCTTCCTTGGCCTTAGACATTGGGGCATCTGAAGAGAAGGCTAAGGTACCTGCTACAGAGACCACTTCCCAAAAGAGGAAGGCTGAGGACGACCTACACAGCCATAAGGACAGACTCAGGGTAGGGATGGAAGACAGACTGGACCTCAGTTTCGCACAGGCCAGTCTAGTGTTTAGGCTCTTCCTCTGCCTTACTGTCACTATTGCACTGAGTATCACCTAGGTCCTTGCAAGAAGAAGTGCTATCAGTGTGGACAAATGGGACATGTTAGACAATTCTGCCGTAGTTTGCAGACACCACTACAGCATAGGGGTGAGGGCCAAGGACTGAGCCAGGGGCGAGGTCAGACAGGTGGTAGAGGCCAGGTTAGGCCTAATCAGTAGCAGAGAGCACCACCGGCAGATCAAGCACAGCCTCAGACATGACACTAGACCCGAGCCTTTAACACCACTCGAGAGGATGTTGAGGCACCAGGTACAATTATTACAAGTACTTTATCAATTTTAGGACCATCTGTTCTTGCATTATTTGATTCTAAGGTTAGCCATTTCTTTATTTCTGCATGTTGTTTTGATTAAGATGCCAATGTATGATTTGATATTATCTTTGGTATGGATGGGCTGTCAGCCAACCACGATAACATCGGTTGTAGCTGAGAAATGACTTCATTAATGGAAGTAAGTTTTGGCAGGCCCTACCGTTTGTGCCTGTGACGACCCGACTCCTTTTAAATTATTTAAAATCAAATTGCAGCGGAAGACTTAATATTTAATAAAAATTTGGCCTGGATATGTTTAAAACTTGGACTATCCACAACCTGTTTACACCTTTCACAATCAGAGAATTTAAACGACAAGAAACGAAATTCCTGTATAAAGATTAAAGGAGTTCAAGGTGATAAAAGTTAAAACAAAAGTTCTTATGAGCTTATATACAAATATACAACTCAAAAGATAAAACATGAAATAAATGTGTCAATGGACTTTAAAAGTATCTCTAGTCCTTCCCGGTCATCAACTAGATCAGATTGCACCAGCTTCTCACCCATGAACCCGAGCATTACCTGAAAATGTTAGTAACAAAAGTCTCCAAACCCGCATCCGGATTTGTGTCCAAGTAAAACTCACATACCCTTACCTTTTAACCACCAAGAAGGGTTTGTATCAAGTATTTCACTTTTACTTACCAATTCTCCCATATAATTGAGGAACTAACTTCCAAGAATTTAGGAGGATGTGTTTCATAACACACATAACATTTGTCTCTCATTCTCTTTAATACCTTATACTATACATAAGGTTTATATCAAGTCTTAATCTCTAATTTCAAGATCTTCCAATTTATTGAGAATCTAGTTCTCTTACATATATATCATGATAATTATACAAGGTTCAATACACCCTTGTCTTCTCTCATTATATAATTCAATCTCATTTCTCTTTCCTATAGCACTCGGCTATACATCATATTTTATTTTATTTCTCTATGGAAATATATGATATACATAATGTTTCAATTCTTTTCTCCATAACAACTTAGGCTATCGATAGTTTACTTTCCTTTTTATTTAATAAATAATGCTAAGCTCACTCGGTCTTAACCTATTCAAACAAGATAATTCATTAACTCGCTCAACAAATGTAAAATATACGCAACATTTACATCAACATAACTATCAAAATGCTCATAATGACAGTATGAAAGCTCCTGCAGGATAACTATACTTTATTATCTCGCTTTCCAAAATAATGCTTATAATGATAGTATTGAAGCTCCCGTAGGCTAACAATACTTCATTATCTAGCTCAACAAGTGTAAAGGACACACAACATTTACATCAATATAACCATCACATGCTTATAATGACAGTATGAAACCTCCCACAGGCTAACTATACTTCATTATCTCGCTTTCCAAATAGAATATACATAATCTTTCAATATTTACTTCCCACCTCTAGTGATTAATCACAGGTGATGAGGCTTCCGCAGGCTATTTCATTCACCTCATTAACTCACTCACCGAATACAGGTAATGAAGCTCGTGCAGGCTAACAATACACTGTATCCTCGTATATGTATCATAGTAATTTTGGATAATACCAGATAATGTGAACACGCATAGTTCCATCATTATCTCATTATCCATCTCCTCCGATCATGCAAAGTCCCGTAGTCCTTTAGCATTCCTCATGTACATATACGTAAACATAAAATGAATAACACCACACAATGCAAAGTCCCGCAGTCCTTTAGGATACCTCATTATTCCTCCCAATAATCGATTATGCAATATGATATGATATGAATATGCTTTCAAGTGCAAGTAAAATAAATATAAACATTCATAGTGTGCAAGTAAAAATAAATATAAACATTCAAAGTAATCGGAAGAACATAAAGGTAAATGGATCACGTAATGCTCTTATACATAAAATAAGAAATTAGGAACTTCTAACAAGAAAACAATAAATAGATCAAGCCAAACAGCCTTTAGTTAAACTTGAATTACTAACTTAATCATAAAGTCTCCAATTCAAATGATTCTATTGCTGCCCCATAAGTATTCGAAGTTCCATAATCAAGTTTCTTATTCATTCCATTATACTCAAAACCTTCAACTTCCGATAATCATTCTTAAACTCCAGAACGAATCTAAACTTAGAACTTGCAAGAGTTAAATATTTCCCTCGAGCAATCCATGAGTTCTCTCGCTCAAATATAACTAACTCCAAGCCTAAGCATGTTAACTCCCATCCTTTAATCCTTTTGACTTAAACCTTAATCTCAGCTTCTGATTCTACAAATCGTTCAACTTATTCGGTTTCTAAAGCTACTTTAAATTCTATTTATTCTCACCTTGAATGCTCCCGTGACAACCAAGTTCCCACGGATCAACAAACGAGCAATCACACCTACAAATCATCAATTACAAAACATATTACAACTCATAACTAAGATGAGAACAAGTGTGAATAGTGATTTTGGATGAATAGTGTTTTCAAGTGAATAGTGTTTTTCAAAAATCTGGGCTCAAAATCCTCAAATTCTTTGATAGAAATACGTGATTTCAACTTCAAAACTCATTTATAAAAAAAACAAACAAAAACATACAAAAATAATTCGTATAATATCCAAAATGAATTACTAAAATATATAAAAATAAAACCAAAATAATTCATATACAACAAAAAAAAAGAAGTAAATGAAAAAACTACTGGGGTTGTCGGGGTGGGGGCACTGAAGATGAAAGGCCGGGGTCATTCGGACCACGAGTAGCGAAGAATGCAGCAAAAGCAGCTGCAACCTGCTCCTGGACTTCCGTGCTGACCAAAGTACGGATCTCCTGGACCGAATCACACATCGCATGGACCTCTGATTGGAGCTGCTGGACCTCCTCACGCAGCTGCCTCTCAACGGTACTACTCTTCCGTTGCGAGCTGCTCTCAGGTCGAGGTACGTCTGCGTATAGACGTCTCCCATAAGATCCAAGGCCAGGAACATATCCATCTGGCCGAACGCCACCTACAACTTCTAAGAATGCTTCCTGTTGATCCTCCTGTGTCGGTTGGGGGTCTTCAGACGGCAAGCGCTGGAACAATGTGTCTTTAAAGCGGTCCTGTTCAAATTAGAAGTAAAACATAAACACTTTAGTTAGAATATATGTTTTAGTAAATAGAAAAGTACAATGTAAGGGTAGACAAAATATTTATCTGAACCGCTTCCGCCTTGTCGTCCACAATAGTCCCGTCTTTCTTTGTGTGAAGGACTAAGTGTAACTCATCGGGTGGGACTGGACGTCCAAGCTTTTCTTCCTAAAAAAAACATAAAACAAACAAATATGTATTATTGTAAAGATTTAAACTAAAACTAGTAATTATTTAGAATAAGAAAACAAAATATACATAGGCATACTTACCAAAAGACGATGATGCTCGTCGTAAGGACGGGCCCCGCCAGTGTGGAAACTAGGGTTGACCAAACGGTTACGCCGGTTCCTCGCAGATTGTCTGACTGCAGCCTCAGTGAGCATGTTCGCCAGAAGCCAGGCGTGTTCCTCCTCACTCATCCAGACGGGCCGATTTGCTGCGTTCTTCTTCCGCGCCTGAAATATAATGTCTTTATATCAGAATTGCATGTGTTTATCCCAGAGGGGAAACAACCTCTGATCTGTCACATCTAAACCGATAGTAAGTTTACCTTGGAAATATATAAAATATGTAAATTACAATTTTACATTAGTAAGTTTGTGAAAAAAAAAAGTCAAGTTATAAGATACGGAAACAAATTTTTTTTTACCTTTCAATTTTCGAACAACCTACTCTTCTAATGGTATGGAATATTCGTCCAGCGAAACTCGCTGGAAGAGAACCACTCTAAAGAACCTCTCGAAACCATTTTGAAACGGTTTTATGCGGCTACAATATGATATTCATATAAAAAACATATTATTGACAAATATAATTAGATTTCATGATATAAAAGAAATGAAACGAATATAATTTTAAGAATACGGGTTACTTACTCATCTCTCTCGATCCGAAGTAATGATGGATCACGAGGACGGGGGGGACGCGAAACTGCTGGACTAGACCCAGAAGCTGAGGCCGATGATTAACCAGACGCACCCTAGATGTCCTAGGTGTGTCAGCATGCGGAGTCCGGACCTGTGTCTCGGGTACTAGTGCAGATGGAGCTGGGTCCTCGTACTGTGCGAGCAGCTCGTCCAACTCGTCAGTCGTGGGTGTGCTAGTACCGAACACATCATCATGGTCATCATCGCCAGCATCGTGTGATCGAGGAGTATGTCGTGCGCCCGTCATTTTTTTCTACGGTTGTAAAAACAAATATTACATTATTTAAACCGTAAATTAATTAACACTAATCTAATTTAAACTAATTATACAAATTAATTAAACCAAACTAATTATACAAATTAATTAACCTAAAGTAATTAACTAACCTAATTATACAAATTAATTAATTAGCCTAAACTAATTAAGTAAACTATAATTATACAAATGAATTAACCTAAACTAATTAACTAAACTAATTATACAAATGAATTAACCTAAACTAATTAACTAAACTAATTATACAAATGAATTAACCTAAACTAATTAAACTAAACTAATTAGACAAATTAATTACTTAACATAAACTAATTAACCTAAAGTAATTAACTAAACTAATTATAAAAAATTAATTAACCTAAAGTAATTAACTAAACTAATTATAAAAAATTAATTAACCTAAAGTAATTAACTAAACTAATTATAAAAAATTAATTAACCTAAACTAATTAACTAAACTAATTATAAAAAATTAATTAACCTAAAGTAATTAACTAACCTAATTATACAAAGTAATTAATTAACCTAAACTAATTAAGTAAATTATAATTATACAAATGAATTAACCTAAACTTAATTAACTAAACTAATTATACAAATGAATTATCCTAAACTAATTAAACTAAACTAATTATACATTAATTACTTAACATAAACTAATTAACCTAAAGTAATTAACTAAACTAATTATACAAAGTAAGTAATTAACCTAAACTAATTATACAAATGAATTTAATGAACTAAACTATTTATACAAATGAATTTAAACTAAACTAATTATACAAATTAATTAACCTAAAGAAAAAACGTAACCTAACCGAGCCTAATTCCCTGAATTTAAATTTCAATAAAGTTTTAAAAAGAAAATTTAGATAACTAACCGTTTCTTTATGGACGAAAGGAAATCCCAGGATTTGAGAAAATGAGTGTTGAGGAAACGGGGCTAATGAATCGTTAGAAGATGGATTGGGATTATACGAGAACGGGGGAGGGGGAAAACGGAACGGAACGGAATAGGAAGAAAAGAAAAGAAAGGAAAAAGAAGGAAAAAGTCGAATGGGAGGGGGAACATCTGTTTGCCTATTTAATTTTAATTTTTGAGACCATCGTCATTATGACGGAATGTGGGGAGTCACGCGTTCAGTCAATGATGACCATCTGGTCATATATTTGAATTTGTAATTATGACAAATTGCGGCCATATGGTCGTAAAGAGTCAAAATCACCGCCATAAATTTGGTAAATTTTCAAAATTGCCGCTGAATATTATGACCAGGTGGTCACATTTGACTATATTTGGGACCAGGTGGTCGTATTATATGAAAACAGTAGTTATTTTTTTTTACTTTCCCGGGGAAAATTACGACCATCTGGTCGCAATGGTCACTGGGAAAGGAAAAAAAATCAACACATGTCATGGAAATTACGACCTGATGGTCGCATGTTTACCTTGCCAATTACGACCATCTGGTCGTACTTATAATTTTTTTTATATTTTCTAAATGGAGCAATTAAAAGAAAAAAATATTTTCTTTCTGTCATGGAAATTACGACCTGATGGTCGCATCTTGACCTTGCAAATTACGACCTTCTGGTCGTAATTATATTTTTTTTTATATTTTCTAAATGGAGCAATTAAAAGAAAAAATATCTTCTTTCAGTCATGAAAATTATGACCTGATGGTCGCATCTTGACCTTGCAAATTACGACCAGATGGTCGTAATTTTTTTTTTTATATTTTCTAAATGGAGCAATTAAAAGAAAAAATATCTTCTTTCAGTCATCAACCTCTGTGTCTTCTCATCGTACTTCAAGTTCATCCTCATAGTCTGATTCAATTTTTTCTTCAGCTATTTCATCTTGTGAAGTTTCATGATCCGGTCATTTGGAAAATCTGTATTGTCCTGCAATGTAATCGTTCCATCATTCAGTGGTCTAGCAGTACTTGCGTTCTGACCATCATCAATCGCATGCAATCTTATCTCGTCTTCCTGGAAAGCACTGTACTCTATAATGTTCTTAGCAAAGATACCTTCTTCTACATAGGACAGTTTTACTTTACAAACAACTAACCAATCTGCAGATCACGTCTATTGGATGGATAGTTTAGATAATAGACTTGAATCGCCTGTGAAGCCATGACAAACCTATCTTCTGTGCGCATGTGTTTAGACTTATTAACCTCCACGATCTGCAAATGAGACAGCTTACAAATTCTGTCGCGTCTTGTTGTCTCGAACCACGTGAAATTAAACAAAACAATGCGTTTTAGGGTCGGACTTGCGTATTGAATCTCACTAATCTCATCTATTACTCCGAAATAATCGTCTTCATTGGTTTCGAACACTTGACCCTTTATGCAGACCCCACTATTGTTTGTTGCTCTGTTAACTGAATGCGCCTTCGTTTGAAATCAGTACCCATTACCAAGCCAGTATATAATCTTGCAACCCGTGCAGGTCCTTTTGCCAAAGAAATAATGCGAGGATCAGCTACTGGCAATGTAGGTGAGTCAACCTATAGTCACATATATTGTGTGTGAAAAGGTAAAAGTGCAATATATATTAAAAAATAAATTGACAAATTTGCCAAAAACTCATGTATGCAGAGAACCAAGAACGAAACTGTTTGTCAATCATTGATTCCTCATCAGCGGATGTAAGACCAGGCCGTACCATTCGAACGTATATGTTTAGAAACAATCTATATATATGATAATTAATAAGTTAAACGACAGTTTCAAACAGTGAAATTGTTTTAAACTATATGAACATCATAAAAAAAACATACTCTATGTATGGCTCCACTTCCGTGCAGTTGCATAACTCGTACGTTTGGATAACGTGATACTCAACATCGGTCAACGGCCTTTGCACACTTTTACCAACAGTCATGTCAGCCTCTGTAAATATGGACAAGTCATTTACATCAACACCTTCTAGTAAATTTTCAACAACATTTCGCTTCACTGATCGATACTGCTGTGGTAGTCTCTTGCGTAAGGTATGCACTACTTATAGATCCTTCTACTCATGATCTATTTCCGATCATCTTGTTCAATCGACGTAAGTACCTGTCGATGCGGTGTAAATCATACGTTAAATATTCAATTTTCTAATTGCGTATAACATTACGAATGTTTTACCTTTCAAATGGGTACATCCAACGATAATGCACCGAACCTCCTAAGAAGGCCTTGTATGGAAGATACACTGGAAGATGTTTCATTGAGTCAAAAAAGGCAGGTGGGAACATTCGCTCTAACTTACAAATGATAACAGCAATCTCCGAACTCATTGATGCAACAGTTGCGTCGGTCAATTCAGTACAAGTCAAGTCCCTAAAAAAACACTCAACTGCGCAAGCAGCTCCCAATGTCTATGCTCTAGAAATGGCCTGAACGTGACCGGTATCAATCGTTGCATGAATACATGACAATCATGAGTTTTCATTCTGAACATTATATGTTTCTAGCTATCTGTACACTAATTGAGATTGGAAACGTATCCGTCTGAGAATTTCATTGATCTTATTCACTCAAATAATGTCTTTTTTTTCCTCTGTTGTCAACATGTACTTCGTTGTAGCGTAATGATCATTAGCATCAGGCTGCAACTCAGGGCGATGACATATCTCTCGGATATCATACCGTTCAGAATAGTGTTGAAAACATTGTCAAAGAAATTCTTCTCAATATGCATTACGTCCAAGTTATGTCTGATTAGAAGATCTTCCCAATACGATAGATCCCAAAAAAATACTCCGTCTCTTCCATCCAGTGATTTTCCCAGCCAACTTGTTTGCATTCTCTGCACCTTCACATGTAATCTTTTGCATGCCTAAGGCATCTATACCATGCAGAATTTCTCTCTCGCTAAACATTGTCGGAGGTATCTCTTTTTGTGCGCTTCGACCTTTCTTCCAGTCACTATTGTTAGCACGAAATGAATGATTCATAGGTAAATCTTCCGTGACATAATCGAACCAACAAGTTTTTCGACTGTGTCTTAGAGAAAATGCCTCAGTGTCAAGCATGCAATGTGGACATACGTATTTACCAGACGTACTCCATCCTTTATAAGAGGATGAGAGAAGGTATAGATTACTTATCTACATATTATGACTAAGCAAACAATTATGAAAACAAATTAATAAAAGACAAAATTATAAACATATACCTGATAACATTGAATACACTGGGAAGTCACTGATCGTCCAAAATAATGCAGCACGCATCAAGAAATTCTGTTTCCTTGATATATCGTACGTCATAACACCATCAGTCCACAACTTTTTCAACTCTACAATAAGTGGTTGCAAATACACATCTAGTTTCTGTTTTGGACTCTTCGGACTAGGAATGATCACAGTTAAAAAAATCACAGGGTCTTTCATGCACATCGAGGGTGGCAAGTTATACGGGGTCACCATCACCGGCCATACTGAATATTGTGCTCCTGATGCCCTAAACGGGTTAAAGTCATCCGTGCATAATCCCAATTTAACATTTATAGGATCTTGGGCAAAATTTGGATGACACTTATTCAAATGCTTCCACATCGTAGTATCTGAGGGATGTCTCATAACTTCTTCATCATCAGAATGCTCGTGATGCCATCTCATGTGAGAAGCTGTCACATCTGATGCATACAATCATTGCAGACGCGGGGTCAGCGGTAAATAGAACATGCGGGTATGTGGAATCAGGCTGCTTCTCCCTTGTTTATATCCTGGCTGAAAGCAAAATTTGCAGTGATGCAGACTCTCATCCACATCCTAGTATATCATGCATCCATTTCGACATGAATCTATTCTCTCCACTGGTAAACCGAGACCCTCCACAAGTTTCTTCGTGTCGTACAAACTCTCTGGCAACGTATTTTCTGGTGGAACACATTAACGAAACCATGATGCAATTGAATCAAATCCTTTCATTGGTATGTGGTACTGCACTTTTATATTTAAAAGTTCCATAGCTGCAGGAAATTGGCTATCCTCACATCCTGCATATAACTGTCGACTAGCTGTGGTCAGCATCTCGTGCATTTTACGTGCTTCTAGATTCATTTCCTCCTCAACGAATGTTTGTTCTTCATCTTCTCTTTCGCGATTCATTTCATTACCATACCCTGCACCATCCATTATCATCTGCTGCATTTGACCGAACGGGTTTTCTTCAATATTGCCTACAACGTCAACATTCGAGCTACTTCCTTCGTGCGAGATTCCTGTATTGCAACGTCGAACATTTCCTTCGTTTCACCTGGTACACCCAGTGATAATAATTTGGCATAAAACCCTAACTATAAAGATGCTTCTTCAAATCAGGAACCTGTATGATTTTTCTGTTGTCACATTTTCTGCATGGACATCTTAGGTTCTGTCCATATTTTTCGTAATACCTAGTTGCCATACAAAACTCAACAAATTACTGAACCCCTGCAACGACTTCATCGTTCAAAAAACCCTCAATTAAACGAATGTACATCCACTCTCTCATTTTATTTTGTGTGTGTTGATAAACTATGTATGGAAGTGCATTTTATAGGTGGTTAATCAGTCCTTTTGCGACCAACCCGACACAAAAATTGGCAGGAAGGAAATTAATATTCCATCCATTTTTTGCGACCTCATAGTGGCCATATTGCGACCGTCTGGTCGTAATTTGCCTTATTTTTTTCCCTCCAAAAAATAAATAGACTAAGAATAGGGAGAGTCGCTTTAATGCGACTACCTGGACGAAATAAATTTATGACTCCATGGTCGTAATAGTAGCGCCATTCTTTCGCGCCAAATTTTGTGACAACAATTATTTGTTGTCCTTCAAATACGACCATGTGGGTCGTAATTATTTACGACCACGTGGTCGTAATCTTCGTGCCATACTTTCGCGCCATTTTTTACGTCTACTTATATAATACGGTCGCATTTTGGGTCGTAGTTTTTACGACCAACTGGTAGCTCTTGGTCAACGCTTGAATTTACGACTCAATTGGTCACAAAAAAGCAACCACATTTTCTGGTCATAATATTCTTGTCGTAAATTGACAGTTTTCTTGTAACGTAGAGAACGAGAAACGCTATGAGGCTAGGTTGGATAGATAGCCCTCGTCCCGAGCAATCCAACGCAACCGAAAACACGACGATTTACCGAGAAACGAAGAAAAGACAAGAACTCCATCCATGGAGATGAGGGCCACGAGTTGGAGCAAGGAAGAAGAGAAGGATTTTGGTCAATCTTGGTCAATTTGATGATTTTAAAGAGATGTGAATAGTGAAAGATATTTTTTTAAGAATTCAAAAATTACGGTTACGTCCCTTTAATGAATTTTAGCTTATAAATCGAAACCCGAAGTTTTTAAGCTAGCCCAATGGTAATTAATGATTATTAATTGGCCTGTTAATAATTATTAATATGACCAAAACTAATTTAAGCTAATAAAACGATTAAAAAGGTTTTTGAGTGAAATTAACTACTAAATTCTAAATTACTAAAATCTAAAATTAAACTAAATACTTTAATTTAAATAAGTAAATAAAATATTAAATAATAAAAAAAATCACTTTAAAAATAACGGGACGTTACAGTCTATCCTCCTTAAAACACTTTTCGTCCCCGAAAAGTGCGCTCACTAAGTGAAAAAGCGAGGGTATTTAGACTGTATCTCATCCTCAAGTCCCCACGTTGCTTTCTCTGACACTTTGTTTCTCCACAAAACTTTAACCAAGTGGATCGTTTTATTTCTTAATATCTTTTGTTCGAATGCTTAGATCTCAACCGATGTCTCCACATTAGACATATAAGCATCCAAAACTACTAGTTCTTAACCAATCACGTGGGACGGATCGACCATATATTTCTGAAGTATTAGTACATGGAAAAATATTACAAACGAACGATAACGAAGGTGGTAAAGCCAAACAGTAGGCTACCACTCCTAATCGATCGAGTATTTTGGTAGGCCAAAGAAATCTAGGGCTCAACTGACCCTTCTTCCCAAATTTCATAATACCCTTCATAAATGCCACTTTTAAGAATACGAGATCCACCACTACAACTCGAACGGACTACACCGAACTCTACTGTCAACTTTGGGCAACCCTTAACCCCTCTCTAAACAAACGATAGACTCGCTAGTCATTTGTAACAACTTGGGTTCCAAAAGTCTCTTTTCTCCAACCTCATCCCAATGAGCGGAAGAATGACACTTTTTACCATAAAGTGCCTAAACATTGCCAAAATTTTGAGACAAAGAGTATGTCCCGATTTGATACAATCGTCACCGGCACACCATGCAATCTAACAATCTTTCTTAGGTACAACTGTACCCTAGTCTTAACTGGACAGATGATCCTTACAAGAATAAAGTGTGCAATTTTGATTAAACGGTCTACTATCATCCTAATGATATCATAACTCTTGCCATCTTCGGCAAACCTCAGATAAAATCCATAGAAATCTCTTCCCATTTCCATTCAATCACTCTCAAAGGTTAAAATAACTCGGTGGACTTATCCTTAAGGCCTTGACTTGCTAACAAATCAAGCACCTACTCACATACTTTGCAATCTCATGTTTCATCCTAGGCCACAAATAATACTGTCTCGATTCTAGTACCTCTTTGTACTACCTGGATGAACATAAAAGATAGAACTGTGAGCCTCCTCCAACAGTTCTTTTCAAAAGTCGATCCTGAAGGCATACAAAGCCTCTTACAATTTATCAATGCACTATCCGTAGAAAAGATAGATCGACTAGGCATGTCTTATTCTTCCTCTTGAAAACCAGCCTGTAAGCCTAAGAAACCGTAGAATCTCCGCCACACTAGTCAGTTTAGGCCAGTTACTAACTACCTCAATCTTATAGGAATCAATATATACTCCTCTACTCAAAACTCGTACTTTGAGAACTTGGCATAATATACTGATTTCATCGTCAAGACCTTCTTCAAATGCATATCATGCATCTCCTCGATCTTAGAATAAATCAGAATGTCATCAATAATCACAACATCAATAGAATCGATGAACCTCTTGAACACATTATGCATAAGGTTCATAAAAGCTGTAGGCGCGTTGGTCAAACCTAAAGACATAACCACAGACTTGTAATGTCCATAACGCGTCTTAAAATAGTCTTGGGAATATCCTCATCCCGAATCCTCAACTGATTTAACCCGGATCTCAAATCCATCTTCGAAAAGATAATGGTTTTCCCAACTGATCGAATAGCATCACATTGCCTTATAAAAGTTACCGATATCACGGTCTAACAACATTCCTTCTAGATCTCAATCAAATACCAACACTCAACCTTAGTGTTAGTCAACCTTCACAATTTACCAAATACAAATCTCGATAACTCAACCTCGAGTATGTTCAAATTCAGATGGATACATCATAATCTAATAGCGACTAGACTAGGCCATTAACACGGTCATTAATGGTCCTCATTGATACTTATCACGAAATGTTCTAACCTCCTCGTTTGAGTGACTACACACTTTCCTTTAAACACAATACTATCACAATGATTTACCACTTATCATAATCAACTTTCTCAACTCAAACCAGGAACTTGTCCATTGTGTTATATCTAGGTTACTGGACCCGAGCCAAACCGATTACTTATCAAAAATTACTCACCTCAAACAGGTGTTTCATCTCTTAATACTGGGTTCCAGACAATCATGTATTCTTTTACACATAAACATCAACATACATTCACTAACACCACTACTTAGCAATTGTGTGACAATAATACTTTAATCAAACGTTGAGGATCAAATGATTGATCTCTCGGAGCATCTCATCCCCTTTACACTGACATTACGTCAATACGCTTAACGAGGTGTACAACACCCAAAACTACACGGGGTTCTTCACATTCTCAGCACCCTTACCAATATCTCAGCCTTGGATCAAATAAACACACCACATAGTGGTTTTACGAGGAGGTGAAATATCACAAATACAATTAACATTTAACAACCTTCTCATAAAGTTCCCACTATTAAAGAAATAAAGCTTGAGAATAAAAGTTCTAGGCATACCTGGTGTTGCTGATCTCAAACGATGATTTGAGAGTGGACTTTAAACAAAACATGAAAAACAAACATACATCGCATGTAGTCTGCAGAACCATTAGGCTCTGATACCAACTGTGACGACCCGACTCCTTTTAAATCATTTAAAATATAAAAAAATTGGCCTGGATATGTTTAAAACTTGGACTATCCACAACCTGTTTACACTTTTCACAATCAGTGAATTTAAACGACAGGAAATGCAATTCCTGTATAAAGATTAAAGGAGTTCAAGGTGATAAAAGTTAAAACAAAAGCTCTTATGATCTTATATACAAATATACAACTCAAAAGATAAAACATGAAATAAATGTGTCCATGGGCTTTAAAAGTATCTCTAGTCCATCCCGCCATCATCATCAACTAGATCAGACTGCACCAGTTCCTCACCCACGACCCCGAGCATTACCTGAAAATGTTTGTAATATCATGAGCTTAAAGCAAGCCCAGTGAAAATAAACAGAAAATAGAGTAACAATAGACTCCAAACCCACATCTGGATTAGTGTCTGAGTAAAACTCACATACCCTTACCTTTCAACCACCAAGAAGGGTTTGTATCACGTATTTCACTTTTACTTACCAATTCTCCCATATAATTACCGAACTAACTTCCAATAATTTAGGAGGATGTGTTTCATAACACACCTAACATTTGTATCTCATTCTCTTTAATACCTTATACTATACATAAGGCTTACATCAAGTCTTAATCTCCAATTTCAAGATCTTTCAATTTATTGAGAATCTAGTTCTCTTACATATATATCATGATAATTATAAAAGGTTCAATGCACCCTTGTGTTCTCTCGTTATACAATTCAATCTCATTTTTCATTCCTATAGCACTCAGCTATACATCATATTTTATTCTTTTTCTCTATAGAAATGTATGATATACATAATGTTTCAATTCTTTTCTCTATAGCAACTTGGGCTATCGAAAGTTTACTTTCCTTTTTCTTTAATAAATAATGCTAAGCTCACTCGGTCTTAACTTATTCAAACAAGATAATTCATTAACTCGCTCAACAAATGTAAAATATACGCAACATTTACATCAATATAACTATCAAAAGGCTCATAATGACAGTATGAAAGCTCCCGCAGGCTAACTATACTTCATTATCTCTCTTTCCAAAATATTCTTATAATGACAATATCGAAGCTCTCGCAGGCTAATAATACTTCGTTATCTAGGTCAACAAGTGTAAAGGACACACAATATTTACATCAATATAACCATCACATGCTTATAATGACAGTATGAAAGCTCCCGCAGGCTAACTATACTTCATTATCTCGCTTTCCAAATAGAATATACGGAATCTTTTCAATATTAACTTCCCACCTCTAGTGATTAATGACAGGTGATGTAGCGCCCCGTTACTTTTGGAGGTAAATTTTTTTTTAAATTAAAAGTATTTAAGGTTAGTTTAAATTTAGTAATTTCGAATTTAGTAGTTATTTTTGTTCAAAAACCTTTTCATCCTTTTATCACTTTAAATTAGTTTCGGTGACATTAATAATTAATAACGGGTTAATTAATAATTATTAATCACCTTTACATTAATTTAAGATCTTCGGGTTTCGTTTTATAACTAAATATTTTAAAAGGGACGTAGTCGTCATTTTCTAATTTCTTAAAATATCTCAAATCACTATTCATCTTCATCTTTAAAAAGTCAACATTGGTCAATATTTTTCATTTCTCTCTTCTCCTTTCTCTTGCTAGGGCCGAAGCACCCTTTATTCCTCTCTCTCTCTCTTGGCTTTTCTTAAACACTCGGTGGATCGACATAAATTCAGTTGCTTTGAAAAGCCCTCAGCTCGAGGATCATTTCCAACCTAGCAATTGAGGTTTTCGTCTGTTTTCTAAAAGCCTCAAGGTATGACAAAGTTTCTAAAATTAGCTATGAATAGTGTTTTAATGGAGTCCAAGATTGAAATCATCGATTTCTTGCCGAGGAACTCGAAGATTTCAATCGAGGAAGTCATTTTATACAATTTTAGAAACTTCCCTAAACCCTAAAACCGAGTTTGAGTCGAAAACCCGTTCTGTGTGATTTTCTCCCACTTGACCATGGCTAGGGTGTTTAGTTTGATATGATTTTGCTTTTTTCTTAATTTTTCGGAAAGCGATTATTGTGTAAAACCCTAAAATACGGTTACCCATTGATATGGTGAACCTCCAAAGTATTCGAAACCAACCCGAAACGCCTCTAAAATGCCTAAAAGCCTGAAAACGAACTCGAACCTCATTTAGCCTTGTATGGTCGAGAGCCTCATAGGGAAGATTTCTGGGTTTTTCGTCGTTTTATACATTTAGATGTCGTTTGCTCGATTTTCGGATAATTAATGATTGTTAGGTGTAATTGATTTGTAGGATTGTGATTGCTCGTGTGGTTTTCGACCTCGGCACTTTTGGAGCTTGACTTCAAAGTCTAATGTGAGTTTAAAATGGAAGTTAGTAATATTATGCATTAAGTTTCGTTACGATATTGTTTATCGAGGTTAAGAGGGAAACAAACTTCTGGAAGTTAATGCTTGGTTGGTGACTTTAAACTCGGAAGTTAGTGGAGTGACTTCGGAGTTCTTATGAATTTGGGAGTAAAATGTAAGATTTGAGTGGTCTAGAAGTCTTGTAAGATGAATTGAAGAGTTTTAGATGGAATTGGATATTTTAGATGAAAGTGGAAGTTTAAGGAACTTTGAGTGGTTTGGGAGTCAAAGTGACTTAGAAGTTACACTTGAGTGTTCACTCATGTAATTCAAGTAGTTTATGTTCTTTAGTAGTTTAGTAGAATTCTTTTTTTGATTATCTAACTTACTAGGGAACTTGATGACTCGTGATATGGTAAGACCGTACGGGTTAGTATGTTGATGTTGATCCATATGGTAACCCGTTACGATGACTTGTGATATGGTAAGACCGTACGGGTTAGTATGTTGATGTTTATCCATACGGTAACCCGTTACGATGACTTGTGATATGGTAAGACCGTAAGGGTTAGTATGTTGATGTTTATCCATACGGTAACCCGTTACGATGACTTGTGATATGGTAAGACTGTAAGGGTTAGTATGTTGATGTTTATCCATACGGTAACCCGTTACGATGACTTGTGATATGGTAAGACCGTACAGGTTAGTATGTTGATGTTTATCCATACGGTAACCCGTTACGATGACTTGTGATATGTTAAGACCGTACGTGGTAGTATGTTGATGTTGATCCATACGGTAACACGTTGCGATGAAACTTGTTTGGTAACAAAGGAAGTTAGTGTTATAATTACATATATTCATCAGAATTGTGTAGCAAAACTTAGTATTAATTATTACATTTAATTCAAGTTTCTATTTCATTTTCATACGGGATTGAAAGTCTTTTATGGGAAGTATATTAAGATTGTATGATTGTGTGGAAATTGGAAGTGTGGAATGGGTAGTAAAGTGCAATTTAGGCCTTTGGACACAATTTCCGGTATGAAATTTGGTTCATAGGATTACTTGCTTTCATTTTACTCTCACTAGCATTTTTATGCTAATGTTGCTACACTTACAATTTTTCAGGTAAATTTCGTCATAAGGGACGTGGTAGAGGAGGTGGCGCTGATTGACCTGTCGAGAGGATGGAAGGACAAGAACAGGAACATATTTTGTAAAAGCTTTGAAATGTTTTGTTCATATTTGCTACTTTTCTTACTTATGTTTTGAGCTCGGAAGAGCATTTATGTAAATGTGCAAATGTCTTATGCTTTTAAGTTTTTTTTTGGAAGTTTAAATATCAATCTGGAATGCGCATTCCATGTTTATAATTTTCTCTGAAATTGTGAATATGTAAACAGGTTTTAGATAATCTGATTTTTAAACGAACCCATACCGTTTTTCTTTAAAATTTGAGTCTTCCGCTGTGCATTTAAATTTAAAGAATTTAACGAAAACCGGGTAGTTACAGGTGATGAGGCTCCCGCAGGCTATTTCATTCACCTCATTAACTCACTCACCGAATACAGGTAATGAAGCTCCCGTAGGCTAACAATACACTGTATCCTCGTATATGTATCACAGTAATTATGGATACTACCAAATAATGTGAACTCGCATAGTTCCATCATTATCTCACTATCCATCTCCTCCAATCATGCAAAGTCCTCTAGTCCTTTAGCATTCCTCATGTACATATACGTAAACATAAAACGAATAATACCAGACAATGCAAAGTCCCGGAGTCCTTTAGGATACCTCATTATTCCTCCCAATAATCGATTATGCAATATGATATGATATGAATATGCTTTCAAGTGCAAGTAAAATAAATATAAACCTTCATAGTATGCAAGTAAAAATAAATATAAACATTCAAAGTAATCGGAAGAACATAAAGGTATATGGATCACGTAATGCTCTTATACATAAAATAAGAAATTAGGAACTTCTAATAAGAAAACAATAAATAGATCAAGCCAAACGGCCTTTAGTTAAACTTGAATTACTAACTTAATCATAAAGTCTCCAATTCAAATGATTCTATTGCTTCCAATAAGTATTCGAAGTTCCGTAATCAAGTTTCTTATTCGTTCCATTATACTCGAAACGTTCAACTTCCGATAATCATTCTTAAACTCCGGAACGAATCTAAACTTAGAACTTGCAAGCGTTAAATATTTCCCTCAAGCAATCCATGAGTTCTCTCGCTCAAATATAACTAACTCCAAGTCTAAGCATGTTAACTCGTATACTTTAATCCTTTTGACTTAAACGTTAATCTCAGCTTCCGATCCTACAAATCGTTCAACTTATTCGGTTTCTAAAGCGACTTTAAATTCTATTAATTCTCACCTCCAATGCTTCCGAGACAACCAAGTTCCCACAGATCAACAAATGAGCAATTGTACCTACAAATCATCAATTGCACAACATATTACAACTCATAACTAAGATGAGAACAAGTGTGAATTTTCGGGTGAATAGTGATTTTGGATGAATAGTGTTTTTGGGTGAATAGTGTTTTTCAAAAATCCGGGATCAAAATCATCAAATTCCTTGATAGAAATACATGATTTCAACTTCAAAACTCATTTATAATAAAAAACAAACAAAAACATATAAAGAGTTTTGAAAACTCACTTTTTAGGGCTTCCCTTAGAGAACGAGAAACCCTACGAGGCTAGGTTGGATAGATAGCCCTCGTCCCAAGCAATCCAACGAAACTAAAAACACGACAATCCGCCGAGAAACGAAGAAAAGCCAAGAACTCCATCCATGGAGATAAGGGCCACGGCTTGGAGCAAGGAAGAAGAGAAGGGTTTTTGTCAATCTTGGTCAATTTGATGATTTTAAAGAGAAGTGAATAGTGCAAGATATTTTTTTAAGAATTCGAAAATTACGGTTACGTCCCTTTAATGAATTTTAGCTTATAAATCGAAACCTGAAGTTCTTAAACTAACCCAATGGTGATTAATAATTATTAATTGGCCCGTTAATAAATATTAATACGACCAAAACTAATTTAAGCTAATAAAACGATTAAAAAGGTTTTTGAGTGAAGTTAACTACTAAATTCTAAGTTACTAAAATCTAAAATTAAACTAAATACTTTAATTTAAATAAATAAAAAAATATTAAATAATAAAAAAAGTCACTTTAAAAATAACGGGACGTTACAGTGCCTAAGAGTGATGACTAATGCATATAGAGAGATATGCAAGGGTTGAGCGGCGTAGTTCGCTAGAGTTGTAGCAAGAGATCACATGTTTTTGGAAGGGGCACACACGAATAATGTTATGAGATTTGGAAATAAGTATAAATTGAGTTGTGGTTTTGGATGCTAACTAGTCTTGTGAGAAGACGTTGGTTGTGATCCTAGCATCTGAACCAAGTGTTGAGAAACAAAATGATCAACTAGGTCAAAGTGTGGTGGATGAACCAAGTGCTGAAGGAGGTTATGTGGAAACGTGAGGACAAGATGTAGTTTAAGAACCCTCGCTTTTTGCTTAGTGAGCGTGCTTTTCGGGGACCAAAAGTCTTTTAAAGAGGGTTGACTGTAGCGTCCCGTTATTTTTTAAGTGAAAAGTTTTTTTGTTTATTTTAATTTACTTATTTATTTATTTATTTTAATTAAATTATTTAGTTTAATTTTAGAATTACTAATTTAGAATTTAGTAGTTAATTTCGTTTGAAAACACTTTTAGTCGTTTTATTAGATTAAATTAGTTTTGGTCGTATTAATAATTATTAACGGGCCAATTAATAATTATTAATCACCATTTAGTCATTTTAAAATCTTCGGGTTTCGTTTTACAAGCTAAATCACTTAAAAAGGACGTATTCGTAATTTTCCAATTTCTTAAAAAATATCTCATTTTACTATTCATTCTCTTCATCTTAAAATAGTCAATGGTAAACCAATTCACTCATCTTCTCTTCTCTTCTCCTTGTTCATGGCTGAGACTCTCATCCTCTCCCTATCTCTCTTTGGCTTTTCTTCATTTCTCGCTGGATCTCTGTAATTTCAATTGCATTGAAATGCTCGAGACGTGGGCGTTCTATCCATCCTAACCTTTTGGCGTTTCTCGTTCTCTAAGGGAAGTCCTAAAAAGTGAGTTTTCAAAACTTTTCCTATGAATCTGTTTATTTTTGTTTATAAATGAGTTTTGGGGTTGAAATCATGCGTTTCCATCAAGAAATTTGACGATTTTGAGCTCAGATTTTTTAAAAACACTATTCACCCGAAACACTATTCATCCGAAAATCACTATTCATCCAAAAATCAATTTTCTTATTTAGTTGTGGTTTATAATTTGTATTCAACCGGTGTTATTGTAGGTTTTGATAATCATACGAGAGGGAATTGTCCGACACTTTGGAAGTTCGATTTCAAATCTAAGGTGAGTTTAAAATGCAAGTTAGTAATTTTATGAATTATGTTTCATTATGATTTTGTTGATCGAGGTTAAGTGACAAAACTATCTCCTAGGAGTAAATACTTATTTGGTAGGTGACTTTACACTCAGAAGTGAGTTTGAGTGACTTTGGAGCTTTTTAGTGATTTTGGATGGAAAAGTAAGTTTGAGAACATTTTGGAAGTCGTGTTAAGATTATGGAAAGTTTAGAAGAAATTTGGGAGTTTAAGATACTCTGAGTAGTTTTAGATCAAAGTAGCTTAAGAGTTATTCTTGGAAGTATTAAAGGTTATGGAGATTTTGAGATAAAGTTGGGAATTGAAATTACTTTAGGAAGTTTTGACTAAAGTAAAGTAGAGGAAATGCTTGGAAATTAACTCGTTGATTATGGTAACAACTTGGAAAGTATACTTGTGATTTAAGGTGATTTATTGTTATTCGTGGCATGGTGATGTTAAACCTCGATTTTTCTTATTTAGGAATTATAAGATTTCGTGTAATGTAGTATCAATGATGATAACGGTTAGTGTTTATACGATCTTATTACCTTGTCTAAGAAATAAGGATTGTGGTTTGATGTTTGTAATAATGGGGAGTATGGAAGTTCTAATGATAGTACTATCGATGTACTCAAGACTTTTGGTAAGAGGCAACACTTTGATCGGTACAAAGGATAAACATGTCATTGAGTGTAACTGTAGTATGATTGTATTGTTTGTTAGTTGTTTGTGTTGTGATACTCAAGTAATGAACCGATTTATAGTTACTATGAGATATGATCATGGGGTATAACAGGGTCATAGATGAAACAGGCTATGAGCGATGTTATACGAGGAGATCGAGATACCTTGTGATGTGATTTGGGATATAACAGGGTCATAGATGAAACAGGCTATGAGCGATGTTATACTTTGTGATGTGATCTTGGAATATAACAAGGTCATAGATGAAACAAGCTATGAGCGATGTTATATGAAGAGATCGTGATCTTGGGATATAACAGGGTCATAGATGAAACAGGCTATGAGCGATGTTATATGACAAGATTGGCAGATAAATCGAGTTCTTACCATGAGCATCCCAGCTTGTTTGCTAGTTGTTACGTAGATACATGCTTATTCTTTTGTACAAGTGTTTGGTTTTCGATGGTAATACCTTATTTGGTAATATGTGGCAACTTATGGTAATTCAAGAATTGGTAGTATGTGATATGTGATTTGGTAAGACCGTACGTGTTAGTATGTTGATGTTGATCCATACGGTAACACATTACGATGATACATGATTTGGTAAGACCGTATGTGGTATTATGTTGATGTTGATCCATACGGTATCACGTTACGAGGACACTTGATATGGTAACGCCGTACGTGTTAGTATGTTTAGGTGGTAACATATGGTAACACGTTACGAGGTATTTAGATGTGGTGATATGATATGGTATTATGATTTTGTACGAATTTGGTATTAGATGTGGCTCGATATGATTTGGAAATTGGGAAATTGATTGGTGTATGATTATGATGATATGGAAGTGTAGAATGGGTAGCAAGACACAATTTCCGGTATGGAATTTGGTTCATAGAATTACTTGCTTTCATTTTACTCTCACTAGCATTTTTATGCTAACGTTGTTACACTTAACATTTTTTTCAGCTAAATCTCATCGAGGAAGACGTGTAGAGGAGGTAGCGCTGTTGGACTTATCGAGATGATGGATGGACAAGAACAGGGACACTTTTGTATAGCATTCATGAAATGCTTGTTTAAATTTGTTACTTCATATTTTGTGGTTTTGAGCTCGGTAGAGCAATTGTCTAAAATTGTAAATGTCTTATGGTTTTAAAGTTCTTTTAGAAAGTTTACTTTTAAGCTGGAATGCACATTCCACTTTTTATCGCTTTCTCTGGTTGTGAACTTTGTAAACAGATTTTTGTTAGTTCGAATTTTAAACGTACCCATACTGTTTTTCTTTAAAACCAAGTCTTCCACTGTACATTTGAATTTAAAGGATTTAACGGATTTGGGTCGTTACATAATCACATCCCCTAATTTCTCTATTTCACTGATAATTTACATGTAATTTAGTACCTCCATGTTAATACATAAAAAAAAATTCATTGCCTTAGGTTTACAATGTATTTTGAGACCTTTTTGACCATGCATTTGATATAATTTTTCAAACCTTAAAATTCCCTCAATATAACACAAAATTAAAAGTAACAATCAACATAACTAAAGGTTAAATCCAAACTGTTTTAATATAACTGAACAAAGCCAAGACAAATTCGATCCTGAAGCAGAAATGGCCGATGAAGAAGCCGCTTAGGAAAAAATCTAGGAAAAAAAGGAATTAATTGTAGTCGGAACGTAGAAATTTCAATAGATATAGAAAATTGAATCTTAGAAGAAAACAAAAACGGATCTGAGTAAAAAAAAACACGAATCAAAGAGAATTTGGCGTGGATCGAAGCTTGGGTCGTAGAGAAACATAAAAATAAAAACCAAGCACAGATGAAATCGGGGAAACAAACGTGGTATAAAACTTTGTCAATTCTCAACAATGACATCTCAAATCATAGTAAGTAGATGAATCAACATGAAATCAAGCAAGAAAAAAGAAAGGAAAACAAAATCGCAAAAGAAAAAGAAGGGTTATCAAGCTAACTAAGCAAGAAAAAAAACGAGATCTGGTAGAGGGACCAAGAAGAAAACGTCTGGGGAAAGAGAAAAAAGAATGGGAATTAAATTTAAACTACAGGTGTCACCCTACCTCGGGTCCCATGAAATCGGAAATTAGTCTTACATGGACCAATGAACTCTACCACTTTCTCACTACAACCGATGTTGGCGTGGTTGGCTGACAGCCAATCCATACCCAAAATAATATCAAAGTCAGACATCGGCATCACAATTAACATAGCATGCAGAAAGCAACCCAAAATACACAAATAATCAGTATAAACCACTCTATCCACAATCACAGATTTTCCGAGTGGAGTAGTAACAGGTAACTTATGTCCTAACGACTCAAAATCAAAAGCGACAGACTCGACAAACTCCGCAGAAATAAATGAGTGACTAGCCCCTGAATCAAATAATACCAGAGCAGAGTGCCCTAATACCGATAAAGTACCTGTAACAACAGTACCAGATTCCTCAGCATCCTCTCGAGTAGTGGCAAAGACACGTGCCTGCTGTCGTGTCTGGGGCTGTGCCTAAACTACTTGTGGTGCTCTCTGCAACTAAGCAGGCCTAATATGGGCTCTACCACCTATCTGACCACGGCCCTGACCCTGTCCTCTGCCCTGTCCATGTCCAGAACTCTGACCCTGTCCTGAGCTCTTACCCTGACTCCCACGCTATTGTGGTGTCTGTAATCCAGGACAAAATTGCCTAACATGTCCGGCCTGTCCACAATGGTAACACTTCTGCACATAACACTGACACAAGTGGTACCCAGAACAATCAGGACAATAGGGCAAAGAAGGTGCTCGATCACTAGACTGATCTGAATGGAATTGAGGTCCTGTTTGTCCCTTGCCCCTACCTGGAGCCTATCTATATGACTGTGTCCCTCAACCCGGGAGGTCGTCCACAGCCTTTCTCTTCCCAAAAGAGGTCTGAGCAACAATCTCACTGGCCTTTTTCTCAGAATCACAAATATCTAAGGCCAAAGCAGCAGTCAGAGCATCAGCATACGTACCAGGCTGTAAGGCTCGTACCTGCCCTCGTAGTTCTGCTCTCAAACCTACAATAAACCTTTTTCTCTTGCTTTTAGGATCAGTAACATGTTTTGTAGCAAATTTTGACAACCTGTCAAACTCTCTCTCATACTCCATAAAAGATCTATCACCCTGTCTGAGTGTGAGAAACTATATCTCTAACTGATCTCGTGTATCCTCTGGATAGTATTTCTCATAGAATTTTTCCCTGAACATCTCCCAACTAACCTGTAACTCAGGGCTGAGAGTACGAAATAAACCTTTCCACCAGTACAAAGCATGATCTACTAAAGAATAGGTCCCACAGTGGACCTTCAAATGATCAGGACATTTAATAAATTCAAGTACTCTCTCTACTCTTGTGATCCATCTATCAACAACTGCAGCATCAGGAGATGTCCCACCAAACTCAGGAGTATTATACCAGATATACTCTTTCAAAGTTTTTGCAGCATCAGTAATACCAGACTGGTCTACCACGGGAGTCGGTACTCTAACAGGTGGTATAACCCGATCAGTCTGTCCTCCACCACCTCGTAACAGGTCTAAAAAGTACTCCTCTGATATGGTGACACTACTACCCTGACTAGGTGTCTGATCAACTGGAGGCTCATCCTCCTGATAAACAGGTGGAGGGGGTGGCGATGTAACTGCCCTCGCCCAACCTCTACCTCGTATCCCAGCCTGTACTCCGCTCCGACCTCTCCTAGGTATCACTGTCCTCGGAGGCATACTGAAATCACAATCAGAAAAGCCTCACATGAGATAATGGAAAAGGAATGGCAATGCTACAATTACACTTATCGAAAGAGAAGGTTCTAAGGATACCTAGCACCGTTGACCTCAAACAATGATTGGACAAGAACAAAATCAAACCATAAAAACATGCGATGCATGTGGTTTACAGAACCAAAGAGGCTCTGATACCAACTGTAACGACCCGATTTTTCGTAAAATCCATTAAAACAAATACGCAGCGGAAAAACTAGATTTTACAGAAAAACGGCATGGGTCCGTTTAAAATTCGGATAATCCAAAACCTGTTTACAACCCAATTCTCTAGAAAAAGCAGTAAACCGGAAATTCATACACTATATTGTGATGAAAATGCTAAAGGATGTTTAAAGTTCGAAAAACAGATACAAATTATACAAATGTTCCATCGAGCTCAAAATGAACATAATAAAATAATGAAAAGTTCAAGAGCATTCAATAATGCTTCACCCAAAACCACAAACATTCTTGTCCATTCATCGTCCTGATAGGTCACGTGGCGCCACCTCCTCTACCTCGTCCTCTACCACGTGTCTTACCTGAAAAATTGTAATTGTAGCAACATTAGCATAAAAATGCTAGTGAGAGTAAAATGAAAGCAAGTAATCCTATGAACAACATTCCATGTCAGAAATCGTGTCCAAAGGCCTAGATTTCACTTTTACTACCCATTCCACATT
The DNA here is from genome assembly GCA_028015215.1 of Gynostemma pentaphyllum. NCBI lineage: Eukaryota > Viridiplantae > Streptophyta > Magnoliopsida > Cucurbitales > Cucurbitaceae > Gynostemma > Gynostemma pentaphyllum. Next base: position 16,820,095 of record CM051345.1, read on the forward strand.
CCAAAGTCCACATATAAACTTTCTCAACTTCGTGGCTCAACGAATTTTATGAGTCATGTATTTCCTCGAAATCATTCTATCATCATAAAAAAAAACTCATACCAAGATACAAGTAAAAGAATGTGATATACTAAGTGCTAAAAAAAAATTGCCGCAACCACACACGCTCAAATCTTCGAGTGCCACCCGTATCACCGCATGTGTAGTACTATAATAATGATAACAATAATAACGCATCCATACACGCTCAAATCTTCGAATGCCAACCTCACCATAGCGTGTATAGTGCAATAAAGTATAATGCATTTATACTCTCATTTCGTAGAGTGCCCACCTTACCACAGCGTATCATAATACCGTATGGACCGAAGTCGACATACCACGTGCCATACCACAAATCATCGCACCATGATACCGTATGGAGCGTATCACATACTATCATGTGCCATATCATATAACCTCGCACCATGATTTCGTATGGAGTGTATCACATACTATCATGTGTCATATCACATAACCTCGCACCATGATACCGTATGGAACGTATCAACATCCTATCATGTGCCATATCACATAACCTCGCACCATGATACCGTATGGAGCGTATCACATACTATCATGTGCCATATCACATAACCTCGCACCATGATACCGTATGGAGCGTATCACATACTATCATGTGCCATATCACATAACCTCGCACCATGATACCGTATGGAGCGTATCACATACTATCATGTGCCATATGGAAGTCATCAAGCTCCCTAGTAAGTTAGATAATGTAAGGGCTCGGGTTCGTAATTTATTTTTATTAATTATTTGGAAGGTTATTTATTGAATTATTTGATTTTTTTTTTTAAAGATAAAATTAACCATAGTTAGTTTTTGGGTAAGGACTAGTTAGTAAAAGAAAGATATGGAGGGGTATGGAATAATTGTAGGAGGTGGAAGGGCTTGGTGCTAATTGGAAGAGGTGGAAGGACTTGCAAACAATTTGATTTAAGTTATTTTATTTATTTAGGAAAAAGGGAAAAGATAAAAAAGGAAAAAAAAAAAGAAAAGACAAGAAAATAAGAAATTCCCTCATCGTTTCTTCCTCACCAAACCATGACCCCCCCCTCTCTCTCCCAAATTTTGCTCTGCTCAATCTCATCCAATTCCAAGAATCTTTGTCTTTCTCTTTGGGGTTTTGTTGGATTGTGGAGGAATCATCAACCTAAGAGGATTCAAGCAAGAATTAGAAGTGGAATTGATCAAGAACTCAAGGTATTAACTAACCTAGAATTCCATTTTTTTGGTTAGTTTCCATGGTAATGTTTGGGTGTTCTTGAGGGTGTTTGCATGAGGTTTCTAGCTTGTTTTAAATTCTTAAAATGATGTTAAATGACATATTGAATCCCAAGTATCATCTCTTAAGGGTTCTTTAAAGAATCAATGACTTGTGAGAATTCAAGCTTTTACAAAACTCCATTAATGGAGGTTCTTGAAGCTTTTATTATTCTTTGATTTTTTGGATTTCATGAACAATATTTTGAGTTTCTTATTTCTGGAAGTTAAGGGTAATATATGATTATAAAGTGTATGAAAAAAAACTTGGAAAGGAAGAGAAATGAATTTTAATAGAAACTCAAAAATTGGCCAAATAGCTAGTTTTAAATTTAACTAGTTTTGGGTGTTTCTTTGTTGATTCTTAAGTGTTATAAATTCTGGAGAATTTGGTTGTTTATATATATGTATTTAGCAAGGAAACCACCTTAGAGCATCAATCTAATGGATATTTTATATGTACACTTTATTTGACCGAAAATTACATCCCGAATCAACTAGTTTTGGTGTTTGTGTCACTAACCAGTTCGGGGCTGCTTGTGGTTGTTGGGGCTGTTTTGTAATGTTAATAATAGCCTAAAAATCTTTGGATTACCTTGTTGTAGGTCAAAGACGAGTGGAGCTACGTGGAAACGAGTTTGAAGGTGAGAACAACAAGAATCGGAAGGGTGATTGGAGAACCGTCTCTGTTCCTCTTCGAACTAAGTTGTAAATAGAACGTGTGGTCATGAGACACATGAAGTGTGATGTGGGTGGTGGAGTTAGAAGCAAGTGAAGTTTACGGGAAAGGATAGCGTTACCGACGTTGGGTTTGGGATGATAAATGCTTGATAGCCTAAACTAGAATTTGCTTTCCTTTACTAGCTACTCATTGAAGCATGCTTAAATTGCTTGCTATTATGCTCATAGTCCGTGATCGAGTCATATGGCGGAATTGGGACGATAATTATGCATATGTGATATTTTCTTGGTTGGCTTTGGGAACGATAGTTATGCATATGTGATACTTTTCTCAATCATGCTCGGAACTAGTTGTGACTATGAACCATGTGAATATGTGAGACTTGAACATTGTATGAGTAAAGTTTGATGTCATATGTCGGATTTGGTAAAGTAGATCTATTTACTCTTGTTATTTCGAAGTCTCGACATATATAACAATGCTGTGAAGAAGCATGTTTCTTCCATATCATTTCATACATGCCATTCTTGCATATCATGTGATCATTATGTGGCCATGGGGTTGTAACTCGTGTAACGGTGTATGGGTGTTGGACGTTACACGTGGTTACCGTGGCGAGGAGGTGATGGAGCTCCGGTGTGCTATGTGAGAATGGCCCGGTTGCTAGTAAATGGTGATGGTTTGAAAGACCGAGATGAGCTATGGCTCAAGGAAGGATTGAAATGAATTATGGGCGTAGTGAGATGCCGGGATTATGTTGGCAATGTATGTGGTATCAATGAGAAAGGAAGTGATGGTTTAGCATGTGTACTTCATTCATACTTGAGCATGACATTTTATATCTTTGCTATATAACACGGCCTTCTCGTTCACTATTCACATTCTTCTTGTTTTCACTGAGTGTCATGCTCAAAGGTGCTCTAAATCACCTTTCAGGTAACGCTCGGGGATGAGGGCGTGGAGCAGGAGGTGGTGCGCGTTGACCATGACGTGGTGGAGCTTTTGGATTGGATCTCCGACACGCGAGCCTTTGTTTTGGAAGTTTAGATGTCAAGTTTAGCTTGAGTTTGCTTTATTTTTGGACAAACTTTATGTATATTATGTTTGTATGATATTTTTAAAACCGGTGCACCAAACTTTCTTTTTAGCATGCTTTTATGAAAACTCTGAACCGGCCGACGAGCCGATGAACTCTGATAACAGGTTTATTTTGTAATGTATTTGAGGCATGCACTTTACAAATATTTCATGTCGAAATTTTCAATTTTTTTTATAAAAGAGTTATTTTGGGCTTCAACTACTTACTTCCGCTTGCGTAACCGCGGCCGGCTTCATTTGATCAAGTCGGGTCGTCACAGTTGGTATCAGAGCCATTTGGCTCTAAGTCGTGTCTAGTATGAGTTAGTAGTTGAGCTAATCCAAAAGTCATCTCGCAAGTCAATGGTACCAGGTATGCCGGTAAACCTCGTTAGTTAAGAATGTTTTGTTCTTTATTTATGTTATTTCGTTAAGCATAATTATATAAGCTTTATTTAATTGCATACATCTCCTTAGCTTACTCACGGGTTGAGTGGTGGTTTTGATATTCAGGATGCATCGTGGTTTGGTACCTGGTAAGGGAAGAGGTGTAAACCCTCCGCGTGGTCGTGGGAGAGGCCGTGGGACGAACTATGCTGGAGTTCCAAAGCCACCGCCGCCGCCACCACCGGCAGAGGGAGCTTATGGGGCAAATTTTATGAATGCCAGAAATCCGGTAAACCCTCAGGCTAATGTACCACCAGGAGGAAGAATGGTACCCCCGACTATGCAAGATGGAAGTGGTACCACTACTGCAGCAAAAATGCTGAAGGAATTCAGGAAACATGGTTTGAAAGAGTTTGATGGTACATCGACTGACCCGGGAGTAGCAGAAAGATGGATAGCAAAAGTAGAGAAGGCTTTCGGCTATATTGCTTGCCCAGAAGAGCTGAAGGTCCACTGTGGGACCTATTTACTGACTGATGATGCCATGAACTGGTGGGAATCTACCTCACAGTCCTTGGCTCCGACTGCACCAGTGACGTGGGAGAGATTCCGAGAGAAGTTTTTCGAGAAATATTATCCTGAGGACACCCGAGACCAGCTAGAGGTTGAGTTCTTCTCACTCAAGTAGGGGGACAGATCCGTTGTAGAGTATGAACGAGAGTTTGACAGATTATCCCGGTTTGCTACTGGGCACATAGCCACTCCTGAGACTAAAAAGAAGCGGTTTATAGTTGGCTTGAGGGCTGAGATTCGAGGGCAAGTTCGCACTTTACGGTCAGCTACCTATGCGGATGCCCTGGATTTTGCTTTGACCCTGGACATCGCCTCGACTGATAAGAAGGCGAAACAGGTGATAGTAGGACAGTCTTCTTCTAGAAAGAGGAAAGTGGATGAGTTTTTTCAGGGACGTGATTACCCACAACAAACTCGTGCCACTTCTAACAGAGGTGGGGGCCCAGCGGTCGAACCGAGAAATCCGACGAATACTTTACCTTTCTATCAGCTCTGTGCTGGGAATCATTCAGGGAAATGTTTTAAGCTTATCGAGTGTTTTAAGTGCAGTCAGCTGAGACATATTGCAAATAGGTGTCTGGCCACGCAAGTTCCACCACAGCAGGGTAGGCAAGTTCAGGGTCGGGGGCAAGGTCGGGGTCGAGGCCAGGCTGGGCCTGCTCCACAACAGCAATAGAGACCTCCGCCAGCACCTCAACCACGGTATGCTCAGCAGCAACAGGGACGGGTCTATGCTACGACTCGTGAGGATGCTGAGAATACAAGTACTATGGTTACAGGTACTTTAAATGTTTTTGGACACTCTGTTTATGTTTTATTTGACTCGGGGGCCAATCATTCTTTCATTTCTGAGAATTTTGTGGAGCAAGCTGCCTTAGGGATGAAACCTTTGGGGTATGACTTGTATGTGTCAACTCCAATTGGGCGGTCTCTTATTGTTAACCGGGTGGTGTATACTGAGGAGCTCAGTATATCAGGTTTTGATACTCGGGCTATGTTGATCGTGATGCCCTTATCAGACTATGATGTGATATTGGGAATGGATTGGTTGTCGGTCCATCGTGCCACAATTGATTGTGAAAAGAAGAAAGTAGCGTTTGTGGGCCTAAGTGGAGACCGAGCTTATTTCGGGGCTCCGAGGGTAAAATGGCACCAGTGGTGATATCAGCCTTGCAGGCAAATGCCTTGATGCAAGAGGGTGCCTGGGTTATTTGGCAAGTGTGATCGATACTTCAGTGGACGAAGTAAAAGTGGGTACGGTGCCCATTGTGCGAGATTTTCCAGACGTCTTTCCCGATGAGCTACCTGGTCTTCCACAGGTGCGGGAGATGGATTTTCGAATTGAGTTGCTTCCGGGAAAGGTGCCACTATCTAAGGCACCGTATCGAATGGCACCGGCAAAGTTAAAAGAACTCAAGGTGCAACTTCAGGGATTGCGTGATCTGGGATTTATCCGACCCAGCGTGTCACCCTGGGGCACCCCGGTGCTATTCGTTAAGAAGAAAGATGGAACTTTGCGACTATGTATTGACTATCGTGAATTGAATCGGGTAACTGTGAAGAATAAATACCCTGTGCCTCGCATAGAAGATTTATTTGATCAGCTGAGAGGGGCTTCGGTTTTTTCTAAGATTAATCTTCGGTTTGGATACCATTAGTTGAGGATTTCTGATGGGGATATTTCGAAGACAGCTTTCCGTACTCGATATGGCCATTATGAGTTCGTGGTCATGTCGTTTGGTTTGACGAATGCGCCTGCTGCATTCATGGATCTTATGCATACGGTGTTCCGGCAATTCTTAGACCTTTTTATCATTGTTTTTATAGATGACATCTTGGTCTATTCTAAGGATGAGGAGATGCATGCAATCAACCTTCAGAAGGTGTTATCGACGTTGAGAGTCGAAAAGCTTTACGTAAAGTTCTCAAAATGTGAATTTTGGGTAAAATGAATTGCTTTCTCAGGTCATGTAGTTTCAAGCGAAGGTATCTCGGTGGATCCCTCAAAAGTGGAAGCAGTTAGTGGTTGGCCTCGACCAACCAGTGTACCTGAAATCCGGAGTTTTCTGGGGTTAGCAGGATATTACCGGAGATTCCTTCAGGACTTTTCCAAAATTGCCGCCCCATTAACTCAGTTATCAAGGAAGGGTGTGAAGTATGTGTGGTCAGAGTAGTGTGAATGGAGTTTCGAGGAGTTGAAGCATAGGCTCGTCACAGCTCCAGTTTTGACCTTGCCTGACCATTTAGGTGGTCTCACGGTGTATAGTGATGCATCGTTACGAGGGATCGGGTGAGTACTCATGCAACATGGTAGGGTGATTGCATACGCATCCCGGCAACTGAAAGAGCATGAAAAGAGATATCCGGCCCATGATCTTGAATTAGCAGCTGTGGTTCATGCTCTGAAAATTTGGTGCCACTACCTGTATGGGGAGAAACTAACGATCTATAGTGATCACAAAAGTTTGAAGTACTTCTTCACTCAGAAGGAGTTGAACATGAGGCAACGACGGTGGCTGGAATTGGTGAAAGACTATGATTGTGATATCCAGTACCACCCGGGCAAAGCTAATGTGGTTGCTGACGCTTTTAGTAGGAAGGCGTCTCATACCACAGCACTTTTGTCGCATCAAGTACGCCTTCGGTGGGAGATGGATAGGGCGGAGATTGCATATCTCACTAGTGAACTCGCAGCGAGTTTTGCCAGTCTCACGGTGGGCCCTACCCTTAGACAACGAATGATTGAGGCTCAACGTGGTGAACCTCATTTGACTTCAGGTTTTGCGGAGGCGGAGTCTAGTTTACCTGGACATTTCACTTTCTCCTCAGATAACGCCCTATTGTACCGTAGACGTTTGTGTGTGCCCCTGAGCTCTACTTTCCGACAGGAGTTGTTAGATGAAGCTCATAATTCTATGTTCTCGGTGCATCCAGGTGGGAACAAGATGTATCAGGACTTGCGGCAACACTATTGGTGGCCAGGAATGAAGCGGGAAGTAGCGGAGTATGTTACGAAGTGTCTTGTTTGCCAACAAGTCAAAGCTCTTAAGCGATGTCCACCAGGGTTGCTTCAGCCATTGAGTGTTCCAGAATGGAAGTAGGAGAAGATATCGATGAATTTCATTACCGGATTGCCTAGAGCACTCAAGGGTTATGATACGATTTGTGTGATAGTAGACCGATTGACCAAGTCAGCCCATTTTATTCCAAGGAAGATTACTTATGCGGTAGAGGCATGGGCTCAATTATATTTGAGGGAGATTGTACGTCTCCATGGTGTGCCTGTCAGGATTGTGTCTGACCGGGATACACGTTTTGTTTCCAAGTTCTGGCAGACATTACATGAAGCTATGGGAACCCGACTTGATTTCAATACGGCTTTCCATCCTCAGAGCGATGGTCAAACTGAGCGGGTTAATCAGATTCTAGAAGATATGTTGAGGGCCTGTATTATGGATTTCGGGGGTAGCCGGGATACTCACTTGTATCTCGTGGAATTTGCGTATAATAACAGCTACCAGTCTTCGATTGAGATGGCTCCATTCGAGGCATTGTATGGAAGAAAGTGTCGTTCACCGGTTCACTGGGACAAAGTGGGAGAACGTAAATTACTGGGACCAGAAATGGTCCAAACGACTTGTGAAAAGATTAGTTTGATTAGAGAGCGAATGCGAGTCGCTCAAAGCCGACAGAAGAGTTATGCGGATGTTCGGCGTAGTGCACTGGAGTTTGCAGTGGGGGATCATGTATTCCTCAAAGTTGCACCTATGAAAGGTGTAATGCGCTTTGGGAAGAGAGGAAAGCTTAGCCCACGTTTTATCGGACCATTCGAGATTTTGGACCGAGTTGGGAAGCTAGCTTATCGACTGGCTTTACCACCTACTCTTTCTACGGTTCATAACGTATTCCACGTGTCTATGCTTCGAAAATATGTAGCCGACCCGTCCCACGTTATTGATTTCCAGCCTATAATGTTTGATGAGAACTTAACGTATGAGGAAACCCCTGTGGAAATTCTAGCAAGTGATCAAAAGGTACTCAGAAACAAGACGATCAAACTGGTGAAAGTTTTGTGGCGGAATCAATTAACGGAAGAGGCTACGTGGGAACTCGAGGACACGATGCGGGAGCGTTATCCGTTCCTGTTCTCCGAGGCTTGATTTTACGAGGACGCAAAATACATAAGGTAGGGAGACTGTAAGGGCCCGGGTTCGTAATTTATTTTTATTAATTATTTGGAAGGTTATTTATTGAATTATTTGATTTTTTTTTTAAAGATAAAATTAACCATAGTTAATTTTTGGGTAAGGACTAGTTAGTAAAAGAAAGAGATGGAGGGGTATGGAATAATTGTAGGAGGTGGAAGGGCTTGGTGTTAATTGGAAGAGGTGGAAGGACTTGCAAACAATTTGATTTAAGTTATTTTTTTTATTTAGGAAAAAGGGAAAATATAAAAAGGAAAAAAAAAAGAAAAGACAAGAAAATAACAAATTCCCTCATCTTTTCTTCCTCACCAAACCGTGACCCCTCCCCCCTCTCTCTCCCAAATTTTGATCTTTTCAATCTCATCCAATTCCAAGAATCTTTGTCTTTCTCTTTGGGGTTTTGTTTGATTGTGGAAAATCATCAACCTAGGAGGATTCAAGCAAGAATTAGAAGTGGAATTGATCAAGAACTCAAGGTATTAACTAACCTAGAATTCCATTTTTTTGGTTAGTTTCCATGGTAATGTTTGGGTGTTCTTGAGGGTGTTTGCATGAGGGTTCTAGCTTGTTTTAAATTCTTAAAATGATGTTAAATGACATATTGAATCCCAAGTATCATCTCTTAAGGGTTCTTTAAAGAATCAATGACTTGTGAGAATTCAAGCTTTTACAAAACTCCATTAATGGAGGTTCTTGAAGCTTTTATTATTCTTTGATTTTTTGGATTTCATGAACAATATTTTGAGTTTCTTATTTCTGGAAGTTAAGGGTAATATATGATTATAAAGTGTATGAAAAAAAACTTGGAAAGGAAGAGAAATGAATTTTAATAGAATATCAAAAATTGGCCAAATAGCTAGTTTTAAATTTAACTAGTTTTGGGTGTTTCTTTGTTGATTCTTAAGTGTTATAAATTCTGGAGCATTTGGTTGTTTATATATATGTATTTAGCAAGGAAACCACCTTAGAGCATCAATCTAATGGATATTTTATATGTACACTTTATTTGACCGAAAATTGCATCCCGAATCAACTAGTTTTGGTGTTTGTGTCACTAACCGAGTTCGGGGCTGCTTGTGGTTGTTGGGGCTGTTTTGTAATGTTAATAATAGCCTAAAAATCTTTGGATTACCTTTTTGTAGGCCAAAGACGAGTGGAGCTACGTGGAAATGAGTTTGAAGGTGAGAACAACAAGAATCGGAAGGGTGATTGGGGAACCGTCTCTGTTCCTCTTGGAACTAAGTTGTAAATAGAACGTGTGGTCATGAGACACATGAAGTGTGATGTGGGTGGTGGAGTTAGAAGCAAGTGAAGTTTACGGGAAAGGATAGTGTTACCGACGTTGGGTTTAGGATGCTAAATGCTTGATAGCCTAAACTAGAATTTGCTTTCCTTTACTAGCTACTCATTGAAGCATGCTTAAATTGCTTGCTATTATGCTCATAGTCCGTGATCGAGTCATATGGTGGAATTGGGACGATAATTATGCATATGTGATATTTTCTTGGTTGGCTTTGGGAACGATAGTTATGCATATGTGATACTTTTCTCAATCATGCTCGAAACTAGTTGTGACTATGAACCATGTGAATATGTGAGACTTGAACATTGTATGAGTAAAGTTTGATGTCATATGTCGGATTTGGTAAAGTAGATATATTTACTCTTGTTATTTCGAAGTCTCGACATATATAACAATGTTGTGAAGAAGCATGTTTATTCCATATCATTTCATACATGCCATTCATGCATATCATGTGATCATTATGTGGCCATGGGGTTGTAACTCGTGTAACGGTGTATGGGTGTTGGACGTTACACGTGGTTACCGTGGCGAGGAGGTGATGGAGCTCTAGTGTGCTATGTGAGAATGGCCCGATTTCTAGTAAATGGCGATGGTTTGAAAGACCGAGATGGGCTATGGCTCAAGGAAGGATTGAAATGAATTATGGGCGTAGTGAGACGCCGGGATTATGTTGGCAATGTATGTGGTATCAATGAGAAAGGAAGTGATGGTTTAGCATGTGTACTTCATTCATACTTGAGCATGACATTTTATATCTTTGCTATATAACACGGCCTTCTCGTTCACTATTCACATTCTTTTTGTTTTCACTGAGTGTCATGCTCAAAGGTGCTCTAAATCACCTTTCAGGTAATGCTCGGGGACGAGGGCGTGGAGCGGCAGGTGGTGTGCGTTGACCATGACGGGGTGGAGCTTTTGGATTGGATCTCCGGCACGCGAGCCTTTGTTTTGGAAGTTTAGATGTCAAGTTTAGCCTGAGTTTGCTTTATTTTGGGATAAACTTTATGTATATTATGTTTGTATGATATTTTTAAAACCGGTGCACCGAACTTTCTTTTTAGCATGCTTTTATGAAAACTCTGAACCGGCCGACGAGCCAATGAACTCTGATAACAGGTTTATTTTGTATTGTATTTGAGGCATGCACTTTACAAATATTTCATGTCGAAATTTTCAATTTTTTTTATAAAAGAGTTATTTTGGGCTTAAACTACTTACTTCCGCTTGCGTAACCGCGGCCGGCTTTGTTTGATCAAGTCGGGTCGTCACAGATAAAGTTCCACTAAACGACTAAAGAACATAAACCGCTTGAATTACACGAGTCAATATTCAAGTGTTATTTCTAAGCCACTTTGACTTCCAAAACACTTAAAGTTCCTTATTCATTCACTTTTATCTAAAGTCTCCAAAACACCTTACAAGACTTCCAAACCACTCATAATTCCTCTTTTACTTCCAAAACCATAATACACCAAAACCACTCCACTCACATCCGAGTTTAAAGTCTCCAACCAAGTATAACTTCCAGAAGTTAGTCCCCCTCTTAACCTCGATAAACAATAACGTGATGAAACATAATTCATAAAATTACTAATTTCCATTTTAAACTCACCTTAGATGTGAAATCCAAGCTCCCAAGGTGCCGGAGTCAAAGTCAAACAATCGATCACCAACCTACATATCAAATACAACTAACAACCATTAATTATCCAAAAATCGAGCAAATGATATCTAAACACATATAACGATGAAAACCCCAGATTTAACCCCTAAGGGACCCACGGTCCAATAAGGAAGGGAGGGTCGGGTTCGGTTTTCCGTCTTTTAAGCACTTTAGAGATGATTTGGGTTGATTTAAGACACTTTGAAAGTCGAGATATCAATGGGTCACGATATTTTAGGGTTTTACATAAAAATCGATTTCCGAAAAATTAAGTAAAACGTAAAATCATAGCAAACTAAACACCCTAATATTGGTCAAGTGAGAGAAATTAACACGAGACGGGTTTTCAACTCAAACTTGATTTTAGGGTTTAGGGAAGTTTCTTAAATTGCATAAAACGACTTCCTCGATTGAAATCTTCAAGCTTCGGTGAGTGAATTTGAAGATTTCAATTCAAATCCTCCATTAAAACACTATTCACATCAAATTTTAGAAAGTTTGTCATACCTTAAGGCTTCAAGAAAATGAGCGAAAACCTCGATGGCTAGGTTAGAAATGATCCTCGGGATGAGAGCTTTTCAACGGAACTGGAATTACGGCGATCCACCGAGTAACGGAGAAAAGCCAAAGAAGGAGGAAAGAGGGGGGGGGTGTCTCGGCCTCAAAGGAAGAAAAGAGAAAAGATGAAATGAATTTTCCTGGACCAAGTTGACTTTTAAAGATGAGGAAGATGAATAGTGAAATTTTAAGAAATTGGAAAATGACGTATACGTCCCTTTTAAAAGATTCGATTAAAATACGAAACCCAGTGATCTTAAAATAATCTAAAGGTGATTAATAATTATTAATTGGCCCGTTAATAATTATTAATGTCACCAAAACTAATTTAAATTAGTAAAAGGTTTAAAAAGGTTTTCAAATGAAAATAACTACTAAAATCGAAATTACTAAGTTTCACACTAAACTTAAATACTTTATTTAAAATAAAAAAAAAATTTACCTCCAAAAGTAACGGGACATTACACATGTCGATAAAGCTTGCTGAAAATTTATGGTGCAACTTCCACCTACTTGCCTTCCTTGGAAGTTCTCTAGCCATCGACATCACTTCCACCACACGCTTTGCATAACTGCCAAATCAATTCCCGTGTCCATCCGCTAACAGCATCCTCTATCATGGTAAAGTGGTCATACCATGAGGATGGATTTCTTCTCCCTTTAAACAAAGTCATTGTCTCTCATGACATGAGAATTAATGTTGGCTTCCGATTCAGAGCCCTTTATCGAACCTGCTCTGTTTGGACAATCTCTTTCCAGGTGACCTCCACTGGAATCACTTTCATCTGATTTTGTTGATTCACTATCACTGCTTGTTTAATTGGAAGAACCACCACTAAGTCTTCCCATCAATGCCTTGTGTAACCCTAATTGTATCAGTACATCCTTGACTTACACTTGCCACAAGTCAAAGTTGATCCTTCCATCAAATTTCTCCACACATCAAACCTTACTGGACTCATAAAGTTTGAGATACTTGCTTCTCACTCCTAACTTGAATCAGCGGACAGTTATAACCTGTTTCAAAAAATATTTTTCTCATGTGGATGATCAGAAAAAGCTGCACCCACAGAGCATACGAAGAATTTCAAGAAATTACTAACCTAAAGCTCTGATACCAGCTGTTGGAAAAAAACCTTCCCACATTCACCACTAATAATAAAAGATAAATAATCGCGAAAAATAAAGAAATAAGCACAATCAAATGAAATAATACTTTCTCACGTGTTTGTTAGTTTTTATATGACTTAATAAGTCGATAATTTTATTTTATATTTTACTTTTTCCACTCTATTTTTTTAATCGAATAATTTGTTTAAATAACTAGATAAAGAACTATTTTTTAATTAATATTTTTTTTAAATGTGGTAAAGTTGATATTTAATAAAATTATTATTTCAATATGTCTTTTTGAGACTACTATTATTTCACTATTAAACCTATAAACTTTTATTTAAAACAAAACAAAATAAGAAGCCCTAGTTTGAGGTAGCCTGAATTTTGATGTAATATAATATTTCTTGGTTGATAGGGGCGTTTTGTTTCTATAAAAGGATTTGCACTTTATTGTAACTAATAGATTTAGAGATCTAATTCATATAAACCTTAAATTTTATATTGTGCAGTTTAAACTGTTAAATAGAATAGCCACCAGGAAAGATGACGGGACTATGGAATTTGAAATCCCAGAAGATGTTGAGCATCATGATATTGGTGTTGGTAAAGAAGTCTATCATGAAGCAATCGATGAAGAAGATTTGTTACTATTATTTGTTTCTTTTATGTATGATATGATTTAATTTTTTGTTTATAGAATGTAATTCATGTAAGCATCGAGTAATATTTTAATTGAGTTTGTAATATTTAATTAAAATTGAAAGGCGTATTATAAATTTGATGTAAAGTTAATTTAATAAAAAATATTTTTTTCTCAAATTTTAGACAAAAGGTGACAGTTTTTCCTCGTCGCCTATTCAAAAAGGTTATGGTGTTTTATGACCATCAACTATTCGAGTGTCATCTATTCGAAAAGGTGAAGGGGGAAAACCGTCACCTATTTGAATAGGTGACATTGACACGGTTGACGGTAAAAAAACCCGTCACCTTTTCGAATAGGTGACTTCAAAAAAGCGTCACCTTTTCCCAAATTTCTTGTAGTGATTGTTTATGTCATATTTCATGTTTAAGGTGCATCAGGTGGAAATCTTTTGAATCCTATTTGTTGAACAATATATTTTTTGAAGTCTAAGTAATGGTTATAAGAAAAATGAGACTTTTGTATTAAAATAGACGGGGTAATTTAGGGCCCGTTTGGTAACCTTCCCAATTTCTGTTTCTTGTTTCAATTTCCCATTTTTTAAGAAACGGGGTTGTTTGGTAACTCTTCTTGTTTCTTGTTTCTCTTTTTTTAAGAAACACTTCCCAAAATTGTGAAGAAATTTTAGAAACAACAAATTCTAGTTTCTTATTTCTCTTTCTTGTTTCTAAAATTGTCAACACATTGATAAATTATTACATTGTCCCATTTTGACTTAAAAAATATATTATAAATATCCAAAAATTATATTGATGTAATATTTTTAAATATGTCATTTAAAATTGTAATACTTTTAAAATATTTTTATTTTTTTAAAATGAGAAACAGAAACAAGAAATAGTTACCATACACATTTCTGTTTCTTTTTTCTTCCATAAACAAGAAATAAGAAACAGTTACCAAACACGTTTATGTTTCTCTTTTTAAAAAAACAGGAACAAGAAACAAGAAATAGAAATAAGAAACAAGAAATGGAAACGAAGAATGTTACCAAACGGGCCCTTAGTTGCTCTTTATCCTATAAGTGTAGCTTTAAGTAGCTTATTTATTTATTTGTTCTCTGATTTTTTTTGTCAAGCAGCTCTTGTTGACTAAATTATGGACTTTGATCCAGGTGAAAAGTATTTTCAAAGTTTTCTGAATCTTTTTAACACATTCTAATCGTATGACTACTCTCTTACTTAATTTATTTTGTTTAATTAGTTTAATATTTTTACGTCTACTTATCACCTATATCAGTACATTTTTTAACTTGCAGTGAATTTAGATTATTTGGATTAAACAACTTGTTAATAGTGGTTGCAATGAGATGATTATTATTTTGAAAGTCATGACGGGTTTGAAATAATAATTTTGTGGCCTTCACTTTGGGATGTTCATTTCCAAGGTGTTTTAAATTATGCAGTACATTTGTAAGATAAATTGATAGAAAATTTATATACCATTCACCTAATGACATACTAATCTTGCAAAAATAATTACTAGTTTAAACTTACTCCATGCGGCATGTGAATCTACATCAAGTATCATTTAATCATTTGAAAAATTAAAAATTTTATTGATCAGCAAGTATTTACTCAATGACATAGATTGAAGTATTCACTCAGCAAGTATCATATATCGAGACATAGTGGTAAGGTAGGTTTGAGCACACAAGACATTGTGGTTCAGTTAAATTGGTAATTTTTTTTACTTTTTTTTTTTGTATAAGTAAGCTATTGAATATGCTTTTGTACTTTTATATACAATTGTGGATTTAAAAATAAAGGAATCGAATATTTCAGTTATTTAATTGACTTGATTTTGATTGATTATATATCCTTATACTTTTTGAGTAAAACTAAGAAAATGTATTTCATTTATGGTTATTATTATTTTTTGTGAATGTATGGATGTGAAAATTTTCAATCTCATTTCTTCATTGTTGTGGGTTTTTCGATCAATCATTCATCTTCTTTTTTCAATGAAAAGATGTTAATTCATGTTTTTGTACTTGTTTTTTTGTTTTTCCATTTTTGTACAATAAATTATGGTTAGATATTGTTCTATAGATTTTTTTACTGTTGAAGGTATATACTCGTCTTGGTTGGTGAAAATGAACTTGGGTTTTATTTTTCTCTGAACTTAAAACCAAAGAATGTTTTTCTCTTGATTTTTTGATATCTTTTTATTCATTTGAAGGGGATATTATGAAAGTTATCAATATCTTCAATTAAATCATAGGTGAATTACTACTCAACATTGATATATTATTTATACTCGTATCAGAAACTTTAACTTTAACGGATCTCTATCTAGGTGAAAATCTCTACATTTTTTTGCTATTAAAATGACCGTATTACAATAGTATGTTGCATATTTCTTCATAGAGATTTATTACTTTATACTTGTTTTCTTGAATGTAATGTGTTGTTGTTTATATACATTGCAAGCTTGAGAAATAATTTATTAAAGAATATTAGTCATGTGTGCTATTAATTAGTTTCTCTATGTTATTGAACATTTTCATAGAGTTTCTCTTATGTTTTCTTTTTTAGTTTTACCTTTTTATTTTAGCAAGGTACATTGCCAGACAAGACGTGTTGCATATATTTTTCCTAATAACATTTTTTCTTGTTTAGCAATGTTACTTTTTTTTGTCTATTTGGGGCTGCTAGTTTTAAATTATAACTGAGTTTCTTTCTATGTTTTTATTTTTATTTTTCATTTGCAGTTGAGGCAATATTAAATTTTTGCAAATTTCAATTGAAAAGGTAAATTCTTTTTTTAATCCCATGTTTTTTATGTTTTTAACTTTAAATTACATACCCTTTTCATTTATGTTTTTTTTAAAGTTACTATGACTATTTAGCAGAATTGATTTTGTCCTCCTATGAATAAAGGTTTCTTCAAGAAGATGTGAAGTAAAAAGCCACATTACTTAGTCAAGAAGTGTCACGACCCGACCCGAGATCTCCCTATAGACCCGTGACGAGTCATGTACCGATGGCAAGTATTAGCTAAATGCCAATACCTACCATCAAGGCAACTCAACATGACTATGCTAATAAAATAATATAAACTAAAATGACTCGTGTACTAGCTGAGCTGATGTGATATGGGTGGTAGAAAAGCTCGTCGTAGGCTCGATCATCTTCTGAACCTTGAATGCTACCTATGGGGGGAAAACATTTGAAATGAATGAGCTAAAAAGGCTCAGTGAGTGAAATTTTTATTAAACTAATATTTTCTTCAAAACTACATAATATATAGTAGTTTTCAAATTTATAAAACTATTAAAAACTAATATTCGTAAAACTTAATAATCACAATATTAAAAACTAAAACTCGTAAAGCTGGATATAGATATAATTTAATAATCATTGTATTCAGCTGCCAAAACCAAATCAATAGTTGTACGTAAATATATATATAAACTAAAAATTGTTCATATACTATATCATAGTGATAAAAACCCACTAAAAATGTACCCTTAACTGGTCATACTGCATGTAGAGTGAAGTCATGCATGCAGCAGAGCAACTGAATACTGAAACTGGTCATACGTGCGCAGAGCTGCCCCCAAAGGGCTAAGCACCCTAACATACGGCCCAAAGCCTATGTGTATGCTAAAGTGGGTCCCAAAGACCTGCTGAAAGCTGTTAACTGAGGGTACTGTTTCTAGTGGTTTGAAAATAATTTACTGAAACTACTAACGTAATTTTCATACATTTTATTAAACATAACTGTAGTTATTGGTAGAAATGAACATTTAGGCCTTTGGACACGATTTCTGGTATGAGATTTAGTTCATAGGATTACTTGCTTTCATTTTACTCTCACTAGCAATGTTTGCTAATGGTGCTACACCACAATATTTTCAGGTGAACCCCGTCCTAAGAAGCAAGGTAGAGGAAATGGTGTCGCTTGACTGGCCGAGGTGGTGTAAGGACAATATTAAACACTTTTGAAGCATTAGTAGTAAAGCTTGTAAATCATATACTTTTTTACATACTTGTGTCACTTTGAGCCCGTGAAGGGTGTATGTGTAAAGTATTTTGATGTTTTTATGATTAAACTTTACTTTGGAATGTGCATTCCCGATTTATAGCTTTCTCTTGACTTTGGGTTGTAAAACAGGTTTTGGTTATTCGACTTTTAACCGAACCCATGCCGTTTTTCTTTAAAAATTAAGTCTTCCGCTGTGCATTTGAATTTAAAGAATTTAACGGAAAATCGGGTCGTTACAGATGGTATCAAAGCCTCTTTGGTTCTGAAGACCACATGCATCGCATGTTTTTCATATTTTAATATTGTCCAAACATCACTCGAAGTCAACGGCGCCAGGTATCCTCAAAACGCTCTCTTTTGATTAGTTGTTTGTACTTTAGTTTTCCCTTTACTGGTATCTCATGTGAGGATTTTCTGATGTGATTTCAGTATGCCTCCGAGGACAGTGACACATAGGCGTGGTCATAGTAGGGTACCGACTGGGGTACGAGGTAGAGGTAGGACTAGGGCAGTTACACCGCCTCCTCCTCCACCTGAGTACCGAGAGTATGAGCCTCCAGTAGATCAGCCACCTAGTCACGGTCGCAGTGTTACCATTTCTGAGGAGTATTTCAGGGATCTGTTACGAGGTGGAGGACATGTTGATCCAGTTATACCACCTGTTAGATCACCTGCTCCTGTGGTAGATCAGACTAGTGTGACTGATGCTGCGAAAACTCTGAAGGAGTATGTCAGGTATAATACTCCTGAGTTTGATGGTACATCTACCGATCCGACTGATGCGGAGAGGTGGATTACCAGGATCGAGAGAATACTTGGGTTTATTAAGTGCCCAGATCAGCTGAAGGTTCACTGTGGAACCTACTCATTAGTTGATGATGCACTTTACTGGTGGAATGGTATAACCAATACTCTTAGTCCTGATTTGCTTGTTAGTTGGGAGATGTTCAGGGAGAAGTTCTTTGAGAAGTACTATCCTGAGGAAACACGTGACCAACTAGAGATTCGATTTCTTACTCTCGGACAGGGTAACTGTCCGTTGTGGATTATGAGAGAGAGTTTGACCAGGTTGTCAAAGTTTGCCACCAAGACAGTTTATTGATCTTGAGAGTAAGAAGAGGAGATTTATCGTAGGTTTGAGGGAAAAATTACGAGGACAGTGCGAGCCTTGCAACCTACCATCTTTGTTGGCTGACTTTGTTATCATTTTGGAGATGGATTGGCTATCGACCAACCACGCCATTTTCGGTTGTAGTGAGAAAGTGGTAGACTTTATTGGTCCATGTGGGACTAGTTTACGCTTTCACGGGATCCGAGGCAGGGTGACACCTGTGGTTATCTCGGTGATCCAGGCTAGAGCACTTTTGTATGATGGTGCTTGGGGTTACTTAGCTAGTGTAGTTGACACATCTGTTAGTGTGACCACCCTAGTTTCTGTACCCGTTGTGAGGGATTTCATTGATGTTTTCCCTGATGAGTTACCTGGTTTGCCACCAGTGAGGGAGTTAGACTTCCAGATAGAGGTGATACCGGGGACAACGCCATTGTCCCAGGCACCTTATCGTATGGCACCAGCTGAGCTCAGAGAGTTGAAAAGTCAGTTGCAAGAACTTTTAGACTTGGTTAAAGTTCTATGGAAGAACCAAGTGTTGAAGGAGATACGTAGTAACGTGAGGACGAAATGTAGTGTAAGTACCCTCGCTTATCACTTGGTAAGTGCACTTTTCGAGGACGAAAAGTCTTTTAAGGAGGGTAGTCTGTAACGTCCCGTTACTTTTAGAGGTAAATTTTTTTTTATTTTATTAATTTATTATTTTTATTTATTTAAAGCTTTTAAAATTAGTTAAAATTAGTAATTTCAGTTTTATTAGTTATTTCCGTCCGAAAATCCTTTTTATCGTTTTAATTCGTTTCGGTGACTCTAATAATTGTTAATGGGCCAATTAATAATTATTAGACACCTTTAGATTTATTTAAGACCGTCGGTTTTCGTTTTATAAGCAAAAGGTCAAAAAGGGCAAAACCGTAATTTCCAAACTACCAAAAAATCTAAATTCACTATTCCATCATCTTTAAAAGTCACAAAATTGACCAAAACTTGTCATTTTTCCTTGCCATTGCCGTGAGCAACTTCAAGCCATGGATGAGAATTTCTTTTCTTCGTTTCTCATTCGTTTCTCGGCGGATCGTCGTGTTTTCGGTTGCGTTGGATTGGTAGGGACGAGGGCTACCTATCCAACCTACCTTTTCGAAGTTTCCCGTTCTCTAAGGGAAGTCCCAAAAAGTAAGTTTTCAAAACTTTTTATATGGTTTTGTTCGTTTTTTATTATAAATGAGTTTTGAAGTTGAAATCATGAATTTCTATCATGGAAATTGACGATTTTGAACCCGGATTTTCGAAAAACACTATTCACCCGAAAACACTATTCACCCGAAAACACTATTCATCCGAAATCACTATTCACCCGAAATTGCACACTTGTTCGCATATTAGTTATGAGTTGTAATATGTTGTGCAATTGGTGAATTGTAGGTGCGATTGCTCGATTGTTGTTTCGTGAAAAGTGGTGATTTGGAGTTATTTGGCTAAGGTGAGTTTAATATGATAGTTAGCAATTTTATGAATTTAGTTTCATTATGTAATTGTTTATCAATGTTAAGAGGGGGTTAACTTCTTAGAATTAAGTTTTGGGTGGAAACTTTAATTCGGAAGTGTGTGTGGAGAAAGTTGGACTTATGGTTAGTTCGATGATTAGAGATCATCGGGGAGGTTTGGAAGTATGGTAACGTGATTTGGAGATGTTAGATGAAAGTTGATTTGGAAGTTACTTTGGTTGATTTGGAAGTTACTTCGGTTGATTTAGAAGTTACTTTGATGGATTTGAAGTCATTTGGATGACTTTGGAAGTAAAGTAATTAGAAGATGCACTTGAGTGTTAACTCGTGTATTCTAGTTATTTAGGTTTCTATTTAACTTAGTAGACTTCTTCGGAGTTTAGCTAACTTATTGGAGACCTAGGGCACAATGATTCACACATGATAGTATGTTGATTCGATCCATACGTATCATGGTGTGATGAATTTGTGGGAACTTTGAGCACTTAGTAACTAGCACATGATAGTATGTTGATTTCGATCCATACGTAGTCATGGTGTGATGTTGGTACTTTGGTTTGTAACTAGCACATGATAGTATGTCGATTTTGATCCATACATATCATGTTGCGATATGGTGAAATTCCTGATACCTATGGTGAAATTCCTGATACCTATGGTGAAATTCCTGATACCTATGGTGAAATTCCTGATATCCGATATGGTGAAATTCCTGATACCTATGGTGAAATTCCTGATATCCGATATGGTGAAACTCCTGATATGCGATGGTTGTGATATGGTAATACCGTACGGGCTTAGTATGCGATATTTATCCATATGGTATACCCGTGCATGATGGTTGTGATATGGTAATACCGTACGGGCTTAGTATGCGATATTTATCCATATGGTATACCCGGTACGATGGTTGTGATATGGTAATACCGTACGGGCTTAGTATGCGATATTTATCCATATGGTATACCCGGTACGATGGTTGTGATATGGTAATACCGCACGGGCTTAGTATGCGATATTTATCCATATGGTATACCCGTGCGATGGTTGTGATATGGTACATGGTAGTACGTGGATTCGGATCCGTGCGTACCATGGTATTATGATCTATGATACGGCACATGATAGTATGTTGATTCGGATCCATACGTATCATGGTGCGATGGTTGTGACATGGTATGACCGTGCGTGGTATGTTGATTTCGATCCATACAATAGCACGATACGATGAAACTTGATTGGTAATAAAGATAGTTAATGTTATTTTTACCTATTCTTTAGAAACGTGTAGTGAGACTTAGTTGTGAATGTTAATTTTACTTTAAGTCTTTATTTCCATCTCATGGTTTTGAATGACGAATACGGGTAGTATGATACTATCTTATGTTTACATGGAAATTGGAATGTGGTTATTGGTAGAAATGAACATTTAGGCCTTTGGACACGATTTCTGGTATGAGATTTAGTTCATAGGATTACTTGCTTTCATTTTACTCTCACTAGCAATGTTTGCTAATGGTGCTACACCACAATATTTTCAGGTGAACCCCGTCCTAAGAAGCAAGGTAGAGGAAATGGTGTCGCTTGACTGGCCGAGGTGGTGTAAGGACAATATTAAACACTTTTGAAGCATTAGTAGTAAAGCTTGTAAATCATATACTTTTTTACATACTTGTGTCACTTTGAGCCCGTGAAGGGTGTATGTGTAAAGTATTTTGATGTTTTTATGATTAAACTTTACTTTGGAATGTGCATTCCCGATTTATAGCTTTCTCTGGACTTTGGGTTGTAAAACAGGTTTTGGTTATTCGACTTTTAAACGAACCCATGCCGTTTTTCTTTAAAAATTAAGTCTTCCGCTGTGCATTTGAATTTAAAGAATTTAACGGAAAATCGGGTCGTTACACCTAGCATTCTTCTTCAACCTTCTAACCGACAGTTTCTTGCCGTGGAAACCAAACCCACTCTTCACTTCCTAAAAACCGACACCACAAATCAATTCTCTACTATAAGCAACATCTAATTTGTTATTAATAAACCAAATTTCTACTCTATCCTATCAGGAACGAGTAGTTAAAATTAATACCCATAAAACTCATTTGTTCATCAACTATCATACTAATAAAATTGGGTTTCACTAAACACGATCAAAATAAGCTTCACTGTCTTTCTTTGTCTCTCTTTAAATTCATCTTCCCTTTACTTGTCTTTAAACCACATCCCAAGAATTTACAAACCCGTAACTAAAGTAAAAACTTGCTTTTTGAAAATAAAACTACCATCAAGAAACTTATAGTCTTTCCCAAGTTTAACAAATTAAGAAGAAATTAAAGAAACTCACTAAATTTCTTCTTCTTCCATGAGTTGATGTAGTCCAAGCCCCTTCTCCACTCTAATTCTCTTGCCTCCTCTAGTTTATTACTCCTACTTCTCTACCATCGGGTTCACACGACAAGAAGAAGAGATCCACCATTTTTATTCTTTCATTTTCTCTTTCTTTTCCCCTTTCTTTTTCCCTTTCTTTCTTTCTCTTTTGTTTTCTTTTTCTTCTCTGCTCACGGGTTGCAGGCTACCCATGTGTATTTGTATTTTTTTTTATAAATTGGATGCTAGCTGTCATCCAAAAAGGAGATAAATATGACTCCTTTTTTTTTGAACTAATCCTCTTAACATCTCACTTGTCACAAGTCCACACAACCCACAAAGTCAACATGTAATATTTTTATTTATTTATTATTTTATTCTCTTTTGGAGTTTACAAACTATTACCTCCTTTTAAGAATTTCGTCCTCGAAATTCTGTCGTGATCACTGGGAACCTGAGACTGCATGAACATTTTTTTTTCCTTCTTTCTGATCCATGACTTACTAAACTTGAATTTTCCCATGGTGGAAAACAAAGAGAAACTTTACTACCCACCTCAAAATTTAGCACTTTACTACCTATATCTACATAACCATGATGTTTGACATGCGCCGTTTCAATATTTCTAACGAACATAGGTTTTTATTAACCTGTACCATAATCCATCAACTTACTCTCACTAATTTTATTGCATCAAACCTAAGAAATTTTAAAAGTGCCACATCATCCCATTCTTTGACTGATATTATTCATATTTCACAAGTGATGAGTGAGTGCCCCATATTCTTTCTAAACTGAAAAATGGAAGCTCATATATAAAATCTGATGTCCGAATAATTCTTTTTGACTACCTAGTTGTTTTGTGATTGTAAAGTAATACTGCATTATAATATATAGTTCTCAAACTGTACAATAAACGGCTCTACAATTTTCCTGTAAACTAGAAGACTTGATCCAAAACATTCAACACTATATATTCAAATTTATTACTTCATCAGCATAAATCTATCGAATGAATACTTAGCTTAATCTAGTAAAAAATTGATGGTTACTCTTTACATGTTCATCACTGGTCAAATACCATCACGTCTACTTTTTAGTAAAAGCCTTGTTAAATTCTATCATTCCATTTTAATATACCTGCGAATCAAATATTTTGAAACAAATTCTACTTTATGCTTCTTCATATTCTGCCACTTGTAATGTTCTTTGAATACAAAATACAATCTAGAGCTACTCAAGTGCTTAACATAAACCGAAGTGTGCATTTTATCAAATACTTCTCTCTAAATTAAATTACTCTTAGACACATAATCAATGTAAAATAAGAAGAAACTTTGTTCAATTTATGATGAAATAATCCACTTGCTAATTTCTATCCTTCTCCTACTCCAAACAAAATCTCTAGACTATGCTTATGAAATTCGGCTAAATCAAACTCGATCTTACTCAAAACTTATTAATAGTGCCCCTAACATCAAAATTAGGGAACTCATAAAGACAAGGAAGACTTGTGTTATAACATGGTGCAATTGAACTGTTAGAGTTCTCAATAGATGCAACTGTAACAACCCCAACTTGTCGTAGATAACTTGACACATTTCTTGTAAAACTTCACATTGTTCTCATTAAATCTCTGCTTTCAAAATTTCCATTAAGAAAAACCAGTATTCACAATAACTGAATTTGTCATACAAATTTTTCCTTCATATAGAGACTGCAATACTGATATCAAGAGCTCCTTACAATCTTCTTTGTCTCATAAATACCTTAGTATCTCCTTAGTAAACTAATACATTTTTTTCATCAGAACCATAAATACCATTGCATCTTAATCAACTCACAATGCCCCATCTATAATCTAAAATAATGTTTCTCGTGTTTCTCATTTTCTAACAGATGATTCTGACTAAATATAAATTTTAGATAATACTAAAACCCATTTGAACTTATCAAAAAAATCATCGATACATAACAATACATATTTAATACATTGTAATTACTTTATCCCACTGTTAGTAGTCAATACTCAACATCATTATGCCGTCATTACTTTCATAAATGACTTAACTATGTACCACAAGATGTTCAAACCAATCATATCAATTGTTTAACTAGACATTCTTGTACCTGTGCTTTCAATTCGTTTTAATTCAATATAAACCTTTCCCAAATGGGTCTCGAGAAATACAAGTTTTACGTAACATTAAATCAATCACAAATTCTTGCACATCTGACATGTCTACTGAGCTAAGTATCCATGCCACTAGCTAAAACACAAATTGTCTATTATTTAGCAAAGTTAACAGCCAAATGAACACTCAAATTAATCTCAAACCCATGTAGTCGTTTACACACCTCTGCTGAAAACATTGAACTAAATCACGATTCATAAACAAGTGATCCTTACCCATACTGATATCAAACCATCGATTAGGATAGTAAATCAACTTGCAGTCATTTCCTAAATAAATTTTCTACACTGCCTCCATAAACATGTTGGTTATTCAATAATGGTATCTCAACATGTCATATTGCAACTACCCAGTTTCTGCTTATTAAACATAAGATCTCTTTCAACCACTAGTTCAATCTCAAACACATTTAACTGTCTATACACCTTTACTAAAACCCATCCATTATTACATATTCACAAATAAGAATCTATACCAATAAATAATATAGTAAAACCATAATAACCAGAGACATTAAGCTTACTTTCAACTTCTTCCCAGCTGACCACCATCACACAAATTATAGTGACAATGTCTATCAATACCAACTTCTCACGTGGGTTACCACCAATCCATTCATTTTGTAAAATTTAATTTCTTGTCTAGCAAAATAGCTAATGAAACTCTTGAAAACGCATCTAAAAACACATACACCTGACGAATCTAAAAAAAAAATACATCTGCTTGCTTTCAAGTTCAAATTTACTGATCCAAATATCCACTATATAAGCCAAATACATTCTCTTTCGAAACGATTTACCACACAAACTACATATGATAGTAAAGACTTTTCTTCCACCACGATGAATAATCTCAATCTCTTTTAGCCGTCTAAACACAATCTCTCCCAAAATAAATTCAACAGATGCATAATTCATTGTAACGTCCCGTTACTTTTGGAGGTAAATTTATTTATTTATTTATTTCAATTAAAGTATTTAAGTTTAGTTTAAACTTGGTAATTTCGAATTTAGTAGTTATTTTCTTTCGAAAGTCTTTTTGATTCTTTTATTACTTTAAATTAGTTTCGGTGACATTAATAATTATTAACGGGCCAATTAATAATTATTAATCACCTTTAGATTATTTTAAGATCATTGGGTTTCGTATTTTAATCAAATCTTTTAAAAAGGGACGTATACGTCATTTTCCAATTTCTTAAAATTCACTATTCACTTTCATCCTCATTAAATAGTCAACTAAAGTCAAATTAGATGACATCTTTTCTTCTCCTCCCCTTCAAGCCGTAGCCCTCCCTTTCTCTTCCCCTCTCTTTGGCTTTTCTCCGTTACTCAGTGGATCGCCGTAATTTTATGTCCGTTGAAAAGCTCTCATCCCGAGGATCGTTTCCAACCTAGCAATCGAGGTTTTCGCTCATTTTCTCGAAGCCTTAAGGTATGACAAAGTTTCTAAAAATTGATGTGAATAGTGTTTTAATGGAGGTTTTGAGTTGAAATCTTCAAATTCATACACCGAAGCTTGAAGATTTCAAACGAGGAAGTCGTTTTATGTGATTTTAGAAACTTTCATAAACCCTAAAATCAAGTTTGAGTTGAAAACCCGTCCTGTGTTAATTTCTCTCACTTGACCAAGATTAGGGTGTTTAGTTTGCTATGATTTCACGTTTTACTTAATTTTTCGGAAGTCGATTATTACGTAAAACCCTAAAATATCGTGACCCATTGATATCTCAACTTTCAAAGTATCTTAAATCAACCCAAATCATCTCTAAAAGTGCATAAAAGACGGAAAACCGAACCCGAGCCCTCTCTCCCTTGGTTGGCCGTGGGTCCCTTAGGGTTTAAATCCGGGGTTTTCATCGTTTTATGCATTTAGATGTCGTTTGCTCGGTTTTCGGATAATTAATGGTTGTTAGGTGTATTTGATATGTAGGTTTGTGATCGTTTGCGTGACTTTGACTCCGGCACTTTGGAAGCTGGGATTTCACATCTAAGGTGAGTTTAAAATGGAAGTTAGTAATTTTATGAATTATGTTTCATTACGTTATTGTTTCTCGAGGTTAAGAGAGGAACTAACTTCCGGAAGTTATACTTGGTTGGAGACTTTAAACTCGGATGTGAGTGGAGTGGTTTTGGTGTACTTATGGTTTTGGAAGTAAGAGAGGTAACATGAGTGGTTTGGAAGTCTTATAAGATGATTTGGAGACTTTAGATGAAAGTGAATGACTAAGGAACTTTAAGTGATTCAGGAGTCAAAGTGGCTTAGAAATTACACTTGAGTATTGACTCATGTAATTCAAGTGGTTTATGTTCTTTAGTAGTTTAGCGAACTTTATCTAACTTACTAGGGAGCTTGATGATGTGTGATATGGCAAATGATAGTATGTGATACGCTCCATACGGTATCATGGTGCGAGGATATGTGATACGGCACATGATAGTATGTGATACGCTCCATACGGTATCTTGGTGCGAGGATATGTGATAGGGCACGTGATAGTATGTGATACGCTCCATACGGGATCATGGTGCAAGGATATGTGATACGGCACATGATAGTATGTGATACGCTCCATACGGTATCTTGGTGCGAGGATATGTGATAGGGCACGTGATAGTATGTGATACGCTCCATACGGGATCATGGTGCAAGGATATGTGATACGGCACATGATAGTATGTGATACGCTCCATACGGTATCATGATGCGATGATATGTGATACAGCACATGGTAGTATGTTGATACGCTCCATACGGTATCATGATGTGATGATATGTGATACGGCACATGATAGTATGTTGATACGCTCCATACGGTATCATGATGTGATGATATGTGATACGGCACATGATAGTATGTTGATACGCTCCATACGGTATCATGATGCGATGATATGTGATACGGCACATGATAGAATGTTGATACGCTCCATACGGTATCATGGTGCGATGATGCGTGATATGGCACTTGGTATGTTGACTTCGGTCCATACGATATTATACAACGATAGATAGATATTACAATTATATATTCTTTAGAATTGGGTAGTAAGGCTTGGTAATAACCGATACATTACTTTAAGTCTCGATATCATTACTTTACAAGAAGCATACTATGTATGCTGATTATATGTATAATTTGGAAAGTGGAATGGGTAGTAAAAGTGAAATCTAGGCCTTTGGACACAATTTCTGACATGGAATGTTGTTCATAGGATTACTTGCTTTCATTTTACTCTCACTAGCATTTTTATGCTAATGTTGCTACAATTACAATTTTTCAGGTAAGACTCGTGGTAGAGGACGAGGTAGAGGAGGTGGCGCTGAGTGACCTAGCAAGACAATGAATGGACAAGAACATATGTGGTTTTGGGTGAAGCATTCTTGAATGCTCTTGAACATTTCATTACTTTTATTATCTTTCATTTTGAGCTTGACGGAGCGTTTGTATAATTTATATATGTTTTTCGAACTTTAAACTTCCTTTAGTATTTTCATCATATTATGGAATGCGCATTCCAGGTTTATTGCTTTTTCTGAAAATTGGGTGTATACAGGTTTTGGTTTATCCGAATTTTAAACGAACCCATGCCGTTTTTCTGTAAAATCAAGTTTTTCTGCTACGCATTTGTTTTAAAGGATTTTTCGAAAAATCGGGTCGTTACATTCATAAACAAGAAATTCATACCCAAAATAATATTAAAGTCAAAATAACCCAAGACAAACTTCTTCCCAACAACAATTATATCACCAACTCTGAAAACAGTATATGTTAATAACCACTTTTAAGTGGGTTACCACCATCAATTTACTATGCAAAGGTTCCAATATTTTATGCACCACAACATCTAATGTTTACCAATCTCCTCTAGACTGGAGGTTTCGACTCAACTGGGTATCAACAAGTCAAATCACTATAAATCATGGGTACTAAATAACCTTTTCAATACTTGCCCAAATTTTAGTATCACTCATAATCTTCGTAAATATTGTCTACTACATATTACTTCTAAACTAGTCAAACCGAGAAGATAAATTTCAAACTCTTGACATAATACATCTATATAGAATACTTGTATAGTCGATACCAAATAATTCTCCACAAATACTGAATTACCATTTCCCAAATTAATATATTTCGGCAACTTAAGTCTCCTTCCATAGTTTCGTAAACTAAGAACATTAAGTCTTGATAAACTAAGAATATTAAGTCTCCTTCCATTCTTTTGGAAACTTCAGCTCAACTGACTTAACCACTTGCTGACAATTTTTTCTACTCTCAAACTATTATCACTTTTAAATAAATTACATGAGTTTTTTTTAAAAAAAAAAATATTTCATCAATAAAACTTACCAACCTGTAGCATTGAGTTTCATGAACATATCTCTGAGCCTACGAGCTATGCCACCACAAATTTATGATTCTTTTTTTTTCATGATACATGCGATGCAATAACACATATGCAATGAGACATAATCAGACATGTATAGAATCGTAATGCTCTGATACCATCTTGTCACGACCCGACCCGATATCTCCCTATATACCCGTGACGAGTAGTGTGTCGATGGCAACTGTTAGCTAAATGCCAATACCTACCATCAAGGCAACTCAACATGACTGTGCTAATAAAATAATATAAACTAAAATGACTCGTGTACTAGCTGAGCTGATGCGATATGGGAGGTAGAAAAGCTCGTCGTAGGCTCGATCATCTTCTGAAACTTGAATGCTACCTGTGGGGGGAAAACATTTGAAAAGAATGAGCTAAAAAGGCTCAGTGAGTGAAATTTTTATTAAACTAATATTTTCTTCAAAACTACATAATATATAGTAGTTTTCAAATTTATAAAACTGTTAAAAACTAATGTTCATAAAACTTAATAATCATAATATTAAAAACTAAAACTCGTGATGCTGGATATAGACATAATTTAATAATCATAGTATTCAGCTGTCAAAACCAGATCAATAATTGTACGTAAATATATATATAAACTAGAAATTGTTCATATACTATATCATAGTGATAAAAACCCACTAAAAATGTACACTTAACTGGTCATACTGCATGTAGAGTGAAGTCATGTATGCTGCAGAGCAACTGAATACTGAAACTGGTCGTACGCGCCTAGAGTTGCCCCCAAAGGGCTAAGAACCCTAACATACGGCCCAAAGCCTATGTGTATGCTAAAGTGGGTCCCAAAGACCTGCTGAAAGCTGATAACTGAGGGTACTGTTTCTAGCGGTTTGAAAATAATTTACTGAAACTACTAACGTAATTTTCATACATTTCATTAAACATAACTGTTTCTAAAAACATAACTGATAATATTCATAAATAATATATATTATATCATAAAATTCATTTCCATAAAATCTGTGGTTAAATATCTAAATATTTGTATTTCAAAAACATAAATCACGATAATATTATAAATCTTAAAATAGAAAACACTCACTTTAGAAATCTAAATCTCAATAATAATTATAAATGTAAAATAATAATTTACTCACAAAAACTGAAGCCCGAGCCGTAAACCATGCCGATCCTGATACTACAATCATCACGCCATAGATCTCGAGTTACTAACAGCTCTGATCACCAAAGCACCTTTTTCCTAGCATTCTTCTTCAACCTTCTAACCGACAGTTTCCTACCATGGAAACCAAACCCACTCTTCATTTCCTAAAAACCGACACCACAAATCAATTCTCTACTATAAGCAACATCTAATTTGTTTTTAATAAACCAAATTTCTACTCTATCCTATCAGGAACGGGTAGTTAAAATTAATACCCATAAAACTCATTTGTTCATCAACTACCATACTAATAAAATTGTGTTTCACTAACCACGATCAAAATAAGCTTCACCGTCTCTCTTTAAATTCATCTTCCCTTTACTTGTCTTTAAACCACATTCCAAGAATTTACAAACCCGTAGCTAAAATACAAACTTGCTTTTTGAAAATAAAACTGCCATCAAGAAACTTATAGTCTTTCCCAAGTTTAACAAATTAAGAAAAAATTAAAGAAACTCACTAAATTTCTTCTTCTTCCATGAGTTGATGTAGTCCAAGCCCCTTCTCCACTCTAATTCTCTTGCCTCCTCTAGTTTATTACTCCTACTTCTCTACCATCAGGTTCACACGACAAGAAGAAGAGATCCACCACTTTTATTCTTTCATTTTCTCTTTCTTTTTCCCTTTCTTTCTTTCTCTTTTCTTTTCTTTTTCTTCTCTGCTCACGGTTTGCAGGCTACCCATGTGTATTTGTATTTTTTTTATAAATTGGATGCTAGCTGTCATCCAAAAAGGAGATAAATATGACTCCTTTTTTTTTAACTAATCCTCTTAACATATCACTTGTCACAAGTCCACACAACCCACAAAATCAACATGTAGTATTTTTTATTTATTTATTATTTTATTCGGTTTTGGAGTTTGCAAGAAGGGACAAAAGGTGAGAAAAAATATATCTTATTATTCTTAGTTTTAGTATGGTCTCATTATGAGTTACTATTGTTCTCGTAAGATGTAAAAAAATAGTGTTCATGTTATATATTAAAAAAGAAAATATAAGAGATTTAGAATGAACTCAAGAAGGGAATTCTTCATTCGCTTGTAATTACATCTTTGACTCCTTATATAAGAGTAATGTTTGAGCTCAATACATAAAGGAAAATTGATTAACAGATTGCTATTAATTTACAATAGATTGCAACAGATTGCACATGCGTTGAATAATTGAAAAACTCAAAACAAACTTCAGTTGTAGAAACTAGCCGTTGAGACTCAATTTACAGCACAAAGGAAATTAATTTAAACATCTTTAATGAGCTGTCATAACACCCCCCCGCGCAAACCAATGGTTGCTCCTGAAATAATGGTCAATTTCTGTTTCCATTTAATGAAATATACAGCAGATAATGGCTTGGTAAATACATCATCTATTTGATCAGCAGCTTGTAGATGAAAAACACAAAGTTTCTTTTGAAGAACAAGATCTCTAACAAAGTATATATCAAGTTCAACATGTTTGGTCCTAGGATGAAGAACTGGATTTGCACTTAAGTGAACTGCACTTAAATTGTCACACCATAGTTGAGGAGGTCTGCAATTTGGTTTTTGAATTTCACTTAGGAGAGAAAATAACCAGACAATCTATATTTAGCCTCCGTACTTGATCTTGAGATAATGTGCTATTTTCGAGATAACCAAGAGAATAGATTACCTCCATGATAAATGCAAAAACCTAAAGTGGATTTTGTGTCATCAAGGTCCAAAGCCCAGTTTGCATCAGCATAAACCTGACGATATAAATCTGATGGTTTCTTTAACAGCAATGTGAATTTATTTATTTAAAAATAACTAATTTTTATACCACGTAATAATACTTTCTATTAAGAATGTGAATTAGAAACATTCAAGAGAAGAAACGAATTTTCATTATTTCATCAATGTATACGTTTTTGAGATTTGTAAAAGACTGAGAAATGTAAAACAAATATAATTAACTCAGTTTATTCATAACAAGAAGAAGACAACTGATAACAAAACAGGTACAACATGATAACAGATGGCAATTAAGTAAGGATTAATTATCTTTAAGCTTGTATTAATCCATACTTAATATGATGTCTTAACATCCCCCCTCAAACCGATTAAAGATTCTGAATATACTCTTAGTCGTGGACACACCATTTTTGGAAAGCAGCAACGGATAGAGGTTTGGTAAAGATACCAGCTACTTGCTCACTGGCTGGCAAATGCTGAACATGTAGTTTTCTTTGTAGAACCAGATCTCTGACAAAATAGAAGTCTAACTCAACATGTTTTGTTCTAGCATGAAATACAAGAATAGCACTTAAATGCATAGTACTTAGATTATCACACCACAGAACAGGGGTGGTAGTAATTGGAATTCGAAAGTCATGAAGTAAACTTTGAAGCCAAATTAATTCTACAGAAGCAGTGGCAACACTTCTATATTCTGCCTCAGTACTTGATCTAGAAATAGTATGTTTCTTTCTTAAAGACCATGAGATTATATTACCTCAAAGAAACCCACAAAAACCAGTTGTTGACTTACTATCATTTGGATATGTGGCCCAGTCAGTATCTTAGTATGCTTGTAATGATAAATTGGAAGGTTTTGTGAATAAGAGGCCATGATGAAGAGTTCCCTTTAGATATCAAATAAGTCTTTTGGTAGCTTTCCAATGAGACAGCTTAGGAGAATGCATAAATTGACATAATTTGTTTACTGAATATGCAATATCTGGTCTTGTGATTGTTGCATATTGAAAAGAGCCCACAATGCTTCTATAGAGTGTCAAATCAGAGAAATCTTGATTACCTCGTGCTAATAAGACAATATTACTTATCATTGGTGTTGAAATATCATTAGCTTCTAGCATCTTGGTTTTCTAAAAACAAATCCATAAAGTATTTGGCTTGATAAAGGAGAATGTTTCCTTCCTTAGTATATGAGACTTCCACTCCTAGAAAATAGCTCAGTTTACTAAGATCCTTGGGTGCAAATGTGCAATGGAGGGTATGAATCAGAGAATTTACATCTGTGGAGCAGCTGCCTGTAATTATTATGTCATCTACATATACTAAAACATATGTGCAGAATGATTAGATGACTTTTGTAAAAAGAGAGTGAAATGCTCATGAGCTAAGAAAAACATTTTTAAGTAAGAAGCAACTAAACCTGTTAAACCAGGCTCTAGGAACCTGTTTCAAGCCATAAAGTGCTTTATGTAGTTGGCAAACTATTGGTGCTGATTTATTTTCAAAGCCAGCAGGTTGTTCCAGCAAGATATCTTCTTGTAAAATACCATGAAGAAAGGCATTATTTATGTCTAGTTGTCTCAATTCCCATCCATGTGCAAGATCAAGAGTTAATAAGACTTTAATTGTAGTCGGTTTCACAACTGGCACAAGGTTTCACAATAATCAATATATGCCTGTTGATGAAATCCTTTAGCCATAAGTCTGGCTTTATACCTTGCAATTGACCATCTAAGTGTCTTTTGATCTTAAACACCCATTTGCAGTTCACAATCTTCTTATCTGATGGTCTAGGAATTAAACTCCAAGTGTTATTCTTCAAGAGAGCAACATACTCCTCTTGCATAGCAGATTTCTAGTTAGAGCATTGTAAAGCCTCCTTTGCTATTTTTGGCTCAATTTACAGCAATTGTTCTGTTAGTAAAACCTTTGGTTTATGGATTCCATTTTTTTCCCTTGTGACCATAGAATGGTTTTTCAGAGACACTGTAGATTCAGTTGGTAATAATAATGGAAAATCAATATGTAGAACGGGAGCTGCTAATGGTGGATCTGGATTCTGAGGTGAATATGGAATTGATGTAGAAGACTCAGAAGGTGTGGATAGCGATTGGTTATTAGCTGATGGATTAAAATTTGGATGTGAAGGATAAAAAAAAGGACTGGTTAAGAGAGGAAACAACAGGAGTAAGATTTGGTATTTGACCAACAAATACTGCTTTACTGTCAGGTTTTTCAAAACTGGATCATGTAGATTTTTGAAAAGGATTTGAAGTTTCATCAAAGTGCATATGTCTCGAGATGTAAAGTCGTCCTTCAGAGGATAAACATTTATATCCCTTGTGTTGAAAGCTGTAACCTAGAAAGGTACATCTTGTAGATCTATATTGTAATTTGTGGTGATTATAAGGTCTTAATAGAGGATAACAGCTACATCCGAAAATTTTCATGGATTTGTAATCTGGTTTAGTGCCAAAAAGCTTCTCCAAGGGTGATATATCATGAAGAACTTTTGTAGGTAGTCTATTGATGATATAGATAGATGTTGTAAAACCATCATTCCAATATTGAATAGGTAAGAAGGCTTGGGATAAGAGAGATAAACTAGTTTCTACAAGGTGTCTGTGTTTCCTTTCTATTATGCTATTTTGTTTAGATGTGTATGGATAAGTTAACCTATGTAATATACCATGACTCTTGAGAAAAGGAGTAAGACTTCGAAACTCTCTCCCCAATCTGTTTGGAACATTTTTATTTTAGAGTTTAGAAATTTTCTACTAAGGTTTGAATTGAATTAATGCCTACATTGCCTCAGATTTGGTATGTAAAAAATATATCTTGGTATACCTAAAGAATACATCAATGAAGCTAATGTAATATTTATGGCCATTTCTAGAGGTTGTATGTGAAGGTCCGCACAGATCAGATGTTATCAATTGCAAACAGCAGTATACATAGTAGTTGAATCAGAAAAAGGTAATTTATGACTCTTTACAAGTTGACATGAATGAAAAAAGGAAGAACTTTATTAAAAGTAAAAGAGGTATTACAAGATTGAAGAGCCTGTTTTATAATAATAGAATTCACATGTCCTAATCTTCTACGCCAGATTTCATAAGAAGTACACAAATTTGTTGTATTTTCTAAAGAGGTAAGAATAACAGTAGGCTTAAAATCTGAAAGTTGATGGTTTTGAAACTTCGCAGGTGGACGCTTTGCACTATTAGGATGATGATTTCATTATGAAGCTATACAATCCTTCACGTAGATCCCCCTGAAGTAGAATTTTCCACTTATTTTGTCCTTCACAAAACAAAGATATGGATGAAATTCAAAAAAGACATTATTTTCTTATGCAAATTGATTGACACAAATCAGATTTTTGGTGATTTTGGGAACATGTAAAAGGTTAGATAGGTGAAAAGATTTTTGTGTCTGAAAAGGATGGCAGTGTGTGCAATTGATAAACCAGTCATTACCAGCATGAATTTTACCATTGCCCTGATAATCATGATCAATATTGAGATTTCCAAGATTATATGTAACATGTTTTGTTACTCAAGAATTAGGGAATCAATTTGTATCTGCATTGAATCCAATTGGACTGTGAGAGGTAACAAATGCTGCCATCTAATTTCCTTTATGTAACGTCCCGTTATTTTGTGATAAAAAAAAACTTTTATTTATTTTATTTTAATTTGAGTAATTAAAATTCAATTATTTATTATTAAATTAGAATTTAATAGTTTATTTCATTTTAATTCATTTTAATGGCTTTATTTATTTAAATACGTTTTAATGGTATTAATAATTATTAACGGGCCAATTAATAATTATTAATCACCATTGGGATAGTTTGAGATGTTCGGGAATCGTTTTAAGCCAAAAGTCATAAAAGGGCAAAATCGTAATTACCCAATTTGCAAAATATCTAAAAACACTATTGAGCTTCTTCTTTAAATGAGACATTTGACCAAAAAGTTGACAAAAACTCTTCATTTTCTTCCTCTCCCACCCGTGAGCATCAAAGAGCAAAAGGAGATTTTCGGTTTTCTTTCGTTTCTTGTCGGATCGGCTTGATCTTAGATCCATCGGAAAGCCCTCGGGTCAAGGATCATTTCCCACCTAGCCATCGTCCGTTTCTCTCGAGATCCTAGGAGTTCTCGGTAAGTAAAGTTTCAAACCCTAACTCCAAATAGTGTTTTAATGGAGTTTTACTTATTTTCTTTCGATTTCTTGCCGTGGAACTCGGTGTTTGTCTATTCGGGAGTAGTTTTAAGTGTTTTTGGAAACTATTCCATAACCCTAAAACCGAGTTTCAGTCGAAACCCTTTCCGTTTGAAATTTACCCTTTTGGGATTGAAAATGGGTTAGAAATTAATGAATGAATGTTTATTTAAATTCAATTCGGGAAAGGGCTTATTGTTCGAAAACCCTAATCATTGATACCCATTGAAATCGGGATTATCGAATTTGCTTAAAACCAACTCGAAATGTATTTAAATTGCCAAAAAGCCGGAAAACCAAATCCGAAACCCAATTTGATGATAGGGCCGTGGGCCTCTTTGTGGATTTTGTTGGGTTTTCGTTACGTTGTATGTTTAGTAGTTGTTTGATCGATAGTTGGTAAAGTTATTGATTGTATGATATAATTCGTTTGTAGGTGTTTTCAAACCGCGTGGTTGATTGCTCTTCCGGTGTTTAGGAGCAAAGTCTTCACTTTTATTAAGGTGAGAATAGTTAGTAATTAAAGTATTTATAGAAACCGAATGAGTGTGAAGGTTTGTAGAGTTTGAAACTAAGACTAGAATCCGAATCTAAGATTAGAGTAAAGTGAGTTAGTGCCCTTAGGATTAGGAGTTAATCCTTCAAGTGAGAACTTAGAAGTTCTCGAGAAAGACTTGAATCTTAGAAGATTCTAAGTTAGATTCGATACGAAACTAAGGTTGGATCATTGGAAGTTAAGAATCCAACTTGTAATTAGAACGATTAATAGAACCTCGAATTATTGAAAGTTTAGAATCCTGGAAGGTATAGTTAATCGTTTAAGAAATGATTGTACTTTTATTATTGATATTGGAGTTCGATCGACATATCGTTCATCCGAGGTTACAATCTATTTCTTTCTTTTGACTTAATGTCATTTACTTTATGTCATTTACTTTATGTTTATTTCAGTTACTTTATTATTCGCACTTTACTTTATTTACTTCGTAAGTATGTGCGAGCATATCGTTGCATCTCGCACCATGACATATTGCTCCATGACATCTCGCATAAAAGAAGTACAGAATGTTGGAGCCTACGGGTATTATCCGCATTTCCTTCTGAGAAAAAGAATGAAAATGAGAAAGAAAAGAAGTACAGAATGTTGGAGCCTACGTGTATTATCCGCATTTCCTTCTGAGAAAAAGAATGAAAATGAGAAAGAAAAGAAGTACAGAATGTTGGACCCTTCGGGAATTGTCCGCATTTCCTTCTTCATGCATTTTATGCATTTGATTGATGAAAATATATATATATATCCTAGATAGAGGATCGAGATGTTATATTGTTATGAAAAGTTATTTACTTTTCCTGTTTATGTCATAACAAGAATTTTGGATGAGATTAAGACTACGAGAGTTAGTAGTATCATTCTTTAGAGAATGTAAAAATGAATTCACCTAGAGATTGGATGACTTTAGGAGTGTATTGTGTCAGTTAATTGGACACAAATCGAAATGCGAGTTTGAGGTCTATCTTTACTTTTTATGCTTATTATTCTCACTGGGCTTAGTTTGTTAGCTCATGATATTACAACCAATTTCAGGTAATGCCTTGGCTAGAGGTCGAGGAGGAGGAGGTGGTGCTGCGTGATCGAGGGATGCTGACCTCGAAATGGACTAATGGTTTTTGTAAAGTTTATGTCTTATTTTGATGAACTTTAAGGAATTGTATTTTGTATTTGGCTCTTAAGAGCCTAATGTTGATGTTTTATGATATTATATATTTGAACTCCTGATTTGGACTTAAAGTCCAAGAGATTTTGTTAGATTTGAAAATTAGGATGTAAACAGGTTTTCGGCATGCCAATTTTCAAACAAAACCACGCCAATTTTTCGTAAATTAAAAGACTTCCGCTGTTTTCTCTGAATTTAATTTATTTAAAAGTGACGGGTCATCACACTTTACTTGTACCAGATTGATTTAGGCCTTGTCTTGGATTTGGATTAGCATTCTGATTTGAATTATGGGGTTGACCATGATGATTTGGATCAAAATGAAAGAAGTATTTTGGGGATGTGTGACCAAAACGTCCACTCATTTGGCATTGAGGTTTGTTGTTTGTACTCCAGTTCTTGAATCCATGACCTCTACCTTTTCCACAATTCCCATTGTTAAAATTTCCATTTTTCTGACTATTTCCTCCATGTTCTTTGAATTCTTGGGATTGGGTGGTCATATTTACAGATAGAAAATAACCCTCAGTGTTTGTACTTCTATCTAGACGAACTTCATGAGTTAGAAGTAGAGCATAAACTTCTTGGATAGTTTGTCTACTTGATTTTACAGTAATGACTGAGGCAATGGAATAAACTCTACACCTAAACCTTGTAAGATGAACATTATATGATCATGTGTAGAGATCTTGTGACCAACAGATGATAAGGAATTTACCAGAGATTTAATTTTCGCAAGATAATCCTTAGTGACATTGAATCTCTCTTCAATGATTGCATTTTTTATTTCTATTGCATAACTTTTGCCATATTTTTTTTGTAGCAAAGAGAGATGTAATGCAATTCCAAATCTTAGCAGATTATGAACAATTTACTACCTCTATTAAAATGCTTTCAAAAATCGATCCCAGCAACCAGGATGAGAGAAGTTTATCCTGTAATTTCCAATTTGTGAAGTCTTGATTAACTGATGTTTCATTTTTTCCAATAGAAGTAATGTATTTCCATAGCGAAAGAGAATCTTGATCAAGAAAGCTTTCCAACCCGTGACCTTCAATGGCATTCAAAACTTGCAATCTCCATATCAGAAAGTTCTCATCGCTCAGCTTTACAGTCTTCGTGTGATTTCCAAGATTGACAAAAGTGTCATTTTGAGAATTTCCTTGATTTGCTACAATGTCTTCAGATGTAGAAGACGACGCCATGAATGATGCACGAGGGAGAATGATCCAGAATCGAAATTAGGCTGATACTATATAAAGAATGTGAATTAGAAACATTCTAGAGAAAAAAGGAATTATCATTATTTGATCAATGTATACATTTCAGAGATTTATAGAAGACTTAAGAAATGTTAAACAAACTGTAACGTCCCGTTATTTTGTGATAAAAAAAAACTTTTATTTATTTTATTTCAATTTAAGTAATTTAAGTTTATTTATTTATCGGTAATTTAGAATTTAGTGGTTTATTTCATTTTAAGTCATTTTAATGGCTTTATTTATTTAACTACGTTTTAATGGTATTAATAATTATTAACGGGCCAATTAATAATTATTAATCACCATTGGGATAATTTGAGATGTTCGGGATTCGTTTTTAAGCCAAAAGTCATAAAAGGACGTAACCGACATTTCCAATTTCTTAAAAAACTATCCAAACACTATTCATCTCATTTTAAATAAACCATTTGACTTTCATTGACCAAAAAAACACTCATCTTCTTCCTCCTTTTGCTCCCAAAACCGTGGGCCTCTCCTCCTCAATTCCCAAATTTGGTTTTTGTTCGTTTCTTGCCCGATCGACTTGATTCCGGGTCCATTGGAAAGGTATCGGTCATATGAATCATTTCCACCTAGCTATTGTCCGTTTCTCTCGAGATACAAGGAGTTCTTGGTAAGTAAAACTTGAAACCCTAAGCTCCAAATAGTGTTTTAATGGAGTTTTCTTTGAATTCTTTCGATTTCTTGCCGTGAAACTCGGTGTTTGTAAATACGGGAGTAGTTTTAAGAGTTTTTGGAAACTTTCCCATAACCCTAAAACCGAGTTTCAGTCGAAACCCTTCCCGTTTAAATTTACCCTTTTGGGATTGAAAATGGGTTAGAAATTAATGAATAAATGTTTATTTAAATTCGATTCGAAAAGGGATTAATGTTCAAAAACCCTATTTATCGATACCCATTGAAATCGGGAATATCGAATTTGCTTAAAACCAACTCGAAACACTTTTAAATTGTTTAAAAGCCAGAAAATCAAACCCAAAGCCCATTTTTCTTGCTAGGGCCGAGAGCCTTTTGTAGGGGTTTTGTTGGGTTTTTCGTCGTTTTGTACGTTTGGTTGATGTTTGATCGATAGTTGGTTAATTATTGATTGTATGATATAATTCAATTGTAGGTGTTTTTGAACCGCTCGCTTGATTGCTCCTTCAGACTTTGGAGAAAAGTCATCTTTTAATTAAGGTGAGAATAGTTAGAATTTAAAGTATCTATAGAAAGCAAATAAGTGTGAAGGTTTGTAGAGTTTGAAACTAAGACTAGAAACCGAATCTAAGATTAGAGGAATGTGAGTTAGTGCCCTTAGGATTAGGAGTTAATCCTTTAAGTGAGAACTTGGGAGTTCTCGAGGAAAGTATTGAATCTTAGAAGATTCTAAGTTAGATTCGATTCGAAACTAAGATTGGAGCATAGGAAGTTAAAAGATCCAACTTGAATTTAGAACGGTTAATAGAACCTCGGATTATATTGGAAGTTAGAATCCTTGAAAGTATAGGATAATCGTTTAAGTTATGATTTTATTTTCAATAATGGTAGCGGATTTCGATTTACATATCGTTCGTCCGAGATGCTCATTTATTTTACTTGTTTTAATTCCGAACTTTATTTATTTACTTTTACAAGATATGCAAGCATATGCATATCAATTGCACCATACCATTATCGCATCATTCATGAAAAAGAAATGAAAAGGAGAAAAGAAAGTGAAAAAGAAAAGAAAATGAAAAAGAAAAAGAAAAGAAAGTGAAAAGAGACGAATGGGACCCTACGGGATTTGCTCATTACTCTAAATGAAAAGAGACGAATGGGATCCTACGGGATTTGCTCATTACTCTAGATGAAAAGAGACGAATGGAATCCTACGGGATTTGCTCATTACTCTTGATGAAAAAGAAGTGAATGGTATCCTATGGGATTGACGCATTACTTCATTCATGCATAAGGGTATATGCGAGCCCTACATTGCATATGATAGATGATATAAAGAATTGAGATGTTATATTCTATGCAAAGTCATTTACTTTTTGTCAAGACTCGAATTTTCTCAAATCTTTAAATCATAAGCAAAATAGCGGAAGACTTGTTTTTACAAAAATTTGGCGTGGATCCGTTTAAAATACGAACTTTCTAAACCTGTTTACATGGGCTCAATCCAGAGAATTTAAAACAAACATCATTTCACTCCATTTATACCCAAAATCAGAGAAATAACACGACATAATGTACAACAGTTGTTAAACTCTCATGAGTCGTAAACACAAGTTTAAAAGTAATGACATATGACTTTTTATCAAGCATTCATAGAATGCTCCCAAAAATGTACATGCAAGTCCATGTCCCAAAAGCCATCTCCTCGAGATCAAGCAGCACCACCTCCACGACCTCGTCCTCTCCCACGAGTATTACCTGAAATGTTTAAGTGTAGCAACATTAGCATAAAAAATGCTAGTGAAAATAAGATGGATGCAAGCACTTCTATGGACCGAATTCCATATCGGAAAATGTGTCCAAAATAAACCTAAGGTGCTCGTTACTACCCATTCGATAATTCCCAAGTACATTACATAAGAAAATCAATCCATTCTACTATATCGAACTTTCGAAAAGTAAACATTCAAGCTCGTAATTAAAGTACTAAGACAACGAAATAGTACTAAAACATAACAAAGTAAATAGCAAAGTAAATAACAAGGTAAATAATAAAGTAAATTTCTCATTGTGACCACATTGTCACATTTCACAATTCAACCGTGACCACTTGTCACCAATCTCAACCATACGTGACCTTACTGTCACCGTGACCTCACTGTCACCAATCACAAACCATACCGTGACCTCACAGTCACCAATCACAAACCATATCGTGACCTCACTGTCACCGTGACCTCACAGTCACCAATCACAAACCATACCGTGACCTCACTGTTACCGTGACCTCACTGTCACCGTGACCTCACAGTCACCAATCACAAAGAGTACCGTGACCTCACTGTCACCGTGACCTCACTGTCACCAATCACAAACCGTACCGTGACCTCACTGTCACCGTGACCTCACAGTCACCAATCACAAACCGTACCGTGACCTCACAGTCACCAATCATAAATCGTACCGTGACCTCACCGTCACTGTGACCTCACAGTCACCAATCACAAACCGTACCGTGACCTCACTGTCACCGTGACCTCACTGTCACGGTGACCTCACAGTCACCAATCAGAAATCGTACCGTGACCTCACTGTCACGGTGACCTCACAGTCACCAATCACAAACCGTACCGTGACCTCACTGTCACCGTGACCTCACAGTCACCAATCATAAATCGTACCGTGACCTCACTGTCACCGTGACCTCACAGTCACCAATCATAAATCACGCATAACATAATGCCATACTTACTACTCTCTTTGGTAACACCGAAAAGTGAACCTCATCACTAATGATATCGTACTAACTCGATTCTACACAAGAATCTCTCCAAAGTCTCTTTTAACAACCTTATAACCACTCGAAGATAAAAGGAGTACCTAATACTCTTCTCCAAATTCCGGAATCTAATTCTCCTCGAGAATATAACTTAATCCACCAATAACATCTTACTTTAAACAACAACCAATCTTAACTAATTTTCCTTATGCACTTTCCTTAACTCCCAAATAACATACATTCTTGGAAAGTTCTAAAGTCTAATAACCCTCTTAACCTCGATTTAACATAAACGTCAAACAATTCGGAAACATAAAAGTAATCACAACCATTTTAAACTCACCTTATAAAAGTAGTCAACTCCTAACCACCGGTTGACCGAAATTCACGAACGATGCACAAAACCTATAATTAAAATACACCTAAAGTATATTAATTAACTGAAATGAACAACGATCGTCACGATACTAAAATAAAAGACAAAACAGCCCGGGATTCATGCTAAGAGGCCCACGGCCCAAGGGAAAGGAAGAAAATGAATTTGTTTTCCGGATTTTAGGCACTTTAAAGACATTCCGGGTTGGTTTCGGCCACTTTGGAGGTTGGTAATATCAATGGGTAAACATGATTTAGGGTTTAGGTCAAAAGTTCAATCCCGAACAATTTAGTAAAATCACAAAACATAACAAATTCAAAACCCTCATCAACAACAAACATGAGAAAAATTAAAATAAATGGCTTTTGGCTCAAACCCGATTCTAGGGTTTAGGGAAAGTTCTAAATATACGTAAAACAACTCCCTCGATCTAAA
The DNA here is from genome assembly GCA_028015215.1 of Gynostemma pentaphyllum. Taxonomy (NCBI): domain Eukaryota; kingdom Viridiplantae; phylum Streptophyta; class Magnoliopsida; order Cucurbitales; family Cucurbitaceae; genus Gynostemma; species Gynostemma pentaphyllum. Next base: position 16,863,609 of record CM051345.1, read on the forward strand.
TCTCCTAGTTCCCGGGCAAGAAACGGAGGATTTCAACCAAAAACACCATTAAAACACTATTTGAAGCTTTAGGTTTTGAAGTTAAACATACCTTAAAGCCTTGAAATGATGGAGGAAAAGAACGATTGGTAGGTTGGAAATGATACCCGGGCTCGTGGCTATCCAACGAAACCGAAATTATAGCGATCCGTTGAGAAATGAAGAAAAACCAAAAATGGAAAATTCTCCAATGCACCCCACGGCCAAGAAGAGAAAGGAGAAGAAGAAAAATGAAGACTTTGGTCAAATTTGCTTATTTAAAGAGATAAATGAATAGTGTTTTAGATATTTAAGAATTTGGAAATGACGCCACGTCCTTTTCTTGCCTTAAGCTTTTAAAACTAAACCCGAACCTCTTAAACAATCCCAATGGTGATTAATAATTATTAATTGGCCTATTAATAATTATTAATACCATCGAAACTAATTTAAGCTAAATAAACAGTTAAAAAGGTCTCCGAACGAAAATTAACTATTTACTTCTAAATAACAAATTCTAAAATTATCTTTAACACTTTAATTCAATAAATAAATAAATAAAATACTAAATAAAAAAAAATTCACCTAAAAAATAACGAGACGTTACAGTCCACCCTCCTTAAAAGACTTTTCGTCCCGAAAAGTAGCTTCTAAGTAAACAAATGAGGGTACTTATCCCGCATCTCCTCCTCTCGTTCCCAAGTGGCCTCCTCTGACACTTGGTTCCTTCACAATACTTTCACTAAGCTGATAGTCTTGTTCCTCAAAGCCTTGACTTGCTGACAAGTCAAACATCTACTTACAAACTCCGTAATCTCAAGTTTCATCCCGGACCACCAATAATGCTGTCTCAAATCTCTATACATCTTGGTGCTACCCGGATCAACAGAAAAGATAGAATTGTGAGCCTCCTCCAACAATTCTTTCCGGAAAGTCGAACTCAATGGTACACATAGCCTTTGACGATACATCAAAGCACTATCAGAGGAAAAAGTGAAGTGGCTAGGTACACCTGACTCTGCCTCAATAAAACTGGCCTGTAAATGATTCTCGCTCCTCTGAGCCTCAATCATCCTCTGTCTCAAAGTAGGCCCCACTGTCAAACTAGCCAAACTCACTGTAACCTCGGCAGTAAAGAGGGCTATCTCAGCACGCTCCAAATCCCACCTCAATCTCATCGGTAAAGACAAGTGCGAAGACTTTCTGCTAAGTGCATCTGCCACTACATTGGCTTTCCAGGGATGGTATTGAATATCACAATCATAATCTTTCACAAGCTCCAACCATCGCCGTTGTCTCATATTCAATTCCTTCTGAGTGAAGAAATATTTGAGGCTCTTGTGATCGGTGAATATCAAGATCTTCTCACCATACAAGTAATGCCTCCAAATTTTCAAAGCATGTACAACCGCCGCCAACTCCATATCGTGAGTCAGATACTTCTTCTCATGCTCCTTCAACTGACGAGAAGCATAAGCTATGACTTTCCCATGTTGCATCAAAACGCAACCCAAACCTCTCATCGAAGCATCGGTATAAACGGTCAAACCACCACTACTATCGGGCGACACTAAAACAGGTGCAGTTATAAGTCTCTCCTTGAGCTCCTCAAAGCTCTTTTCACACTCCTTGGACCATACAAAGTCCACTCCCTTCTTCGTCAAATGTGTCAAAGCCGATGCTATCTTAGAGAAGTTTTGAACAAACCATCTATAATAACCGGCAAGTCCAAGAAAACTACGAATTTCAGTCACACTAGTTGGTCTAGGCCAACTACTAACCGCCTCAACCTTAGATGGATCCACCATCACTCCTTTACTCGAGACCACATGGCCTAAGAAAGCCACTTCCCTGAGCCAAAACTCACACTTAGAGAACTTTGCATACAATTTCCGTTCTGTAACACGCTCAAAACTTTCTCTAAGTGCATAGCATGCAACTCCTCGGTCTCGAAATAAATCAAAATGTCATCGATAAACACAATAACAAAGGAGTCAATGAACCTCCTAAACACCGTTTGCATAAGATCCATAAAAACCGCCGGTGCATTAGTCAAACCAAATGACATAACAACAAACTCATAATGCCCATATCGTAATGCAAGCGGTTTTGGGAATATCATCCTCCCGGGATCCTCAACCTGGTGATAACCGGATCTCAAATCTATCTTCGAAAAGATAGTAGCACCTCTCAACCGATCAAATAAATCATCAATCCTTGGCAAAGGATATTTATTTTGCACAAGAACTTCGGTTCAACTCTCGGTAGTCGATACACAACCTCATTGAACCATCTTTCTTCCTCACAAACAACACCTGGTGCTCCCCACGGGGACACACTAGGGCGTATAAACCCTAAATCTAAGAGTCCTTGTAATCGACTCTTGAGCTCACTCAGCTCGCTGGTGCCATATGATAAGGTGCCTTGGACAATGTAGCCAGTCCCAGGGTAACACCTCTATCCGAAAATCCATCTCTCTCACCTGATGAAACCGGGTAACTCATCGGGAAAAACATCGGTGAAATCCCTCACACCCAGATCGACTCAAGTGTAGTCACACTAACAGACGTGTCTACTACACTAGCCAAATAACCCATAGCACCATCACACAAAAGAGCTCTAGCCTGAATCACAGAAATGATTGCAGGAGACACTCTACCTCGAGTCCCACAGAATCGAAAACTAGTCCCACATGGACCAATAAAATCCACAACCTTGGCACTACAGCCAATATTGGCGTGGTTGGCTGACAGCCAATCCATACCCAATATAATATCAAAGTCACACATAGGCATCACTATCAACATAGCATGAAAACAACAACCCAAGATGCACATGTCATTGGCATAAATAACTCTATCCACAACAATGGACTTCCCAAGCGGGGATTTCAAGAATAACTCAACCTCGAGTATTCCAGCTTATAATGGCACACTCATTACATGCTAGCTACAAGGCTAGACCAAAGATCAAACGATACAATAACTCACTGTCCTCTTCAAGACCATCTTCCAAAAGGTTCTACCTCTCTATCTTGAGTAGCAACGCTCTCTCAATTTACAACTTCACTAATCCCTTGAGATGCCATAATTAAAAAAATAACTTCACTTTCTCAACTCCGACTAGGGACTTGTCCCTATCTCAATCTTGGTCACTAAACTCAAACCAGAACGACTACTTTTTCACAAACAATCAAATGAACTAGGTATCACATCTCTTATCACCGAGATCTTGGCACAAACATACCTCTTTTCATGTAAATCGTTAGTCACGTGTTCTACTAACATATCTACTCTAACAACTACACCACAACCAAACCTTGATCGAAAGATCAATCTCTTGGAGTATATAGACTCCCTTGCACTAGCTCTACATCACACGCTACACAATGTGCATAACCTTCAAACAACACTTGATAAAGCGTAACCTCAGTACTTATACCAAGATTCCCGCCAATCAGTCAAATCAACACCGCCACTTAGTGGCTCATACGAGGTGGGAAAAATATCACAAATTATAATCAACATTCAATAAGGGAGAATCTCTCCTCAAAACTTTTCACTTCTAAGAAAAGTAACACTTAAGAATAAAGTTCAAGGAATACCTGGTGCCGTTGATCCGAGTGATGCTTTGGACAAGGACTTAGAACCAAAACATGAATAACATGCGATGCATGTGGTCTACAGAATCCGTAGGCTCTGATACCAACTGTAAAGACTCGAATTTTCTCAAATCTTTAAATCATAAGCAAAACAGCGGAAGACTTGTTTTTACAAAAATTTGGCGTGGATCCGTTTAAAATACGAACTTTCTAAACCTGTTTACATGGGCTCAATCCAGAGAATTTAAAACAAACATCATTTCACTCCATTTATACCCAAAATCAGAGAAATAACACGACATAATGTACAACAGTTGTTAAACTCTCATGAGCCGTAAACACAAGTTTAAAAGTAATGACATATGACTTTTTATCAAGCATTCATAGAATGCTCCCAAAAATGTACATGCAAGTCCATGTCCCAAAAGCCATCTCCTCGAGATCAAGCAGCACCACCTCCACGACCTCGTCCTCTCCCACGAGTATTACCTGAAATGTTTAAGTGTAGCAACATTAGCATAAAAAATGCTAGTGAGAATAAGATGGATGCAAGCACTTCTATGGACCGAATTCCATATCGGAAAATGTGTCCAAAATAAACCTAAGGTGCTCGTTACTACCCATTCGATAATACCCAAGTACATTACATAAGAAAATCAATCCATTCTACTATATCGAACTTTCGAAAAGTAAACATTCAAGCTCGTAATTAAAGTACTAAGACAACGAAATAGTACTAAAACATAACAAAGTAAATAGCAAAGTAAATAACAAGGTAAAAAATAAAGTAAATTCTCATTGTGACCACATTGTCACATTTCACAATTCAACCGTGACCACTTGTCACCAATCTCAACCATACGTGACCTCACTGTCACCGTGACCTCACAGTCACCAATCACAAACCATACCGTGACCTCACTGTCACAAATCACAAACCATACCGTGACCTCACTGTCGCCGTGACCTCACAGTCACCAATCACAAACCATATCGTGACCTCACTGTCACCATGACCTCACTGTCACCAATCATAAATCGTACCGTGACCTCACTATCACCGTGACCTCACAGTCACCAATCACAAACCGTACCGTGACCTCACTGTCACCAATCATAAATCGTACCGTGACCTCACTGTCACCGTGACCTCACTGTCACCAATCACAAACCGTACCGTGACCTCACTGTCACCGTGACCTCACAGTCACCAATCATAAATCGTACCGTGACCTCACTGTCACGGTGACCTCACAGTCACCAATCACAAACCGTACCGTGACCTCACAGTCACCAATCACAAACCGTACCGTGACCTCACAGTCACCAATCATAAATCGTACCGTGACCTCACTGTCACCGTGACCTCACAGTCACCAATCATAAATCACGCATAACATAATGCCATACTTACTACTCCCTTTGGTAACACCGAAAAGTGAACCTCATCACTAATAATATCGTACTAACTCGATTCTACACAAGAATCTCTCTAAAGTCTCTTTTAACAACCTTATAACTACTCGAAGATAAAAGGAGTACCTAATACTCTTCTCCAAATTCCGGAATCTAATTCTCCTCGAGAATATAACTTAATCCACCAATAACATCTTACTTTAAACGACAACCAATCTTAACTAATTTTCCTTATGCACTTTCCTTAACTCCCAAATAACATACATTCTTGGAAAGTTCTAAAGTCTAATAACCCTCTTAACCTCGATTTAACATAAACGTCAAACAATTCGGAAACATAAAAGTAATCACAACCATTTTAAACTCACCTTATAAAAGTAGTCAACTCCTAACCACCGGTTGACCGAAATTCACGAACGATGCACAAAACCTATAATTAAAATACACCTAAAGTATATTAATTAACCGAAATGAACAACGATCGTCACGATACTAAAATAAAAGACAAAACAGCCCGGGATTCATGCTAAGAGGCCCACGGCCCAAGGGAAAGGAAGAAAATGAATTTGTTTTCCGGATTTTAAGCACTTTAAAGATATTCCGGGTTGGTTTCGGCCACTTTGGAGGTTGGTAATATCAATGGGTAAACATGATTTAGGGTTTAGGTCAAAAGTTCAATCCCAATTAATTTAGTAAAATCACAAAACATAACAAATTCAAAACCCTCATCAACAACAAACATGAGAAAAATTAAAATAAATGGCTTTTGGCTCAAACCCGATTCTAGGGTTTAGGGAAAGTTCTAAATATACGTAAAACAACTCCCTCGATCTAAATCTCCTAGTTCCCGGGCAAGAAACGGAGGATTTCAACCAAAAACACCATTAAAACACTATTTGAAGCTTTAGGTTTTGAAGTTAAACATACCTTAAAGCCTTGAAATGATGGAGGAAAAGAACGATTGGTAGGTTGGAAATGATACCCGGGCTCGTGGCTATCCAACGAAACCGAAATTATAGCGATCCATTGAGAAATGAAGAAAAACCAAAAATGGAAAATTCTCCAATGCACCCCACGGCCAAGAAGAGAAAGGAGAAGAAGAAAAATGAAGACTTTGGTCAAATTTGCTTATTTAAAGAGATAAATGAATAGTGTTTTAAATATTTAAGAATTTGGAAATGACGCCTACGTCCTTTTCTTGCCTTAAGCTTTTAAAACTAAACCCGAACCTCTTAAACAATCCCAATGGTGATTAATAATTATTAATTGGCCTATTAATAATTATTAATACCATCGAAACTAATTTAAGCTAAATAAACAGTTAAAAAGGTCTCCGAACGAAAATTAACTATTTACATCTAAATAACAAATTCTAAAATTATCTTTAACACTTTAATTCAATAAATAAATAAATAAAATACTAAATAAAAAAAAATCACCTAAAAAATAACGGGACGTTACACTTTTATTACTTTATGTCATAGCGAGTTAATGGAGGAGATTTGACTATAAGTGTTAGTAGTATCATCCTTTGGAGAAATGGAATATAATTACCTAGATTTTGGAGAATTCTAGGAAGAACGTGCCAGTTTAATGGGTCACAAATCGAAATTCGAGTTTGAGGTCTATCTTTACTTTTTATGCTTATTATTCTCATTGGGCTTAGTTTGTTAGCTCATGATATTACAAAATTTCAGGTAATGCCCTGGTTAGTGGCCATGGAAGGGGAGATGGTGCTGCATGATCGAGGGATGTTGACCTCGAGATGGACTCGTTGTTGTAAAGTATATGTAAATATTTTTTTGTGAATTTCAAGACTTTGATGTTGTATTTAGCTCATAAGAGCTTTTGAGGTGGTTTTTATGATATGAAATATTTGAACTCCTGATTTAGGACTTAAAGTCCATGTGAATTTATTAGATTGAAAAATTAGGATGTAAACAGGTTTTCGGCATGCCAACTTTCAAACAAAACCACGCAAAATTTTCTAAAAATAAAAGAGTTCCGTTGTTTTCTCTGAATTTAATTTATTTAAAATTGACGGGTCGTCACACAAACTAACTAACTCAGTTTGTTCATAACAAGAAGAAGACAACTTATAACAAAACAGAAACAAACTTCACTAGTATGACTTGATAGCAGCTGGCAATTAAGTAAGGATTAATTATATGTATCCTTGTATTAATCCATACTTAATGTGCGGTCTTAGCATTTTCACAGGTCTTTGTTAGTTTTTATATGATTGAATAAGTCGTTTATTTTATTTTATTTTATACTTTTTCTAATATATTTTTATCGAATAATTTGTTCAAATAATTGGATAAAGAACTATTTTTAATTAATAAATTTTTTAAATGTAGTAAACTTGATATTTAATAAAACTATTATTTCAATGTTTTTCTGAGACCATTACTATTTCATTCTTAAACCTACAAACTTTTATTTAAAATATAACAAAATAAGAGCCCTAGTTTGAGGTAGCCTGAATTTTGATGTAATATAATATTTCTAGGTTGATAGGGGGCGTTTTGTTCCTATAAAACGATTTGCATTTGATTGTAACCCAACGAAATGAGATCAACTTTGCTTTTTGTTTTTGTTTTTTTTTTTACAGATTTTTAAGTGGTCAATAATTTAATTTTAAAATAGAAGACTTTATTATATTATTTTTTTTTAAATAAGGGATTTCATGCCTTTGTGGAAAGTTCTAACAAGAGGCTTTATTCAATCACAAAACTAACTTAGTTGATTGATGTTTATTAGAAAACATTTTAAGAAAATGAAATTTCATATATTCAAATAAAGATTGATAATAAGTACACACAAATTAAGATAAAAAATTTTATTCAGAATAAAAGAAAAGTAGAATTTAAGATACATAAACATGGTGACATATTTTAAATATTACAAAAAAAAACTTAAAATAATGGCCATATGAGGAATTGGAGTAGAAATTGGCTTAATGTCTTGCATGTTGAAGCGTCGCAAGACCTTCTTCAGATAATTTTCCTGAGATAGCCAAATCTTCCTATTATTTTTATATCGTTAAATTTGCATCTCTATAACATTTTTTGCTGGTCCCAAGTCCTATAGTTCAAACTCTCTAGCCAAATGTGCCTTGATATGATCTTTGTTCGGGCCTGATGTCGTCAACATACAACAGTAAAACAATGAAATCATTGTCCCCTAACCTCTTGAAATATGTACAAGGGTCTACATTAAGTCTATTGTATCCAAGTCTCATGATGAAGGAATCAAATCTCTTAAACCAGCATCTCGACGCCTGTTTGAGGCAGTATAAAGATTTGTTCAACCTGAAAACCAAGTTCTCTTTTCATTTTTCTTCAAAACCTTCTTGTTGGAGCATATATATTTCTTCTTCAAGATCTCCATGGAGAAATGCAGTTTTAACATCTAACAGCTCCAGATGTAAGTCAAATGTAGCACACATTGCTAGGGCTGATTGTAGTAAATCGAACCACTGGGGAGAAGATCTCATTGAAATTAATACCTTCTTTTTAAGCATATCCTTTTACAACCAATCTTGCACGATACCGCTCCACCTGATCATCACTGTTGCATTTGATCTTATACACCCATTTGTTATCAATGGGATTTCTTTCATGTGATAGCATAACAAGTTCCCAATTCTTGTTCTTATGAAGACCTTCTATTTCTTCCTGCATTGCTGTCATCCACAGAACTGCATTTGAACTAGTCATTGCTTCTTGGAGCGTTAAAGGCTCCCCATCCTCCGATAGAAGACAATATGTAACATTGCTTTCCATAATGTAATCAGATTGCCAACCTGGTCATTTTGTCAGGCAACCGGATCGACGGATCTCTGGTACTTCAGACACCACTGGTTATTGTTCCTCGTGAACTGGTTCAACTTCAAAAGAATCAACCTGTTCAGATTCTTCTCCACGAGTAATATCATAGTATGTGTGTAACGTCCCGTTATTTTGTGATAAAAAAAAACTTTTATTTATTTTATTTTAATTTAAGTAATTAAAGTTCATTTATTTATCATTAAATTAGAATTTATTAGTTTATTTCATTTTAAGTTATTTTAATGGCTTTATTTATTTAAATACGTTTTAATGGTATTAATAATTATTAACGGGCCAATTAATAATTATTAATCACCATTGGGATAGTTTGAGATGTTCGGGATTTGTTTTTAAGCCAAAAGTCATAAAAGGGCAAAATCGTAATTACCAAATTTGCAAAATATCTAAATACTATTTGTCATCTTCTTTAAATGAGCCATTTGACCAAAAAGTTGACAAAACTTCTTCATCTTTCTTCTTATCCCACCGTGAGCCTTCATCCACCATGGGTGAGTTTTCTTTTCTTCGTTTCTCTTTCATTTCTCGATGGATCGGCTTGATTTCGGTTGCGTTGGATTGGTAGGGACGAGGGCTACCTATCCAACCTACCTTTTCGGAGTTTCCCGTTCCCTAAGGGAAGTCCCAAAAAGTAAGTTTTCAAAACTTTTTAGGTGGTTTTGTTCGTTTTTGATTATAAATGAGATTTGAAGTTGAAATCATGAATAATGACGATTTTGAGCCCGGATTTTCGAAAAACACTATTCATCCGAAATCACTATTCACCCGAAATTGCACATTTGTTCGCATATTAGTTATGAATTGTAATATGTTGTACATCGGTGAATTGTAGGTGCAATTGCTCGGTGGTTGTTTCGTGGAAATTGGAGATTTGAAATTATTTGGCTAAGGTGAGAATAGTTAGAATTTAAAGTAATTATAGAAAGCAAACAAGTGTGAAGGTTTGTAGAGTTGAAACTAAGACTAGAAACCGAGTCTAAGATTAGAGGCTTGAGAGTTAATGCCCTTAGGATTAAGAGTTAATCCTTTAAGTGAGAACTTAGGAGTTCTCGAGGAAAGTACTGAATCTTAGAAGATTCTAAGTTAGATTCGATTCGAAGCTTAGGTTGGATCATTGGAAGTTAAAAGATCCAGCTTGTTTTTAGAACGGTTAATAGAACCTCGGATTATTGGAAGTTTAGAATCCTTGAAGGTTTAGGTTAATCGTTTATTTTATCATTCTACTCTTATTGATACCGGAGTTCGATCGATATATCGTTCATCCGAGATGTTTGCTTACTTCTACTTTATGTCATTTACATTTTGTCTTTTACTTTATACTTTTACTTTATGCCTTTTCTTTATTTGTGTATCGACTACTTTAATTCCGCACTTTACTTATTTACTTTTACAAGGATATGCAAGCATATGCATATCATATTGCATCATACCATTCTCGCAACATTCATGAAAAAGAATGAAAGTGAAAAAGAAACGAAAGTGAAAAAGAAATGAAAGTGAAAAAGAAATGAAAGTGAAAAGAAAAGAAAGTGAATGAGAAAAGAAGGAAGATTGATGAACCCTACGTGGAGTTCACATCACCTTCAGGAGAAAAGAAAGAATGTGAAAGAAAAGAAGTTAAATGGTAACCTACGGGCCAGACGCATTACTTCTTCATGCATAGGGAGTTGAATGGTAACCTACGGGCTGTACGCATTACTTCCTCATGCATAAGGTTGAATGGTATCCTACGGGATGTACTCATTACCTTCATTCACGCATAAAAAGGGCAAATGCGAAATCCTACGGGATGCTCTCATGCATTCAGGTTTATGATAGATGCAAGAGAGAATTGAGAAGTTGTATGTTGTGCAAAGTGTGTTTACTTTACTTATTTATGTTATAATAATGTTAATGGATGAGTATTGGCTACGATTATTAGCTATATCATCCTTAGAAAGTATAAAATGAATTTACCTAGAGTTTGGATGACTTTAGGAGTTAATTGTGTTATACTTTGGAAAATATGGAATAGAATGGCCTAGACTTTGAAGAATTCTAGGAAAGATTGTGTCAGGTAAATTGGACACAAATCGGAATACGAGTTTGAGGTCTATTCTTACTTTTTATCCTTATTATTCTCACTGGGCTTAAGTTGTTAGCTCATGATATTACAAACATTTCAGGTAATGTTTGGGATCGTGGAAGAGGAGCCGGTGCGTGCTTGATCGAGAGGATGACGACTTGAGATGGACTAGGTTGTTGTAAATCCATGTACATGGTTGTCTTGTGAAATTTATATCACATTGTGATTTGTACTTTGTAATTAGCTCATAAGAGCTTATTGTCGTTGTTTTATGATTATGATCATTTTAAACTCCTGGATGGAACTTAATGTTCCTTGTGTTTTTAGATGTTTGAATTTAAGATGTAAACAGGTTTTTGGCTAGCCTATTTTCAAACATAATCACGCCATTTTTCTTAAAATAAAAGACTTCCGCTGTTTTCTCTGATTTTAATTTATTTAAAATGACGGGTCGTCACAATGTGCATTCTCATTTATCATGCTATCATTTGCTTCATCTATCTTATCCTAAGAACAAATATTTCATGGATTTTGGAACCAACTTTGTTGTTTCTTGGGCATTATACATCACGTACACTAGACTTCCAAATATATGGGGTTTAAATAATCATTAAGCATTCCTGTCCACATCTACATTGTTGTCTTTAACTCAATTGTAGTTGATAGAGCCCTATTTACTACATAACAGGCGGTGTTGACTGCTTTTACCCAGAAAGTCTTGTCTAAGCTGCTGGAGTTTCTGCCCTATGTAATCCAATTAAACTATAAATAAATAAAGGAATTATTCATTAGTAATATTTACATTGTCATTTATTATTAGTTTAATAAATGTAATCCATCATAAGATCTAGAGTTACTTATGATAACTTAAAGTGAGCATATGATGCAGGAAGATTCACTTAAGTGTAACTCAAATAGTCTGTGGTATATGAATAAAGATTGGGTGCCTTATTTCTGGTAACACCACTAACACGGCCCACTTGTGAATTGGCACAAGTGATCTCATATGGATCACTCATGTAGAGACATATGAGTAAGGGTGTTGCTGTAATAGAGATTGTAGTAGATAGGACTAAGATAAACTTACTGTCTTCTGGGAATGCCGTTAGAGAAAGACACTTCATTTATTAATCGGTTGATCATGTACAATTGATCTTAATCTTGAGTGGATTACAAACTCCTGTTTGCAAGAGACAGACCCTTGATTTGCATATGTGAGAGTGACTCAACATAGTTCGCTCAATATGCCTTCCATTTTAGGGGATTGCATCTTGCTTATAGCTGGGAATGTAATTACACAATGGAATTCACTCTTAACCATATAGAAAAATAGATAAGTAGTCCCCTTATGGACTGATTCGGTCTTGAACAGCGGGGCCCCATATTCCTCTGATCAAGGATAAGGTAAAGACGCATAATGTAGATTATGTAAGGTTTTTCATTGGAGAATCGGTTAAGCTTAAGGAAGAAGATGTATCATGGAGGTCAATACGGTACAATTACCTAGCCATGGGATATGAACTAAGTTGTGAAGGATCAAAGTGTAGTTAATGATATTAGCCAATGGACATAACTATGCCTATAGTACTAAGAGTGCAACTCTAGATATTTAGTGGAGTTATCTAGTAGTTAATGAATAAAAATTAATTGATTAAAGGAGTTCAATCAATGTATTTCTATATCATTGAAGTTTAGTTCTATAGGTCCATTAAGTCCTCCGAGCTAATGCATGTAATTGAGAATATAAATTAATGAAGATTAATTTATTTGGAAAAATGATTTCGAGTATTTGATTTGAAGTTGTCAAATCAATTAAGGGTAGTACAAATAGAGGAGTCTATTTGATTAATTATATGAAACTAAATAGAGGAGTCTATTTGATTATTTAATTAATGGTGAAATTAAATTGAAAAGTCTATTTAATTATAAAATAGAGAGATTAAATAGAAGAGTCTATTGAATTAAATTAATTTTGTAGTTGTCCAAAATTGATGGGGATTTAAATAGAGGAGTCTATTTAAATATTTACTTTGAGGAAGTCAAATTAAAGAGGAAATAAAAAAAAGGAGTTTTATTTATTTAATGTAATTGTTCTATTAAATAAAAAGGAAAATAAAATGCATAATATTGTCATGGAGATGACAAGGTGTGCGTGTGACCCATGGGTAGGGTCACATGCCCCAATGGTTAATAGTTAACCAATTATTTGCATTTTATTTTATTTAATATATATATATATATATGGAATATCTTAATTTAAATTAATATGATTAATTTAAATGAGTAGGATATGGAATAATTATTTTAAATTAATAAAGATTAATTTAAATAAACATATATCTTATGTGACGGCCTGGGTTTTGGGAAAATAATTAAAATAGTTAAAATTATTTATTTTAAGTTATGGAAGTTGGAAATCATTTATTTAGTAAGAAAATGTTATTTAAAAGAAGTTAAATAATTATTTTGATGTGAGTTAACTATGGTTAAAGTATAATGGAGGTTTGGTAAATTAATTACCATGGTTTGTGAGGTAGCCCGGGTTTTTTGGGAAAAATAATAATAAACTGATATTTAAATTTAATATTTGGTAAATAGAAAATTTAAATAATATTCTATGGCTTTTTTAAAGTTAATTATTTATTTTGAGTTAATTAATTAAGTTTAAATGAGTTAACTAAGGTTGGGTAAGAAACTAACCATGGTTAGTTTCAAAAGTAAGCATTTAACTATGGTTAGTTTATTTTTGGGGTTAGTTTTATACAAAATATGAATAGGAGATAAAGTTTGAAAATTAATATGGTTAGTCTTGAGTTTTTAAAGAGAAAAGGGTTAAAAAGCATTAAAAGGGCTAGTCAATAAATGAGGTGTCATCTCCTCCTTTCTTCTCTCCTAATTAAGTCAAAAATGAGATTTTAGCATTCTTTTTCTTCCCCTTGCTTCATCCAAACAGCATAAGCCATGAGGGGGAACGATTTTCTCCTTAATTTTTCTTCTTTTCTTCCTTGATTTCATGGGGAAAAGCTTGAATCATGAAGGGTTTTCAAAATAAGGAAGATTGAAACAAGTTCCCTTAAGAAATCAAGAGTTTTGAGTAAGTTTTCTTCAACCTTAACGGGCCAATTAATAATTATTAATCACCATTGGGCTAGCTTAAGAAACTTTGGGTTTCGAATTATGAGTTAAAATCATTAAAAGGACGTATCTATAATTTCCAAATTCTTAAAATATCCCAAAACACTATTCATTCTCCTTTAAAAATCTCAAATTGACCAACTTTTACCAAAAATATCCATTCTTTCCTTCTCTTCTTTTTCTCCTCCATGGATGCTAAGCTCAAGCTTTATGAGCTCTTGGGTTTTCATCAATTCTTGACCGTTTTCGATGAGGTTAGTTGCGTTGGATTGCTCGGGACGTGGGCTATCTATCCCACCTAACCTTTTGGCGTTTCTTGTTCTCTACGGGAAGCCCTAAAAAGTAAGTTTTCAAAACTTTTTACATGGTTTTGTTCGTTTTTTATTATAAACAAGTTTTGAAGTTGAAATCATGAATTTCTATCAAGGAATTTGACGATTTTGAGCCTGGATTTTCAAAAAACACTATTCACCAGAAAACACTATTCATCCAAAATCACTATTCACCCGAAAATCATACTTTTTCTGTTATTAGATTTGAATTGTAATTTGTTGATCGATTGATGAATTGTAGGTGTCGGGTGTACGTTGAAGTCTCATTGGACTGTTGGACTATACTTTGACTTGCTAAGGTGAGAATAAATAGAATTTAAAGTAGCTTTAAAAACCGAATAAGTTGATCGATTTGTAGGATTGGAAGTTGAGATTAAGATTCGAATCAAAGATTAACGAAAAATGAGCTAGTATTCTTAGGTTAGGAGCTAGTTCTTTTGAGTGAGAATACTTTTGGATTTTCTCGAGAGGAACGTTGAACTTTTGGAAGTTCTACGTTAGAATCGTTTCGGAGATTAGGATAGATTATTGGAAGTTGAAGGATCAAAGTTTAATAGAATGGTTAAGGAACTTGAATGTAGAACTTTGGATTTTATTTGAAAAGTTTAGAATCCTTGGAGGTGGAGACTTATTTGTTTAAGTTAAGATCTTTTATTAAAGTATCGTTGGTTCGATTTACTTTTTGTTTTTCTAAAATTCCTATTTATTTACTTTATGTATAAGGAAATCTATAGTCCATTTACTTCATGCCCTTCGGTTACTTTAAAATTCATATTTATGTTTATTTACTTTTGAAAGCATATGCATAACATCTTGCATCATTGAATTGAGAGGAAAGTGAGATAAAAGGTGAATGCGAAACCTACGGGTGTTTTCATTACCTTCATTCATAAAATGTGAATGCGAAACCTACGGGTGTTTTCATTACCTTCATTCATAAAAGGTGAATGCGAAACCTACGGGTGTTGCATTACCTTCATTCATAAAAGGTGAATGCGAATCCTACGGGAGTTTTCATTACCTTGATTCATATTATCGATGGAATTATATAATTGAGAAGGAATTGTATATTCTATTATGGAAAGTAAGATGACAAGGTGAATGTTAGTCCTACGGGAGCTACCATTACTTAACATTATTTGATTGAGATGTTATGCTTATGTAAAGATTATTTACTCATTTTAATACTTGTTTTAATGAGCTAATGGATGAGGATTAGACTACGTATGCTAGTAATATCATCTTGTATCGTACATTGTGATTGTGAATTATGTTAAGTCCGAATGAGATTAACATTATTTTATCGAATATAAAGGAAAGGTACATCTTATATATAGTATGAGATATCAAAAGGATGAACTAGGAAGAGATTATAGGATATGAAAA
Source organism: Gynostemma pentaphyllum (assembly GCA_028015215.1). Taxonomy (NCBI): domain Eukaryota; kingdom Viridiplantae; phylum Streptophyta; class Magnoliopsida; order Cucurbitales; family Cucurbitaceae; genus Gynostemma; species Gynostemma pentaphyllum. The sequence continues at coordinate 16,879,413 of CM051345.1, forward strand.
CATTCTTCCAAATATTTGAGAGTTAGTTTCTTAAGTTCGGGAGCTTTGGTAAAGGTTATATAAACTTTTGATAGCCTAAGTTGCTATAGAGAAAAGAATTGAAACATTATGTCTAACATACATTTCTATAGAGAAAAAGAATGAAATATGATGATTAGCCGAGTGCTATAAGGAAGAGGAAGGAATTTGAATTGTATAATGAGATAATACAAGGGTGTATTGAACCTTGTATATTTATAATATATATGTAAGAGAACTAGTTTCTAAATAAATTGGAATATCCTGATTTTGGAGATTAACACTTGAATGTAAACTTTATGTATAATATAAGGTATTGAAGATAATGAAATAAAATGTTATGCGTGTTATGAAACACATCCTCCTAAAGGCTTGGAAGATAATTCCTCAATTATTTGGGAAACATGGTAAGTAAAAGTGGATTACTTGATGTAAAACTCTTTGAATGGATGGATAACAAAGAGTAAGTAAGTTCTTGGACACAAATCCGGATACAAATTTGGGATCTATTGCTACTTTATATTCTATTTATTTTCACTGGGCTTGTTGTTAGCTCATGATATTACAAACATTTTCAGGTAATGTTCGGGGTCATGGAAGAGGAGCTGGTGCGGCTATATCGAGAGGATGATGATACAGAGATGGACTAGATATATTTTAAAAAGTCCATGGACTCATTTTGTTTTATTTTGTGTCTTTTTAGATGTAAATTTGTATATAAGCTCATAGGAGCTTTTCGTCTTAACTTTTATGATTATAAACTTCTTTAAACTCTTGAAAAGGAATTGCATTTCCTTGCTTTTAAATTTCCTGATGTGAAAAATTATATAGGTTTTGGATAGTCTAAGTTTCAAACATATCCATGCCAAATTTTTATTTAATACAAAGTCTTCCGCTGAAATATGATTTTAAATTATTTAAAAGAAGTCGGGTCGTCACAGTTGGTATTAGAGCCTAAGGGTTCTGTAGACTACATGTGATGCATGTTTGTTTTCATGTTTTGTTTTAAGTCCACTCTCTAGTCATCATCTGAGATCAGCAGCACCAGGTATGCCTAGAACTTTTATTCTCATGCTTTATTTCTTTAATAGTGGAAAATTTTATGTGAAGATTGTTAAATGTTAATTATATTTGTGATATTTCACTTCCTCGTAAAACCGCTATGTGGTGATGTTTATTTGACCTAGATTGAGATTTGGGTAAGGGTGCTGAGTATGTGAATGACCCCGTGCAGATTTGGAGGTTATACACCTCGTTAAGCGTATTGACATAATGTGAAAGTAAAGAAGACGAGATACTCCGAGAGGTTGATCATTTGATCTTCAACGTTGATTAAAGTTTGATTGTCACACAATTGCTAAGTAGTGGTGTTAGTAAATGTGTGTTGACTTTTAATTGTAAAAAGAGGAGCCGATTGTCTGGAGCCCAATATTAAGAGTTGAAACACCTGTTTGAGGTGAGTAATTATTGATAAGTAATCTGTCTTGCTTAGGTCCAGTAACCTAAATTTAACTCAATGGACAAGTTCTTGGTTTGAGTTGATAAAGTTTATTTATGGTAAGTGGTAAATCATTGTGATAGTATTGTGTTAAAAGGAAAATGTGTTGCCACTCAAAAGAGGAAGTAAGAACATTTCGTCATATGTCTCAATGAGGACCATTAACGACTGTGTTAATTGGTTAATGGCCTAATCAGATCGCTATTACAATATGATGTATTAATCTGAATTGGAAATACTCGAGGTTGAGTTTTCGAGATCAACATTTGGTTAATTGCCAAGATTGACTAACACTAAGGTTGAGTGTTGGTATTTGATTGAGATCTGGAAGGAATGTTGTCGGACTGTGATATCGGTTATTTTTGTAAGACAATGTGATGGTTTGGTGAACTTCAAATCACATTGTGTTTGATCATCTAATTGGGACGGTGAACTTTGAGGAACTTGTAGGTTGTTGTTGGACCTAATGAGTCTTTTCAAGATAGACTCAAAGGCGAATCCTATGTTGGAAGGTTAGAACGTTATTGGACCAAGGTGCTTGAGATACACCGATTTTGCTTTGCAAGAAAGGAAATGATCTATGAAGTCGAGATCATTCAAAATATTAATGAGGAAGCTTTAGAGTTGCCCTTATCTTGGATTTTATCAGGGGCTTGCTGAAGATGGCAAGAGTTATTATACCATTTGGATGATGGTATACCGTTTGACGAAACCACACACTTTATTCTTGGAAGGATCACCTATCCAGTTAATACTAGGGTACAGTGGTACCTAAGAAAGATTGTTAGATTGTATGGTGTGCCGGTGAAGATTGTATCAAGTTGGGACATAAGCTTTGTCTCGAAGTTTTGGCACTGTTTAGACACGTTATGGTAGAAAGTGTTGTTCTTCCGCTCATGGGGATGAGGTTGGAGGAAAGAGACTTTTGGTACCCAAGTTGTTACAAATGACTAGCGAGCCTATCACTTTGATCAGAGAGGGGTTTAGGGTTGTCCAAAGTCGACGGAAGAGTTATGCCGATAAGCGGCGTAGTCTATTCGAGTTTGTAGTGGTGGATCATGAATTCTTAAGAGAACTAGTTTCTCAATAAATTGGAATATCCTGATTTTGAAGATTAACACTTGAATGTAAACTTTATGTATAATATAAGGTATTGAAGTGTAACGTCCCATTAATTTTGAAGTGAATTTTTATTTAATGTTATTTATTTATTTCAATTTAAGTATTTAGTTTAATTATTATTTTGCAATTTAGAATTTAGTAGTTATGTAACATCCCGTTATTTTGAAGTGAAATTTTTATTTTATTTTATTTTATTTAATGTTATTTATTTATTTATTTATTCAATTTAAGTATTTAGTTTAATTATTATTTTGTAATTTCGATTTTAGTAGTTAATTTCGACCGAAATTCGTTTTAATCATTTTAATGCTCTAAATTCGTTTCGGTGACATTAATAATTATTAATAGGCCAATTAATAATTATTAATCACCTTTAGATTAATTTAAGAGCTTCGGGTTTCGATTTAGAAGTCAAAAGTCATAAAAGGACGCAACCGTCATTTCCAATTTCTTAAAATTATCCAAAACACTATTCATATTCTCTTTAAATATGCCCATTTGACCAAAGTTGACCCAAAACTCCTCATTTTTCTTCTCAAGGCCAAAGCTATCATGGGGGGGAAGAAGAATTTTTGGCTTTTCTTCGTTTCTCGGCGGATCGGCTTGATTTCGGTTGCATCGGAAAGCCTTCGGTCCTAGGATTCTTTTCCACCTATCGATCGTGCTTTTCTCCCGTGCTCCACGGAGTTCTTGGTAAGTAAAGCTTCAAACCCTAAGCTCCAAATAGTGTTTTAATGGAGTTTTCATTTTGATTTTTCGATTTCTTGCCCGTAAACTCGATGATTTTAAGTACGGGGGTTGTTTTAAGTGTTTTTGGAGACAATCTCATAACCCTAAAACCGAGTTTCAGTCGAAGCCCTTCCCGTTTGAAATTTACCTTTTTGGGGTTTGAATATGGGTTATAAATTAGTGAAATAATGTTTTTTTAAATTCAATTCGGGAAATGGCATAACGTTCAAAAACCCTAATTATCGATACCCATTGAAATCGAGAATATCAAATTTGCTTAAAACATACTCGAAACACCTCTAAAGTACCTAAAAGCAGGAAAACCAAACCCGAGACCCACTTTTCATGGGGAGCCCGAGAGCCTCATAGTGGGGTTTATGGGGTTGTTCGATGTTTTGAGCTTTTAGATGTTAATTGATCGATGTATGTTTATTTATTAATTGTTAGATGTAATTAATTGTAGGTGTTTCGAACCATTGTTTGATCGTGCTTTCGGAAACTTGGAGCGAAATCTTATTTGGCTAAGGTGAGAATAGTTAGGATTTAAAGTAATTATAGAAATCGAATAAGTATGAAGGTTTGTAGAGTTTGAAACTAAGATTAGAATTCGAATCTAAGATTAGAGGGTTGTGAGTTAGTGCCCTCAGGTTTAGGAGTTAATCCTTTAAGTGAGAACTTAGGAGTTCTCGAGGAAAGTATCGAATCTTAGAAGATTCTAAGTTAGATTCGTTTCTAAGCTTAGGTTGGATCATTGGAAGTTAAAAGATCCAAACTTGTTTTTAGAACGGTTAATAGAACCTCGGATTATGTTGGAAGTTATAATCCTTGAAGGTATAGGTTAATCGTTTAAGTTACGACTTTACTTTTATTATTGATAGCGGAGTTCGATTGACATATCGTTCGTCCGAGGGGCTCATTTATTTTACTTTATGTCATTTACTTATTATCTTTTATTTTATGCTTTTTCTTTATGCTTGAATCGACTATGTTATTTCCGCACTTTATTTATTTACTTTTACCAGATATGCAAGCATATGCATATAATATTACATTATAACATCTCACATCATGAAAAAGGAAGTGAGAAAGAAAAGAAGGGTGAAGAATGTTGGAGCCTACGGGTAGTGTCCGCATCACCTTCAGAAAAAGAAAAGAAAGTGAGAAAGAAAATGAAGGGGGAAGAATGTTGGAGCCTACGGGTAGTGTCCGCATCACCTTCATAGAAAAAGAAAAGAAAGTGTGAAAGAAAAGGAGGGAGAACGATGGATCCTACGGGATAGACCACGTTACCTTCTTCATGCATAAGGGCGTATGCGAATACTATGGGATGCTCTCATGCATTCATGTTTATGATTAATGAGAAAGAAAATCGAGATGTTATATTCTATGCAAAGTTATTTATTTATTTTTCTTATTTATGTCATAACAAGTTAATGGATGAGGTTTTGACCTTAAGAGTTAATATTATCGTACATTGGAAAATATGGAATAGAATTACCTAGATTCTGGTGAATTCTAAGAAAGTTTGTGTCAGTTTAATTGGACACAAATCGGAATACGAGTTTGAGGTCTATCCTTACTTTTTATTCTTATTATTCTCACTGGGCTTAGTTTGTTAGCTCATGATATTACAAACATTTCAGGTAATGTTTGGGATCGTGGAAGAGGAGATGGTGCGCGCTTGATCGAGAGGATGATGATTTCGAGATGGACTATGTGTTATGTAAAAATCCATGTACATGGTTTTGTGAACTTTATATCATTTTGATGATTTGTACTTTGTAATTAGCTCATAAGAGCTTATTGTCGTTGATTTATGATTATAATCATTTTGAACTCCTGGATAGGAACTTAATGTTCCTTGTGTATTTTAAGATTTTCGAAATTAAGATGTAAACAGGTTTTGGCCAGCAAATTTTCAAACATAACCACACCAATTTTTCTTAAAATAAAAGACTTCCGCTGTGTCTTTTAATTTAATTTATTTAAAAGTGTCGGGTCGTCACAGTTGGTATCAGAGCCTTAGGGTTCTATAGACTACATGCGATGCATGTTTGTTTTCATGTTTTGTTTTAAGTCCATTCTCAAGTCATCATCTGAGATCAGCAGCACCAGTATGCCTATAACTTCTATTCTCATGCTTTATTTCTTTGATATTGGAAGAATTATGAGAATATTGTTAGAAGTTAATAATGTTTGTGAGATTTCACATCCTTGTAAAACCACTATGTGGTTATGTTTATTAGACGCATTTTGAGATTTGGGTAAGGATGCTAAAAATGTAAATGACCTCGTGCATTTCTGGAAGTTATACACCTCATTAAGAGTATTGACGTAATGTCAAAGTAAAGGAGATGAGATACTCCGAGAGATCAATTGTTTGATCCTTAAAGTTGATTAAAGTGTTATTGTCACACAATTGCTAAGTAGTGGTCTTCGTAGATGTGTGTGGACATTTATGTGTAAAAAGGGGTCATGTTTGTCCAAAGCCCAGTATTAAGAGATGAAACACCTGTTTTAGGTGAGAAATTGTTGAAAATAAATCTGTTTGGCTTGAATCCAGTAACCTAGATTTAACTCAATGGGCAAGTTCCTGGTTTGAGTTGAGGAAGTTGGATTTTGGTAAGTGGTAAAACCTTGTGGTACTGTTGTTCAAAAAGGAAAGTGTGTTGCCACTCAAAAGAGGAAGTAAGGACTTTACTTGTTAAGTCTCAACGAGGACCATTAACGACAATGTTAATTGGTGAATGGTCTAGTTTGGTTGCTATTACACTATGGTGTATCAATCTGAATTGGAAACACTCAAGGTCGAGTAATGAAGATCCATATTCAGTAAATTGTCAAGATTGACTAACACTAAGTTGAGTGTTGGTATTTGATTGAAATATAGAAGGAAGTTGATGGACCGTGTTATCGGTAACTTCTATAAAGCAATGAGATGGTTTGGTGAATTTCCATTCACTTTGTGTTTGGCCATCTATTTGGACGAAGAATTTGATAAACTTGTAGGTCGTAGTTCGGACCTACTGAGTCTTTCCGAGATAGACTCTAAAGTGAAACCTATGTTGGAAGGTTAAAATGCTATATTGGCTAAAGTGTTTGACAAACACCAGCTTTGCTTTGTAAGAAAGAAAATGATCTCTGAAGTCGAGTTCATTCAAGATTTGAATAAGGAGGCTTAGGAGTCGTCCTTATATTGGATTTTACATCTTCTGAAAAAAAGAGAAAATTAACTACTACGGGATAGGCTACCTCTCAGAAGAAGAAAGCAAAGGATGAAGATGTCAGTCAAGGGATACAATGGCAGCAACAACAGCAGCAGCAACAACAGCAGCAGCAGCAACATCAGCAACAACAAGTTCGAGGTGGAGCTCAACATGGACAGCCAAAAGTACAAGGACACATCCTTACTTCATTAGTTGTGTCAGTTTCCATCAGGGAGATGCACACTTCCATCAAGATGCTATGTTGTGATCAAACTTGGAATCACGCCACTTTTGTAGGGCGTATAAGATACAACCATCACAACGTAGCAATAAGGTCAGGATTATCAAGAAAAGCTACCAGTATGGTAGTGATTTATATTTGTTATTTTCAGGCCATTTGGCTTTTATTTTGTTTGATTCTCGAGCTAGCCACTCATTTATTTTATAGTATTATGATGAGTTGGTAGCTTTTGAGCCGAGACTGTTGAGTTTCGAGACGTGCTTTTACCTGGTGGGGAAAGTTATTATGATGTTAGTGCGTATGGCACTTATGACACGTGTATTATGAGTTTATGCTCACATTTTACTTTGATTGTTATGCATATGTCTGATTTTGAGGTGATATTGGGTATAGATTGGCTATCAGCTAATCGTACCATCATTATAGTTTGTATCGAGAAGGTTTTGATTGTATGAGTCCATGTGGGACTAGCTTATGCTTTCGTGGGTCTAGTAGACGAGTAACACCCACTTTGATATCTATGATAGAAGCTAGAATGCTTCTAAGTGATATAGTTTGAGATTATTTAGCTAGTGTTGGCGATACTTCTGTACCGAAGACTAGCTGAGTCAAAAGAACTTAAGAGTGAGTTATAGGAACTCTTAAACTCAAGGTATTCACCCTAGTGCGTCCTCGTAAGGAGCACCTTGTTGTTTGTGAAAAGAAAGACAATTCAGTGAAACTATGTATTGATTATCGAGAGTTGAATCAAGCTACAGTGAAAAACAAGTATCAATCGTGTTGATTGATGATCTATATGATCAGGTGCTCATCCTATTGAGATTATGATTATGGAAGTTAGTTTTCTAGAGATTAGAGAACTATAGAAAGGATTATTTAAGACGTACTTTTCTAAAGAGAAAAGAAAAGAAACTGATGTATAGCTAAGTGCTATAGGAAAAAGGAATGAGATTGAATTGGATAATCAGAGAATACAGAGTGTATTGAACCTTGTATAACTATCATGTGATAAACATGTAAGAGAACTAGTTTCTCAATAAATTGGAAGATCTTGTAATTGGAGAATAAGATGGATGTAAACCTTATGTATAGTATAAGGTATTAAAGAAAACGAGATTCAAATGTTATATATACATGTTAGGAAACATATCCCCCTAATGGTTGGAAGATTGTTCCTCAAATATTGGGGAGAAACCGCTATCTTTTCCAAGATAGATTTAAGATCCGGTCAAATCCGTTGAAGATTCGGGATTAAGATAATCCTAAAACTACTTTCAGGACGCGTTATGGATATTACGAGTTTGTAGTTATGTCCTTTGGCTTGACCAACGCGCCTGCAGCTTTTATGGACCTTATGCACGCGGTGTTCAGGAGGTTCATTGACTCTTTTGTGATTGTTTTTATTGATGATATCTTGGTTTATTCCAAGACAGAGGAGTTGCATGCGATGCACCTACGAGAAGTTTTGACGGTACTACGAGATCAGAAATTGTATGCCAAGTTTTCAAAGTGTGAGTTTTGGCAGAGAGAAGTGGCATTTTTAGCCATGTAGTATCGAGTAGAGGAGTATCTGTTGATCCCTCTAAGATTGAGGCAGTTAGTAACTGGCCTAGACCGACGAGTGTGGCTGATATTCGCAGATTTCTGGGACTTGCAGGCTATTATAGACGGTTTGTGCAAGATTTCTCCAAAATTGCTTCAGCTTTGACACGTTTGACTCGGAAGGGAGTTGATTTTATATGGTCTGAGGATTGTGAAACGAGCTTTGAGGAGCTCAAGAGGAGGCTTGTAACAGCAACTATTCTAGTGTCGTCTGATAGAACCGATGGTCTGAGTGTGTGTACACAAATGTTTCCCACAGAGGTTTGGGATGTGTATTGATGCGACACGGGAAAGTTATAGCTTATGCTTCCCGTCAGTTGAAAGAGCATGAGAAGAAATATCTGACTCATGATTTAGAGTTGGCAACTATTGTTCATGCATTGAAAATATGGAACCATTATTTGTATGGCGAGAAGATCCTGATATTTACTGACCATAAGAGTCTCAAGTAATTCTTCACTCAGAAGGAATTGAATATGAGACAGCGGAGATGGTTAGAGCTCGTTAAGGATTATGACTGTGACATTCAGTATCATCCTGGGAAAGTCAATGTAGTGGCTGACGCGCTCAGTAGGAAGTATTCTCATTCATCAGCTTTGTCAGCCATACCCTTGAGATTGAGGTGCATTATGAAACGAGCTGAGATAACATTTCTTATTGCCGAGGTTAGTGTGAGTTTGGCTAGTTTAACAGTGGGACCTACTTTGAGGTAGAGGATGATTGATGCACAAAGAGGAGAGACTCTTTTGCAGGCCGGTTTTAGAGAGGCTGAGTCAGATATTTCTGGCCATTTTACCTTCTCTACAGATAGTACTCTGATGTATCGTAAGGGGCTATGTGTGCCTTCAGGACCGACTTTTAAAAAGAACTGTTGGAGGAAGCTCACAGTTCTATCTTTATGTGTGCCTAGGCTACGTGAGCTAGCATTTGATCTGTTCTATAATGCATCGACTACCACTATAAGAAAAATAGGAATAAGACACACTAACCATTTTAATAGGTGACACATAGAAAGAAAAAGCGGATGAATAGTGGAAATTTTCTTTATGCACGTCACATGTTGTTTGGGAAAAAATAAATTGTATTTTTTTTGGGAAAAAATGAATAGTATAAAAAAATTCTTCGTGATCTCCGTCTCTTCCTATTTACACTCGAACCCGTGTCTCTCAACGAAACCCTAACGCCAACTTCAACTCTCATCTCCTCTCCATATCGATTTCACACCGTACCTCAGCCATTCTCGTCTCCTCTCCTAGATCGATCTCACGCTATAGCTCAACCATTCTCGTTGACTTTGATTTTCTTAAATGATTCTTTCTCATAGTTAATCTTCTAGTGAAGATGCGTAACACGGCTAGCTTAGGTTCAAATTGAGGAATCTCCGCCATTGTTGGTGTTGATCAAGAAAACGCCACAACTTTGATTAGAAACCAATTTTTCTTTCTTCAACTCCATTTGTCTCTTCATCACTTCGTCTCTGTCAGTGTCTCGGTCTTATTTTCCTTAGCAATGAAGATCTTGGATGGTAGCTCATCGTTTTATCTCCTTTTTTACTCTTGCTCATCGTCTTCACCTCAAAATCAGATTTGGGACTTTTTTGGGTTAGAAATTTGTAAAAACAAAATTTAGGGATTTATTTTGTATTTAGATCTATGATATCTTGGATTACTAAGAATCAAAAGAGTTTACTTCTGAGATTTTATTCATCTTAAAGCAGATTTATTCAAAATTTTACTTTAGTGACCTAGATCTGCTTATGAGTTTTTAACTTCATTGACGAGTCAATTTGGAATCAGGTTCGTTTCCTCATCTTATTCTTATTTTTGGGGTTTTTCACATTGTTTTCTTATTTGTGTATGCTAATGTATTTTGTCTTCCACTTATTTGTAATCGTTGAAATTCATTTTTCTTTAAATTTTCGAATTTTTATCTTCTTTCACTGTTATAGGTATATAAAACTATTTTTTTGTTAGTTGTGTAGAAAAATTAAGGATCCAAAACAGGCATGGAAGTAAAGAAACTACTCGCAAAGAATGTCTCAGCTACCACTAAGGATGAATCAAGTGATGACTCTGATTGAAGTAGTTCAGAATCTGATGAAGATATGTTGATCTATATCTATGACGACCCGACACTTTTAAATAATTTAAATTAGAAGACCCAGCAGAAGTCTTTATATTTTAAGAAAATTGGCATGGTTATGTTTGAAAATTGGCCAGCCAAAACCTGTTTACATCTTAATTTCAAAATCTAAAGAAAAACACAAGGAACTTCAAGTTCCTAATCAGAAGTTCAAAAGACTTATAATCATAAAAGTAAAGACAATAAGCTCTTATGAGCCATTTACAAATATACAAATCCAAAATATGTGTAAAATTCACAAAACATAGTCCATGGACTTTAAATCAACCTAGTCCATCTCGAGGTCATCATCCCTCGATCACGCAGCACCATCTCCACTCCCACGACCTCTAGCCAGGGCATTACCTGAAATTTTTGTAATATCATGAGCTAACAACTTAAGCCCAGTGAGAATAATAAGAATAAAAAGTAAAGTTAGATCTCAAACCCGTATTCCGATTTGTGTCCAATTTGTCTTACATAATCCTTCCTAAAGTTCTCTAAACTCTAGGAAACTAACTTTCAACCATTTGGAAAAAGTACTTACATAGTCCATAATCTCTTCAAGATGATAGAACTAGTCTATGTAGTCAAATCCTCATCCAATAACTCATAAAAACAAGTATAAAAAGAAATAAATAAACTTTACATAAGCATAACATATCAATTCTTCTTATTGTCTTACTTTCCATAATGAAATATACAATTCTTTCTCCATGATATAATTCCACCGATAATATGCATGAAGGTAATGAAGACATCCCGTAGGATTCGCATTCACCTTTTATGCATGAAGATAATGGAGACTCCCGTCGGATCCACATTCACCTTTTATGCATGAAGGTAATGGGGACTCCCGTCGGATCCACATTCACCTTTTGTGTTTCTCACTTTCCTTTCCTTTCATTTCAATGATGCAAGATGTTATTCATTTGCTTCAAAAGTAAACAAAAGTAAATATGAATGTAAATGGATCATGATGATGCAATATGATTTGCATATGCTTGCAAAAATAAATAAAAGTAAATGTGAATGCTAAAGTAGCCGAACAAGCATAAAGTAAAAGGGCATAAAGTAAAGTGCATAAAGTAAAATAATCAAAGATGTCCTTATGCATAAAGTAAATAAATAGGAATTTCGGAAGAAAAATAAGTAAATCGAACTCCCGATACATTAATAAAAGTAGATCCTATCTTAAACAAATAATCTACTCTTTCAAGGATCCTAAACCTCCAAATAAAATCCAAGGTTCTATTTTCAAGTTCCTTTAACCATTCTATCTAAAAGTTCGGATCCTTTAACTTCCAATGATCCATGTTAATTTCTGGAACGATTCTAACTTAGAACTTTCAATAGTTCAACGTTCCCTCGAGAAACTCCAAAGTTCTCACTTAAAGAAACTAGCTCTTAATCCTAAGGGCACTAGCTCGTTTTCCTCTAATCTTATATTCAAATATTAGTCTAAGTTTTCAATTCTACAAATCATTATACTTATTCACTTTCTAAAGTTACTTTAAATCCTAACTATTCTCACCTTTGTAAAAGAAGATTTTGTTCCAAACCTTCGATAACGCGATCAAGAAAACGGTCTAAAAACACCTACAATTCATCAATTGCACAACATATTACAACTCATAACTAAGATGGGAACAAGTTTTAATTTTTGGATGAATAGTGATTTCGGGTGAATAGTGTTTTTCGAAAAACTGGGCTCAAAATCGCCAATTTCCATGATAGAAATTCATGATTTCAACTTCAAAACTCATTTATAATAAAAAACTAACAAATCCATATAAAAAGTTTTGAAAACTTACTTTTTGGGACTTCCCTTAGAGAACGGGAAACTTTGAAAATGTAGGTTGGATAGGTAGCCCTCGTCCCTACCAATCCAACGCAACTGACCTCGTCGAAAATGGTCAAGAAATGACGAAAGCCCAAAGAAATCTTCTTCTCATCCATGGAAGATGAGCTCCACGGAAAGGAGAAGAAAAAAGAGAAGAAGAAAAGAGTTGCTCTAGGTCAAATGAAGTCAATGATGAGTTTTTAAAGGAAAATGAATAGTGATTTTAGATATTTTAAGAAATTAGAAATGACGGTTGCGTCCTTTAATGACTTTTGACTTATAAATCGAAACCCAAAACTCTTAAATTAATCTAAAGGTGATTAATAATTATTAATTGGCCCGTTAATAATTATTAATACCATTAAAACGAAATTAAACTAAAAAGGTAATTTAAAAAAATTTAAACCAAAATAAACTACTAATTTCTAAATTCTCGATTCTAAAATAAACTTTAAATGCTTAAATTAAAATAAAATAAATAAAATTTTTTTTATCACAAAATAACGGGACGTTACAATATCATTGCCATTAGCTTTTTTTTTTTAATATTCTAGGTCATCATTGTTATTCTTTTGGACATTCCATTTTCTTTCACTAAGTTTCTGGTGTTAAAGTTACAATTCATGCATGATGCAAGTGCCAATGCTAAGAAGAAAGAGTCTAGTGATAGTTTGGATGAAGAGCTGAGCGATTCTGGTGAGGATGAGGTATAGTGCTACAGCTATCTTTATCTTAATATTAGCCATTTGTCTTCCAACTTTTTGGTGCTGGCTTATTATTATTTGTAGTGTTATTTCCTCTAGTTATAGTATTGATCACTTTTTACTAATGCTGCTCAGAAATTGAGTTTGTCACTGTCCTTTAACATCTATATTGTGCAACAAAGGTGCCCTTTTTTTTTTTATTCAAATCAGCTTCCTGCCCTTTTTTTATTCAAATCAGCTACCTGCCCTTTTTTATTCAATTCAGCTTCCTGCCTTTTTTTTCTATGTAATGGGTCAGATTTTTTGCTTTTTTATGTAAATCGATTTTCATTTGTTATCTTCTTTCATTCGTTAGAGGAGATTTTGAATTCTATTTTGATTAACTTTGTTATTACCATTTGAATATTATTGAATGTTACTAAGAATGTTGTTAACTTGTTATTTTATAAGGGTGCTCTAGTTATGAAAGGAAGAGATTAGATTACATTAGGATGAAGCTGGAAGCCTTGTGATTGGGAAAGCCTTTCCTCGACTTACCGTCCTCGGTATTATAATGAAGGTAAATATCCTTATTGAACATTGTCAAATAAAAAAGTGATGTTTTATTTTAATAAGATTTAACGGTCCGTTTGGTGTAACTTTCTTATTAAACATTGTCCAATAAAGAAGACATCGTTTGGCGCCAGGTTATATTCGAGGCTCTCATCTTCCTTTATTAGAGCTTATAAAATTTGTATTCTTTGCCAATTTCTCTATTGTTGGAATGAATGTTAGTCTGATGTAGAATTCAGTAGAATTTTATCAGGTATATTTGATTTTTAGTTAGTTTTGTTTTATTGGTCTGACATTCTCAAATTTCATTTTATTTTAATTTTGTTGCTAGATAGCGAAGCTGAGTATGAAACCTTTTGCTTGCTTATTGGATGTGGCGTTGGACAAGATTCGGTACTCGAGAGATACAAAGTTGAACATTGGAGTTGTTCTCTTTAGTCTCGGAGTATGCACTATAACTGATGTCATATTGTTAACACCAAGGGATATATTGCTGCCATTATTGCTGTATGAAGCACTTCTCTGCAGCAATATGTAAGTTTTCTATAAGTAATTTTTTTAAGAAACTTTTAGTTGCTTGACAATGTTAGCGCAATATCTAGTTTATTATTAAAAAAAAAATATTAGCACAATATTGAACTTATTTTTTTTAAATGCATAACTTTTATATAAATATTAACTGTGTTTTAAGGTATGGATGGCTTGACTTATCAACAGCATTACTAGAAAAAATTCTTGGCAATATTCTTCAGAAATTCTTTTGTCATGTGTTTGTTATATTTTGATGTATAGTATGAGGAGGATTAATTTCCTTGACAAGCAAAAGGGTAGATCAATATGATTACACTTTTCCCTCTCTCGTGAGTATTACTTCCAGATATTATTTACATCATTAGTTTGAATTTTATTTTTTTCCCTTTGATATTATTTGAGGAAAACTTTTTTAAAAAAAGAAGCTGAAATATGATAAAAATCATAGTATCCATGACCAAAAACCCTATTTTTTTTGTTTTTCAAAATTATAGTTATTATGCATTTTTGGTACGATTATCTCTTGAAATTTTTTAGAGAACATACTATGCATGATAATGATGAGAGCGCTACTGAGCTTGACGAGTATGGAGAGGATCAAATTTTCTACTCTTTGTTTTGTTTATGCTTTAGTCACTGCCATCACTTTGGTTTCTCTCTCGTGAGTATTAATGTGTTTGTTTACGCTGATTGAATTCGTAGGGTTGAATTTAAGGTGAAGAACATCTAAGCCTTTGCACTTTAATTTTGAATTAAATTACAAGTATGATTACTTTATAGAGGATGAAAGGGTTTTTATCTTGTTTCATTTGCAATATTAACTCTAAGCTTCCAAACTTCCTATATGACATTGCCATTCAAGCATCAGTTAATATAGAACTTACGAATATATCTCCTTGATTGTTTGTTAAATTTGTACAGAGAATGGGGGGGGTCAGGAATTGGTGGTGCAGCTTCTGCTCAGAATGAAGCAATTGATCGAAAAGAACGTCTCCAGCGACTTGCTCTTGAATCTATCGATTTCGCTAAAGATCCCTATTTTTGCGAAATCATCTTGGAAGGTCTTTTTTATCTCTTTCTCTTTCACTTTTCAATTCTATTGATTGAATTTTTTTTGTGGTGCTTTTTTTTTTTAAAGTTAGAGTGTAAGCTTTTCTTGACTTTGCATAATAACGAGGGAAATTACTTGGCTCACACGCAAGGGAAGAGACATCAAACTAATTTGGCAAAGAGAGCTGCTCGTGATTTTTTTGGAACAACTGATTTTTTTCAACTTGTATATGAATTTTCTTTGGTGTACTCTTTTGAATTATTTGCTGAGTTATTTTGTGTATGTGATTCAAGCCAATTAAAGTGATTAATCTCTAGGGAAGGTGGAGAGATTACAGAACAACATATTACTTTATTTCTTTTCCCATTCCTGTCACCAACATATTTTTCCTTTGGGTTCGACTTTGAGTTATCACTCTTTAAATAGCTTAAACACCATGTAAACTATTGGCATCAAAACCACTACACAATACTTTGATTTGAATGTTTTTATTGTGATTTGTTAAGTCTAACTGTGTGAAACAACATAGTTGGGAAAATAATATTCAGGGGTGACTCAAGGTTCTCCGAGGCCTTAGGCAAAATTAAAAGGAGGCCTTTTATATTTTTTAGTTTCCTTTAAATAAATTTAAAATGAAATAATGTCGTATATAAATCTTATTTTTCTTAACTTTTTAGGTGCAGTTTTTTAATAAAATTTTCATTATCTAGATTCATAAAAATATATTTTTCGACTGATAATATTGTTATTGGTTCAAATTCTGCAATCATTTCATTTAAGCTTAAAAAAATTTTTGTATTTTT